>JANUYF010000007.1:17707941-18307941 GCA_026167975.1 Phrynosoma blainvillii | reverse complement strand
CTGCGGTCCCACAGCACTCCGGACCAGGGCGTCCCCAACTAAATCGCTTAAGCTTTAAACATGCTCTTTGCTCACTTCCCAATACTTTTTTTCTCTAAAAGGTGAGTGCAGCATCTCCACCCTGGTGCTATTGCCTAATTGAGCAAGAAAATATTAGCCAATATTGCTGTCTTTGAAGACTACTTTTTAAAAGAAGATGTCAAGGAGCACCCTCCTTGAAATGTTTGCATTCTTTTTCTTCTGTCCAATAATTTCCTTTCTGGTCCCCCATTAATATCACCTTCCAACAACTATTTCTGAACAAGACCATAAGCTGATCCACTTTGTCCTCATATATGAACTCTAGCAGGATGTAGCTGCAGGGAAGGGCAAAATGAAGACATTGCCTCTCCAAATTAGAATTCTGCCCCCTCCCAATGAAAGACTGTAATAATAATAATAATAATAATAATAATAATAATAATAATTTTTATTTCTAGCCCGCCTCGATTGTTGGGCAGAGGGGCGGGCTATAAATAAAAATTATTATTATTATTATTACAGTCAGACCCTTTATAACACAAGTTCATATTGTACTGTTTCAATTATACACACAAATGTAGAATTGACTACACCCAAATATACTCTCTAGGAATTTCCTAAGTCCTCCACCATCATTCTATGGTATTCTTCTACTAGAAGATGACCATAGAGTCATGCTGGAGGACCTAGAAATGCTGAGAAGAGTTCTATCTAGGAATCTCTAGGTCCACCAACATGAATCATGCTGGGGCACCAGAAAATGCCTAGATTGAATACTTTGTTTTTCATTTCAGGAAAGAAAAATAGCATTCCAGATTATGCATGAATTTTGTATTATGCAAGTGGTCTAGAATGGGCTTTTTTTGTAATACAGGGGCCAACTGTATTCTGACTGAATCCCATTGTGGCAGAAAGGTGAGGTATAAATCCTGGAAACAAACAAACTAAATAAAAAATCCTTCAGTCCCCAAATTTCTGGCTGAGACAATGAAAATCATTAAAATCATTAACAGCTAGAATTCTTATGTTTGCAGCATTTGCATCCCTTGCTAACTTTTCCAACCACTTTTCTTTGGATTCATAAATTATTTTTTCTAGAAACCTTACTGATCTTTTAAGTTACTGCAAATTTGGGAAGTGAAGAAAAATATCATTGGGGGGGGGGGGATTCTGATTGAGTGGTAATATCCTCATTTTGTCACCCCCTCAGTAGCTACCTCCTTTGACACCAGACTCCAGAGTAGCCAAAAAAGCTCTTGCACAAATTGAGGCAATTGTTTTGTGTGGAATATTGCTATTTAGTCAGCAGCACTTTTCAGTAGTTGCTATGCCTATGTCTGGATGAAAGCTCGTCTAGAAAGTTTCTGAGAACTTTTATTATGGGCGAGTAGTTGACTAGAGCCATGGCAATTGGCCCGGCAATTGCGGATTTTCCTTCTCCTTCCAAAATGTATATTGTGAGACTCATAAAGTAGAATGGCTTTATCAGAGCCATTATTGTCTGTTGGACAAATGCATTTATTCAGCATTTTCCTCCATCCATATTATTATGTTCCAGGTCAGAATGGCTGCTTTAGGACCATTCTAGTCTATTGGGTAATGCATACACTATTTTAGAATGTTAGCTAAGGATAGTAAAAATATGCCAGGAGTTCATTGCAGGGAGAGAAGGGAAATCTAAATGCAAAAGCACAGAATAGTTACCAGGATGCATATATAGAATGCATATATATATATATATATATATATATATATATATATATATATAGACTTTATTTTGTGGTGCCATGTTTTAAAAATGGGAGCGGATCCCTAAACAGTGTTCAGTGTTTAGTTATGAATCTGTGTCCCACTTTGGCTCCCTTACTGTCTTGCATAGGTATGTCTGAGGCTGGAAATGAAAAGTGGATGGAAAGGATGGAATGGAAAATGAGTGGGCAGTAGGAATATGGTGAATTCCACTTTAAAAATGGGCCACTTTAAATCAGGTTTTTGCTTAGATGGGTTAAGTATAGCACATCTACCTGGGACAGGGGAAGTAAGAACTTCCAACCACATTACAGATGATGATGATGATGATGATGATGATGATGATGATATGCTACATCACTGACATGGTTATAAATGTGCAACTATGGATTGTCTCTGTGCCTGACCCCCCAAATCCTACCTTAACAACTAGTAGCTTCACTGAGTGAAAGAGGACTGTGCTGCTGGTGATCAAGGCATAGCAGGATAATGTTTCCAGTTCTCTCCCACCAGTGATCTGCGATGAGATAAAGAGTTATAACAGGGGTCCTACTTCCATTCCTCATGTTTTGATAACTAGTGGGATGGGATACTCAGCATCATCTTTGCCTTGGTTCTCTCTCACTAGGAAAAAATGCCTGTCTCTACCTCTGTTACCATCTAGTGGCCACAAATCACTTATGAACACTATTGACCACTTCTTGTCCTTGTTGCTGTCATTGCGTGCCTTCAAGTTGTTTCTGACTTATGGCAACCCTAAGACGAACCTGTTATGAGGTTTTCTCAGCAAATTTCTCCAGAGGAGGTTTGCCGTTGCCATCCTCTGAGGCCGAGACATAATGACTTCCCAAGGTCCTACTGTGCCCTGATCACCAATGGGTTTCAAGGCTCAGCGGGGATTCAAACCCTAGTCTCTAGAGTCATAGTTCAGCATCAAACTACTATGCCACACTGGCTGCTAATTTCTTTTGCAAGATTGGTTGTACTTTTCTTCCCTGCACTAAAGACTAGGGGCCCAGTCACACTACACAGTTATAGAACTGTGATTCCACTTTAACTGCCATGGTTCAGTCCTATGGGATCATGGGATTTGGAGGATAGGGAGGAATATTTAGAATTCACAGCAATAGATCTCAAGTGTCTCACCAAACTATAAATCCTAGGATTACATAGGATGTTGACATGGCAGTTAAAGCAGAATATTACTCTAATTGTATAATGTGAATAGGTTCATGGTCTATTGCTGAGTTATAGATTGATGAATAAACATTTGGTATGGACTCAGTTCTAGGTTCTGTTATGCCTTTCCTGTTCAAGTCCTATAATAGAAAACAACCATGGGAAGCTTCTGCTATGTAGTCCTCAATTCTATCAGTGCCATAGTTAGTGCAGATTTTTCTTCACATGATTTCATGGACTGGAAACAGATGAATACATTTGAAATTATCTGGATTAAAAAAAAAAAAACAAGTCAAGCTCCATACAAAGAAAGTAATACTGCTGCAGTGTCTTTGATGCCCGTAATCCTACTCCCAGAAACAATCACTACCTTCTGGTTTTATAGATTTCATTCCAGAAGCCACTGAATTTGAATGTTCCTGCTGGGAATGCAGAAAGCTTGGAAACATTAGCGTGTTAAAGTTCACTTGGAATTAATTAATTGTAATTGTTTTAGTGAAAACAATAACATTGATTCATTACATTTGTAATTAATAACACTCAACACATTGCTTTTAAATGTCAAAAAATCAATTAGAATTACTAAAAATGACAAAAATGCCTCAAACTCACTCAAAATAACAAATGAAAGTAATATTGAATATCAATTGTTACTCAAGATGTTGATGGCATTGTCATTTAATGATTCAATAATGGCTTTTAAATCATCCTAAATTCTGATTGTAGCCAAAACTAGAATAGAACCTTTGAATCAATGGGATTTACCTATGTGTAGGCTCACCAACAATGGCATGAATGCATCTATTCTGGTTGGGAGTAATGAACATGATGCCAGCCATTGTTAAAAATATTACGGGTTGACAAATTAATTTTTTATGAATAACTTCCAAGGTCTGGGAGAAAGAGATATCCAAAATAATTTTGAGCACAGTCCAAATAATTTTGGTAACATTAGTAAAAATTCTTGGACAATGCAAGGTTTCAGTGTGCGAGTAGATCCCTAGCTTTAACTTTTGTGTTTAAGGGAAATATGTCACCCTTGGGCTTGAATTTATTGCCTCCTTTATGGCTTTTAATGTTCATTACTAGATTATCTATCTTTCTTGGTTCTCTCTCTAAATTTTTCCATTAAAGGTGGTCGTAATAAAGAACTACTACTACTGCCTCCATTAAAGGATGTGAATATGTGTGTGTGTGTTGATATGTTTTCTGTTTGCATCTGGGCATAAACAATATTCATACAGATATTCAAAACAATAAAACACAGCATAGTGGGAACAGCAGAAGGCTTTTGAGTAATAGACTATTGGCATTTTTCTTTGAAATTACCGTTTGTTGCTGTTTTGGGAGAAAGCCATGAATTTTCAGCTATTAGTACACCCGTAACAATCTGGAATTAATTCCTCATCTCAGCCATATGACTATTCTAATGGTCTTTTTAACACTTCTGAACAAACCCCTACATATGTGGCTTTTTAGATCACAAAACCTGGATGTTTCTTGGTAGTAATCTATATGGAATTTGGACACAGGTCAAATATTCATAGAAGGGCAGAATTAATTTACCTCGACCATGTGAATAAACATCTTTAATGCTGGTTATTATTATTTTTACCTTCTCTTCTTTGTGTGCAATCACTGATATCTTTTGCAATACCAATTTTTTATGGATGCCAGTTACTGAGTAACAACTAAAGGAATATGAATTACAGTAGTTAAGCCTTTGGACTCAGGCAAGTATTGACCATGTTTCCAAACTCTATGTACATAAGACTTTTCTATTTAATTCTGGAAGAAGAAAATGCACAAATGCATGCCCTCCAATTGTCCCAATTTGGCAGGAACAGTCTCAGTTAGTCTTCTGCCATCTCACTTTTTCAGCTGCTTCAAAAATGCCCCACATTCTCTTTTGTGTTGTGTGCCTTCAAAGCATTTCCGTCTTATGGCGACTCTAAGGCAAACCTATAATGGGGTTTTCTTGGAAAGTTTTTTTGGGGGGGAATACCATTGCCATACTCTGAGGCTGAGAGTGTGTAACTTGCCCAAGGTCACTCATTGAGTCTCCATGGCTGAGCCAGAATTCAAACACTGTTCTCCAGATTCAGATGTCCAAAATACACTGCGGAAACTGGCCTGGCTCAATACTAGGGAAGTCTGGAAACTATAGTTTTGTGAGACATTTAGCCTTCTCTGTCAAAGAGCTCTGGTACCACAATAAACTATAATTCCCAGGATTCCCTAGTACTGAGTAGGGTGGTCTCAAACTGGATTATTTCTGTAGATGTGATTGATGCGAGCTGACGTACTGTGTCGCAAAGCTACATATCAGATCATGAACCATAATCAAGACTCAAACCACTAAACCATGCTACACCGCCACTCCCTTTCAGCATTGTCCTTGACTTCTTCCATTGGAACAAACAAAGGCTGTATCCACACTGCAGAAATAATCCAGGTTGAACCCATTTTAACTACCATGACTCCATGTTATGGAAATGTGGGCACTTTTGTTTTGTGAGACATTTATCCTTCTCTGTCAGAGAGCTCTGGTGCCAGAATCATATAATCATAGAGTTGGAAGAGACCTCAAGGGTCACCCAGTCCAACCCCATTCCGCAATGCAGGAACCCACAATCAAAGCATCCCCGACAGGTGTTCCACTGTCGAACAGCTATCACTGTCAGGAAGTTTTTCCTAATGCTGAGGTAGAATTTCTTTTGCTGTAGCTTGCATCCATTGCTCTGGGTCCTTCTTTTCCATCCTATGTAGAATAAACTACAATTCTCAGAATTCCATCTCATTGAGCCATGGCAGTTAAAATGGGGTCAACCTGGATTATTTCTGTAGTGTGGATGCAGCCTAAGTGCAAAAGTAGTTTACACTCAATTAATTCAGAAAGAGGGGAAAGAGCAGAATGGACAGATCTTGCCCTACCCAGAAGACTAAGGCAAAAGCAATCAGTTGTAGCCTTATTTTGTGTATGTACTTCCTCATATATGACTTTTACCATCTTGATCCCACTGTGATGTTACTTAACCACTCATGTCACAGTTTTCATCTTATGCTAATGTGCCAGGTCGAAGGCATCGTCTTTTTCAAAGCATTTCCCCACAGTTATGGGAAAGCCCTTCTTGGGAAAGACTGCATGTATATAATGAATGGATTGTGCATGTGACAATGGAGTGAGACCCATAGAATTCCATGGGATTTAATTTCCAGTACACATGTATGCAGTTGTATTGCTTTGTTTAATGCTGCATTGTGATCTGAAAATTGCCACTGTAAAAATTTAGTTGGGAAATCTTTCAGTCCCTAGAAACCTACTAATGAATTGCAGTAACAAAAAAAGAAGAAGAAGCTTCAGCCATAAGCTGTGTCAACCTGATAATCATCATGAAAGCAGCTTTTGAGATCTGAAAATACCCTCAGAATTTCAGAACCTATTCTGTTTGATGCTCTTCCTTGGACACAGCATCCAGGCGCACCATCTCATGAAACTTAATGTGAAGTGATGTGATTGATGCGAGCTGACATACTGTGTCGCAAAGCAACATATCAGATCATGAATCTGAAAGAAAAGAAAACAAAACAAAGCATTTTCTCCCTCAAAGGCTAAATTAATTGAGTAACATTAACAAGAAAGAAGGTACAGTTCTACAGAAGATGGAAAGTTTTGCCTTTTTCTCTTCCTTTTGACCAAGAGACATTCTCTAATCCTATTGCCAGCTAAATTCTGCCATTGCCAGAAAAATACATGGCAGTAGCAAATGAAACTCTGGCTGCATCCATACTGCATCCATAATCTGGTTTGATACCAGAGCTGAGCCACAACAAACTACCATTTCCATAATTCCATAGCTTGGTGCCATGGCAGTTAAAGCAGCATCAAACTGGATTATTTCTGCAGTGTGGATTTAGCCAATAATGTCTCAGCAAGTTCCAAACCGACTGCCAATTTTTTTTTCAGAAGTATCAGAGATTACAAGATGGTACTCCATAAAGTTTTTTTAAAAAAAATCAGAAAGGGGAAAAAAGTATACTAGCACTAGAAAATGTTTTACGTCTTTACTATATTCAATTATTTCAATGGCTTATTTTGTTTTATTTTGCATTGTGTAGATGCGTTTTTTGTACATATTTTAATATTGTCTGTTATTGGATAGTTATAAATGTTTCATTTCGTAACTGTTAAGTGCCATGTAAATGGATGGTGGTATATAAATAAACAATAACAACAATAAAATAATTTTGATTTCATACTAATTTAAATGTCACAGATTTTCCCCCAAACACCTGACATTTGTCCAATGGTGATAGTGCCAAGAATTCTGCAATCAAAGATTTTTAACTCTAGTGTGCTTCTGGACCACATAGTTATAGCTGTTTCATATCATTTTAGCTATCCTTCTCCAATCTACAAAATCTTGGGATTTGTACTTTGATGAGATATGATTAAAATTCTTTGCTAGAGAACTCCAGTGATGGAGTACTAGAGCTCTCCAGCAGAGATTTACCCCACCAAATGGGTACTTATGATGAGGGTTCCATAAGACAGAAGTAGCACCAGACTGGTTTAACCAAGTAGCAAAAATACACTCTTGGTCACAGTTGCCAGGGTTCCTTTGGAAGAAGAAATGACCATTAATTCTGGGCATGTTTGAGGAAATCTGTTTTTACAAATCCCAGCCCAAGCTGTCCAGATCCATACAGCATAGATTTATATCAGGGGTAGGCAACCTTTCCCCTTTAAGGGCCGAGGGACTTCAGCTCCCAGAATCCCAGGAGCTATTGGCCAACATGGGACTATTGGCCAACATGGCTGAGGCTTCTGGGAGCTGAAGTCCCTTGGCCCTTAAAGGGGAAAGGTTGCCTACCCCTGATTTATATGGTGGTTGGAGGGCACTGCAGGGATCACTTCCCAGCACCCCAATCTACAGTACCTTGGAAAGTTTTGGACTGGGGCACTGCCAGTCTCAAAAGGTAGGCTTTGGGGGGATGGCATTGCCTGACATAATTGGAGCCAATGGAGCTCTGCTATGTTTGACAATACAGGATCTCAGCCTATATTTTGAGAGAAAAATCTTCAAAATTATACTATTAAATGTGCACATATAAACACCAATTTCCACATAGATTTTTTTTTTTTAAAATCACAGTTTACGGAAGAATCAGGATGGAATAGACAGACTTATGTGAATATGGTACATGGTACATACCATCTATCCTTAAGATTCCTCTCTTTTTGACCACTCTTCTTTGGACGTTCTGCTGTTTTGACAGATCTAAATTACAGCCATGTACTTCACTTTTGATCCTCGGTCTGCTGTTTGGACTACTACTTGGCCTGCTGGGTTTTTCTTGGTCTCAGTCAACTTGGCGCCATTTAGTATTAAGTCTTATATTTGCAAGCTGAAAAAGACTGGGTTTTGCTTTTCAACTGAGTCCAATTTTTGCAGTCCTCCAGTGCATAACCCATCAGATAAATGGAGGCTTCCTGACTCCCAAGCTAAAGTTAATAGGACTCACTCATTGAACAGAAAAACAGTGAACAAACTTGAGTAGGCTCATGTGGAGAGATATCATTTCTACCTAAGGCATAGTCTGCATTTGCAATCCAGGTTGACACCACTTTAACTGCCATGCCACAATGCTATAGAATTCTGGGAACTGTGGTTTTATGAGACACTTAGAATTCTCTGTCAGAGAGATCTGGTGCCACAATTCCACAGCATTCAGCCATGGCAGTTAAAGTGATGTCAAACTGGATTATTTCTGCAGTCATATAAGGCTTTATAGGTAAAAATCAGCATTTTGGATTGTGGCTGGAAACAGATTGGCTGCCAGTGAAGCACTCTTCTCTCACTTTTGTGCCTGGCTGTTTTGAAGCAGTCTACCACCCATGGATTGCCAGTTACTGATGCCTAACCACATAGATAATTTTGCTTTTGGGAATAATAGTGCAGCAGTATTTGTCTTCTGAACTATGAGAAAGTATTCTCTTAAAATGACTTTCAAATGATTATATGTTGGAACACACATCTCATCTACTATATATATGTGATCTATGAGTTGAAAAGAAGGAGCCCGCAGCCCCCAAATCCTTCCCAACTACCATCTGATAAAAACGGTATAATTTACTTGCCTGCTTATCTAGGCTTGGTCATTTCAACTAGTTTTGAGCAGTAATTAATGGATGCCGCTACCCAAGAGAAATGGGCATTCTGCTTTGCCCCTAGTTACGAGCAAATTGCAGATGTTATCTTCTGTGAAACTGATCTC
The DNA here is from genome assembly GCA_026167975.1 of Phrynosoma blainvillii. Taxonomy (NCBI): domain Eukaryota; kingdom Metazoa; phylum Chordata; class Lepidosauria; order Squamata; family Phrynosomatidae; genus Phrynosoma; species Phrynosoma blainvillii. The sequence goes on along the minus strand of JANUYF010000007.1, from coordinate 18,298,713 downwards.
TAAGATTATTATTATTATTATTATTATTATTATTATTATTATTATTTTACTTTTATTTTTTGTATGCTTGCTGCTGTAAACAACATACCACTTCTTTTGCTCTTACACTTTTTGACCCTCGCTGTGTATACATATTTATATATTATTCATGCTGGATTAAAAATTGATGTGCTCTTTACTGCCATTGTACTGCACAGTGACAATACAAATTAACTTACTGTGTACTTAATTTTTTGCATGACAGTGATGTGAAATTTTGATGGGCCCGAAAAGTTAGCAATACAAAAAACTCCATGGTGGAGAACTGAAGCTACTTTAGGTGCTATACACACTCTCTTGCTTGTTTAATGCTGTTGAGTGAAGATGCAAAAATGTGTAATATGTTTGTGCAGATATTAATGTTCAAACTTTTTTGGTTAGAGTATGATAATAAGTAGGGAAAGCATTTGTGGTGTGTAATTAAGTGCTATTTAGTTCACTCTGATTTGATCCTTCTTAAAAATTATTGTAGTAAATTGATTAATGAATGGCTGTTAATGCTTTAATGATTACTGCTCTTGATTAGGCTAATATACTTGGTAGCTGTCACTGGCATCACAGATGCGTGGAAAATAGATTTCAGTATTTGCTTATAGGCCCTTCTCTGTGTTAGCATGTGTTGTAAGCTATTGTAAGAAAAGATAAAGCCCACCTGAAATGTAAGCATCATAGCCTACATCTATGCTGCAGAATTAAAGCAGTTTGACACCACTTTAGCTGTCATGGCTCAATGCTATGGAATTCTGAGATTTGCAGTTTTATAAGACATTTAACCTTCTCTGTCAGAAAGATCTGATGCTTCTTCAAACTATGGTACCATAGGATGGAGCCATGATAGTTAAAGGAGTGTGAAACTGGATTAATTCTGCAGTGTGGCATTGTATGGCAAACCTATCATAAGGTTTTCCTCACAACATTTATTCAAAGGAGGATTGTCATTTCCTTCCTCTGAGTCTGAGAGAGTGTGACTTGCTCAAGATTAACCAGTAGATATGGCCAAGTAGAAATGTGAACTCTGATCTCTCAGAGTTCTAGTCCAGCACTCAATCCATTGTACCATAGTTGGTCTCAGTTTGTAGTGTTACCACTAGGCAATGTTCTACTAATAGGCATTGATGGGGGAAGAGGGCTTACATATCTACAGTAGCATCACTAGATAGGGTGTCATCTAATGTGGAAGGTGACACCTGGGAAGGGCACATGTTCCCCCTGTCCTCTCCTCTGTGGTGGGCTTCCTCTCCTGGATGACAGCCCAGCAATGGAGCATTCATGAAGGGTGAGTGTTTGCCCCTCTTACACTGAAGGGGGAGGAGGGTTCAACTGAGTGTCACACCTTCTTTGGGGTGTCACCTGGTGTGGTCCACACCCTCCGACACACCTTAGTGACATCACTTCATAGATATCAGCAATAATATTCAGAATACATTAGATTAAGCAAGACTGAGGTGATTATTATTATTATTATTATTATTATTATTAATTTCTATCTCACCCCTTTGCCAAAGCAATTGGGGTGGCTTACAACAATAAAATACCACAATGTACAATTCCAAAAAAACCCACCCACCCCTTAAAATAGTTTTAAACATCAAGCATTTAAAACAATAAAAAACAAGCGATAATAGAGGTACAGAGTCCTAATAGTGGGCAGACAAACAGTTATGAATATTGCAGAGGGTAGGGATAGGAGTGAACTCACACTTTAGGCTGGGAAAACTAGTCAGGAAAGGCCTGCCGGAACAGATCCGCCTTTACCACTTTTTAAAAGTTGTTTAAACTGGTAATCTGACGGATCTCATCCAGCAGGCCATTCCATAATCTGAGAGCGGTTGCTGAGAAGACCCTCTGGGAGGTTGCAAACAGCCTAGTTTTAACAGGCTGAAGCAAATTCCTCCCAGAGGACCAGAGTGCACGGGTAAGGATATATGGAAGGAGGCGGTCCCGAAGATAGGATGGACCCAAGCCATTTAGGGCTTTAAAGATAATAACCAACACCTTGTACTGAGCCTGGAAACTGATCAGCAGCCAGTGGAGTCTTTTTAAGACAGGTGATATATGGTCTCTCCTAGATGTACCGGAGGCCAATCTGGCTGCCAAATTTTGTACTAATCGAGGTTTCCAGACTAAGCACAAGGGTAGCCCCATGTAGAGTGCATTGCAGAAATCAAGATGAGAGGTCACCAGCACATGTACCACAGTTTTAAGATCCCTTACTTTCAGGAAAGGGTGCAGGGTGTGACCATCGCATTTACCTGATTTGACATCTGGAGCAACGGGTCCAGGAATACCCCCAGACTGTGAACACAGTCCTTTGCAGAGAGTATGACCCCATCCAGGACTGGAGGTTGTATCCCAGTACCTAGTTTCAGCACTGCTACTGTTAGTACCTCTGTTTTATCTGGATTCAGTTTCAATCTGTCTTTCTTCATCCAGCCCATTACTGCTTTAAGACAGTCATTGAGAGGAGAGATGCCATCTGAAGTCATGGCCAATGACCGAGGCATGGAGAAATATATCTGGGTGTCATCAGTGTACTGCTAACACCCCACCCCATGCTCTGAATGATCTCTCCCAGTAGCTTCATATATATATTGAACAATGTCAGAGACAGCCTGGTTGGCTGGTGGTGGGCAGGGCTGAGGAACAAGTGAAGTTTTTACTAAGGTCCTCTTCTAGCCAATATAAGCTGTTTCATGCACCATGCCAACAACTAAGATTCTTAATAGGGGAAGACATGAATGCATAGGAGGACGGAAATTCTATCCAATCTTGTGCTCAAGGCATCCCATTAATGAATGTGAGCAGACTTAGAAGTCTTTTCTACCAGACTTCCTTTGCTCATTTATGGGATAGAACCAATGCAAATGTTGGTGACACTAGGAGGGGATGTTTGGTTAGATTTGATACTTAGTGCTTCCAGTAACTTTACAAGCTAGTGTGAAGTGTTTTCTTCTTACCTTAAACTGCTTTAAAAAAAAAGAAAAAAGAAAAAAGAAAAGCTTACATTTGCTTGTACTCTGGTGTTTCCATAGCCTTTTAAACTCTCAGAAATGGCCTAGACTCTTGTGACATTATAAGTGTGTTGACACTTTTTTAAACTGAATACAAAGGTTGCTACCACCCCTTCCCTGCTGCTTCCCTCCCTCCCCAAGTTAAGCTAAACTTCCAGTGTTTAAACTTTCCACAACCTAAAATATTATTGAGGATCTTCTCAGTACTTTGAAGGTATGTGTGTGAAAAAGGGATGGAAAGAATATTTGAAAATATTCATAAAGTGGTTGAAAACAATTTATTTATTTATTTATTTATTTATTGTATTTATTTATATCCCATCATTCTCCCAGGGCTGGATTTTTGAGTGTTGAGAAATCTTGTCAAGAAACATCCTGGACTGATGAGAATTTTTACAGCTCAGGACTTGTGTGTCTGCATGTGTGTGTGTGTGTGTGCCATTAAATTACATCTTCTCTGCACAAAATTCACACTTGGCTGTTTTACACAGGAAACAACATTTTCTTCATGCAGCCTTCAAAATGGTGTTCATTTTGAAGAATTTCTCACAGTGTGAAGAAAACAACATAAATCACTCATTCCATCATTTGAGAAGAAACCTAGTGAAAAATTTCTTTATGGGGAAAAAGGAGAGCTCAGCACTAGATTCCAGTTCCAAATTATACATTATTTGGAAAGGTTTAATAATTTTTAAATACAGAAATCCCTCTGTATCAAATTAAATTTTATTAATTTCCTCCAAGCTCTGCATTTATTATGGATCATGAACTTCTTGTAGTAACAATGCAACTTTGCACAAACGTTTCTGAAATTTAACCATTGCATTATTGATGGGGACTTATCTGTCAATATTTTCCTCTTCTCAGAAATTTCCATTCCTAGATCTGAAAAATTACAACTCCATAAAATAAATTATGAATGCCGGATAGCTATAAGATGCTTTGTCCTCCCTTTCTTTGTCTCTGTCTTCTCAACCTTCTTCCTTCTTTGGACTTTTCCAGTCCATTGCATGCTTTACCCTCCACTTTGTATCATTGTGTCTTGTGACTCCTTGCTCTGGGGAGCTCTTCCACTAAACTTTGTAGTCTTCCACAACTGTATCTGATTCCAAACACTTCCTCTCAGCCATAACACCTGACTGTCAGAGATTCCCTCAGCCAAACTTAACTTTCTTTTCAATTCATTGAATTGCTCTGAACGTTCTCTTGTGGACAAATTCCCTCAACAAATAGAATGTTCATGGACATCCCATGGCATCAGTTCAGCTTAGCCAATGGGTACCAAAGGCTTCATTGTTGCTATGATAAAATCCCTTTGTGTATTATAACATAGATTATATAAGCCAACAAGGTAATAAGCAGATATAGCTTTGAACTCCAAAGTGCAATTTCTCCATTAACAGCTTTTAAAACCCTTCTGCTGAAAATTCCAGAGTTATACGTATCTCCTGTTGATAATGTTATTCTTTGTGTGATCCAGTACTCTTCCTCTGAGTGTTAAAATTGACATCTAAGCAATTCTTCCTTTCTTCTCCCTTCTTCATTTTAACTTTACAGCAGGATGAGTAGTGGTCAAAAGAGACTAAATTACTTTGAAGATTTCATTCAGTTCCCATTTGTTAGAGCACTGACCTCACTCATACATTTCTGTTTCAATGTTCACATTTGTCTGAATTTTGTGATAATGGCTGCATCCCCACTGCAGAAATAATCCAGTTTGATGCCATTTTAACTGCCATGGCTCAGTGCTATAGAATTCTGAGAACTGTAGTTTTGTAAGACATTTAGCTGCCTCTGTCAGATAGTTTTTGTGTCACAACAAACTACAATTCCTAGAATTCCATAGAACTGAACCATGACTGTTAAAGTGGTGTCACTGGATTATATCTTCAGTGTGGATGCAGCCAATGTTCTTGGTGCAAAAAGTACCAAATGCACATTGAAATAATTTATTAGTTTGCAATTCTTACACAAGTGCATTTTTAAGGATAAAATGTATGAAAATATGCTTTAGGGTAAAATTCAAAGGTGTGTCTCATGAAAGAGAGCCAGTATGGTCTCAGCCTGAAAACCCACTGGGCGACCTTGGCCAAGTCATGTTCTCTCAGCCTCAGAGGAAGCGTTTTGAACAAATCTTGCCATGAAAACCCTCTTTTAGGTTAACCTTAGGATTGCCATAAATCAGAAACAATTTGAAGGCACACACACACACACACACACACAATAATTTAATTTTTAAAATTGTAATAAAATAATGTAGATTTTAAAATTTACATTTTGAGTAGTAAAAGTTGCTGATTGATGTGGAAAAATAACAGATTTATGAGTGGACACATGTGAAAATGATAGGGACCAATTTTATACTTCTGTTCCTAAGGCAGACATATATAATCTTGGACAGGGGGTCAACAGCAATTTGTGGATGTCTAATTTAGCCTACAGCTGATACCTGCAAAGTTGATATAAAACATTCCTTCCTCTTGGTTATGGGAGACAAATGATGGCACAGATAGAAGTAAATAAAATTAATTATTTGAATTATTTTTTGGTTTTGCCTATGCACATTTGGATCATGTGCATAAACAATAAGTCACTAGGGTAATTGTGCTTCTACAACTTGTGGGTTTGTGATATACATGCATATGTATGCGTGCATACACTACAAATGGAAAGAAGGGGCAAACTTTGTCATATGTTCTTAATAAGCTGTGTCTTCCAAAAGCCTTGGCTTTCTATGTAGATGGTCAGGCACATTTTATTTATTCATTTATTTCAGCAAATTAAAGTAAGCTAAATGCATTTGACCTCAGATGGCCCTGGTTTAAGTTAATTTGAGAGACAAAGCTCATAAAGTTCCAGTAAAGCACATCAACAACTTCCCAGAATAGATTGAAATTGAAATGTGATTGCTGAAACATAACCTCCCGAGCCAGAGACATCATGAAGTTTTAGGATGTCTCAGAATCTGAATAATTGGGAACAAAAATGTAATTCATGAAAGATGCAGCTCATACAGCACAAGCAGACTGTACCCATGGCTTCTTAAAACTCTTCTTCCAACATGTGGGGCACAAGAATTGGGGCCCATTTTATTGAACTTTTGGGAAGAGGGGAAAAATATTCAACAATTTTTCAGGGATGTGACTTATTGGCAATCTATCTTGCTTGCACACTCCCTCTCTGTCCTTTCCTCCCTCCCTCTCCCTAAGCCACTTTTATTTGCTGCCACTGAACAAATAGCAGAAATTGTGTTGGCAGCTTGGATATAATTTTGCATTCACCACAATGCCCTAGATCAAATATCATTCTGGTGCATTGCAAGGGAGAAATGGTAGCTACCACAGAAACACTGTAAATATAATCAAAGGTTGGCTATAATATTTGAAGACAATGCTGCCAAACAGCCTTCTTTTTCTGTGACAAAGAGTAAAAAATAAATACACACCTTCTAAAAAGTTTTGGAGAGCCAGTGTGATGTGGTTTGAGCACAGGACTAGGGCCCTGGAGATTGGGTTTGAATTCATGCTCAGGCATGGAAACCTGCTTGTTGACTTTGTATGAGTCACACCCTCTCAGTTCCAGAAAACTCTGTGATAGGTTCACCTTAGGATCTCTTTAAGTTTGAAATATCATGAAGCACACAACAACAAGAATAAGAAGTTTGGGTTCAGCTGTGCTCTTCGTCAGTATGAGCCACAATTTCCTTTTGCAGGGCAGATCCTCATGAGAACTGGCTTCAATGTTTTAGTCATGACTTGTCATATGATCCATTCACACTTCTGTAAAGAAGGCCAGTATCCTGCTTTGGGCAGCACAATAACAGAACATCTGCCCTTTCGCTAGACCCTCAATATCTGTGGAGGATCCGTTCCAGATCCCCCTGTGGATACCAAAATCCATGGATGCTCAAATCTCATTGTTCCTAATGGCAGCATGGCCACCTGGCCATGCTGCCATTAGGGACAAGTGCACTGAAGTTCTCCCTCCCTCCCTCCCTCCCTCTCCCCCTTGGGAGTTCAGAGTTCAGAGGTGGTGGCTGGAGCACTATTGGCGATAGGGAACCAGAACCAGTGCTGGGGCTGGGGCTTGGGTCTCAGAGCCTCTCCCCAGACCCAACATCCAGGATGGAACCTCCAGGCTCTGGGTTCCAAGCCCTGGCTGTAGCTCCAGCTCCCTCCAGCTGACAGGGCTCCAACCTCAGGGGGGATGGAGGGTAGAGAGAGGAAGGAAGGAAGGAAGGAAGGAAGGAAGGAAGGAAGGAAGGAAGGGTTGGAGGACTTCAGTGCAGTTCTTCCCAGTAGCGGAACAGCTTCATGCACGTACCACCATTAGGGCAACGCAGGCTTGCCGTCTGCAGACGCTCAAACCGAGGTCCCGCTGTAAAAGCTGAACATGAGTCAATAGTTAAAAATTCCAATTTAATCATAAGCTGCATCAATAGGAGTGTAGTGTTTAGACTCCTCAACAAACTGTGGTAGATTATTACTAAATACTAATCCAATAAGTCTGAATTCGTGATGAAGGTTTGGTCATCATGATGGACATATGAGGACCTTCATTTAACATGCAATATACTGAATGCAACGCATAGACTGGGGGCAAGATCTGCTTCTTCCTTTCTACTCATATGTATTCAGTGTACACACATCTCACAGTTGTCTGTAAATGAATGGCTGAACAGTCAAAACATTTATTTAATGTAAAGAAAGGGTTTCTTCAAGAAATTTTTTGGGCACGTATTTCCACAGATGTTTCCTCTAACAAACTGTGTACTTACCAGATGCTTCATATGCAACAAATGCTGCATGTGACTACCCAACACTTCTTTTTCACATGCTTCCAAATATCTTCTTTGGTTCAGCTTTGACTCTCTGGCCTAGTGTTTGGTCAAAACTGTTTCTTCTCTATGGTTGCTCATGCTAATCTTGTTATGACAGTAGAAGTGATAAAGTCTAATATAAGAATGTAATGAGGAAGGGTATATAGTTCAGTGATGAAAAACATATGTTGTATGCAGAAGGTGTTGGGTTAAGTCCTTGGACTTTCCTAGGATGTCATATATGGTGATGTGCCTAGAATAAGAAAAATGCCTAGTGGCTAGAGTGATGGAAATAGTAGGATGAGATGCAGTTCCAGTCCTTTTATAACCATTAATAGAATTGGTGTAACCTTGGTCTGTTCATTCTTTTTCAGCTAAGACAAACTGACAGGGTTGCTGTGAATATAAAATGGAACATAGACTTTATTCACATGGGATCCACACACTTTGGAAGAAGGAAAGACAAAGGGGGGGGGGGGGGGGAATGCAGAAATTGTGAGTCTTACTTTTTGGGCTACAGCTCCATGAAACCACTTGATGCTATGGCCACCAGCCATGCTGAGTTGGGGATACTAAAAGCTGCAGCCCCAAAAATAACTTTTCCAACCTCTGAAGCCACTCTGTATCATGTCTGCCCCTTTATGTCACCCTCTAGCAAGTTCCACCTGGGACATTGGTGTACCTTATTGCCTTGGTGTTGCATGAAAATCACATAACACTAGGTCACTAACTTCAGAATGGTATTTGTCACTGCATACACACACACACACACACACACACACACACACACACACACACCACACACGGTAATTCAATGCAATTTTATGTACAAAGCTTTGGAATGCAGATATTAGAGGAAAGCTGTTTGCAACTTTTAATATCATCCTTTCAGGAAAAGTTTCACTCATGTCCCAAGACTGATTCATAGATGTTTTTCTTGAATACCAAATTCATATCTCAGACAGCCTATTCCCCATACTTTCATTAGTACTGTTGGTCATGTGAAGACTGCTCTCCTTTGAAAACTGCAGAACCAGAGAAAGATGTATTTTATCTGAAACATTAAACATATGATCTAACCGTCCTGCACAGTCTTGATGAATCCTCTGTTGTCTCACTTTTTCATCTACTTATAAAATGTCCCAGTTTCTTTCTCATCTTCCCATTCCCCCCTCCCGTTGTCATCAGCTTACTTTAATAGCTGCAAATTGATTTCTCAGTGCAAAAGTAGTTTGTACTCAGCTAATTCAGCAGGGGGAAGAAGAGAGGAGGGGGGCAGAATTTTGCCCTTCCCTGCAGACTCAGGCAAAAGCAAACTGCTGCAGAATCTCTTAGCTGGTGTGTTTTTTGTCATTAATATCTTTTGACTTCTTTTTTACACATATCTTTCAAATATATCTAAACATTTCCAGATAAGAAGAGATATCTTAGTTTAACTCTGTATTTTAACAGTTATACTATTATAATTCCTTCTACGTCATTACATTCTCTTACATTCCAGCCTTTATCCATCTCTATCCAGAATCCTTTCCCTTCTCTCTTTTCCCTTTCCTATGCTCTTGTCTATCTCTTTGAACAAAGAATGAAAGAACAAATAACTTTTGACTTCTTGACCTGACTCTGATGTCACTTGGCCTCATGTGTCCTAGTTTTAATCTGTGATATTGTAGATGGTACACATTGAGTTCTACACATTTCATCTGGATTGAAATGATTTCTGTGAAACTGAATTGTTACACCATCTTTGTGTGAAGCTGGTGTGTGCCTGCATGCAAAGCTCAACAACAGGCTGCATGAATCAGCCAATGTCATGAAAGACAAAGTCTGATATTTTACATTTTCACACTCTGCGAACTGTAGCAAAGAAAGAGAGAAAGAAACTGCAGATGTGAGGAGAAACTAACCTGATGTTTGTCTGTTGTACAGGTCACCGGCCTTTCCAATGCCGATACTGCCCCTACAGTGCCTCTCAGAAGGGAAATTTGAAGACCCACGTTCTTTGTGTCCATCGCATGCCTTTTGACAACAGTCAGTATCCAGATCGCAGGTTCAAGCGCTCCAGAGTTGACTCCGAGGCTTCTGGGAATTTAGAGGAACCTGCAGCTGTCAAACCTGGGAGCTCAACAGAGTTAACAGAGGAGGGCAGGAAGGCCCAAGAGTAATGCAGTAGAACAAATCAATCTGTATATTGCAATATTATTTTATACAGTGTTTAGATATGCATTTGGGTAACAGTGAGTTTGCTTAAATGCCTTCCAAGGCAGAATTTTTGTGCAAATTCCCAGAAGCATACAAGATGTTTAAGACCTTAAAAAGATATATAGAGATATAGAGATAGAGATATTAAAAAAGAAAAAAAGAAAGAAAAAGAAAAACCTAGCCCTTGAAAATGGCTGTTAAACTGTTACCTGGCAACAAGTACTTCCAAACAATGTAGGTGGGGATAAATCAAGTGGGTGTCCCCCCCTCCAGAAAGCGTGAGGAGGTTGTAAGATATTTTTTTTTGGAAAAAAAATATTATTGAAATAAAGAGGACATTTCCAGTGTGAAAGTGGCCTTTGTCCAGAAATAATGCTCTTACCAGAAAAAGGAAGAAAGAAAGAGTTGATACCATCTTACCAATTTAATGTTGCCTTGAAGATGGTGGGAAACGAAGGGGGGTCCTGTGTTTTCATTGCTGAAAACACCTTTTTAATATGATACCAACCGCTGTCATTTGCCTAGCATAGTAATGAGATGTGTTGGTAGACTGAGATGGTGCCAGTCAGACTGGAGCTGTCATTGCAGAGAAAATCAATTCAACTGCACTATAGGAGAAATTTTAGACGGCCCATAAGCTATGGTCAGTGTTGACCTATATTGAAAAGGATTGTGTTATTGCAGTTTAATTTTAAAAAAAGATATATAGAGATATATAGAGATATATAGACACACACATACAAACACACACATACAGAGAGAAAGAGAGAGACGGCCAAATTAATTAAGGGTTAAAAGAAAAGAAATTCTGCAATCCAATAAGAGAATGCAGATTTATGGTATGAAGTCCTGGGGAGGGGGGCGTTTTGCTTTGTTAGTTCAACTTGCAGTATTGAGAGGGGAAAGTTATTCTTTCTATTCTGTTCCTTTTTAATACAGTAGTTGCTGTAGCGAGATTTAGAAATATGTATTACAGAGCATACTGGATAGGGTAACTGGTTAGCCTTATCTAGAGGTGATATTGGTGCAAAAATTGTATTATTCAATAGAAAGTTTGCTTCTATTCTGTTTTGCTTTGTTTTGCTTTGTTGCTGTTGTTGTTGTTGTTGTTGTTTTTTAAAAAAACTTGAATGAAGGATTCCCCAGTCAAGGTTAGTTTTCATTTATTAGCATTTTTTAAAAATAAAATAAAATAAGTGTTACAGACATTGTGCAGGAGCCTTGTGTTTTAAACTGAAGAAATTGCTTTTCAAGCAATTTCATCTAAAATATGAATCCAGACATCCTGCTCTTTGTCTCTAGTGAAATAAGATGAAGAACAATAAAAAAGAAAAAAGTGTTAGCTAATATTTCTTTCTTTCTCTCTCTCTCTCTCTCTCTCTCTCTTTTTTTTTTTTTTTTTTTGTAGGAAAAAAGTGTGCTCTATATTTTTACAGATATTAGCTTTCTACTAATTGGCCTCTTCCAAATTCAGTCTGTTGCTTCCCACCTCAGTCACTTTGGAGAGATGATAATGAAATACATGAGACAAAAGCATTAAAAAAAAAAGGAAAAGAGAGGAATAGAATGGAAGGAAAGAATGAAGAAGAAAGTAAGAACACCACTTAATGGTTCTTACACTCATTTGAATGTCTTTTGTAGTACTTCCTTTGAGAGAAGTGGAATTGGTGCTGTTTACGATGATAGAGAAGGATGAATGTCTTCTCTTAACAAAATGATTCAGACTATGGGGGGAGAAAGTTAAATATGAAAAGTCAATATATCCTTACAGGCTGGGAGCACAGAGTACAAAAAAAAAAAAAAAACCCAGGGCCTTAAAAACTTCAGCTCTGCCTACAGCAGTTTACAGAAATAAAACCCCACAAAACCCTAAACTGCAATCAATGTAAATAAAATTTGTAGCGCTACCCTGAGACTGGAAGAAAGAAAAAAAGAAAAGAAAGGAAAGGATTCTCAGACTAATAAGGAATATGGTTTGCATACGCTGTCAGAAAAAATAAAAACACTACCACTCAATTGAAGTTTTCAGTTAAATTGAGGTCACCATGTAACTGGGACCCCCATCTGGCAGAAGGCAAGCTGCTATTCTCATTTTTTTTTTCCGAGGGTTTTTCTTTTCTTTTCTTTCCTAGACTAGTTCTCACTGCCTTACTTAAATCGAGTTGATAAACTTAATGCAACTATTACTTATGATCCTAGGTAAAGGATTGAAATGTAATTGAAGACTTTCTGACTGTAGTAAGCTTTAGGATTTAAACTGCACTACCGTGTTTGGTGACTGTGTTTCGGTCGCTTGCTTTTTGTGTGTTTGCGCCGCCTTCAGTATCTTAGCGAGGAAAAAAAAAGAGGAAAAAAAAAAAGATCCCACATTCCATTTTCTTGCACTTTTGGAGCTCTCTTCAGTATTCTTTTGTGTCTTCTGAGCATTTTCAGATGCGACAGGCAATAATTCCGTTTGTGACACTGGAAACTTCTCCCCCGTTCTTTGTGATGTGTGTGTTGAATCCATTTTGGTCTGGTGCTACTGTCCCTATCTTTTGCCTCTCTGACATCCACCCTTATTTTTTCCCCCCAGAACATTTGTAACTTGGAATACAAACAAGTGACAGGAGCAGTGAAACATTGTCAGTTTCTGAATATCATCGTGCTTCACATATCTAAACATGTCAAGTTTTTTCTCTGTAACTTCTGTAGTCTGTGATATTGGTCAAAATACTGTCTACATTCCTACACAAAAGGAAAAAAAATAATCTATCTTGGAGAAAATCTGAGATCAATAGAGTAGAAGATTTTGTTGCTATGCTTGTAACGATTAGGAAAAAAAAACCTTTGTATTTAAAAGTTTATTCTTGGTCATTATTTATTATTATAATACATCAGTTGACAGAACTTTATTCTGGTATAGAAGTATTAAAAGTTGTTTCCCTCCTGAGCAAATGACTGATTTTTTTTCCTTTTTCTTTTTGCTGTTAGAATAAAAATGTCTTTGAAGTAGTACAGTTTTATCCAGTGTTTTATACAATAAAGCTTCTACCTTTGGGGGAAAAACAGAGAAGTTTTCCTACCTACTCTTGTTTATTAGAAAGTTATATACATCTATATATATTCACATTTCCTGTGGCTTTGCCAGATTTGAGACAAAAAGTAATGTCAGTAAAGTCACAGTTTTTAGTCAATTAACTGAAGTATATTATGCAGGATGTTTACTCAAGTCTCTTAATATTCTGACCAAATCTATACACAGTATATACATAGACCATATATATATATATCTTAATTAAAGATTGCTGACATCTGTTTTAGCATGTAGTTGTCCTTGTTTTCTATAATACTGATGATGTATTGCAGAAAAAAAACCCTATTTAGTCTATCAAACATTTATCTTTAAAGTGTTCATACACAATAATGTACAAATTCATATTTTTAACATAAAAGAAAGCATTTGTTTGCATGGATAAAAAAGATTTGACGTTCGAATATCATGGAGTTTACCATAATGATGCATGCAAATCAGATGTCCTTCCAGGAACCTACACGCACAAAACCCATCATATTCTCCAGTGCCTCATATTTCCTCCTGTATGTAGTTTGATTTCCATACTCAGACATAAGTAATTAAAAGATCTGAAGTCCTTGACTGCTGCTCATGTGAAAGAGTAATATCCAGGGAGTCAACACTTCATATATGGAGACAAACAAACAAAAGGAAACTGGCACCAAGAGAGAAGGAGATAAAACTGGAACCAGAAGACACAATTGGAACAATCACATGATGAAGTGTTTGTTGGGATGGTTGCATCTGTCCAGTGGTTATTTGTTTAGGTGCTTCTGTATTTTGTATCTGTAGATGTAAGATTCCAAGGTACTCATCTTAGGAGAAGCAATCTGCATATATACAGGAAGACTTTACATTTACCTACTAATCAGAAATGGTACATTTCAGCACAAATTTTACCCAATGTTTGTTCTGCTCCTGTGTCCTACTGATACCCTTCTTCTTATTCTCTTCCTTTTTAATATAGTAGCTGCTATAGAGAGATTTAGAAATATGTATTACAGAGCATACTGGATAGGATAACTGGTTAGTCTTACCTAGAGGCAATATTGGTGCAAAAAAAAAAAGTATTATTCAATGGAAAGTTTGCTTCTATTCTATTCTGTTTTTGTTTTTTTGTTTTTTTAAACTTGAATGAAGGATTCCCCAGTTAAGGTTAGCTTTCATTTAGAGTTTCAATTTCCTCATTCTTTTATTGGCCAATTTATTATGGTAAAAAGATTTCAAGCCAGCATGGTGTGGTGCTTTAAGTATTGGACTAGGACTCTGGGGACCAGGATTCAAACCCCAGTTCAGCTGTGTAAACCAACTGGGTGACCATGGACAAGTCACATGCTCTCAGCCTCAGAGGATGGCAATGGCAAACCTTCTCTGAACAAATTTTGCCAAGAAAACCCAATGATAGGTTTGCATTAGTGTCACCATATGTTGGAAACAACTTGAAAGCAAACAACAACATCAACAAAATTGCAGCATGCTTAAAAGTACATTCTGTCATTCTGTAATTCTAATATTCTAGTGTTGTTTCTAGGGTTCAGTTGTTACTTTGATGATTTTTAAAGTGGAAATATCATCTATAAAGGAACTTTTGGTAATTCACTCTCATGCTAGTGGATTGAATATATATGAAATTCTGTAAAGGTCAAATAAATACATAACACAGAAAGGTTCACACTGTTTAGGTCTCATATTCACATATGATCCCATTCATAGAGAAATGTAATATAGAATTAGCCCTATTACAGAGCTGAAAAGTTTCAATGACTTGTTGGTAAGGGTGGCACCCACTCATAGTCTGAGGTCTTTATGAATGGACAAATACACTAATATCCATACTGAAACATATAGAGCTTGGTAGATATTAAACAATTCATAGCAGATTAAGACATCAGTTTATATCCTCATATATAATATATAATCTGGTGTATACAAAAATTATATATGTGGTCTGCATTTCTTCAGAATAATTAAAAATAAGTTCTAATCAGTATAAATAAATAAATAAATAAATAAATAAATCTCTGCAGAGCAGGATATGAGTTATTGGCCTGGATCCAGACTTGGTCATGCTTAAAGCACACTCATCAAAACCAGTGGGGCTTAAGTTAGTAATGATTAGTTTGTCACAATGAATTCAGTTATACTCCAGGTTAAACTTTAGGACCAAGCTCATGTAGTTCATGAGTTGGATGCAAACTTAGCCATGCTTAGAGAAGGCTCACTGAAATCAATGAGACTTAAGTTAATAATCATTATGAACTTGTCCATTGATTTCAATGAGTCTACTCTAGGCATGACTAAATCTGGGTGTAAGCCATTGGATAATTTCTGCTGAGTCCTAAAGGATGATTGAATTTAATTGAATCTAATCAACATTTAGCCGATTATTTCCTACAGAGTTCAGGAAGCAAAAATAGGTATGGATATTTAGAAATACCTCCAACTCTATTCACTGGGACTTCTAGATTAATCTGCATAGGACTGCAAGTTCATTAAAATAGGAAGCTTATTTATTAGAACTGGGTGAAAATTTTGAAGATATTTTCTCCAAACAAACTCTGGTTGACAAATATTGTATTTACTTTCAACAAAATTTCAAATTTATTAACAATTTTTAACAAAGTAGCTGCATATCCATGATATATATGAGGTTCTGCTATCAAAGTTTTATGACAAATAACTTATAGTATATTGAATTTGAACCTAAAGTTTGCATGGCCATCAAACTGACTTGGATACATCCCTTAAACAGAGGTGATACTGCTACCCTCACTGATGTCAGTAAAACAGGTTAAATAGAGACCCATGGACTACAATGAACATTTTTGTGCCTTACTCTTGCTTGCTTGAATTCATAGTTATATTGTAGTGTCCCATAACCTCTCATAGCTAAGTGCCTTTGGGTTGAACTCTGATTTCACAGATGATAATTGTGAAAATTGCAGACATTTAACATTGTCTCTTTTTCAAATCAGACTGCTTAGAAGTATACAGGCTGATCATTTGCTAGTTCATCTGATCATGTGGACTTTGCCTTCAGAGTACAGTAGTTCATTAGACTGAGCACTGGATATGTGAACCATTGTTACCTTGCATGCAATACAGTTATATCCACAATTTGAAGAATGAAACATTCACTAGGGAAATTCAGTGGAAGTTGTATTTTTTAAAATTGTCAGCTAGAGATGCCATTACTCATCTCTAGCTTCCACTTACCTATAAAAGTTTCAATTTCAGGCATGCATTTTTGCTTATAAACTTAGTAGAATTGCAAGCAGTTGGTCTGTATACATCCTGATTGATATCGTGGTGTAAAATCTGTACATCCTGGTATGGGCAGTAGAAAAAGTAAAAAGTAAAGGTCGTCAAGCTGTGTCCGACCATAGGGGGTATTGCTCATCTCCATTACTAAGCGGAAGAGCCAGTATTGCCAGAGACTACTCTGTGATCATGAGACCAACATGATTGCACAGAACACTGTTTATTTTCCCACTGAGAAGTGGTACTTATTTATCTATTTGCATTTGCATACTTTCGAACTGCTAGGTTGGCAGACGCTGGGATTAGTGACAGGAGCTGACCCCATCATGCAGTGCCTGGGCTTCCAACTGCCAACCTGCCAATCTTGCCATCAACAGAGTCAGCATCTTAACCACTTGAGCCACTGCATCCTTTATGGGCAGTAGAAGCCCATAGATAAAATTGTTTGTTTGGACACAGCCTATGCTTGCATCAAAGCACTTAGCAGCTGGGGCCCATCTTTGCTGTCAGAAGCTCAATATCATAAATATTATCAAATGCAATTACCCACCCCTTTGAAACACACAATAAAACAACAACAACAACATTAAGGAAGATTTCTGTTACACCAGCACACTTCCTGTACAGATGGTGAATGTCTTGACAAGGCATTCTCCATCTAACATTTGAAACCTGCTCTCATCTTTAAGATAATGTTTCTTGTTGAAACTTTTATAAGGCATATAACCCCTCTTTCTACTGCCATTGGGGAACAGAATTCTTATCCTATCTAACATATGTATCTAACCACTGTTTAACAAAAAAGAAGAAAAGAAGGGAAAAAAGGTAAGAAAAGTTACTTTACCTTGTGTATTGTAAAGCATAATCCCAGAAAAATTATCCTGATCTAGTGTGGTTTTCATTTTTGGTTTGCCAGAACCCATGAACTTTGGTTTACCAGAACCCATGAACTTGAAAATGTGATTCCATTGGGAAGCATGTAGGGGCCGAGAAGTAAAAATGATGTTTGTGAACTGGTATTTCAAGAGAACAGAAAACAACTATAATAGCTGAGCATTTATAGGCTGGGATCATGGACAAAATAAAAGTTTTACAGCCTCTCACCTGTTGGTGTTGCTAAAGTCATGTTTAGAAAATGAACAAGAGAGCTTTGGTGAACAGGGAAATTGCAGGAAAAGAGGAGGGAAGAAAATTTAAATGATCCCAGAGTGAACTGTTTTGCTGTTAATACAGAAATACAGAGCAAGACACATTTAATGGGCTGTATTTTTTATTATACTATGCTGAATAATTAAGTTTGAGGCTAAGTGTCACATAGATTTATCTTTTAATTAAAAAAGCATGGTTCACGCATATTTGAGTGGTAGTCCAAATAAATGCAATATAGAAATTTATGTTTGTTTATCTAGGTGTTAATTACCTAGAGATTGTTCTGGATTACTTCTTTTTATAAAGTGTCATAGGCTCATGTCAGAAGTAATAAAGCTTAACGGAGGAACCTTATCAATTTGCTAACTATAATGCTAGTGTGACCTGAAAGACGGTCAAGGGGGTAGGGAGAAACTTTGGAAAATGTTAGCAACGTGAGTCCATTCAACATAGAATGCCCCCCATATTGCAGAATAATGCTGTCATTTCCATTTTTGTATGTCCAAAGTATTAATGTCTTTTGTGTTTTACTGCCTTCCTTTCATGTAATTATTTATACAGCACATGATTATTTACGCAAATATGTATGTGAGGTGAGCTACAAATTCCCATATATGTGGTTGGGAGGTGAAGCTTTTGATGAATGAAGTACCATTTCCACGAACAGAATATTATACAAAGTGTTTTCCTGGCACTAAAACCAATTTTTCATTCAAAACTAGCCTGGAATTCACTGCTGTATGTTTAGTGACTGAATACACACTATCAATGGTTATGGTCAGATTCAGCTGCAATTATATATTACTGTTTTTAGAGCAGAAATATGGCTTCTTTACCCCAAAAGTTTTGAGATCAGCTTATCAAAGGTACAGATTTCATACAGGGGTTTCACTGTGCCCATGGGAACACATTCCAAGCATCATTCTGCTCAGCTACTCCAGCCAACAGGAAGATAAGAGAATGCAATTTTTGCCTGCTTTCCTCCTCTCTTTATCCTCCATCTTGCAAGCCATTCAAGAAGATCCCCTAATGCTCATAAGGATCATCTGAGCCTGGGACAATTCCAACACTTTCTCCATACTTTGCTTAAGGGTGGAAAGAATATTAAAAAATGTTCAACAAATAGTTGAAAACAATTTTTTTTATTTTTTTTATTTTTATTTTTATTTTTATTTATTTATTTATTTGTGAATAGAAATCCTAATGAGAAAAATCCTGGACTGGGAAGAATCTCTGCAATTCAGAACTTTCTTTGCCCAAAATTTACATCTGACTATTTTGCCCAGCAAACAGCATGGTCTGTGCAGAAAAGAATAAAATATTGTTTTGCTGTGAAAAATGCTGATTTCTGTGCAAGAACAACCACGTGTGAATTTTACACAAAATCACTTCTGAATTATGAATAGGATGCAAAAACAGTGTGGTTTTCAGAAAACTATCTCACAGTGAGGGAAAATGTTGAAATGACTTGTTGCTTCCTGAATTACATCCCTAACTGTATGCAAAGGGATCTAGTAGCACCTTTGAGACTAAGGAAAGAAGCTGGTAGCATGAGCTTTCATACACTTGAGCCTACTCCCTCAGATGCATGCAGAAATAGGCTCAAGTGTATGAAAGCTCATGATACTGGCTTCTTTCTTTCAGTTAGTCTCAAAGATGCTCCTAGATCCCTTTGCATACTTATTTTCCAGACTAATAAGGTTATGTCTTTAAATTCTACCATTCCTAACTCTGATTGCCTCTTCTCCTACTGGTGTTACTGCCCCAGCTTTTTTTATCTGTCTTGGCCTATCCGTTGCTGCTCCAGGATTTCCCTGTAGGCAGATCAACTGTACAGCAGTCTTCCCAGATTGGCAGCAGCAGGGGATGCTGGTAGAGTAGGAGCCTCTGATACCCCCTACACACACACATACTCTAACTGACCTTGTAGATATGCACACACATAACTGTGATTTATGCCCACATATATCACCAAGATTTTAGTGATAATCAGCCAGTTTATCAGGAAGTAGCAGACATTTTACTAAGTTATGAATTAAACCTTAATCCAGTGTGATGATAATGATAGCACTGGGACTTTAATCTTGTCCTTTCCTATTGCAGCCCCCAAGCCTGACAGAAATCAGCTCAGGATATTTCTCCAGTGTCATGCAGTACTCAGTGTTTTTGGTGGTGTATGGGTCTATAGCAGGGAGAGGCAATTACCTCCCACCACACTATATTTCTCTCTTGCACCAGTGGAATCCTGCATTGAGTACAGCCTCTACCAGTAATATGACTAGGTTTTTAGCCTACTTCCAAGTTCAGGCACCTGAGCAGTATTCCATGAAATTTGGATAGATTTAGACAATCAGACTTCTCTTCTTTCTAAGTGAATTAATCTGTGCTGTCTTTGCTTTTATCCAATTAAAATCATGGTGGAAGGCTGGTTTGCTCATGGTTTCTTTTGTATGGTGAGATGTTTGGAGGAAAGGTAACAAGCTGGTGAGTGCATCTTCTAGTAAAAAAAATTTCTCTCAGCTTTTCCAGTCCTTTGGAACTATCAAACAACTTTATTGCAAATTCAGCACTCACAATTCACCCAAGCAAACCACAGCTCACTAAATATATAACTGTCCTGAGAACTAGCTCAAGACAATTCATGAGCTTTCCATCACATGGTGTCAGAAAACACTGCAAAATGTTGGAAGTTAATACTTGAATACTTGAACATACCTAAATGGCAAAAAAGTAGAAAACTCCAGTTGACAGATGTAAGATCTGCACAATTATGGGAAGAAGAAAAAAGGCTAAAGAAATGCTACATCAACCTTTGTTAGGGCATCTTTACTCATGAGGCTAATAATACCTTTTGTATGCCTTACATCTGTAATGCAAATGTAGTCTCTAGAATGTACATCTAGTTGAAAAAATAGCACTCTTGGACCCAGTAATTTAGCATTAATTACATATATACCTCTAGTCACTTTGTTCATACACCATAGTCTGGAATTCAGGTTGGGACATCCACACACATACATGTTCTTTATGTGGGTGGATGAGATTTTTTGGGTGTTGCAGAGGTTGGCATTCACATCTTCCCCATGCAACGGCCAAAGGAACTCCTCCTCCAGGATGCCTCATACAGGCATTCTGTGCTTCAACATAAACAGGTAGGGTCAGAGAAGCATCTGACAATCCCCCTGAAAGATGGACTCACAATAATTATGGAACTGCTGAGATCTCTGCGGACCCCATGGATCTCAGCTGTAATATTATCATGATGGATAGACCTCTGATCCTGTCTATTCATTGCAACATTGAATGCTTGTATGATGTAGTGTTGGAGCTTTAAAGTATGTGGATGGGGGGTATATGGGCCAACGTAGTGTAAGAGATTCATGTGGATCTTTATGCTATGCAGAGGGGATGGTTGGAGCACCTGAGAGAGTTGGGAGTAGGAGGCACTGTTCTTCAGTGGTTCCACTCTTTCCTCTCAGGCAGGTTCCAGAGGGTGCAAATTGGGGATAGCTGCTCCTCAAAAACAGAGCTAAAATGCAGTGTTCCACAGGATGCTATCCTGTCCCCAATGTTGTTCAATATTTATATGAAGCTGCTGGGAGAGGTCATCAGAAGACATGGAGCAGGGTGTTATCAATATGCTGATGATACCCAAATATTCTGCTCCATGTCTCGGTCAGCTGCCATGACAGCAGATGGCGGTTCTCCCCTCAATCAATGTCTAAGGATGAGGAAATGTCTATGTCTAATGATGTCTAATGATGAGGAAAAGCCAACTCAAACTGAATCCAGACAAAATGGAGGTATTTACGGTAGGGGCCCCCAAACCAAAGATTGGGTTGCAACCTCCAGTCCCGGACAGGGTCATGCTCTCTGTTAAGGACTGTGTTCGCAGTCTGGGGGTGCTCCTAGATTCGTCGCTTCACATGATAAATCAGGTGAATGTGACAGTCAGGAGTGCCTGCTATCAGCTCCACCTGATACGCCAGCTGCACCCTTTCCTGGAAGTAAGGGACCTAGAAACTGTAGTACATGCACTGGTAACCTCATGACTCAACTTCTGTAATGCACTCTACATGGGGCTACCCTTATACCTAACTCGGAAACTGCAATTAGTACAAAACATGTCAGCCAGGTTGATTACCTAGATCACAGGTTGATCACATCTAGGAGGGATCATATCACACTGATATTAAGATCTCTCCACTAGCTGCCTATTGGTTTCTGAGCACAGTATAAGGTGTTGGTGATGACATTTAAAGCCCTACATGGCCGGGGCCCAACTTACCTTAAGGATCGCCTCCTTCCATACAATCCGCTCTGTGCCCTCAAGTCCTCTGGGAGGAAGCTTCTTCAACCGATAAGAACCAGACTGACGGCAACTACCCAGAGAACATTCTCTACCACCGCTCCCAGACTCTGTAACACCTTGCCACAAGAGATCCATCAGATAACCAACTTAGATGGCTTTTAAAAAGCCATCAAGATGGATCTCTTTCGGCAGGTCTATCCAGAATAAGACCATCTCCAATCCTGGTTTCTCCTCATTAGACACTATCCTCTCTTTTATTTTTGCTCACCCCAGAGGGCCTACTGTTTTAATTTGCTTTTTTATTTTAAATTGTCGATGTTTACATTGATTTTAATTAAGAATGTATTAATGTATTTTTAAGGGGGGGGTTATGCTTATTATTGGGGTCTGTATCTGTTTTAGCTGAAAGCTGCCTTGATTGCCATGGCAATAGGTGGGGTATAATTTATTTATTTATTTATTTATTTATTATTAAACCCCTGTTTGCACATCGCCTCTTCAAATCAACTTTAATCTTCACCTGTAAAAATGGTTCAAACCCATTTATTACTCTGTTTTTGTTCAAGATAAAGGACTGAATCTATGAAAAGCATTTAAAACTATTTATAACAAATTTCATTTGCTAATGCAAATAAAGGTCCAAACATATTTTAAGCTTTGCTATTGAAATTTCATGACTTGATCCTTGGATGTATTTTGATAACATGATCCACTTGATGACTTTATAATTTTAGAAATGGCAAAACCCAATAAGCTGGAGAAGCAATACAAGAAAGGACCCAATTTGTGAGATATCATGACTCTTGTGATGAAAACATCTGTTATATTCAGTAGATTGCCATACAGCAGCTCAGAACAGGGCCTTTAGTTGATAAAACTAAAGTAAAAAAACAATGGTAAGCAGGAAACTTTTGCAGTTGGTGATAACTGGTATTGCTAATAATCGTATAATAGCCTAAGGGTAACACTGCAAGAAATAATTAGTCATCCTTGGGAAACATTTTAGCCCTTTTTATGATTTTTGCTATAGTTTCAAGACATTATTTTCCATATTTACAATAATAAGAGTAAACAAAGAACGGGAGGCCACTAAAACAAGTTGGTTTTTGCTTTCTATAGATTCACTGGAGAAATAACATGGATACATAGCTTCATTGCCATAAACTGTTATACTCAATATAATTGCAAGTATTGGCACAGAAGCATGATAAAACTGAGAAGGTTTCACTCCTTTTTACAGCCAGCAATAAGGCAAAAGCTCAAGAGTGTCTTTAGGAACCCAATTGCTACTTGACAAAATCTGTCATAATTTGTCATTGGAGTAAGAACAGAATAAGAAATATTGTTAGATCAGGCCAGTGGCCAACTGGAACCATCTTCCTGTTTCCCACTGTGATTAGGAATGAGTGAGAATTGTGGGTTCCTTTTCAATCAGAATTTACCCAAAGTCAATAATTTCTTCATCAATAAGATGCAAATATTTTGAGGTTTTAAAAACTTCAAACCAGAGAAATGTGAATTCTCCACTCTTACAAGTCCCTGTATATTCAAATATGTTGATGGTGCTGAATTATGGTGCCACCTTTCTCCATGTCCTGTCACTCTCAGCAAGAGAATTCTTCTTGTAATGACAATACCAAAGGTTTTCACTGTTCCTTGACATCTCCCATGGAATGCCCTTGAGAAAAAGTTCCATTATGACATCCTCCGATGACCATTTGTTTAAAAAAAAAAAGCAAAGGAAAAAACACCATCAGCCACGTAATGATTTAAGCTAAACACAGCCCACACTCTAATTTCACTGAAACCATCAGCCAGCAGAAAATAGTCTCCATTTGTTTTCAGTGAAATGTTACTTAATTTAAAAAAAAAATAGAGTGGCCATTGCTACAGAACTAGATTCAACATTAACAAGCTGTCCAACCATTCCCATTGGTTGTCATTTAACCAAAAAGGAAAGGAAGGATCTGAAGTCCCATGTTTTCCATAAGCCAACATTTATAGTTTCAGTTTGAATAACTGAACAGTTTAATGGTATTTTAGAAAATAATAAGCAAACTGGTTATATTCCTTCAAAAATCTATATTATATTCTTAATGTATTTAGCCTGCATGAATTGGAGAATTTTGGCCTGAATTTTGTTGATTGTTTCTAACTCGAGTAGATCCACTGAATAAATTGCTGGCTTTTGAGTCCATAATAGGTAAATCCCATTGCTACAGTAGGTCTACTTTGGACAGGACTAATAAAAAGATTCAGGCCATAGTAATTTAGAACCATTTTATAAAGCTTTTATGTTATCTGTCATTTGTTGAATCCTTGAGATTAATTATCCCCATCTGAATATTTATTCAAATAGTCTCCTCAAAAAAGAGGAACTCATAGAAGACTTCCAGGCTTGTATTTGGGACCTAAGGGGAAACAGACCCACTTTGAGGGTCTTTATTAGTTTAGATATCATTGTTAGGTACTACAGATGAGATTCTAGATGAGATACTTAGATTATTATACTTAGCTTAGTAGTATCTCCTAGCCTCATCTCACCACCACCTAATCTTGATTTACAGGGCAGCAGCCACTGCAAATGGTGCGGGAGTCTATTCTCTTGTGGAGCAAGGCATGGTATACTGGTATTTCCACTACCTTCCTGTCAGTGATCTATGGTGAAACAGTCAGAATCAAGTTCCCTATTGCAATTCTTCCTCATACTGCATATTGCAGAGAGGTAGAGAGCAGGGGGGCTTGGAGATATCTCACCTCACAAGGTCTCTATGAGTCTCCATGAATCGAGGTCAACTTGAAGGCAGCTAACAACAAGAGCACAAATCCAAGAAGAGTTGCATCCCCAGCATTCTGTTCCGACACTGAATGGAATCATGGGGAAGCATCTTTTGGATCATGTGGTACACCCACTTGGATAATGGGCTGTCTTAGCTAGGTCCTGTTTCCTGTCAACATATGTAAAAGACCTAGACTAATATCACACCCTCCAACCGTTCAAGTTTATCATCCCATTTTTTCAGCTGCTATTAAAATGTTCCAGTTTCTATCTTCTCTTCCCACTTTCCCCATTTCTCCTCTACCTCTCTGCAATATGCAGTATGAAGAAGAATTGCAACAAGGATCTTGATTCTGACTTATTTCAGCTGCTGATGAGTTCAAAGTACAATAGCAGTTTGTGCTCAACTAAGGGCCTAAGCAGACTGCCAGAAATAGTGCACATTAAATTGAGGCACTGTCCTGGCTCAGTGCTAGGGAATCATGGGAACTGTAATTTATTGTGGCACCAGAGCTCTTTGACAGAGAAGGCTCAATGTCCCAGAAAAAAATACAGTTCCCATGATTCCCTAGCACTGAGCCAGGGCAGTGTCTCAATTTAATGTGCACTATTTCTGGCAGTCTGCTTAGGCCTTAACTCAGCAGGAAGGACAGGAGAGGGAAAGGGTGGAATTTTTCCCTTTCCAGTAGGCTTAGGCCAAAACAAACAGCTGCAGCCTCTCGTACCCTGTGTTCTTCCTCATTACTAACTTTTATCAACCTGATTACATACTGATGTTGCTGGGCCACACATGTCCCAGTTTTCAACCATGAAATGTTGGAGGGTATGTAATATTTGTATGTGAAGTTCAATGGCTGATTTGTGTTCACATCCATAACAAATGGGCCAATGATAAATGCAACAACCCAAAATCCCAGCCATTAATTTACGATGAGAATGCATCCTATTGTAACTTCCTGTCTCCTTCAAAGGCATAATCAGTGGTAGGCACAGTTTTATTTAACATCTTTATTAATGATCTGAAGGAAAGGGGAACTGTACATTAATTAAATTCACAGATGATGGTAAATTAGGAGGTGTTGCAAATGCTGTTGAGGACAGAGTAATGGCACAAAGGATCTTGAGGAGGTTAGAAAAATGGGCAAGAATTAAGAATAAAAAGCTGCTACAATAAATATGATTAAATACAGTTAGAATAAGAATTCAGCCTCCTGATATGACAATGGAGAGGAAAGTGATAATACTTATTCTTCAAAGAAAGGAGGGAGGGAAGGAGGGGAACTGTTGACCAGTGCAACTTTACAAGAGTTGACCCTTATAATGTTGATTCCATCCCTGACCCATGGACTCAAGCTGTAACTTGTTCATGATACATTTTTGGATGCTAGTCCAGTACATCACTCTGGTGATATGGACTGAACACTCAGAAACCTGCAGAGAGATCTGACAATGGATTTTTATTTCTCTGAGCTCTCAATTTGCACAGAAGACATGTAGAACTCAGGAAATTACATTAGTCTGAAGAATGGTAAATACTGACAATTTTTCACACTCAAGGAGGAGGAATAGATTAAAAACCTTAGAAGCTTGGACATTACATCTGTACCGATGTCTACAACCATCTATGGCTTTCAGCCTTCCAACTCCAATAATCTCCAGTCAGCACTACAAAAAGAATAACATTGTTCTTGATCAGGAGCAAGAATGTATAATGCTTGGGGAAATAAAGTGAAGTCAATACATTGCAGAAGAAATAAGGCTGTGAACCAAAACTTGAAATTTATTTCAAGCTCAGAAGAAACATAATCTACTAGAAAAGCAGATTAATACATACTAGTCAGATATGACATAGCTGCTTTGTTTCATCATTGCATTTTATGCATTTTGTTAGTTTATCTAGCTCAGAAGTGGAAGACTGGATTTTAACTCCCAGAATCTCCAGTGAGCATCACTGAAGGGACATGCTAGCTGGCAACTCTGTTCTGAATCCAATTGATAATTCCAGCTGTAGTAGACCTAGGACCTTATCACATGGGGTCTGAAGCAGAGCTAATCCAAAGGGCATCCACAGCTAATACATATTATTTCCCCGTGTTTATACACGACACTGCCCCAGAACACGGAGCTAATCCGTATTGTTTCCCCGTGTTTATACACGACGCTGCCCCAGAACACGGAGCTAATCCGTATTGTTTCCCAGTGTTTATACACGACGCTGCCCCTGAACTCGGCAGAACACGGAGCTAATCCGTAAGGAATAGAGAGATTTTGACATTCGGTTTGTCGGGGAAGTACAAGGGAGCCTTCGCATTCATTGCACAATGGTAGGCGGGGAGAAAATCCCAGCGAGGGGAAGGGATTGCCTTGGCAAAAGGCAAACCGGATTGGAGAAAAGAAGGAGAGGAGGAGGGAAGAGGGAAGAGGGAGGCGATCTCTCTCGCATTTTTCCCCACCGACACGCCACTGTGGGCTGCCTTCCCTTCTCCAGTCCTCCAGCCCTCCTCCTCCTCTTCGGTCCCCTTGGCTGCCTTTCCTCCTGACTCCTTCCTCCCATCCTTGCCATCCACATTCTGCGACGCCGGCTTTTTGTGATGGGAGAGAAGGGAGCCTTCATATTAATTGCGCAATGGCCAAACGGGCGATATTCCGTTCGTTTCGCTATAGAACTGAATTTATTCCTACTTCGGTTATTTTTCGCTTATTCTTCGCTTCGTGGCCAGCATTTGATAAGGTCCCTACTGACAACAAGGTTTTGAAAACTGAGTCAACACTTATGCAAATGCCATTTATTCAGTGGGTTTACTTTAGTGATGACAACCAGTAGGATCTAATACAAAAAGGTATTTTTTTCCATGCTCTGAAAATGCTAACTCATGGTTGTCTACATTATGTGACACCATCAGTCTGGAATTTCAGAAAGGAATCTTTTCAAGCCCTGCCTAGATATGCTGGGGATTGCATATGAGACTTTCTGCATGAAATCACACATTCTAGCCCAGAGGAAGAGTATTTTGCCATCAAAGCAACAGTGCTATTCTTCAATGTTTCGAAGTATGTGATATTAACAATCACCAGTGAGGGGGAGAGAACAGCTTAGAGAGGTTTAAAGGTGTATAGCTAGCAGTAATGGGATGAAACAGAGCAAAAAGAAATTTGGTAATACTGTGAAATAGACCTTCCATGGGTATGAGAAGAAGCCCAATTAAACGATGCTGGAAAAATACAGAAAATGGACCAAAGGTGATACACTTGTATAGAGAGTCCTTGGATAAAAGATTTCATTCAGGCCTCATATTTACTATGAGGTAACTACAGGGGTGTTATTTACTATGATGGAGGCTTCTGCTTCCCCTCCTCCTCCAGACATTGTATAGAACAGTGGGAGGTTGCTTGATATTGAGTGAGACCATTTGCCCACCTAGATTAGCACTGTTTCTAATACATTATATCCTCCAGCATTTTATAGATGGAAACTAGGACATAAGCAACATGAGTGTAGTCAAAGTGGCAAAAGTCATTAATGAGGATGAACACATAAGCTATGCAAAGCTGCAACAGTTTGCTTTTGCCAGAGCCTATTGGCAAGATTCTACTTCATCTCATTTCTCTATCCTGCTCAGTGAATTGGGTCCAAACTACTTCTGCACTTTGAACTTGGTTTGCAGCAATTGATGGAAGCTGATGACAAAGTAGAAGGATGAGAGAGAAACTATTTCGGACAGGAGTCTCTGGCAGATTTATCTAGAGATGTCAAAGATGGAACCAGGAACTACCACTGAGCTATGAGCATTTGCTCCTTTCTCACAGAAAAGAAATGACACAGCACCAGGGTTTTCCTTCCAAAAACTCTTCCCAAACCACCCAAAACTTTCAAAACTGATATGAAACATTCCCCATATCCAGAAATAATTTTAATAGGCCCTTTCACACTTCACAATTATAGCACTATGATTCCACTGTAACTGTCATGGCTCCATCCTATGGAATTAAAGGAATTCCAGTTTGGCGAGGCGGTATTTAGAATTTCCTGCCAGAGAGTTCTAGGGTCTGCCAAAACTACAACCCCCAGGATTCCACAGTTAATGTACAATGAGAGCACTATAACTGTGGAACATGAAAGAGCCCAAGATATTATACAAAGGGTTTTATTGGTGGAAGATTGGTGGCAAGGGTGTGAGACTCATTGTCTCTTTTTGTACTGTTACAACTGAAAAAAAATATGTAGGTGCTGTATAGGTAAAATTTGCCAATTGTAGTCTACCT
The DNA here is from genome assembly GCA_026167975.1 of Phrynosoma blainvillii. Lineage (NCBI taxonomy): Eukaryota > Metazoa > Chordata > Lepidosauria > Squamata > Phrynosomatidae > Phrynosoma > Phrynosoma blainvillii. The sequence continues at coordinate 18,269,826 of JANUYF010000007.1, read as the reverse complement.
TTGTTGGAGGTAGAAACTGCAAAGAGTTAAGTCCTAGTCTGTTAGCTCCCTCATTTTAAAGTTTTCCCATTTGCAGCTAAGTCCCTTATCTTCAAATCTAGGAAACATATTGGTTATAGCTATATTGGTCATACAGCAAAATACAACAAAAACAAAGTCCAAAAAATGCAGTGATGCCTTTATTGATCTAACTAAAACGCACAACATAAATCATAGAATTTTTCAAAGCTTCACTAGATTCTTCATTAAAGATGTTTAGTTGGCCCAATAAAGACATCATTGCTTTGTGGAGTTTGTTGTTGTTGTTAACTGCTTTCATGTTGATTTCAACCCATGGTGATGAGATATCACCAAGATCCCACGTCATCTACTGCTCTGCCCAGATCCTGCAAACTCATACTCATTAGCTCTTTAATAAAGTCCATCTATCTGGCATACGGCCTTCCTGTCTTTCTGCTTCCCTCCACCTTTCCAAGCATTATTGTTTTTTTTAATGAGTCTTCCCTTCTCATGATGTGTCCAAAGTATGCCAGCCTAAGTTTTGTCATCCTGGCTTCCAGGGAGGGTTCCGGCTTGATTTGCTCTAGGACCCATTTGTCCTTTTGGCTGTCCATGGGATCCTCAGCCCTCTTCTCCAGTACCACATTCTCTCAAATGCATTGATTTTCTTCCTATCATTTTTTTTTAACTGCCCAGTTCTCACATCCATACATGGTAATAGCGAATGCAATGGCTTGTATAATTCTAACTTTTGTGCTGAGTTGTCTATGGGCCTCGGCAGACGGCTAATAGAGCCGTCTCCGAGGCCAGGAAGAGGAGGGGCAGCAGCACGAGCGGCGCCCCTTCCTCTTCCTGAGGTCGCCCCTGGAAGCGCCGGCCATCCGGACGGACGGCGCTTCCGGGTTGACCTCATGCCGTGGCGACCACACGCGCCGCGGCGTTTGAGTCAGAGAAAGTGCGCCCGCCGCTTTTGGGGCGCACTTTCTCTGAAATCTAAAAGGAGCGCCAATTTGGCGCTCCTTTTAGATTCGCCGGGGAGGCGCCGCGGTGAGGCTGCCTTGGCCCCGCGGCACTGCATCCTCATCTGCATCCCCCCTATCTTTGCATTTTAGAATCTTTTCTAGTTCTTTCATAGCCACCCTCCCCATTCTTAATCTTCTTCTGATTTCCTAACTGCAGTCCCCATTTCTATCAATATTTGATACCAGATATGAGAATTCTTTTACTATTTCTATTTCCTCATTATCTAGTTTGAATTTATGTAAGTTCTCTGTGGTCATTATTTTTATTTTCTATGGGCCTTTACAGACTGCCAGAAATAGTGTGAATTCAGTCCACTTTAAGGGTTAGGGTTAGTGCTAGGGAATCATGGGAACTGTTATTTTTCTGAGACATTGAGCCTTCTCTGTCAGAGAGCTCTGGTGCCACAATAAAATACAGTTCCCATGATTCCCTAACCCTAACTCTAACCCTTAAAGTGGACTCAATTTGCACTATTTCTGGCAGTCTGCAAAGGCCCTATATGTTCAACATTAAGCCTGCTTTTGCATTTTCTTCTTTGATCTTCCTTAGTAGTTGTTCGAGGTCTGTGATGTTTTCTGCTAATATTATAGTGTCATCAGCATATCTCAGATTGTTGATATTCCTTTCTCCTTCTTCTGTATCCAATCCTGTTTTCCTTACAATATGTTCTGTATATAAGTTGGACAGGGTTGTGGATTGAGGGGGGGGGATAGAGCAGATATGGAGAGAATGTCATTGCCTCTTGGCTATTGTAGAAGGAAGGTGCTGAGGATAGTTTGAAAATGACTGCAAAGGTCAGGTGCTTGTTGATGAAACTGTGAAGGTGTGAGTTGGGACTTTACAATATTATCATGTTAAACTTTTCACTTGGCTTTCAGCTGTGTTGGTGGCTTATTTCTTTGCTTTAAATTTCTTTTTATGTTTTAAGTCTGTATGGTTATGATTTGTTTTTATGTTGTACTTTTGCATTTTTTTTTCTTTGCTGTTTTCAGCCTGAACTTCAGCTTGGAATAATGTCAATGAAAATCTCTCTCAGGAAAAATATATATCTTGATTTCTACTAATAAAGACATCAGTAGAAGCCAGTTGGAGAGACACATGCCTTGCGTTATCTGGCTTCTCAGAAGGTAAGACACTGGCTCATTAGCCCTAAAGCATATCAACACAATAACCCTATTTATCCCATATAGAATAATGATATGCTTTAAAGGACAGACAACCATTGCAGAAACCAAAATGACCCCATTCATTATTACATGCTTCAGGTGCACACCAATATACATTTTAACTTATGTACAAAAAGTGAGGAGCGGAAAAGCAAAAGCCAAATCAAGCCCTGAGTAACAGGAAGCCAGATTGTTCCATATATGTTACTTACACATGCGCAGAATATTAACTATCCACAGAGATTATGTTGAGTTCTAGATTACATGGTGTAAAATGTAACTCCTTCACCTTTTTTCCTTGACTGAAGGTTTAACAAGAGGAAAGGCCAAAAAAGCAATGTTTAGGGCTGTCATCTTATGCATACTTACTCGGGAGGGATACATTTACCTTCAGTATCTGCCTCTAAGTAAATGTGCACTGTACGGCTTTCTTTTCGTCTATGATAAGAACAAATTCAGTCCATCACATCTTTTATCTTTGTGTGTGTGTGTGTGTGTGAGAGAGAGAGAGAGAGAGAGAGAGAGAGAGCTACTGAAAGAGAACCCCATTTTAAACATATAATAGGGTTAGATTGAAGCATTTAAATAAATTATTTAATTATAAATTTAAAAGTGCATCATGATAGCATCCAAAGCTGCCATAAGGGAATTCAAAAATTTAGGCATTTCAGTTGAACCCAGGTCAACAACCAAGGTTGAGCCATTTTTTTCAGTTTGACAGAAACATGTCTTTTGTAAAGCTAATGGGTCTTAACTGCACATTCAAGAATAAGCCCCCACAAAATACTTTCCACTACAACAAGGACAGCTTTAAATAACATATTGTTTCTGGGGAAAATACTATTCCCTCCCACTATAGCCTCTGTGGGGATTTCTGTTAAATTTGAAGAGAACACAGAATCCTGAGATGAATAGCTAGTGATGTTTTCATCTTCCTTAGTCTGAAAGTCGAACATTCCTATGCCAGAAGCTCTGGGCCAGACTGTGTTGGATGCAAAATGGAAGTCAAGCTGGTAACCCCCAGCAGTGGTAGCAAAAAAGAAAGGAAGGAAGAAAGGAGAGAGAAGGAGAAAGGAGGAAAGGAAACCTTGAGGGGAAAAGAAACTGTGATGCTGCCCATCTCCTCCTGAAGAAATCTAGGGAACATCTTCTCAATTCTCAATTAGAATGGAAAATTTTAAATTTGATGCATAGTGCTGAATAATCCATGGTTTACTACATGTACAGAGAAAACTGGAGCAATGCCTTTCAAGAATAAGTATATTCCTACAGGAATAATATTCTTACAGCATTCAAGCTATTGTTGACAATAAAAAAATATTATAAAAGAGAGAGATACTTTAAACATGTGGAGGCTGTGTCTGAAAATTAAATATCCCAGCCATTAATTTTTCCCTATTCAAATTACTGAAAAGCAACAGTCCCCACTAAAGTCTAACCACTTGTAAAATTGGATTTTTGAAGATTGAGTCCTTTAAAAAGTAATGCTGGCTAAAAGGAGGGAATCCGTGAAGGAGGCATATTCCGGCAATGCTTGTATTTGACCCCATATCCACACCCAACCATTTCAGATGCTAGCATTCATGCTGATCAGATCAATGTTATCAGACATTGTGATGTAAAAGGGCTGTGATAGGAAACCCTACAAAATGTGGAGCTGAGAATGATTCAGGCCATGGGTAATGAGATATCGATCTTCCTGCTTCCAGGTCACAGGTTCAAATTTGCATAGGTTGGTACACTGGTAGAGATTTGAGTATCATAAACTTCATCATGTTCCAGGCTTTTCCTTTGATGACTTATGATGCATGCAAAGAACATGCCAATGGTTGCACAGAAATCTGTTTAATAGTGAAGATATTCCTACACACATCTTTCCAGTAGAGATGAGGCTGGGGTGTTTTTTTCAGTTTTTCTGTTTGTTTTTTTTTTAAAAAAATATCAAAATCCCCAAATTTCTTTCTATTCAAGATAGAAAGATCTGAATTTTTCAAAATCCAAGTGTGTGCAAAACCAGAAATGGATAGATTTGCCCAAGGCTCTGAACACTTAACTCTTAAAAATCTGGATTGGTTTGTTGTCTATTCAGCCCTGTTGCTGCTGAATAAGGATTACCACTTCTTTTTTTCTGAGAGGGACAACCATATTATCAGGCAGGTAAAATTTGGCCTTCTTCATTTTGGAAACGCTTGTACATATTGAATTTTCAAGAAGAAAGCAAAACTGGCAAGTTTTCCAATGCCTGCTTGCCATTTCACTGTGGAAGAGATGCATGCATAAACTTCTCCTATGCTACAAGCATTGAGGTTTTTAATAGGTTTTTAACTATAATAGACTTTATACTCAGGCCAGGTTTAATGATTTTCCCTCTGAAATGCTCCAAGGTAGATTTGCTGGTGTCCCTAACATTGTTCTTATTGTTGTTGTGTGCCTTCAAGTCATTTCCAATATATGGTGACCTTAAGGTGACTCTATCACAGGGTTTTCTTGCCAAGACTTCTTCAGAGGAGCTTTGCCATTGCCTTCCCCTGTGGCTGAGAGCATGTGACTTGGCCAAGGTCACCCAGTGGGTTTCATGGCTGAGCTGGGAATTGAACCCTGATCTTCAGATTCATAGTCCAACACTCAAACCACTATTACCATGCTGGCTCTCAAGTGTATTGCAATAAAAGAATTTAAAAAGATGCCTCAAGAAGCGGGTAGGGAGAAAACAGGTACCAAGTAATTCCTGGACACACAGGCCATTGATGTACGCAAGCCCCCAGTAGTACACAGGTCTTTGCAGAGATCAACCACACAGACCTGTAGTATGAAGGGGATTTTTAAAAACCCTTTATGGTTGTTTAATGGACAGAATCAGACAGTAGATTGAATTTAACAGTTCATTTAATGACACAGTGCCAGGTGAACATTAGCTTGGTTGCACATCTCAAATGCAGGTTCAACCTGTTTTCTCCCCCTTATCTTTCACATCTGTCTCAAAGTTTTGAAAATGGCATGGGCGTAACCCAGTGTAGACACAGTATACATTAACATGCAAATTCCTAAGAAAAGGAGAAGAAACATGCTATTTTGAGTTGCCTGGCATGAAGACTACATTCTTAGCTCTGCAAAAAGCCTCTACACAGAGGGAAGAAGAGACCTTACTAAGGTGCCTATTTTAGAATGGCAGAGTTGCATCATCATCAGCAGCAGTACATACACCCATTGCCACCAAGAAAAATAATGACAACAGGTCTGCATATAGCTGAGTCCCAGATCTGATAAAGCATGTCACTTGTGTATTGTGACATCCAACCAAGGATTAGGACCCTAGGAGATTGTGTACTGGCTGTGGTACTATCTCTTGGGAATTCCACCTCAACATTTGGAGGCACTTCCTGACAGTAAGGGCTGTTTGACAATGGAACACTTTCCCTCAGAGAATGGTGGTGTCTCCTTCTTTGGAGGCTTTTAAACAGAGGCTGGATGGTCATCTGTTGGGTATGCTTTGATTGGGAGTTCCTGCATGGCAGGGGGGTTGGACTGAATGGCCCTTGTGGTCTTTTCCAACTCTTTGATTCTATCATCCCACCATGCCATTGGGCTCAATGCTTACTCAGGAGTAGAGCAGAGCAAGTTCTGGAGTGTGGTGCAACCCTACCCTTTCCCACAATTGTGAGGGGGAGAAACAACAATAATTTTGCAGCGCAAAGTGTCCTACTCTTTCCTTCCACACTGGACCTGCTGAACCAAAATAAACACACCACTCAATTTATTAATCAACTCAACAGAGCAATGTATTCCTCATGTCACCTGTTCCCCCATGTCACCTACTTAGATAATGTTAGTTTGCAGTGATTATCATCTATGTAGAAAACTTGCTTTACATTATGTTCTAATGTGTATAGCAATGTGTCCATTATAGTTTCTTAAACCCCCAGCCAACCATTCCAAAATGGCCTACAGGTTCAACGGATGCCTTATTGCATGTACATTTACAATAATTGCAAGCATTCCTCAGTCTTCCCTTCTTTAAGCTAAACATAACCAGCTCCCTAAGCCACTCATAGTCTAGCTCAGATTTTACCACCTTGTCTGCAAGAATAGTATGGGAAACTTTGTGAAAGGCCTCACTGGGATCATAATATACTTCATTCCCTTGATCTACCAATCTACCAAGCTTGTTACTCTATCAGAAGAGAGAGAGAGGGAGAGAAGATTGGTCTGGCATTGCTTGTTTTTGAGAAATCTATGCCTGCTCTTACTAATTGCAACCTTCCTTTCTTTGTGTTCATAGACTGATTGTTTAATGATCTATTGTACAACTTTTTTTGGTATTGCCAGCAAATTGACTGTTTGGAATTACTCAGGTAATCCCCCCCCCCCCCCACACACACACACACACCTTGAAGATGGGGACAACATTCATCCTTCTGCTGTCTGCTTGGACCTCTCACATTCTCGAATTTTTTTTCAAATATTATAAAAAGTGGCTCCAAGATTACCTAAATAAGTCCCTTTCACACTCTTAGATGCAGTTCATCAGGCCCAGAAGACCTGAATTCTCTAGAGTAGCTAAATATTGCAGAAAACAGAGGTTAAAATAGGTATTAAGAAAACAAAAATAATGACCACAGATGATTTACATACCTTTAAATTAGATTATGAAGACATTGAAATCGTTCAAGATTTTTCAGAATTGGGTTCAATCAATCGGACTTGAGACTACAGTCAAGAAATCAGAAAATTAGGGTCTCATCTGCACTGCAAAAATAATGCAGTTTGATATTGCTTTAACTGCCATGGCTCAATACTATGGAAATCTGAGATTTGTAGTTTTGTGAGATATTTAGCCTTCTCTGTCAGACAACTCTGGTGCCACAACAGATTGCAAATCTGAGGATTCCATTGCACTTAGCCAAGGCAGTTAAAATGGTGTCAAACTGAATTATTTTTGCAGTGCAGATTAGGCCTAGGAAATGGAAGCACAGCCATGAAGGAAACGAAAATGATCCTGAACTGTCAAGATATATAATTTAATATTAAAGTTAAGATTGCCCATGCTATTGTAATTCCCATTTCTATGTACAGTTGTGGAAGTGAAAATATGTGGGTATTCTTGGCCTCATCCCTTTGCTATTTGGGACCATCCACCACTGGAATGGGGCCCCAGGAACCCCTCTGACATTGAATACAGTCCTTTTACCCAAAGACATCCTTCACATTTGGTTTACACTGACTCTCAGCTTTCCAGAGAAGTCTTTCCCAGCCCATTCTGTTGATGCCAGGGTTTGATCCTGGGCTGTTTTACATGAGAAATGAATATTCTGTCGTTGAGTTACACATACACACCACACCAGATACACAAAGTCAGTGCTTAAATTTCTAGGTATTCAAGATAGTCTGTGAACAGCATTTTACCTGCCTCATTTTTATTTAAGTTTTTTATATACATAATTTTTGTATGGCTTAATGTATCTGTGTCCTGGATGCAATGTAAGCCCTGAATTTTATGCGTAGGGTAGGCAACAAAAGAAATATCCATCTAGGGATAAGATGTAAAATATTTTGTCAACTCAACCCCCAGTTTTGTTAATCCCTTTCAACAGTGATATCAATCTCTACTGAAGCTAGCAATTCAATCAGTCTTAATTCCAGCCTATAGAGCACAGTTTCAAGTCTTCCTTAGGTGTTGGCATGAGATAATGGCCCAATAAATAAGAGAAATCTAGCTCTGTCAACTTATTGCTCTTTTCATTGAAAGCTCTTGATGCTCCCTATAGAACACAGTAGGGCTAAAGCCTTGCCTGTTTAGCTTGGGGCTAAACACACCCTAGATGAGCAGAGAAATAATCTAATTTTTTCAATGAAAATTGGTGCCAGTCAAGCTCTTGCAGAGTTGGACTTAAGGGACATCAAAAATGTACAGCTACAAGAAACCCTATCTGAGAGAGGCAAATTTAGCATGATAGATTATGAAATTAAGAACATGTATTCTCTCTTACACACACACACACACACACACACATGCAGAGAGAGAGAGAGAGAGAGAGTTTATGGCACAGCAAAAGGTTATTTCCTTCATTTTAATATTCTTGATTCCCTTGATAACATAAGAAGTGATCTTCCTTCTCACTGATTATATATTTTCCTCCTTGGAATAATATTCATGTCCAATTGCCTCTAGTTTTTAAAATAATGTTGAACAGATCCAAACACAGTTTAGCCTGTGTTGACAATCCACCTCCTTAAAACAAAAACAAACAAACAAACAAACAAAAATCTCTAGTTCTTGATAAGTCTGCATATTTCCCAAAGGTCAATACAGGGACGCTTTCAGGATATTGGATGAAGCAGGAGATATCAAAATTCATTTTTAAAAGATGCTCCTCCTCATAACATAATAAAGCAATCATCAAGATTTTCTTTCTAATTCCTCGTCTGGGATGTACACTTTCATAGCTCTCCTTTCACAGGCAAAAATAAACAAATTCCTCAATTTTCTCCTTGTCTCAAAAAAAGAGTAAAACTTTTCTGTGCAAAAAAAAGCAAAAAAAAACCAAACATGTTTTTCACACAAAAACAGTGTTTTCTGAAGAGAAAACAATTTATGTGGCAAAAACAAGCTTCCTGTGAAGAAATTTTATTATCAGTGCAGAAAACTATTTTTGTGCTAAAATATTTTGTGCAAATATCTTTCTACACTGGAAAGGCATTTTGGGGTGCATTGGCAGCTGCTGACCCCTATCAATGGAACAGTAACTACACTGTAGGTTTTAAGAGCTATGTACAGCCCAAGACCCTATCCCTTCAGTAAATTGAATAGCTTCTTTAATGTATGGGAGTCAAGAACTGACATTGGTGAATTGGTCTTCTCTGTTGGGATTAGCATCCTTTGCATGCCTAACCACCTGATAGATTGCATGTGGCTCTCTAGAAGTTGGGCACAGCATGTTCTATAATCACTACCTTTTTGTTTGTGTTTGCTCACATTCACTGTTTTGGCATCATATAGTTCCTTTTGTTCTCCTGGGACCACCAAATCTCTCATATTTTCTCCTACTTCTCTGTTCCCTGTTATGGGCATAGGGTGACCAGTTATGTATCATCCTAAAAGAAGAAATTTGTCATAAAAGTTGTGTGTGTGTGTGTCATTTTGCATAAATGCAATACCATATATATATGCAGAGCTGTAAATTCAGAAATCAGTATCATGTTATAAATAGAAGTACCAAGCTTCTACTTGGTAGAAGTAGAAGTTTCTACCAAGCTTCTTGGTAGAAGTCTTCTTCTACCAAGATTTGAACAATAGATTTCTTCTACCAAGATGTGAACAATAGATTTCTGTCCTCCCCACCGTCTGCTGTCCAGGTGATATTGATGGGCAACTTCAAAGTCCCCAATCTTCCTCCTTATATCTTTAACTGGGCAGACCTTCGAACAAAAAGACATCTTCAATTAGACCACTGTCCTCTGAAAGTCCTTCAAAGAGTATATCTATCAAGTCGAACTTCAGATACAACCCAGACAAAGTTCTGTAATGTAAAATGCATAGACATGAGAGACTGATAGGACACAGCTGCATTGTGTGATGGGGTCAACAGTGATGGGCCCCTATCACAGAGCATCTTTTAGTGACTGCCTCCTAGAAACCCAGCTCTGCCCACCATGCCACATTCAAACTTGGAAGGATGTAGGGAGCTGCTAACCTCCACTTGAAACTGGTCAATAATGATCATGCTTCCAAATGCCTCCCTCCATTATCATTTAAATCCAAAAGTCTTAGTTGAAAACTTGCGATTCAATCTTAATTTGGAACTCAAGGTGGTGCACTGGTTATCTTTTGCAATCTCCAAATACTTTTAAAAGGTAGCCTTATGGACAGTGTCATTTATCACAAGGTTATAATAGTGAATCTGGACGTCTGTCTAGCAGAGCACTGAGAAATATAATCAAAACAAAGACACACACAGAGAGAGAGGACAGGAAAGAACCCCTCCTTTCTCCCAAATGCACAGAAAAAAAGGTGCTGAGGCATCAAATTTCCTTTTTCCAGGAAAGAGTTAAGTGAGAGAAATAAAATCAGATATGTGTTGCCTCCAGACGTCCATTAAAGTGCAGAATGCTGTTTTCTATCACAGATTATATGCCAGATGTTCAAACTATCTCTAATCATTGCAGATGTAATGGAGTAGAATGTTGCAGTTTGTGAGTTTACTGGCATTAATTCTGTATACTGCACAAGGGAAAAAAGATTTTAAATATATAATTATATCTCATTAATACTCAGGTTTTATTTCCTTTCAATGGAACAGGACTTATTAAAGCAACCATTTACCGCATGTTTTCTTTAGCACACACACCCATGCATAATTCTGGGTGCATTCTACATGGAAAATATGTACCACCAACCAAACTATACAGGAAAAAGGCAGTATGGTGTATAATTCCTGCTATATAAAGCACCCCCACTTTTTTTTATATATATATGCATGAGATGTTTTTTACAATGTAAATGGATATGGAAGAAAATAAAAATATCTGTTTCCTTTCCCCCACCCTCCACAACTCTATACACACTACAAATTTAACTAGCTAGTGACTGAGGATTTTCTTTTTATGGATAATATTGAAAGTAAGCTGGATATTGTTTCTTTTGACACAGAAGGAAGCTAGAATGTAATGAAAGATTGTGGACTGATCTCTCTCTCTCTCTCTCTCTCAAACACACACACACACACACACACCACCCAAGCAAATGACAACATGGACTATGGAGTATTCCTCTGCAAGATTCTAGTGACCCTTTCCCACGACACTTCATTCTGCATTTTCCAATTTTCTGTCTCCTTCCCAAGCAACAATTTGTATTCTGTGGCTACTCAGCTTGCTCAATTCCCCCCCCAACTGTTTTTGTATTTTGAGAATTGCCAAAACCTGCCACCATCCTCCTCCCTGTAGTTCATTATTAGTAAATGTGTTGTTGTTGTTGCATGCCTCCAAGTCAACTCTGAATTATGGTGATCCATCAAAATGTTTTCTTGACAAGATTTTTTAAAGGAGAGTATGACTTGCCCAGGGTCACCCAGTGGGTTACTATGGCAGATCAGAGATTCAAATCCTGGTCTCTTGGAGTCCTAGTCCAATACTTAGACCACTGCACCACACTGGTTCTCAGCATCTATTAATAAATAGACTATTTATATATCTACTTTCTATAGCATGGGCTGCATTGATATTGGAGAATTAATACAATTTAACACTGCTTCAACTGTCATAGCTCAATGCTATGGAATTATGAGGTTTGTAGTTTTGTGAGAGATTTAGCCTTCTCTGTTAAAGTTCTCTGGTGCAAAAAGAAACTGCAAATCACTGGATGGAGCCATGACAGTGAAAGCAGTGTCAAAATGCATTTATTCTGCAGTGTGGCTGCAGCCTCTATCTCAGAGCTTGAAAAACTCTTTATTTTTTATTACAGCTCCCTGGATCCTCTTAGTTATGTTGGCTAGGAGAATCTAGGAATTACAGGAACTTTTCCAAGCTATAGTTCCTAAAGTGTAAAAATGTAATTATGAAATCAAAGTGAGGATTGTCCATTGTATTCTCCATCACCATAGAATCATAGAATCATAGAGTTGGAAGAGACCACAAGGGTCATCCAGTCCAACCCTCTGCCACGCAGGAACTTCCAATCAAAGCATCCCTGACAGATGGCCATCCAGCCTCTGCTTAAAGACTTCCAAGGAAGGAGACTCCACTACTCTCCAAGGGAGTGTGTTCCACTGTCGAAGTGCCCTTACTGTCAGGAAGTTCCTCCTAATGTTGAGGTGGAATCTCTTTTCCTGGAGCTTGCATCCATTGTTCTGGGTCTTAGTCTCTGGAGCAGCAGAAAAAAAGCTTGTTCTCTCCTCAATATGACATCCCTTCAAATATTTAACACAGCTATCATATCACCTCTCAACCTTCTTTTCTCCAGGCTAAACATCCCCAGCTCCCTAAGTTGTTCCTCATAGAGCTTGGTTTCCAGACCCTTCACCATTTTAGTTGCCCTCCTTTGGACACACTCCAGTTTCTCCACATTCTCTTTGAATTGTGGTGCCCAGAACTGGACACAGTATTCCAGGTGAGGCCTGATCAAAGCAGAATAGAGTGGCACTATTACTTCTCTTGATCTAGACACTATACTTCTACTGATGCAGCCTAAAATTGCATTGGCCTTTTTAGCTGCTGCATTGCACTGTTGACACATGTTCAACTTGTGGTCCACCTGGACTCCTAGATCCCTTTCACACGTAGTCTCATTCAGCCAGATGTCCCCCATTGTATATCTGTGCTTTTCATTTTTCCGCCCTAAGTGCAGGACCTTACATTTCTCCATGTTGAATTTCAGTTTGTTAGCTTTGGCCCAGCTGTCTAGTCTGTTCAAGTCATTTTGAATTTTGATCCTGTCCTCTGGAGTATTAGCTACTCCTCCTAATTTGGTGTTGTCTGCAAATTTGAGAAGCATGCCCCCTATTCCTTCATCCCAATCATTGATAAACATGTTGAATAGCACTGGGCCCAGGACAGAGCCTTGTGGCACCCCACTGGTCACTTCTTTCCAAGTTGAAAAGGAGCCATTGTTGAGCACCGTTTGGGCTCGCCCAGTCAACCAATTACAAATCCATGTAACAGTTACTTTGTCTAGCCCACATTTTACCAGCTTGTTTGAAGAATGTCATGGGGAACCATGTCAAAGGCCTTACTGAAATCAAGATATACTATATCCACAGAATTCCCTTCATCTACCAAGCTGGTAATTTTACCAAAAAAAAAAAAAAAAAGAGAGAGATCAGATTTGTCTGGCATGACCTGTTTCTCTGAAACCCATGTTGACTTTTTGTGATTTTGAAATTACCTTCCAGATGTTCATAGACTCTCTGTTTAATGATGTGCTCCAGAATCTTTCCTGGTATCGATGTCAGACTAACTGGATGATAATTGTTGGGATCCTCTTTTTTACCCTTTTTGAAGATGGGGACAACATTTGTCCTCCTCCAGTCTGCTGGGACTTCTCCTGTTTTCCAGGAGTTCTCAAAGATTATTGCCAATGGCTCCGATATTACGTTTGCCAGATCTTTTAATACCTTTGGATGTAATTCATCTGGTCCTGGAGACTTATACTCATTTAGATTAACCAGATATTCCTGCACTATCTCTTTACTTATTCTGTGCTGAAATTCTCCTATTCTGTCCTCTGCTCCATTATCCTCAGGTTGAGCACCCTTTGCCTTTTTTGAGAAGACTGAAGCAAAGAAGGTGTTGAGTAATTCTGCCTTTTCTCTGTCCCCTGTTAACTTTTTACCATCTTCTCCACACAGCAGCCCTACCATTTCCTTCTTCTTCCTTTTGCTGCTGACATACCCAAAAAAGCCCTTTTTATTGTTCTTAACCTCTCTAGCAAGCCTGAGTTCATTCTGCGCTTTAGCTTTTCTGACTTTACCCCTACACATGCTAGTTATTTGTTTGAATTCCTCTGGTGATTTACCATTTTTCCATTTCTTATACATGTTCCGTTTAAAACTTAGTTCAGTTGCAAGTTCCTTAGTCAGCAATCCTAGTTTCTTGAGACACCTCCCATTTTTCCTCCTCATTGGAACAGTTTGAAATTGTGCCTTCATTATCTCCCTTTTGAGAAACTCCCATCTGTCTTGAACTCCCTTCTCTTTTAGTATTCCTGTCCATGGGATCACCCCCAGTATTTCCACAAGTTTAGTAAAATCAGCTTTCCTAAAGTCTAGAATGCATGTCTCACTATGCCTGGCTTCTCCTTTCCACTGTATAATAAACTCCAGGAGGACATGATCACTCCCGCCTATGTGCACCCCATGTCCAACCATGTCCAACCATGTGCACCCCATTAACTAAGTCTTCCCTGTTAGTTAGGATCAGATCCAAAATAGCTGACTCCCTTTTTGCCTCTTCGAGGCAAGTGAGGAATTTGCTAGACCTTGAGGATTTTGCTGAGTTTGACTTCCAGCAAATATTAGGATAGTTGAAGTCACCTATCACTACTATATTTCTCCTTTCTGAGTGTGTGGTCATCTGTTCTAGAAAGGCATCATCCAATTCCTCTGCCTGAGTCGGGGGTCTGTAGTAGACTCCTACAATAACATCCCTGTTGTTTCCCTCCCCCTTAATTTTTATCCAGATGCTCTCCACCTAGCTTCCATGACTGATGTCCTGGATTTCTTCACTGGTGTAAATATCCCTGACATATAATGCTATTCCTCCCCCTTTTCTGTTTGACTTGTATATGGATAAGAAAGTTGGACAGTGAAGAAAGCTGATAGAAGGAAAATCAACTTATTTGAGAATTGGTGCTTGAGAAAAGTACTGAGAATATCATGGACAACCAAGAAGACAAACAATCTAGAACAGATCAAGCCTGAACTCTCTCAAGAAGTCAGGATGACCAAACTGAGGTTGTCATACTTTGGCCACAGCATGAGAAGACCTAGAACATTGGAAAGATAATGATTCTAGAAAAGGTAGATGGCAGTAGAAAGAGAGGAGGATGCCAGATGATTAGATCAGGGGTAGATAACCTTTCCCCTTTAAGGGCCGAAGGGACTTCAGCTCCCAGAATCCCAGGAGCTATTGGCCAACATGGCTGAGGCTTCTGGGAGCTAAAGTCCATCAGCCCTTAAAGGGGAAAGGTTGCCTACCCCTGGGTTAGATGAAACAGAGAGGCCACAGGCGTAAGCCTTCAGGACATGGTCAGAGCAGAGGACAGGGGATCTTGGAGATGTCTCATCCACAGGGTTGCTATGATTTGAGGCTGACTTGAGGGCAGTTAACAACAACAATTTCTACATGTAGAGGTAGCAAATAAGATATTCAACAATCTGCATGTCACAACTCCCTCAGTGGAATCAGAATAATCTGATACAGAGGAGTCAGATATATGAGCTAAGCAGATGAGCCAGGACAGCACAGGCTGAGTCCATGGTATTCTGGCTTGGTGCTAACCCAGGTTGATCCCCAGGTCGGCGCAGGGATGAGTGTGTTTACACACCCAGGTCTGCACTGACCTGGAACCCGTTACCTGCACACACTCCTTAACTTGCTGTGGCATCACTGGCACTTAGAAGTTCCCCATCACCACATCTGATGTAGAAACAGTGCTCCTGTCTGCCCCCATCTGGCCAGGCACCCTGTTTCTGCATCAGACACAGCAACAGGGAAGCTTCTCAGTACCAGCAACAGCATAGCAAGTTAAGGAGCATGTAAACAGCTGGGGGAATACAATCCTTTTGGCCTGTGTGGGAAACCCTATAGAAAAGCCCCTGGATGCAGATGATGGCTTTCCTCCCCAAATGAACTAGTATGAATAAGATTGGCTTGGTTCACCTGTAACTGTTTCCCCTTATTATAGCTTATTCCTTCTAGCAGTTGCTGTCTGTAAGCAGAAGACAATGTAATGCTTTAATTTGACCAAGCAACTGAATCAAGATTGAGGCCATGAAGAACAAAGGAATAATGAGTCTTAATAACTAGGCCATGAGGAACAGGAAAGACTCTAGCTTAGTTATACCTGTTCCAGAGCAGGGGCAACTGGTGAATTTGCTGTGGAATTGGCTCAGAACCCTGGAAATCCCCTTAAAGTTCAGAATAAAAGCCAGAGCATATTCACCATGCCACTGTCACTTCTTCACCATGTGTAAGTAATCTTCTTGGTTCAGCCCTGCTTTTTAGCTTTAGCTTCAGTAAATTCAGATATTTTTAAATTTTACAACATCATAGATGGGGAGGGGGAAAATAAGTGCATTATTTTACAAGCTGTTATTAGGTCAATTGCATAAATATCTCATCAGATCCTTGCACATGTATATTTTCCAGCATGAAGGGGAGAGGTTTTTTAATCCCATGGAAAGCCTGTGTGGGTGGCTCCATTTCACTACCCTGAGCTATAAAAAGTAGTATGTTTGTGTGTGTGTGGATGCGTACACATATATGAAAACACTTGAATAGAGCATCTAAACAGCACTGGATTCCAGATGGAGACCATAAAAATGAAACAGATTTTAATAGCATTATTGAAAGCAGGCATCTCTCTCTCTCTCTCTCTCTCTCTCTCTCTCTCTCTATGTATGTATGTATGTATATAATGGAAGTTTTTCTTTTGCTTGGAAAGGAAGTACAAACCCATGCAATGCTTCCTGGGCAGTCAAGAGGGATGGAAGTGATGCCTGTTCTTGTGTTTCTTGCTGATGAACCAAGGTACCACCTTCTCTCAACCAATATTGAAGCATGTGAATTGACTATGAACAATAGATCAGTTTAACATCAGTGGGCATAAGGTGTCACTGTTTTACTAGGAATATAATGTTATTACAACATTAGTTTGAATGCCACTAATCAAGTTATTTTGCCCAGTTAGTGTGCACACGTGTTTTCAAATGAATATAGATAATGGCAGAGGATGCACCCATACTGCAGAAATAATCCAGTTTGGTACCACTTTAACTGTCATGGCTCTGTGCTATGGAATTCTGGGAAGTGTGATTTCTTTGGGTACCAGAGCTCTCTACCAGGGAAGGCTCAATATCTCACAAAACTACAAATCCCCAAATTCCATAGCATTGACCCATGGCAGTTAACGTGGTTACATAGTGTTTCTTCAAGTGAACTGAAGGGGAATATTTTGTCCATATGCCATGCCAATGGTAACTGGCCATATCAAACTGACCATTTCAGGGGTTTTTTGTTGTTTGTTTGTTTGTCTTATGTATGTGTATGTGGTTTTTGTTATGTTTTATTTTGTTTTTTGGCAATGTAGAGGAGATATGCTGCTTGCCTCAACTGTTACCATGATAAAGCACAAGGTTAAACGTATCAAGGTTTTGGTTAATTCAGAAAAAACATATGTGTATGTAGGCAATGCATACTTTTTACAGCTAATCTTTAAATATGAGTTTGGATGTGGATTTGTGTGCCTGATTAAGAAAAAAAAAAGGGTGATTCACTGTAGATAGATTCAAGCAGACATTACGTTCAGAGACAGGAAAGTATTGCACATCAATCAAACAGGGGTGTAAGCAATCAAATTTAAGCTCCTTTTCAATATACAATTAATTAAGAGCCTAAAACTACATTTTTTTTTTTAAAAAAAAAAATATCTACTGAGTACCCAGAATAGATCACCTATGGCAACACAGTTTCTGAAAGATATGTGTTCTTTCACCCTGCAAGTCCTTTTTAGCTTGTTGCTTCCTGTGCTGTGAAAGTGGAAAATCATTGGAGATTTGCATTGATAGCTTTTGATCCCCCCCCCCCCCATGAAATAAATGAACAACAATTCCCAAAGCTAAGATTACCTCCCTGGGGGGATTATTCATAACTGTATCTCTTTCCATATCATTTTATTACTTAATGATTTAATGAATATTCAAGCAATGTTGCTTTACTTATAGTGGCTCATACATACCATAGACTATCTTTATAGCACTTTTCAAGCCATGCATCAAAAGGTGTGTTTGTTAATAAAACTAATCAACAGCTGAAACACCACTAGAGCTCATAACCAAAACACTAAATTCATTAAGCAGTAAAAGTTAAATCAAAAAGGTATGTTTCCCACCTAGATTTAAACAGAGTATCATGTGTGGAACTGAATTCTAAAGCTGTCAGGAGTATCAGTTTTTTAAAAGATTCTTATGCAACACATGACAGAAAATTAGGAGGGGCAATGGATATCCTTTGGGAAGAAAAATAAAATCTTGCAGTAGGATCAGAAAAAAAAAAAGACTATTGCTCACCCATAGAATTCTCTTCTGTTTCCATACATATTTTAATGCAGGGGTAGGCAACCTTTCCTAAGGGCCGAGGGACTTCAGCTCCCAGAATCCCAGGAGCTATTGGCCAATATGGGACTATTGGCCAACATGGCTGAGGCTTCTGGGAGTTGAAGTCCCTCGGCCCTTAAAGGGAAAGGTTGCCTACCCCTGGTCTATGGTATGTATGACCCACTATAAGTAAAGCAACATTGCTTGAATATTAATTAAATCATTAAGTAATAAAATGATATGGAAAGAGATACAGTTATGAATCTTTAAAAAGAGTCCTTTTTTAAAAAAAAAAAAAAACTTTGGTCAGCAATAGCAATAGCAAAAATATACATTTTTTGCAGCACCACCAAACAAAATCTATACAACAATACATTTACACAAAAATATTTTTTTCACAAAAAAACAAATTTGAAATTGTTTTTATTTCCCGTATGGAAAAGTAAAGATTTACATGCCCAGGTATATCTCTATCATCTGTTTGTCTGTCTATTTGTCTATCTAATTTATCTAAATCTCACATCAATTTCCACCATGCAAAAAGAAATACAGTGGACCCTTTGTATCAGCAGGCTGGCAATTCATGGATTTCCCTACCCACAGATCTCCATGTCCCATATTATTTAATGGCGATGTGTGCACATAGATACTGCTGCATCCACATCCATGCCACCACCATTGAATAATATGTGGCTTGACCATCCACAATTTTCACCATCAGTTGGCCCTGAAACTGACCCCCCAGTTTTGGATGGAAAGGGTCCACTATATATGCTTTATGGATATGGGGAACGCTAGTTGCTCCCCATCCACCCAGTCATAACTTGGTGTGTGTGTTGCAAAAAAGTGAACATTTATTTCTTCTTGGACGTTGCTGCTCAGGCACAGTGAACCAGTGTATCAGAAGCTTTAATAAGGACAGAAAGAGTTAATAACTAGAGGAGGGGAGAAGTGGGGAGATGCCTCTGGGAGAACTCCAGCCCCCTTTGCCCTCCCTGCAAATGCAAGGGACCCAAAGAACCATTTGCATATTTCCTCCATGTTTTAAAGGCCTATCACCTTCAAGAGTGGAGTAAAGGAAGTGGAAACGAAATACTACTTTCAAACAGCCAGTTTCAGTCTGAAAATGTTAATAGAAAATGCTGCAAAATGCCAAGGAGAATAGGCAAACCCTATATACAATTAAAACTAAAGAAATCTGTTAGTAGTAATGCTCATTGCATCCCCATCTGCCTGCCTCCTGCTGAAACATGTAAAAGCATGCAAATCGGATGTTCCCACATCAAATAATATGCACCCACGTGGATACACCAATAAAAGTCACAAATCCTTTTTCTGCAGAGATTGAGGGGTTCCCCCTTCGCAAAATATCTGAACACCTGAGAATCATATGTTGTGGAATCACATTCTATTTGCATAGAACGCAAATGGATTTCATTGTTTAGTCTGGCCCTTAGTGAATTTCCATGGCTGAGGGCAGATTTGAACCCTGGTAACCACTGATAGTCCAACAATCAAGCCATTACACCAATCTCACTCTCAAAATTGCTGTTGCACCATTTCAATGTATGTATAACTTACAAGGATGGGTACTTTCCCTATCCAGTTATGTCTTTCAGAAACAAGGGGGTGGGGGATTGAGACAGCAGAAGAAAAAAAGAAGTCTGACCATATCAGCACACAGTGTGATAGACTGCTACTCTGGCTGACATTTTCATTATCCAAAAATTTATGTTCTTATTTCTGTCTGTAATAATGACCATCCATAGCAAAAGCATGGTGGCTGTTAATGGACAGGAATAGGGGGAAAAATCTTTAATTAATCTAGAATTGAAGCATTTCTTCCACACATGTTGAGCAGCCAAGTATTTCACAGCATCTCTTGGCACCTGAGAGCAGGTAGAGTAATTATACACAGTTTCCAGTGATTAAAAGGTTGTAAAGTAATTTTAGATACATCTTCAAAATTATTTGTCTTATAAATGAGGAAAGAATGAATAAGAACTGCATCAAAAACTCTGCAGTTCAGGACTAATTTTTGCTCAAAAACTCTTAAGGGGACTTTGCTGCCAGCAATTAGCCACATACTTAAGCTATTGTTTCCTGATGACTCAAAACTCTGGCCCATAACATTTTTTGATAGAATAGCAAACCCAGACTATTATAAGGGTTGTGTAGATAGTCTTCCCCTTTACATTTGCCAAAGCTTTAGAACTGTTCTAAATAAAAAGCTCAACAAAGTTAAGATGACAACAACAACATTTATTCATAATGCCATTTTCACCAAAGGGCAGAACATCAGCCATATATAATCAAGAACAAAACAATAAAACACAACATTATAGTATTTTAAAATACTAAAATAATATACTACTGTATTAAAAATAAAATCCTTATGGGTTGCTACCCATCTCAACCACCTTAGGCACACTCCACAGTGTAATCTGGTGACTGGTCCACAAATGTGGATCCAGATCCTGAAAGACTCACAGCTTTGCCAGGAACTGCTGATAATCCTCTCCCTGTAGATCTTAAATTCCTAGATGATACATACCATAAGGTTTCTGTCAGAATAAAGTTTATTTTCCAGCCCCCTTGGATTATGCTTCTGTATTAGATGGGTGACCTTGGGCAAGTCATATGCTCTCAGTATCAGGGGAAGGCAATGGCAAACCTCCTCTGAACAAATCTTGCCGAAAAAAACCCACAATGAGTTATCCTTAGGGTCAGCATAAGTTGGAAGCAACTTGAAAGAACACATCAGCAACATTAGAAGATGAAGAATTTCATCCAGACAGACATGGAGACTCAAAACTCAGGCCTTTTCTGTATTGTTGGCCAAAAGGAATAGGTTTTCAGCCAAAACCTTCAGCACTGGTGCCATTAAATTTAGAAGGGATGCAGGAAAGGGGTGCTTCCCATCCAAAATAATACTGCCTTCCAAAGGAAAATTTCCTTAATTCCTCAGATTTCTAGCACATCAGAAGCTGAGATATTTAACATTACTCAAACCTAAAACTCTCTGATTTGCTACTTTTGCATTCCTTTGAATACCAGTGTATATGGATGCTCTTTAAGCCACTGGTCCTTCACAGCTGCCTCGATAAACCTTTAGTGTATTGGGTCTGGGATTGAGATCTCTGTCAAGTTGTGCATGGGATATAGTGTGATGGAAACAAGCTACCGAATCCTATGTGTCCTAGGATTCTATGTTAATCTCACCCATTCCCTCCCCACAGAACTGGCTTCAGGTGGTTAAAACTAGACCCAATTGTTGTGAGGTGAACACCATCTCTATAGGGGCTTGTCTCTTACTGTTGTGTTGTGGGAGCCTTGATAAAGCATCAGCTAAAACATTTTGCTTCTCTGGAAAGAATTTCAGTTTGAACCAGTAGAAGAACTTGGCCCACCTGCTTTGCATAGGGCTTAACTTTCTTGGGGTCTGCAAAACCTCCAGATTACGATGGTCTGTCCAGACCTTGAAAGGGTCGGGTGCACCTTCCAATAACTGGTGCCAACTTTGCAGAGCCTACTTTACAGCAAAAGTCTGCCTCTCACATGTAGGCCAGTCCAGTTCTGTCCCTTGAAACTTTTTAGATGGATAGACACAGAGCCTCAAGTTTCCCTCTGTGTCTTTCTGCAGTAACACAGCTCACAGATCAAAATTGCTGGCATGAACTTGCAAATCTGGATCTGAGTATTTCAAAATTGGTTCAGGGCTAAACAGGTGTTTCAGGTTTTGGAATGCTTCCTGACATTCAGGAGTCCATCATATTTTAACAAGGGTTTGGCCTTGAAGCCCCGCTTGTGGGGTTTCTGTTTTAGATGGCTTTTTGTTTTCAACAAGTCTGTTATGGGAAGGGCTATCTTGGCAAAATCAGAGATGAATTGCCTGTAAAAATTTGCAAATACCAAAAACCTTTGTACCTGTTTTTGAGTCTTACACTGTTTGTATTTTGGTAGGGTCCAGCTCTATTCCCTTTGTGGATATACTATATCCCCAAAGTCCAGTTTGTCAGCATGGAAACTGCATTTAGATATTTGACATGTGACTGATTGTTCAGGAGACATCTCAACACTTGCTGTACCAACTGAGCATGTGAGTCTAGGTCTTGGGAGTAAATTAAAATGTCATCTAAATATACAAATCAAGCAACAAATCATGCATTATTTCATTGACCAGTCTCATGAACACCCCTAGTGATCCAGCTATCCCAAAAGGCATCACCAAATATTCAACTGCCCCCAGAGGCAGTTGAAGGGAGTTTTGTGTTTGTATCCCTCCTTAATTGTTACCCACAAGTAAGCCTCTCTCAAGTCCAATTTGATGAACACTTTCCTGGTAGCTAATCATCCCAACATGTCCTTCATAAAGTGGAAGGGGGTACTTGTTAGTACTACAGATCCCATTGAGATTACAATAATCTGTGACCAGCCTCAATGAGCTGTCTTTTTTCTCCCTGAAAAACACTGGGGCCATGAATGTGGAGGTTGATGGGTGAATGAAACCTTTGGCCAATGTTTCTCTATAAATTCCTTGAGGGTTCTTAGCTCTAGTGGTGTCATCAAATATAATTTGAGTTTAGGAGGTTGGACCCTGGGCTCTAATTCAATTGCACAGTCAGTCTCTTGATGGGGGAGAAAAGTTGGTCACTCTTCTTCTCAGCAAACACTTCAGCCAAGTCTCTAGGAGGGGTAGCCCAATTGGTCCTCCTGAATATATTTCCCACTCGCTCATGCAAAGGGACCAACTAGATGGCAACAGCCACTACTTTACTCCCTGGGTGCAATTTGGGAGCTCTGATTTGCTCTCTACATCATGGGCCATTAAAGATCAGTTCTTCCAACCTCCACTTGATCCTGGGAATGTGAAACTGCAACCAGTCTATGCCTAGGATCAGCTGGTAATTTGAAGTGGAGCCCAGCACCAACTTGATTTTTCCCCAGTGGTCTGCCACCCTGAGCCACGCTGTCTTTGTTTGCTCTGTAGTAGCAGCTCCTCCCATTTGCTGGAAGGTAATGGTGGAGTCAAGTTTTCTACCCCCAAAATTAAGCTCCTGGACTATAGTTGGGTTTATAAAACACTGGGTGCAGCCACAGTCTATTGCTGCCACCAAGTCCACACTTCTTCCCCCTTTTGGGTTTACTAATTTGTCTTGCAGGGTGCATAGAGGAACTCCTCCACTTACCATGTAGGTATGGCTGTTCAGAGCTGCCACCTGCTTTCCGCTGCTGTCTAAGGCAGGCTTCAGAAGTTTTCTGCCAGCTCTATGTCATCCTCCAAACTTGTGTCCTCCGATGTTTCCACTGGCACAGCTGTCTTGTGGTTTGCAGCCTTGAGGGCCTGACTGGTCGTAGCTCCCTTGCTTGGTTGCTATTTGTCTTTCAATGGAACGGGGTTAGATGGTTCTTTGAAGGTTGTCCTGCTTTCATTGTCTTGTCAGTTGGGGCGATCAGCTATACAGTGGCCCTTCTTGCCACGCACCAGACAGAGACCCAGCTTCATGTGTTGTTCCCTCTCTGAATCTTGGACAAGAATCTCTTCTTTGACCAATTCACCTTCCCTAGCCAGATGAATCCACTCCCTCATAATATGTGGATTGTCCCTTGAGAATGCCCACTCCAAAAGGTCCATCCGCAAGCCTTCTTTGAAGTATCACACTTTCATTTATTCGGGCCACTTAGGAACTTGTTTCACCTGACTGCGAAATTCCAAAGCATATTCTGTCACAGAGCACCTGCCTTGCTCTAATGCCATCAGTTTAAATCAGGCTTTCTCCGCTCGAAACAGGTCCTCAAATCAGGTTCGCAGGGCCACCATAATGGCCTGCAGGTCTTGCAGCTCCATGGCTCTGCTGTCATACAGTTGCACCAACCAGACCATCATTTCACCTTCCAGGTGGGTTGCCACACACCACACACTTCACTTTCTCCCCTTTGTTTGGGAAGATTTGACCCCACTCATTCATTGGACTGGCCACTTGGGCCAAGTAGTAAGGTAACTGACTTGCCCTTCTGTTGAATTTCACCCCCAGGTTCCGTGCTGCGGGTCTTGGTTCCTTGGTGTTGGGACCACTGGATTCCCTGATCCAGGTGGAGTCACTACTGTCATTGTCCCGGCAGTTCCTGTCTCACTGTAGGTGGGTTGTTCAGGGATCAATCTGGCTAGTGCATTTACCACATCCGTTAAGGTGGCACACATTGATTTCAGCTCTTTTTGCATCTGCTGCATCTGCTGCATCTGCATCTCATACTCCTCCCCTCCAGGGGCTCTGATCCAGTGGTCCTGCTATGGCTACATCCCAAGCAGACAGTCTTCCAGCTTAGCATCACTCCCAGACCTTGCTAGGGTCCATAGTTAGAAACCATCCATCTTCTTCCTCACAGGCCAGTGTTTCCTCCCAGACTTTTCTTCATAGTCCGTCTCTCAGCCCCATACCCTCCTCGGCACCTTGGGATTCTCTAGGTCAGACCCGCAGGCCATGGACCATCTCTGCTTCCCTGGCATCATATCCCTGGTTATCTTCTTGCCTTTCTTCCAGAAGCAGACCCTTTCTGTGAAGGACTCATCTCAGTCCAAATGCTGTTGCATCACACAAGATGATATTTAGGAGTATCAACCTACTGTCATGTACCAATCAGCTCTGTTCCAAACACTCAGGCTATAAAGTAGTTTCATTTATATACTGTTTCATACCACACTATACAGTGTCTAAGCGGTTTACAACTGTAAGCTCATTGCCCCCCAACAGTTGGGTACTCATTTTAGCAACCTCAGAAGGATGCAGGCCTGAATCAAGCCTGAGCCCTGGCTAGTATTGAACTCTCAACCCTGTGGTTTATGAGTGAGGGGCTGCAGTACAGGCATTTAACCACTGCGCCACCAGGACTCCTATAGTCTTGGTGAAAGAACACAAAGACTTTATTGCAGACCAAGGACAAAAGTGATCAGTCAGCATTTAGGTAGATACTGCCCTTCTCTGCCTTCTTGTCCCTATATATAGACTGGAGTTACCTAGCCCCACCTGTCTGCAATGTAACAATTTGACATCTGCCTAGTAGCTGCATTGTAATCCTTTCATTTCTGCCTGATGACTTCTCTGTAACCACTTGATTTCTGCCTGGTGACTGTACTACAACCTTTTGTTTTTCTGACTAGTAACTGTGATGTAATCTTTTGATTTCTGCTTGGCAACTGCAGTAAAATTCCTCTCAACTGTTCTTTAAATCAGCACCAAAATTTAAACTCACCTAATACAGATGACACATTCTATATGTATATATGCCTACAACACAAACCAATGTAGGATTTATATACACATTTTCCACCTTCATACATAATGGCAGAACCAAAACCCTTTTGGGTTCTGAGATCAAGCTCACTTCATGTTCAGGGGCAACCTTCAATTATGCTAGATTACATTTCTCATCATCCCCAGCCAGCTTGGCCATATGGGTTGGAGATTATGGGAGTTATAGTTCTATGTCTGGAAGGCATCAAGTTGGGAAATGCTGACTGGGGTGAAAATCCCCCATCAACAATTCAAAGAATAATTAAATTGTCCTTTGTCCTTCACATCCCTGTTTGGGCCAACAGAGGGATAAATCTATCCCATTCAATTACTCCCAGGTCTAAGGGTAGGATCAACTCCATGAGTATCTTGGCTTCCTTTCACTCTAAAATTTACTGCAGGAATGACTTTTTCTTTATTTTACTCATTATTTGGCTTCATTTTTTCTAAGCCTTCTCTGGTTGCAAAATTTAAAATGTCTTGTGACTAATGTAAAATATATGGGGACCTTTCTACAGCCTTTGATTATACACAGTTTCTCTCTGTCTGGCTAATTGTGGAGGAGTGAGCCAAAAAAGATGAACTCTAATTAGTCAGAAAGGCACATGCAGTTGCCATAATGAGGACTAGAATCTAAATGTCTCATGTTTCCCCTTTAAATATTGTTATCTACAAATAGGTTTCTTAAATTCATAAGCATTTATAGACCATACACATCAGAAGGTTTCAAGGTAGATGACCAAAAAATAATAACAAGGAATGGCAACATAAATGGAACATGAAGAAATCAAAGTAAGTTTTTCTACAAAATTTCATCCCATAAATAGAATGGTGGTTGCAGCTTTGGGATTCTTTAAAATAGTTTCTGCGGTAATTTTTGATTCAAATAGACAATAGTATACCTCATCCTCAGAAGCTGAAAATATAGTGAGAAGATGGTGATAAATATATTCACTTCAGTATGGAACATGTCACCCTTTATTGGGTGGACCTTTGATTTCATTTTAATTTGTCTGTTAATATGTTAGGTGTTAGAGAGTATATTGAGCAATTATACTTTTTGCACATCTGTCCCTTAGAACTATGGTCAGAAGCATTTAAGGTTCAGCCTGTTTGCTAGAGTTTCCAATTCTTTTTAGTTTGAGTCTACCTATATATTCACAGCTTTGCATCTATTCCTTTCTCTTGAAATATACTGGGTTTTCCATCTTCCCTTCCTTGTCCCCTTTCCCTTTCCTGTCCCACTGAGCATGTGCCACATTTGGTCTCAAACAACATTTTAGAAATTTATTTTCAAACCATGGATCCATAGCACATTAGGATCATTTTGTAACTCTTTCTCTCACTTGATCTTGGTTGAATCTGTATCCTGGAAAAAAGTATTGCACTTATTTAGTGGCCATCTTTACTGGGTCAAAGACAGTAGAAATATACAAAGAAAGTAAATTAGTTCATTTTATTTCAGAAAGTACTAGGTTAATTTGAACCAATTTAAGGAGTGGGAATAAAACGATTATGGTTCCCAGGAAATACTTTGGGATGGAAAAAAAAATCATACGGATCTCCAGAATAATATTGGTTTTTATAGGAATAAAACCTAGTATTTCCTGAGACTTTTTTTTCCATCTGGAAATGCCCTTGCCCGGTTTCAAAACAGAAAAAAAGTCCTAAGAAGAGGGCACAGTATAATATAGAAATAGGAAGCTTTAAAAATTACATGAGCAGATGTCTTAATGGCAGCCACATTAGGCTCAGAAAGTCCTGGAGCTTGTCTTCTTTTTTCTGCTGTCCTCTAACTGGAGATGATACCAATATGCCATCTTTCTTTCTTCAGAATTTGATTCCAAACCCATCTGCTGCTTTGATTCCAAACCCTGTTTCTCCTTTTTGTTCCAGGATATGTAGATGTATTCAAAGAAACCTTCACTGATGGCTCATTGCAGCAGAACCAGGAAGAATGACAACAAGCAAGTAGCTAATGTCACTTTCAGACGACTGACTGAAAACCAGATCTTCCTTTGTGGCAGAGATGTCAATCAACCATCAGTTGGAATGACAGCAATATGAAGTTTGTCTAGAGAAACATTCAAAACATTTTCTTCTCAGTGGAATCAGCAGACGGATTTTTTTTTAAAAAAATTAAAAATGGGGAGACATGTTTCAATGAAAGATATTGTTGGCCAGAGTGGTGTCCCACACAGCCTATGGTTGTCCATAGATTTTGTTTAGACTGGAATTTGAGGCAAGCTTTTAAGTTCCTTATTAGAGGGGAACATTAGAGGAATTTGGAAGATAAGTGAAAAATGGTTAGCAAAATTCATTAAGAGGGATCTGTCACAAGTATTTGATTTATATACTGTCTAATTCAACTGCCCAATAGATTCATGATCAGATGTTTGGCTGTTAGCAAGTCAGCCCAGATTTCACTCATTAAATATGTCAAAGAGAGGAAGGTGCAGATTTGTTCTCCACATCTAATGGTTTTAAGTTACAGGAGGGTAGAGCTCAATTGAACCTTAGAAGGAACTTCTTGACAGTAAGAGTGGTTCTCTCAATGGAACCAATTATCTAGAGAGGTGGTGGGGGGTCTCTTCCTCTGGATGTCTTCAAAAAGAGGCGGACCAGTTGCCTGCTTGAGTTGCTGTAGTTGAAATTCCTACATCAAATGAAGACAAGATTCCACTTCAATAATAGGAAACATTTACTGGGTAAAAGACATTCAACAGTCGAGTAGAGTGCCTTGGGGAGTCATGAGTTCTCCTACTTTGGAGGCATTTAAACAGCCTGAATGGGTCTCTTGTTTGTGTATGAGCCTTCAAGTCACCTGTTGACTTCAGGTAACCTTGTGAATTTCACAAGGTATTTTTTAGGCAAAAAAATAGTCAGGCTTGCCATTCCGTTCCTCTGAAATATAGCCTATAGCACCTAGTATTCATTGGCACATCCATTCAAGTTCTAACCAGGGCTGTCCCTGCTTAGCTTTCAAAATCAGATGGGATCTAATGCTTTTAGGGTGACCATCTTTTGGTACTGCCTAACCAGCACAGCAAGGGGTTGTACTAAAGGTTCTTTGTGGTCCCTTTCATCTCTATGATCCTATTGTTCTAGGAGTTCAGGCAAAAGGCCACATGCAACCCTAGGCAGCCCACTCCTCCTATAATGGCTTTTCAGAACATTATACCCCTTGATTGAATGGGCTTGTGAAAAAACAACATGAGAATAAATGTCTTTAAAATATGTAGAATTTTCTTCTTAACTGTTATGTATGTTTTAGGTAGAACAAATGCATTTGATTGTGCAAATCAAAGAAAGGGAAAGGGAAAAAATATCCACCACATCCCCAACAGCCAGGAGGCCATATGATACATATCATGTTTTGATTATGTTGTAGGACATCTCTTTTTTAATTGGCAAGCATTTCTCAGGCACCAGTTCAGTTTTACTTAGAATCACATATGTGCTTAAGAAAGCGCTTCTCTTCCTCTTTTCTTTTTCTATTGTGCTGGCCCATTAATATCTTCCACACACCCTGTGTAAAAACTATTTGTTATGGGAAAATTGACATGGGTGGGGATTATCAGATTGTCACACAATAGGTTAAAGATGCCTTGGTAATGATCCAGACTCACCAGATTAGCAAAATGATACTGGGAAGGATATCATGAAGGCAAAGTTTCTAATACTTTGGGGCTGGTCTTGAAGTTCATCCAAAACTAAGTAGCCTTGCTACATTTCACTACATCC
Source organism: Phrynosoma blainvillii (assembly GCA_026167975.1). NCBI lineage: Eukaryota > Metazoa > Chordata > Lepidosauria > Squamata > Phrynosomatidae > Phrynosoma > Phrynosoma blainvillii. Next base: position 18,240,792 of record JANUYF010000007.1, on the reverse strand, counting down.
TGCCCTCATTAATATGTGGACTGGGACTCCTTTAGCCTTTCAACCCACAATTTGAATTTTGCAAAACAGTTTTTAACTTAAAGAAATAGAAAAAGACACATATTATTAAAAAATTCAAACTTTACCATAAGATGTCTATTTTAAAAGTGTATTTCTTCAAATGTGCACATGTAAAATATCTTTGTGTGGACTTTTTTATTTGCAAGTGGGCAAATATTGCTGGTGCAAACCAAACAATAATGATTAAAGCTTGAAGTTTATGCACACTTAACAATTAAAACCAGTGAAATTTCCTGGAAATAAATACCTTTCCAGTGGTACTTTTGTGTGTGTATGTGTATGTGCCTTCAAGTCACTTGTCAATGTATAGCAATAGCAACAGTGAGTACATTTCTATACCACTTATCAGTGAAACCAACACTCTCTAAGCGGTTTACAAACTGCAAGCCAATTGCCCCCAACAAACTGGGTATTCATTTCACTGGCCTCTGGAAGGATGGAAGGCTGAGTCAACCTTGGAGCCCTGGGATCAAACTCACAACCTTGTGGCTGCAGTAATGTATGGTGACCCCATGAATTTCATAGGATTTTTTAGGCAAGGAATACTCAGAGGTGAGTTTGGCAGTTTCCCCCTATCAAGGTATTCCTTGATAGTGTCAAAACAAGCAGCATTCAAGTCCAGATAATCAGGCTTTTGGTAGTTAAAGCTCAGGAAACCTTTATTAAAAAGAACATCATTTCAGCCTGATGACTTTCATTATCAGAACAGATCAACAAATGTTAAAATTGCCTAAGTAAACTATACACAATTTCAAACTTCAGGTAGGCTTAATTCTTAATCATTATGATTAAGAATTATATAATTTCATTTTTCCACATCACCCCTTTTCCTTTGTTGTTAGAGCTAGACACTATCACATAAATGACCTTGATCAAACTCGCCTCCCTTCCTAACACCACTTTAACTGCCATGGCTCGATGCTATGGAATTCTGGGAATTGTAGTTTGTTGTGGCACTGACAGAGTTCTCTGACAGAAAAGGTTAAAGGTCTTACAAAACTGCAGTTCCCAGAATTCCATAAAATTGAACCATAGCATTTAAAGTGGTGTCAAATCGGATTACTTCTGCATCCTGTATTATCTTGTGTTATTGCAGCACCTGTGTCTGAGCTCATCCTTCTAAATCATACTATTACTACCATCTTTGCATCACTACATAATTCAACATATTATGGCAGGACAAAAGCATATGTAATTCCTGACAGACAATCTTCTACCCAAATACTAACAAAGACTGAACCTGCTTAGCTTCCAAATCAGATAGGATCTGGTGCCTTTATGATATTTAGTCCTTAGAAGCACTATTAAAAGTGCATTAATTCATACTGTTCGTAATGAGACACCTGATAAATAATTATGGACAACTATAGAGATACATTGCATTGAAACTATTCAGTTAGATTTGCTTGGTGAAAATCACAGGTAGTTTCTTTGGTGGATAAATATCCTAAATAGAATGCTAGAGTGAAAGAAAAGAAAGAGACTTCACACATCCCTATTTCAGCATTTATGTATATTTTCCTCAGTATTTTTCTGCCTGATTTTATTAGCATCATTTCAATTGGGGTAGTAAATCCCTATTCATTCTTAGAGAGCTCTAAATGTTGTTGTCTGGTTGTTGTTTTGGACTCCAAATAACTCAGCAAAATATCAGCATTACAAAGTGGAACCGCTTTTCCTTTGAACTCTTTTTCTCACACAGCATGGCTTACTGGAGACAGTGCCAGCCATTTTTGGATGACATTCTGGTATCTTATCAGTTGGCTTCTCACATAATTGATAATGAGATGATAATAATATTACCGTAGCATTTATTCTGCAGGTTTTGAGGATTCAAAAACCTTTCTGTATATTATTCCAATATGCTTTGTCAGAAGTTTTACCAGGCAAGTCAATATCAGGATTCCCATGTTGAAGTGGGAACCAGAGGATATGTGATGTAAGTATAACAACCAGTATGGCATAGTGGTCAAAAACTTCAAGTGGGTACCTGTGACAGAACGCAGTCCTAACTGGCTAAGATGGCCAAGGCTCACAATAGGTCAAATTAAATTGTACTGAATCTAAACTTTTAAAAGTTTGGGGTTTTGGAAAAGATTTTTCCAAACAATAGTGTTTGTTGATCCATGGGCACATGATCTGTTTTCTGCAGATGGGAATGAGTGATTGTGGCTGCAAACCACCTGCTGAAGCTGGCTGCTGTGTGAATATACACACAGCAGCCAGCTTTGGGAAGGTGTTGGCAACTGCAATAACAGTGAGGGAGAGGAGGAGAGAGGGAGAGGACCAGAATCACATGCACTCACACCACATGACTACTTGTGAAATGAAACTGCCACAGAAGGGACCAATCACACAAAGACAGTAAGGAAATGGCAGTGAAATTGAGAGCCTATTGATAGGTTTGCTCATCAATGAAAATGTACACTACCGTAACATACAGTAAATGCAATGCAAGACAGCAGCAGCATAGACATGATGTTGTGTGATAAGCATCAGGCAAACACACTTTTATATGGTTAAAATTCCATTTTTATGACTTGTGTGATAGTCTGTAGAACAATCCTCACTATGGGCAATTTTGCACTGGCATTGGTACTGTGTCCCAGGATAGAGTAGCTCGGGATCTGGCATAAAGTGGCACCTTCCTCAAACTGTCCTTTCCCAACCACCATCCTTTGCCACAGATAGACAGAAAATACAATGTGGAATAAATAAAATAAAATAAAATACACATTTCTCATGTTGTTCCTATTGCTATGAATTCCTATGCATCTTCCTCAAGAGACTCCTCAAGGAAAGAAATATGAATGGGGCTAACTAGTAAGGTCCAGAGTAATCAATTTATTCAATTTTTATCACACATTTCTTCCTGTACGGGATCCAAGGTGTCTAAATCATGATAAGGAACATGTTGTTCCTGTATTGCCACATGATATTGGTTTATTTTGAACCAGCATAATTCAAAGTGTTGTTTATGCCCATAAATCCCTACTCAGCTTGGACTCAGATTCTCTCTCTATCACCTGAAACAGACGGGTCAAAAGTGCCAGATTCAGCCCAAAATGGAGGTGTGGCATTCAGATTATGCATGTCCTCAGATAAAACTGAAGGAACACTGCGGCCTCAAAACAAGCGCTCCTTGCCGGCAGTCCATTCTGAACCGTGGCAATGACTGGCCTTGGGACCACAGCATCTATGATTCTCTGTCTGAGAGCTCTTGTGACACAATAAACTACAGTTCCCAGGATTCCCTACCACTGAGCCAGGGCAATTAAAGCTGTCTCAAACTGGATTCTTTCTGCAGTGTGTTTTAGATCTCTGTTGTCCCGTTCATCATGACATATGCAGGCATAGGTCCAACATACACCTGCATATATCTTTCTTTTCTTTTCTTTTTTTTCCTTTTCTTTCTTTCTTTCTTTCTTTCTTTTTTTTTTTTTTGTCATTGCAGAGTGAGAAATTCACTAACTATTTCATGCAATGACTTCCTCCAATACTTAAAGGCTTACATTTCCTCCTGTGGTTGCTGGTGGAGAGTGTGGAGGGGCATAGGAGAAGCATCTGGCTATGTCCTATTATTAATTCATTCATGCATGCATTAGTTCGTTTTACTTTATATTCCATCTTTCTCCCAATAATAAGAATCAAAGCAGATAACAACATATTTAAAAACAATAAAGATTAAAAACTATATGAAAGTATCAATAAAAATATAAATATATCTGCCTCTCCATATCCACAGATTCTGCATCCATTCAACTAACCATGACTCGAAAATATTTTTCAAAAACACAAACACAAACACATCCATTTTATTTGAGGGATGCCATTTTACTACACCATTGTATATAATGGATCTTGAGCTTCCACAAATGTTGGTATGCATTGAGGGTTCTGAAACCAAACCCCAGTGGATACCAAGGACCCACTGTATAAAAGTTATGTTAAAAGCAAATAAACAATTTATCAAATTAAAAACATTAAAATTTTCTAAAATACTGTATACAAACCTTAACGACAGTGTCACACAGTATTAAAAGCCCACTTTAGCTGGTTTCTAAAAGCCTGATGGCATGAACATGGTTTAACTTCCTGACAGAAGGAATGCAAGGACATTCCACCCTGATTGCTCCGCAGAGGGGTGGGGTATATATAATAATAATTATTATTATTTATTATCCTGGCCTTCCTTGGGAGGGTGTTCCAAAGTCTGAGAGCACCCACCAAGAAGATCCTATCCTGAGTTCCCCTCAAATAAATCTGAGAAGGTGGTAGAATGGGGAAAAAGTCTCTCCAGAAGAACTTAGAACTCTAGCAGGCTCCTGTGAGACCTCCCTAACAATATTATAGACAAAGCTAGATACTTTTCAATGAGTCCCCTTCTCCACCAGTCACTAAATGACTGAGGAGGGGGAACAAGAGAAAAGCCAAGTCCTGCTTGAAGGGGGAAGAGAGAAGTGGTATAGTTTTGCCTGGGTGGAACTTTCTACTATGCCTCCTGATGCAGCCCTTAGATTCAAGACCTTACACAGCTGTGAATCTGCCTGGAGGACCTTGTGCCTATTCCTCAGCCAAACCTATTTTACATGGTTGATGCAAGGATAAAATAAGAGAGAATAAAGAGAAAGGTGTACATTCTCTTAAGTTCCTTCTTGGAAAGGGGCAATGTAAATAAATAAATAAAAACAAGGTATGGCAAGGCTGAACATATAGCTTCTGTCTATCTTCATTTCTGTATGTGGGAGATGAGCAGAAGCACTATGTGAAGTGGGACACCTCAACTGGAAATTTACAGCTCCCCATACTCATTTCCAGTTCTCTGCAAAGCCTATAGGCCTCTGTCATTGTCCATGTCCATGTCAAGGGCATGTGTGTTCCAGTCTTCAGAAACTCAAATTGCTTCCTTTGATTTTGTTTGTTTGTTTGTTTTCTTCCAGTGGACTTCCTTCACACAAAGAACATGTTTTTCTCCTTGTTCATTACATTTGGCTCCCATCACTCTTTCAAGTTGACTTTCAAGGCAATGGATATGGAATTCCCAAATAGCTGGCCCAGATGAAGCAGTGGCCTGAGCTTTGTCATCTTTTGAGGTTGACAAAAAAGCACAGGCACCACCACACATCATTGTAGCTGCTATCCCTTGGACCTCTTTCCAGAGGTCCCATCATGTCTGGCTCTGAGGACCCCTAGTTATTTGGGGCCAAGCCAGTTGTAACAAGCCACACATTAGCCATGTCAGATAGCAGGGATCTCTGGAGCAGTACAGGCCCTCTCAGAGGGGTTGAGAGACAATACTGCTGTCCCTCTCATATTTTGCTGCCTGAGGCAGCCACAATTCCCTTTCTAGATAGGCAAGATTGCTGGGTTATATAAATTTGAACTATTTGAATGGAATGTTCATTAAATGAAAAGACTGACATCCCATCATGAAAATGTTCCTCAGTAGACTGGCATGCCACATATTTAACTGATTAATAAAAAAATTATGCAGTGGAGGGAATTTTAGAAGTAAGACTTAAATCTATGCAAACTTGGCTGTTTTTTTTTAAAAAAAACCTCAATCATGACAGTAAAACATTTAGGGTTATAAAACGTCGGCCCAGAGCAATATTCATTAACCATATTTACAAATAATTAAATCTGTTGAGCACATTAGCATGACTTAATTTTACTTCGATTGGTCATGAAGCATCTTGCTTAATTAAATATTTCCCTTTACAGTTTTATAACACTTAAAAAACGTATTTGTTAATATGTTTTTAAAAAGAAATTTGGATTTAAAAATAATTAAAGGACATTTGTGTGATTAATATTTTAAAGTAATCAAGATAAAAAATAAAACCTAACTGCAAGATTGTTTTTGGTCTTTTTTCCTCAACAGTACATCCAAGTTGAGTGAAAAATATATTTCTTACATTCCTACACAATGATCATCTAGGTTTCCTTGTTAAGAATGACTATTTGCATTTATATGGGGGAATTTTCATTTATCTTAGCAAAACTATCATTTTTTTTCTTGCAGTAACTTCCAAATTCACCTGAAACCACACTTTAAGCAAACTGTGATATTCATTGCTAACTGTTGCATTTTTCTTTACAATGTCTATTTCCTTGGTTCTCTATTCCAACATTGCCCCCTTTAAAACAGCCTTGTTAGAGGAGCCAATGGTATTATGTCTGCATTGCTGATTTTGGGGGTATTTCAGGACACCAAATTAATTAGGATTTAGTTGTTCTGTGCCTTCAAGCCACTTATGACCCAAGGAAAACCTTGCCAAGATTTGCTCAGAGATGGTTTGCCATTAGTCTTCTCTGAGGCTGACAAAGGGCACCAGTGGGTTTCCACAGGGATTTCAACCCTGACTATTATTTGTAGTCCACCACTCAAACCACTATATCACACTGGCTGTTTAGTTAGGTCTGTTGTTATTGTTGTGTGCCTTCAAGTCATTTCCAACTTATGGCAGTAGGTTCTATCATAGGATTTTCTTGGCAAGAGTAGCATCACAAGGGGTGTGCAGTGGTGGAGCCCACACCAAATGAGACCCTAAAAGAGGGGTGACAATTGGTCAGGCCTTTCCCCCAGAGCCATCCCATCCCATCCTTTTCCTTATGAGGAAAAGGATGGAGTGGTACTGAGGGAGGCCAAGCATGCTGTCCCCAGAAGACCCAAAGACCCACCCCCTGGAAGACCTACCCCCCCCCCCCCCAGGTGACATCAGGATGTCACTGCTTGGCAAGATTTATGCAGAGGAGGTTTGCCATTGCCTTCCACTGAGGCTGCATGTGAGGTGCCCAAGGTCACCCAGTCAGTTTCATGGCTGAATTGGGAATTGAACCCTGGTATTCAGAGTCATAGTCCAGCACTCAAATCACTACGCCACACTGGCCTACATCCCCTGAATTTATGGCAGAGAAGTGAAATTTAACCGGACACCTCCCAATGTAGAGATCATTCTCTGAACACTACAGAAATAGCTAACAACTCCATAATGGTACCTATATAGCAAATGTAAAAGAGATTCATGGTTTTGATTAAAATTGCATTGCACTGGAAGACAAGAGAGGCATTTTCTTTCAGCAAGTACCATGTTGACTAAGTCGTTACATAAGGAATGGTGGGTGTTAGTCTCGTGCCTTGCTTGTAAAACAAGAGATCACCTTGGGCAGCCATTCTTTGTTTTCTGTCATTACAAACAACTGAGGGGCAATCAGCAGTTCCACTGACAACCTCATTCCTCCACCATCTGCTGGCTGTCAATCAAGCCACCATCCTCAGGCCATTGATAGAGCTGCCAGATTGATTGAGCCTTGGTTGTCAGGAAATGCTTTGTGATTTCTTATACCAAACCATTTCTCTGTATCCACAGGAATAGACTCTCCTGATTTACATAATGCTCCATGTTATCAAAGAGAAAGAGAAAAAAGAGGGGATGCATAACTTAGCTGGCTGCTTGTAGGAACATGGATCTTTTGTCCATGTTGGGTTGGCTGGTTGCTGAAGTAAGTGGTGAACAAATTAGAGCTTTAATAACTTACTTTTTTGGACTATTACTCCCTCAATTGCTTCAAAAATAACTTGTCTGTGCTCTAAAAAAAATACTTGTCCAATTTTGTTGCACCAGTAGACAGATAAGGATTTTTTGTACCTTGACTCAGTCATGGAAGCTATAGTCAAGACACAAGAAAAAAAGACTATGGGCCAGCTATGAAGGAATTAGATAAGATAACTAAGGGCAAAGCTATATCAATAAATCTAAAAGCCAGAATCATTCATGCAATAGTATTTCTCATTTCTATGTAGGGTTGTAAAAGCTGGACAGTGAAGAAAGCTGACAGGAAGAAAATCAACTCATTTGAAATATGGTGCTGGAGAAGAGTTCTATGGATACTATGGACTATCAAAAAGATTAATAAATGAGCATGAGAGCAAATTATGCCTGGACTCTTGATAGAGGCCAAAATGACTAAATGGGCTATTGTGCCTTGGATGTATGATGAGACAACATGGATCATTGGAAAAGACAATAATGCTGTATAAAATTAAAAGCAGTAGTAAAAGAGGAAAACTACATTAGAGATGGAGTAATTCAACAGAGGAAGCCATGGCTTTGAGTTTGTAAGACCCGGTGACCAGAGTTTTTGTAGGACTTTCATTCATAGGGTTGTGATAAATTGAAACAAACATGATGACACATAACAACAACAAAGCAAACAGTGACTGAGGCATTGTGTCCAGACATGATATTACACTGAAATTATTTAGGATTATATAGCCCAGTCTCTCTTTTGAAGCAAGGTATCCTTTACCTAGGGATGAGTTTCTGACAATTTTTCAGTGCTAATCCTTCTAAACATCAACTTTCTTACTCAAGAGTTTGGATGGTATAGTTGTTAAAGTATTGGAACAGATTTGAGAGATCCAGGTTGTAGTCCCCTCACTTTTCACTTCCAGCCTAATATACCTTGCAGTCTTTTTGAAGGCTAATTTGAGGATGCACACAACCATGTATGTTGCTGAGAGCTCTCTGGAGAAAAATGGGGGGGGGGGGTAAATGTAATTAACTAGCTAATAACTACTGCAAGATTGTAGCTGCCTCCTTCATAGTTCCTCCCACACAGGATGGGGACAGGAAAAGACCTCCATCTGTAGTATTTGTTTTAAAATGCTCTCTCATAACATGCAAATTATACCTGGCTTAATGGAAGATGTGCTGATTGCCTAATATGACAAAAATGGATATCAGGGATCAGCCTGGAGAGCAAGGCCTTTACATTTTCTCCTACTGGCATGGGAGTATCCATGGAAATGGTAGTATGCATTCCTTCATGAATCAAGGCAGCTGTAAACAAAACAAAATAATTTGTCCAAGCTCTGGATCAAACACTGGTTCAATTTTACTGCACTGGCAAATAGATGAATGGGAAATTGAAAGAGTGCTGTATAGACTGCCACAAAAAAGGTGAAAAACCAAGCAACCAAAATGTCCAAAACCAAATCTGGAAGTTTTGAAAAGTTGCATTCTCTTATGTCAAACAGTATAGAGGGGGCTTCAACCTTTATAAAAGGTGACTTGCTTATCTCTTCCAGGAGGTGCAAGTTGCCTCCACAAAAAAGGGGTAGTAAATCAAAAAGGCCTCTAGTGATATGTATGAAAGGGAGACACTGTTATTCTTAGAAGCCACACAAAACCTTCCTTTATTACTGATTCTGTGGCTGAGGAGCTCTACAGATGGCCCCTAAGGGGCGGCCCCTGGAAGCACCACATCAGAGCCACAGCAACTGCATGCCACAGCCCCAATTTGGCGCTTTGCCACTCCAAAAAGAGCTGGCAAATGACGCTTCTTTTTGGAGTGGCAAAAAGCCACTCTTGCCACTGTAGAGGTGGCTTTTCTGTGCTCCTTTGGCACAGCATTTAGACACGCTATGCCAAGGGAGCGTCCTGATACTACCTGCCATCTGTTTGGGTGGGTGGCATGAGGACAACATGGGACAGAGTCGGAGTGGCCAGCATGTGGTCGCCACACCCCAACTCCCCCCCCCCCCCGGCCGACCCTTTTGGCCAATCTGTACTGGCCCTGAGTCATAGAGATAGAATCATAGAATTGAAAGAAATCAGAAGGGTCATCCAATCCAATCAAGCTTTTAATCATAGACTTTACTTTTAACTCTATCACAAAAGAAAGAAAGAAAGAGAGAGAGAGAGAGAGATTAAGAGAGAGAGAGAGAGAGAGAGAAGATTTGCCTGGGTCTGGCAAAAATAATTTTAAAGAGGAGACCTGGTTGTTCCATTTGGAGGATCTCACACCGCTTTGCATGGTAATCATGGCCATTAAGTAAAAGAAGGTGTCACTTGTCCTAATTCTTTCCTAGAATTTGGCATTGTTACCAAATGTTTCACATACAGAACTTGAAAACTTATAAAATGTTGGTGACTACTTTTGCTGGATGTGGGATTCTGGGAGTTGTTCAGAAAAGCTCTCCCAAGTTGCACCCAACCAGCAGCCTCAGTGTGAAAACCTAAGATGCATTCCTGATGTGATGTCTATCGAAATTTGTCTCAGTGGTCTTCCACAATCAACATTATTCTCTCGATACACTTCAGATATTTCCTGACCTTTTTCTTTAGTGAGTTCGATTAATCCTTGCAATTTTTCTAGTGCCTATTTTCTATCCCCCTCTCCTTAATTTTGAAATATTTGCTTCTTGTCTTCCTCTTGTGGATGTTGTTGTCATTTGTCTTCTTAGACTGCCAGTTATCAACTTCCCTTCTAAGGTCTAAGAAACTCAGGGTGATGGCTTCCTTGATTGAATCAATCTACCTGTATTGTAGTCTTCTTCTTTTCCTACTACCTTCCACTTTACCAAACATTATCCTCTTCTCCAATGAGTCATGTCATTTCATGATGCTCTCAGTGGATAAAGCAAATAATTTCATCTGTTCTTCATGAGATAAAAGGTTAACTGCCCCTCTGTATCTCTCTATGGATACCTCCACATGTTGGCACAATTATGAGAGACACTGATAAAAGAAGTACAGACATGGTCTCCCAAAAGTACTGCCCAATACCATACTACTCTGTACAGTAATCCAGCACCCTTCTTTAGAAATATATGTAAGCCTCACAGGTGATTATAGTAAAGGTCAATCTCCATGTAACAGGTCTAGATTCTCATTGCTTATGAACATTTGCTGCCATCCATTGAGAATCAGTTTGTTCTCTCTGAGCTACATTCAAACTCATAATCCCTTAGGAAAAAGGCAAGTGCATTAAAGACAGTGCATCCATCAAGCATGCCATCTTGTCCCCTCTAGCCTCCTCTTTTGGAGAGCCAAGATTTATGAGATTTCTACCACTTTGTCCCTCCCTATATAAACCCAGAATTAAAGACAAAAATAAGTGTACTAACAACACTGTGTCTGAAATTTTCTCAAATGGTATTGTAATGCTTTGCAAGGTCTCATTATTTGTAATGAATTACTTTCTTTTTGCAATGAGAGCTTAATGAAAGCACACCGTGAAAGTAACATATAAAGTAGAAAAGAGATTCCTTTGGGGATGGAAGGCTGTAACTGTAGCTTTAGTGAGATACTTTTCTGATTAATTTTAAGGGCATTTTCAAGGTACTTGAGTGCATTTTTTCCAAAGGTTGTGCAATCCTCATCAGTCCTAACATTTTTAAAGAAATCAAAATAAACTAATCAAGTAGTATGGGAAATTCCCAAGAAAAGGAAAGGAAAGGAAAGGAAAGGAAAGGAAAGGAAAGAAAAGAACAAATTAATTTGGAGACAGCATTGGAATAGTCTGAAGTAAGCCCATAGACTTTATTTATTCATTTATTTAATTATTTATTATATTAATTTTTATCCTGTTTTTCTCTCAGAATAACAGTCTAAAAATGCACTACAATTAAAAACTTACAAAAGTGACAATTAAAATGGAATTAAACTATTGCAATATTTAAAAAAATAGATCATTTGTTTAAAATAGAATACATTTTTTTAAATAAATAAATAAATAAATAAATAAAAGCATTTAAAACCATATATATTAAAACAATACACCACCCCCAGGATGATCTTTTAAAACTTTCTCTTTTAAATGTCTGCCTAAACAAAAAGGTCTTAGCCTGGAAGTGGAAGGGCAAAAGGGGTCCATTCTGGTCTCCCTAGGAAGGGAGTTTCAGAGTTCAGATGCAGCCTAAGGAGCAATTTTGTTAATCTTAACTATGGTTAGTAGGGATGTGATGGCTTAACTGTTAAGATACTGACTCTTCATGACTGCAAGGTGAACAGGTTGGCAGTTCGAGGTGCAGGTGCTGCATGATGGTGTGAACTCTCATCACTCATCCCAGTTTCTGCCAACCTAGCAGTTCAAAAGCATGTAAAAGTGCATGTAGATAAACAGGTGCCACTTTGGTGGGAAGGTAACAGCGTTCTGTGCAATCATGTTGGCCACATGATCACACAGTTGTCTTTGACAACTCTGATTCTTTAGCTTCATAATGGAGATGAGCACTGCCCCCCCCCCCAGTCAGACATGACTTGACAACCTTTTCAAAGGGAAACCTTTACCTTTAAAAAAAAAAACAAAAAACTATGGTTTTTAAAAAAACTATGGCTGATATAGAATAGAGATGCAGGGTTTCTTATGGAAAACAAATACTGGAAAGAAGCAGCAATTTGTATAGGAATCTAATTGATTATTTAATTACAAATACATGCAGTTGTCCTTCCATATTTGTGAGTTAAGCATTTGCAGATTTGATTATTTGCAGATTACTGTATTTGCCACCACCTCTGCTGCTGCTCAGCACCTATTGGTTGACTGTATTGAGGGCTGACTGTACTTCTTATATCTAAAATTTTTAATAAAATTTAAGATATGCACAGTACATGCACACAATGCAGAGCTGATAAATGCTCTATATGTAGTTCAAGACATATAATATTATAGAAATAAATTGTTTTTTAACATGCATCAAACAGTGAAAATTGTCAGAATATGTCCAAATTCAGGGGGAAGAGCATGCCACTTAGTAGGGGAATTCCCCATGCGACTAAATGCCCTTCTGAAACTATGGTATCATAGGTAGCATTCAGGCAGACTGCATTTGATAACCAAACAGTGAGTGGCAAAAAGGATGTTACATGGAGCAGAAGATACAGGATGATGTCACCTAAACCATGGTTAGGCAATTGGGCCAGATGGTTGTGAGAGTATAATGGGGGTTGTGGGGACAGTGTTCACATAGACATGAGCTTACTCAAGGAGATCAGGGCACAAATGTGAAGAATAAATTCAATTTCAGTAATATGTATAAATATCCAACCATCTCTCTCCCCAAAGCTTCTCATACCAAGATAAATATCATACTCATCTTGATCTTAAAACATCAGTTCCCATTTTGAAAAGTTCAACATTACAAAATTAAGTTCAAGGTGTCCAGTGTTCTGTTGTTGCTGTTGTTGTGCGCCTTCAAATCATTTCTGACTTATGCTACAGGGGGGATGCAGATGGGCAGCCCTAGGCTGCCCTGGGAAGCGGAGGATCGAGGCCAAGGCTGCTGGACAGTGCAGCCTCAATCCTCCCTTTTCTGGCCCAGAAAGGAGCAGCAAAATGCCGCTCCTTTCAGAGCCAACAAAAGTCCGCTCTAAGAGCCGCCACACAGCTCTTTTGTGCCCCTTCCAGCGCAGTGCATCAAAAGGCTGTGCTGGGAGGACATCCTGATGGCACACACCATGCGTAATGGTGTCCGGTGTCAGGACTTCTTCGGGGAGGGGTTGAGATGTCCAGTGTGCAGCTGCCCCTCCTCATCCTTGCCTCCAGGATGGCCCAAAGTGCCCGTCTGTAGAGGCCCATAGACAAGGTTTTCTTGGGAAGATTTGTTCAAAGGAATTTTGCCTTTGCTTTCCTCTGAGGCTGAGAGAATATGACTTGCCCAAGGTTTGCAATGGGTTTCTTTGTTTCAGCTGGGATTTGAACCCTAGTATATCTGTAATCTGTATCATCTCTCTTTCTCTCTCTACCTGTACACCCTACCCCATGTGGGTCAATGCTGCTATGCTAAGTGCTGTATTTTTAAATTCTGGTGTTATTTGTTCAGTAAGAACTGCAAAGAGGGTGTGCGTGTATAAAAACACACCTTGTATTTAATTTTATTAGCAGGCACAGAAGCAACCTCGTAACGCTTTCATTATAGCAATCGGAATTCTTCCTGAATAATTCAAAAGTGCCAAACAGAAGACTTGTTGCTTGGATGTGCTAATGAAAATATCAAGGGAATTAATTAACAGTCAATTATATCAATTTTAGATTTGGACATTGATTCTGATGCTAAAAGCAAAATCTACATTCTATACTACTGCATGGTGCCTCTCTCTCTCTCTCTCTCTCTCTTTCTTGCTCTCTTCCCCTCTTGCTACCACTTGGTTTAATAATTCCAGTTGAAAGTGTGAAGAAAATATAAGTTAAGATTGTTCCTCATTTTCTCTTTCCATTTCAATGTGCTCATGATAAATACACATAAAGGCAGACTGGAGAATGCATATTTTTAAAAGCTATGGTTATGCAGATTTTTGCTAGATTTTTATCTTTGCAGTAATCTGTTTTGGGAAAAGGGAGCTGTGGAGCTGTAGCTGACAAATTATTAAAAAAGGAAAGAGCAAAAAATAAGCTGCATATTATATGGACTTCTACTCATTTATCTTCTAAAATTTTCTTCTGAACAGGCAGATTCAGTTAAAAAAAACCACACAACTAATCGGCTGTAGCAATTATTTCCTAAACAAGGACTTTGGGTCTAGCTAGAGTTGCATATGGAATGAGGCCATCTTTTCTTCTTCTTCTTCTTCTTCTTCTTCTTCTTCTTCTTCTTCTTCTTCTTCTTCTTCCTTTTAGATTCAGATATATGAGAAATATGAATATTTTCAGATCTTTGATATTAAGGGAAGGCATTTCATTGAAATCAGTTTTTGCATGATTTGGCACGAGTTGTCTAGACTGGTTTATGAAAAATGACAGCAAGTAGGAAAGTAATTAAAAATGTATTTTGCTGAAAGCAAAAGTATTTTTGGAATCAATAACAACCATCTTTAATTTGCCAACCAGTTCTACTATTATTTTATATTAAGTGCAGGATTTAATGTTTGTATGTACATGTTTTTTTTCTTTCTTTTTAAACATGTATAGTAATAGCTGTGCAGTGATAGCTTCATATAGCAAGATCCTTTATTGCAAAACAATTGTGAGAGCTCACTTGTGGGGCTTGACTAGAACTGAAGTACACACAATGTTGCTAATGTTGTTAATGAATATGGCTCTCAACTGATGTTGACTGAAAGTATCTAATAAACTAGCAAAGGCTATGGAGGTATGACTCAAATAGTCATACTAAAAAAAATGTTTTTGTAGGCTTGGAGTTTGATCATGCAGAAATAGACAATGGACCAATCCAAATTCAAGGGTCAACAACAATGGTGGAAGTGGCTTTCATGTCAGTGAGACAGTGAATCTGTTTTGGATTTTAGTCCAAATTTCAGATATGTTGAATGTATTTGAGGGATAGGTTTTATCACCATGGATAGCTCTATTAAAGTTCATTCTAAAACCTGGAGCAGATTCATCACCCCATTTGACATGGAGCCACTACCAATCAACAAACCACATTGGGAAGATTCATTGTCTAGGCTGAGATAGTTATGCTTAGGACGTTATCACATGTGGCCCACAAAGCGATAATAAACTGGAAATGACAAATTCCGAAAATAAACAAAAAATAAACCTTGATTCTGCAAATGGTTTTCACACGTAATTACCTTAATTGCGCAATTAAGGAAAGCTCCCCCTGAAACTGCATTTAATGTTCACACACAAGTGAGAAAATCCCGTACATGTACTAGAAATGATCTTCTAGCACATGCGCACTACAGCCGCGGCTGTCACCCTTTCCCCAGGTCATCCTCAGAGCAGCCGGCCCTCCGCACAGCCAGCGCTCTGAGGAGGACCTCCCGCCACAGCGTTCTCCGAGGAGGTCCTCCTTGGAGTGCCAGCTCTGTGTCGGATCAGCGCTCCGAGGAGGTCCTCCTTGGAAAACCGGCTCTCCGAGGAGGTCCCCCTTGGAAAGCCGGCTCTGAGTAGGTCCCCCTTGGAAAGCCTGCTCTCCGAGGAGGTCCTCCTTGGAAAGCCGGCTCTCCGAGGAGGTCCCCCTTGGAAAGCCGGCTCTCTGAAGAGGTCTTCCTTGGAAAGCCAGCTCTCCGAAGAGGTCCCCCTTGGAAAGCCGGCTCTCCTAGGGGGTCCTCCTTGAAAAGCCAGCCCTGCGGGCTGGAGCTCCAAGGAGGACCTCCTCGGAGAGCCGGCTTTCCAAGGGGACCTCCTCGGAGTGCCGACCCTCTTCCAAATGCAACCCTCTTCCAAATCCCCCTTCCAAATGCGCATTTGCTTTCCACATTACAGCGATTTTACCTTAATTGCGAAATTATCTTAATTGTGCATTTGCATTTCCTCCAAAGAACTGAATTTCAAAAGATCTCATTTCTGTCCACTTTCTGTCCAGTTTCTGTGCGACGTCGTGTGAAAACACGGGCCACTAATCCGGTTTCGGTCATTTTGTGTGGATTTTGTGTGGATTTGGCCCCGTGTGATAACGTCCATAGAGTGGAAATGCCTATTATTCCTCAGCATTTGCATTTTGTACACATTGGTTCTGTTTCTTCCTGTGCTACCACTGGATAGATTTCAAGCCCAGCAATGGGAGTTAAGAAGCTATCATGTATCTAATTGGACTCTTCTGTCTGTCAAGCCCTATATTGTCTTCACTGACTGGCTGTAGCTCTCCAAACAGGGAAACTTCACATCACTTTCTACCTTATATTTTTTAAAAGGGAATGCTAAGAACTGAATCACAGAATTTCTACAAAGTTCTAGTACTGAGTTATGGTAATAATAATAATAATAATAATAATAATAATAATAATAACCAAATCCTCATCAATCACTTATCAGAATGATCATAGAATCATAGAGTCTTTTTGAAAGTGCTAACAAGGGTCATCCAGTCCAACCCCCTGCCATGCAGGAACTCTCAATCAAAGCATATCCGACAGATGGCCATCCAGCCTCTATTTAAAAACCTCCAAAGAAGGAGACTCCATCACCCTCCAAGGGAATATGTTCCACTGTCGAGCAGCTCTTACTGTCAGGAGGTTCTTCCTAATGTTTAGGTGGAATCTCCTTTCCTGTAGTTTGCATTCATTTTTCCATTCATCTTTGGAGCAGCAGAAAACAAGCTTGCTCCATCCTCAACGTGACATCCCTTCAAATACTTAAATAGGGCTATCATATCACCTCTTAACCTTGGCCTGAAACACATAGACCAAAAGCACCAGCTTTGGGCCGATCAGGGGGCATGGTGTACAGATGACACATGCAAGAGGTCAATGGAAACCTGGGCTGCTGCAAAACATTCCAGGGGAAGACTGTAGCTGGTTGAGAGTTATCCTGGTCTCGTTCATACTCTGGCTTCCTTAAGAGTGCATCGGCTCATTTATTCTGACTGCTGGGAATCACCAGAGGTGATCTTAAAGTTGAAAGGAGAGAAGAACTGTGACCACCAGACTTGTCTTTGGCTTAGCTTTTTGGTGGTCTGGAGATGTTCCAGATTCTGATAGTCTGTCCCGACTATGACTGGGTGTCAGGCTCCTTCCAGTAGATGGCTCCAGACCTTGAAGGCCACTTTAATTGCCAGGTGTTCCTTGTCCCAGATCCTGTCAGACAGCTTGACCTTCTGGGAGTAATAACAACAGGGAAACTGTGTAGAAGACTGTTGGTCAGCCTGCAATAGCACTGCTCCTATGGCCACATCTGAATCAGCAGTTTTCAGCACAAAAGGGTGTGTTGGATCTGGGTGCTGAAGGGTGGGATGCAAGGCAAATGAAGCATTGAGGGTGTCCAAGGCTTCCAGGGTCCTTTGATCCCAAACAAAGGTTACCTTCTTCTGCAGAAGGTTGGTCAGGCCATCACTTGAGCAAACTGGGGGGGATAAAGGACCAATAATAATTAGCAAATCCCAGCAAGCATTGGACATCCTTGGGTTTGCGTGGAGACTGCCAGGTCAGGATTGTCTCCACCTTGCCAGGGTCCATGGTGATGCCTGTGACTGAGATGCAATGTCCCAGGAAATCTATTATGGACTTGTCAAACTTGCACCTGCTGAGTTTAGCAAAGAGGCAATGCTTGTGGAGTCTCTGCAACAAAATTCATACATGCTGGTCATGCTCAGTGGGGGAAGATGAGTAAATCAAGATGTCATCCAGGTAAATGACCAGAAAGTGGTCAAGGAAGTCACGGAACACATCGTTCATAAAATGCTAGAAAACAGCAGGAGCATTGGTCAAACCAAAGGGCATGACTAGGTACTCCAAATGCCCATAGCATGTATGGAACACCGTCTTCCATTTGTCCCCTTCTCAGATGTGCACCAGGTTGTAGGGTCCTCACAAGTCCAATTTAATGAAGACTGTAGCCCCCCATAAACATTCCAGAATCTCAGCAATGAGTGGTAGAGGGTACTGGTTATGGATGGTCACCTGGTTGAGCTTGTGGTATTCCATGGAGAGCCTCAACTCCCCCAATTTCTTTTTGACAAAGAGAACAAGGGCAGCAGTCTTATGAAATCCCTCTTCAGGCCCTTGATGATGTAATCTTATAATGCTGTTAACTCTGGTTCAGACAGGGGATAGATGTGGGCCACAGGTACCTTAGCCCCAGGAATCAGATAAATGGGGCAATCATAGGGACGTTGGGGTGGCAGTTGGTCTGCCTCAGCTTCACTGAGCACATCAGCAAACTTTGCATATTTTGCTGCAATAATTACAAGTATTGGTCTGACATGATCAGCATGGGGCCCTAAAGCTGATCTTCCTTTCAGACCAACTAATCTGAGGATCATGGGCTTCTAGCCACTCCAGGGCCAAGAAAACAGGGAAGGTGGGGTGAGGTCAGGTAGAATTCTGCCTCCTCACTGTGAGTTCTTATCTGCATCTGCAGCTTATCCATTGCCCAGGCTACAGGGCCAGAAGCCAAAAGTCACCTATCAATAGCCTCCACCACCCAGGGTGATTGAATGAGGTGTTTTAGAATGCCCTACTTGTTGCAAACGTTATATCCCTGAAGTTGGCTATAGCTCCAGAGTCTATCATGGCCCATATCTGCAGGGGTGGTCTTCCAGGCAGTGTCAGTATAATGGTGACCACCAAATGCTTGTAGGGAGTGGGATGTGGTGTTTGGGCATGGGCAGCACAGACCTATCCCTGGTTTAGTGCCTCTCCTAAACCAGGCAGGCTCCATTTCCTGGATGGGTGCAGGTTCCCTTCTTGGCAGCGCATATGGCTGCTAGATGTCCTTGGCCAACACAATAGAGACACAGGCCCTCTCTGTGCTTTCATGCCTTTTGTGTCTCAGTCAGTTGGGGCCATGTGCCCCCAACCTGCATAGGTTCAGCAGCAGGTGGGAGTTTTGGAACATTTAGGATTAACACACACTGTGGAGGGACCCCAGGCTGGCAGTCCTGGCCTCTTGCTTTACGCTGTTGTAACTGCCCATCGATCTGGAGGCACAACTCAATCAGAGCCTGCGAGGTCTCTGGGCACTCAGTGCAAGCCAGTTCATGAAGGATTCCATCTGCTGCCCCTCATGGAATTGATCTACAAGTGCTGGTCCAACTCTTGCACCAGCAGCTTGAAGTCACTGGCATATTCTGCCATGGATTGGGTTCCTTGTTTCAGCCCTGGATCTATTGATTTGCACTCTGTGCTTTAACAGGATTGATGTATATGGCATGGAGCTATTGGCTGAATGCAGCAAAATTGTCCAATAGGGGGCTCTGTGGCTGCTGCAACAGAGGTGTGGCCCACCAGCCAGCAGCTCCTGTTAGCAGACTAGGAACAAAGCCCACACAATGTCTGTCATGTGGGAAAGTCCCAGGCTCATGAACGAAGTACATTGTCTCCAGAGGTAGGGAAGTCTGCCAAAGTTCCATCAAATTTTCTTGGACATGCTATGGAACATTTCCGGTGGGATGGTGGAGCTGCTGGCTGGGCTTGTTGTTAGGCTTGCAAAGCTTGCAGCTGAGCTGTGAGAGCAGTCTTAATTAGGTCTGGAAACAAACTGTCCTGGCTGGAAAGGAACTACCAACTGATAATGCAGGCAGAGGCAGTGAGTTACAAACAGCTTGAAAGTGTCCTTGTCTGTAAGAATCTGTCAAGAGAAAGGCACTGATCAAGCAGTCTGAGTCAAGGGAGGCAACAGGAATCAAGGAGTGAAGAAGCCAGGAAATCTGAAGTAGGAATGCAGGAGTCTAGAAACAGGTATGAGGGACAAGAATGCTGGCCAGGAAACAGGCAAGTTGCTTCCAGCAACTCCTTAGGCAAACTCAGTTCTTAAATAGCCTGACACCAGCTGGTTCTAAGCAGAGCTAGCTAGCTTGCTTGCTGCTTAGCCTGAAAACTTGCTGAGCACCTTAGCTCTATCTTTTGTTGGATCCTTTTGTTCCTCCTCCTTGGTTGAGGACTTAAGACCCCATCTGTGTCCTCTGTCTCATCAGCAGGTGAGTCTTGTTGCAATTCCACAGAACGAGCTGGCTGAAGATCTTCAGTAGGGAGGGCTGGCTGCTCTGCAACAGAGAGAGCTACAGGTTGTTCTCAGTCTGGAAGACTTGCCTGGGTCCCTTTCTCATCCTCCTCATCAGACTCTTCCTCCAGGTCCCAGTCCTGCTACTCCTGGCCCATGACAGTTGCCATGGGGAACAACCAGGGCTGGAATGGCCAGAGATCACTCCAACTGCAGATCTACTTGACCCCATCTCTTGTCCAAGCTAAGCATACCAAGCTCCCTAAGTTGCTCCTCATAGGATATGGAACAGATCTCTCTGCAGGATTCTTGGTGGTGCTTTTCTCTGCAGGAGGGATGGTCTTCCCTACAGGAGAACTGGTAGTGCTTCCTGTGATTCCCTCTTCCATGCTGAGCACTGTAGAATCACTTCCAGGAAAGGATGAACAGTCCCAGGAGTGGTAGATTTCAGTAACAGTGTCAACTAAACATGGGAGGCCAAATTGGAAACATCTGGGAGTGGGAATGAGGGTCATCCCTGCTCTCAGTCCCCTGCTATCTGTTCCTTGTTTAGAGCATAATCCTAACTCACCAAGAGGGCTGGAGTTCAGTTGCATTTACACAAGGCCAGCTGAAGCTGTATTGAAGAAAAACCCACTCAGCTGAAAGAAGCTGGAAATTAATTATCCTAGCCCTGGCCTAAATTTGTGTAAGATGTACTCTAGGTGGTGGAGATTTTGATCTGACATAATTCAGCTACACCTCTTCATTGTTTTGGCTCCTCTGACATCTCAGCTGGCAGAGGACTTGTGCTGGCAGATCCCTCTACCAGCTGATCACTGAGAATCAGCCAGCAGAGGAGGGTTATGCCAGCAAAAGGGAAGTTCAGCCAGTAGAAAGTCAGTTCAGTTGGCACAAGAGGTTTCTGTTTGTTCATAACCTCCTTAGATGACACATCTTTGGGTTGCAATGTCACAATAAAACCTTGGTTTACAACATGCAATTTGCCTGCAATACCTGCATACAACTGGCTCCTCTCTTATCTCTAAAGGCCTAAGCAGACTGGCAGAAATAGTGCACATTAAATTGAGGCACTGCCCTGGCTCAGTGCTAGGGAATCATGGGAACTGTATTTTTTTCTGGGACATTGAGCCTTCTCTGTCAGAGAGCTCTGGTGCCACAATAAATTACAGTTCCCATGATTCC
Organism: Phrynosoma blainvillii; assembly: GCA_026167975.1. Lineage (NCBI taxonomy): Eukaryota > Metazoa > Chordata > Lepidosauria > Squamata > Phrynosomatidae > Phrynosoma > Phrynosoma blainvillii. The sequence goes on along the minus strand of JANUYF010000007.1, from coordinate 18,219,414 downwards.
TTAGCACTGAGCCAGGGCAGTGCCTCAATTTAATGTGCACTATTTCTGCCAGTCTGCTTAGGCCCTAAGAAGGGTCAGCCTGTCAAGGAATACTGGGTGCTCTAGGGAATATTCAGAGTAAAGTACCCTTTGCTAAAGAAAACCTTATGTAATTCATTGCCATAAGTCAACAGGAGACTTCAAAGCACCTTTATTCATTCATTTTGCTACATGCAACAGAATGAAGAAAATCTAATCTTTGAACCCATGGAACAGTCTGCATGTAACAAATCCAATAATTGAGAGGCTGCAATTTAACAAAAATAAATAAAAATAAATTATAGGGGCATTTACGGGGGGAAAAATCTCCTACTTGCAGTTTGAATGGATATAGTCTGTCTTATCACTGCATGACTCTACTACTTCATTCTTTTGTAAGTATAAACCATGCCTTCTTGAGTAGCTGTTAAAGGTTAACTATAAGAGTAATGCAATAATAGCATTTTTTTTCTTCTACAGGAAAGCTACTACTGAATTTCCAATCAAAGACCTTCATTTGATACCAGAGTGACAGTATGATAAATAAAACACTTGGGCAAGAACAGTAAGGTGCAGTGAGCGACAGACACAGATCAATGCTGGCTCTGCCATGGTTTCCAATCTGGCTTCTTGTTATTAATCCTTTAATTTAATCTCCAGTTTCAAAATAAATGACAGCACATTACTGATGTCTTTCAGATTTGATTTCTTGCCTCTTAAAACACTGAATCAGAAATCTAACCTAAGAGTGATAGATTTTTACACTGGCAAAATGAACCCATAGAAATGGATTGCTTGGCATTTCATCCTCTGTTAAACCAGAGCCATTTAAGAAAGAGCACTTTAAAAGCTTGGGATGGATGCCAGCCCTGTCTCTCCCCGTGTGGTACAGGAGTCTTTTTCTTCAGTGTGCAGCTGAAGAAGCATGGTGGGTGAGAGACTATCTCTGATGTTCAGAGCAGAGTTTGGAAGGAACTTGTTCCAAATAACTAGTAACTTGTAATTAGAGAATGTAATTCTTTGTTAATGTTGTTAATGAGAAAGTCATTGAAAACTGTGCAGTGTTGGAAGACGATTCGCAGCTTGAGACCTATTTTGTGAAAAATCCACACTTGCATTTACACTGCATTTTCTACACTGGAAACAATATTTTCTCTCCACAAAATACTGTAGTTGGGGACTTGTTCTGCACAAAATTCACAAATATGCAGAAACTTGAATTTGAAAATAGAAAATAGAAAATGCTGTTTCCTGTGATGAAAATGCTTATTTGCCAGATAAAGAAATTATGTAAGGATTTTGCACTGAATAAGAGCCTTATTCCATGACAACAGAAGGCCAAGATATAGTGAGAAAGAAACAGCTTTCTCCTTGCCTCTGTGCATCCTGTCATGGGTCTTCCATTCTCCTTCTAGAGAGAGACATCATAAAAGTATGTCTTTTGCTGAACAGATTTTTCTAGTGCAACAAAAGACACACTTTTATGACCATCTTCTATTGCCACACCTTGTGAGATGTTAATTTTATACCTCATAGGGCTTCTACCCCATGTGTCCAAGTGCCAAAATGTATTTCTATTTGAAATTTATTATAAATTGTTTATACATTTATTTATTTATTTATTTATTTAAATTAAAATAGAAATAATTTGTATAGTATTTATTAAAAAACATGCCTCCAAACATACATGAAACATTATGTGATTCAATGTCCTCTGTTGTCCTCATTCATTGGTGATACCTTCCTTGTTGTGGCTCAATGCTTTAGTGGCCGATTACTAGCATAATTTGTAAAATGAGTATTTTTCCTTGCCAGAAAAAAATACCTATTTTAAAAATGTTTATTACCATGATAATATGCCTGCAGATATTCATGCCATGTTTTCTGACTCAATGCATAGTTCATAAATTAAACCATTGGCTTCAGTTATTGGATTGGAACATGTTTCTAGTTCTTGGGCCTTTTCATGCTACACAATTATAGCATTATGATGCCATTTTAACAGCCATGCTACATTCTGTGGAAGCTGAGCTTTCTTGTGCGGTGAAGCACTACAGCTCTCTGGCTGAGAATTCTAAATATGTTTCCCTAAACTGCAAATCCCAGGTTTCATATCATAATGCCATGGTAGTTAAAGTGGAATCAAAGTACTATATGTAACTGTGTAGTCTGAAATGTCTGTGATTCAGAAGATCAGAACAGAGGACCATAAGATGAGCCAAGCTGAATCAGAATAAAGACTCAGGGCCTAAGCAGACTGCCAGAAATAGTGCACATTAAATTGAGACACTGCCCAGGCTCAGTGCTAGGGAATCATGGGAACTGTAATTTATTGTGGCACCAGAGCTCTCTGACAGAGAAGGTTCAGTGTCTCAGAAAATAATACAATTCCCATGATTCCCTAGCACTGAGCCAGGGTAGTGCCTCAATTTAATGTGCACTATTTCTGGCAGTCTGCTTAGGCCCTCAGTTCACATTATGGCCAGTTAGGGGGGAAGCACACCAGGACGTCGGGGACGCCCTGGGATGGAGTGCTGCGGGAATGCAGCCTCCGCACCGCGGCGCTCCGGCGGCGTCCCTGAAAGGAGAGCAAAAATAGCGCTTCTTTCAGAAATCAGGAAAGTGTGCCCTAAACGCGTAGGGCGCACTTTCCCTGACTTTTCCGCTGCAGCGTGTCTGGACGCTGCGGTGGGAGGTTGCCCTGGGAGTGCCGGCCGTGCGGAGGGCCGGCTGCTCCGAGGGCAACCTCGGGAAGAGGAAGGGGCGCCGCTCGTGCGGCTGCCCCTCCTCTTCCCTGCCTCCAAGACGACTGTATTAGTCATCTGCCGAGGCCCTTAGTTGTCCTTGGGAAGTCCACAAGTAGGAAAATAATGCTTGTCACCCTCCAATCTATGTCCTTTAGCAACCAATTTTCAGCAGCATTTTCTCTCCAACTCTCCATATCCATCATGATCAGAAGCCACTGATTTTGTGCTCAGGACTTGTTGTTCTTAACTGCCTTCGCATCGACCTCGACCCATTCCAACCCTATGGATGAGACATCTCCAGCGCCCCCCCCCATTCTCTACTGCTCTGCCCACCCCCTAAAAACTCATATTCATGGTCTATTTAATAAAGTACATCCATCTAGCATGTGGCCTTCCACTCTTTCTACTTCCCTTCACCTTACCTAACATTATTGTCTTTTCCAACAATTCATGCCTTCTCATGACGTGTCCAAAGTATGACAGTCTAAGTCTTGTCATCTTAGTTTCTAGGAATATTTCTCGCATGATCTGCTCTAGGACCCATTTGTTTGTCCTTTTGGCTGTCCATGGAATCCTCAATTCTCCAGCACCACATCTCAAATGAGTTGATTTTCCTAATATCTTATTTCTTGACTGTCCAGTTCTCATATCCATACATGGTAATAGGGAATACAGTGACTTGTATGATTCATACATACATACATGTATGTATATATGTATGTATGATTCAGACTTTTGTGCTGAGTTGTAAGTCTTTGCATTTTAGGATCTTTTCTAGTTCTTTCATAGCTGTCTTCCTCATTCTTAATCTTCTTCTGATTTCCTGGCTGCAGTCCCCGTTCCGATCAATGTTTGATCCCAGATATGAGAACTCTGTTACTATTTCTATTTCCTCATTGTCTAGCTTGAATGTATGTAAGTACTATTTGGTCATCATTTTTGTTTTCTTTATATTCAACATTAAGTCTGCCTTTGCACTTTCTTCTTCAATCTTCCTTAGTAGTTCCAGATCTGTGAGGTTTTCTGCTAGTATTATGGTGTCGTCAGCATATCTCAAATTGCTGATATTTCTTCCTACTACTTTCACTCCTCCCTCTTTCATATCCAAGCCTGCTTTCCTTACAATATGTTCTGCATATAAGTTGAATAGGTAGAGTGATAGGATGCAGCCTTGTCTGACCCCTTTGCCAATTGGGAACCATTCTGTTTCTCCGTGTTCTGTTCTGACAATAGCCTCTTGTCCTGAGTACAGATTCCTTATCAGGACTATCAGATGTGTTGACATTCCCATGTTTTTGAGGGTGTTCCATAACCTTTCGTAATCTATGCAGTCAAAGGCTTTGCTGTAGTCTATAAAGTTCATACTGATTTTCTTTTGAAATTCCCTGCTGCGCTCTATTAGCTGTCATATATTTGCAATGTGATTCCTGGTGCCCCTTCCTTTCCTGAACCCAGCTTGAACCTCTGGGATTTGTCTCTTCATGTATGGTTGGAGGCTATGTTGCAGAATTTTGAGCATGATTTTGCTTGCATGGGAGATTAGTGCTATTGTCCTATAGTTGCTGCAGTCTTTTTGTGTCTCCTTTTTTTGTGGATGGGAGTGTATATTGACTGCTTGCAATCTGTTGGCCATCATTTTGTTTTCTATATCTGTTGACATATGTTGGTTAGCACCAGAGTTGACTCTGTCAATGTGGATTGCAACAGTTTGATTTTTTCCTTGAATTCTCAAATATTGTTGAATAGGTCTCACATTCTTCCCTTGTTGTTGTTGTCTTCTATTTCTCTACTGTCGTTGTAGTAATTTTCCTTATCTTTGAACACTAGCCATTGTACTGTTGCATTCATGGTTCTTAGTTTATTCCTATCTCCTTTTTGTTTTGTTTTTCTTCTTTCATTTATTGCTTGTAGCATTTTAACTTTCATCTATGGTTTCTTCACTTTCCTTTTGTCTGTTTGAAGTGTCTTTGTGCATTCTTCTTTTATTATGTCCCTGGCTTCAGACCAAACGTCTTCTGGTTCATGATTCTTAGTACTTCAAATCTGTTCTTTATATTGTGAATGAATTCTGTGGAAATGTTGTTTAAATTGTATTTTGGTATGATGACTGGTTTTGTTCTCTTCTTGAGTTTTATTTTTATTTTTTTAAATGAGTAGTTCACGATCTGTGCCACAATGAGCACCTGGTCCAATTTTGGCCAAAAGGATGGAGCTTTGCCATCTTTTACCTCCAATTATGTAATCTATCTGGTTGTATCTGATTTTTCTGTTGTCCATCTGATGATGCCCATGTGTATAACCTTTTCTCTGGTTGTATGAAAAATGTTTTTGCAATAAATAGGTTGTTGGCTTCACAAAAATCTATCAGATGTTCATTTGCTTCATTTCTTTTGCCTAGTCCAAATCTGCCTGTTTTTTATTTTTCTTTGCTTCCAACCTTTGCATTCCAATCTCCGATGATCAGCTTAACATCCTGTGTTGGTGTGTTAATTTCTTCCTGTACTCCTTCATAAACCTATCAATTTCTTCTTGCTCTGCCTCAGTATGGTGATATTCATAGGTTTCCCATGGAGCCTTATTGAGATGATTTGGTCTGATTTTGCATTGTATCCTCTGACTGCTTTTGCAACATCTTTTCTCAATATGAAAGCCAACCTGTTTCTTCTTCTTTTCATTCCCTGAGTAGAACACTGTATGATTGTCTGATTCAAAGTGACCCATTCCTGTCAATTTTAACTCACTCACCCCCAGTACTGCTACGTTCATGCATTGCATTTCCATTTTCACTATGTCTAACTTCCCTTGGCTCATGCTTCTCACATTCCATGTCCCTATTTTATGTGTAATGCTGCTTCTGGTGGAGTTTGTCTTTCTGAGAGTGTTTACTGCTTCCTTCATCATTTTTTACTGCCCTTAGCTGCTCTTGCAAGTATGTTTTCCTTTAATTTCTATCTATCTCTCTGTTAGTGTTCTTGTCCTGCATGTCTGACACTTTTGATGTCTCCTCATAGAGTTTTCTAGGTGGGGGGTTACACAAGGAGGACCACCTACACCTCTCTGTATGCAGTGTTAACAAGTGTTAGCTATGATGTCACTGCTGTTCTTCACTTTAGTGAAACCCACCACTACTGCTGCCGCCCAGTAGTTATTTTCCCATGCCATTCTCCCTCCCTCTATTATTGTTGAATTGATAATTTCCCTACCCTTCTCCTCCCTCCTTTTCCCTCCCCCCATGTCTTTTGTTTTAGTCTCTCATCTGTCTTCTGACCTTTGTTTGATTTTCCTTGTCCATCTTCTCTGCTTTCTCCTCTCCATCCTCTGGAAGGTGGTGGTGGTGGTGGTGGTGGGGGGGACTGAGATGGTCTGTACCGGGACTGAGATGGACTCACATGACTGGCTCTTTCCTTCCTCTTCCTCCCAGCTGTTTCTCCTCTCCTCTCTCTGGAAGGGGAGGGGGGCTGAGATGGTCTGTGCTGGAGCTGAGATGGACTCACATGGCTCAGAGGGGATTAGATCAAGTCTTTCCCCACCTCTCCTTGCTGCTTCTTGAGGCTCTTTCAGGATAGGGGAGGGGATTAGATGGAGTCTTTCCCCACATTTCCTTATTGCTCTCCTTGCTGCTTCCTGAGGCTCCTTCAGGAGTGTGTGTGTGTGTGTGTGAGCTAAGCAGGAGTTATCACACAAGCTCTCAGAAAATACCAGTTGTTAAAGCAGCTTCTGTCATCCTCCCACTATAAGTGAATAACATCACATGGACTTCTGAGCCAAGTGCAGACTGCTGTTTCTTTTAGTGGCTACATTCCAGGTGTTCAACATTTTTGTTCTCTTGTCACACCCACAGGCAGGCATAGCATGAGTTTTTACTACACAACCTGAGTGGTACGGTTATCTCACAGCTAGCAGTTACCAGTTGTCTTTAATGTTTTGGTCCAGGTAATGGTTTGGGAACTTCAAATTTAAGTGACTTGTCTTCAAAAGCAAACTGAACAATTTCCTCATCTCATCTGTCCATATTCTGCCCCCCCCAAAAAAAAAATCCAGACCAAAAATGTATGCCTCCCAAGGTGTGAAGTCCTAGTTATGATCAGGATTCTTACGTGAGTATCAGGATGTCCCTGTTTTCTTTTATGAAATGTTAGTGTTCGTATGCTTCTAGGAATTATCTGTGATACTCCAGAGAAAACATCTTTCTCCCTGATCCCAGCAAGCCAGGCTTGCATTTATTTGAACCATGTTTTCTCTCATCCAATTTTTTTTTTTTTTTTTTTTTTTTTTTTTTTTTTTTTTTTTTTTTTTTTTTTTTTTTAGTGAGCTTCACATTCAAGGTCAGATTTTCAATTTATCTGACAACCCAACTCTTTTCTGTGGAGGAAGAATTACACAACAGAAGCATGGACCCCTTTAAAAAGACAAATAAAAAAAAAGGACAAAAGCTCCAATAATGTAGATGCTGGATGATGTAGAAGGTCTGTTTTACTGCCTGCCATCATCACTTGCAATTTTACACCATTCTAATAACTAGGAGCTGGGTATCCAGGAAGGCCTTAACACCTGCAGCTAACATTCACTTTGATGGGGAAGACAGAATCTCAGAAATCAGCCTAGATCTGTGCTTCCAAGTGGAAGGAACTAATGTTGACAATCCCAGCTTTCCCACCTTTTGTGTCTTACTTCTGTCCTCTGGCTCCTCCCATCTCTTGCTTTATTTGAGTCCTTAATGAGGGCGTAATCCATTCTCCCTTCCTAGACAGATCTCCACTTTGGGCCCAATGACCCCGATCCTTCTCATGCTCAGTCTTGCTACCTCCTTCCAATTGTTTCATCAGCAGCCTGACTTGTCAGCTCACACCTGACAAGTGACAACTCTTGGGCTCCCGCTGACTAGATAATCAAAGTCTTGTCAGAGCTGTCAATACCCTGCAGATAGCAGAGGACAAAGAGAGGGAAGGCTTCTACAGAAACCACTGCCATAAAAAGAGGGGGGGAGAAAGAAAGAGGGGGGCATCAATTCCTTTTAACTGAAAGCAATGGTTTGTTGCAAAATATTATTTATTTCTAAATAAAAAAAAATTACAGACAGACAGACAGACAGACAGACAGGAGAATAAGTGTAAATTTGAATTGACTATCCAAGGCAGAGTTCTCTCCCATTGTGAGTGGAAAGTTATTGTTCTTACTTCTTGCCCAAAGAAAAATAAAATATGGCACTAGCAATTACTTAACTATCCTTGAAATAGGTTTGGAATGTTTCTTTAACGGAAGGGAAAATTATTGCTCAACTATTTGCATGCACATAAACATGCAGGGATGTTTTATTCCAGAATTTCAATACTCTCAACATTGTGTTCAGTTCTTAGACATCCCCATGAGTATTTGTTTACAAAAAGAAATTGTCTTTTTTAAAAATGCACAGGGTCAAGTTTAATGCAACCATGCAGGCATCCTGGCTGGTGCTTGCCTTCCCTCTGTGCCAGTTTGGTGGGAATTAAACATAACTGGACTGGAAGCAGTATGGCATGGTACTTGGATGCCTGTCACTGTACTGTCCTCGAAGTATGAAGACACAGGAAGACTGGTGGGGGAGCTTTAGCTAGAGAGGAAGTAGATCACAGATACCTTTCAGTGAGCTAGCATGGCTGGTTGGTAAAGTCTACACACATACACACACACAACTCTTAGAATTCCCCTAGCAGCAAGGCCACCTTTGTCTTTTTGCCATGTAAAAAGATAATTTCTCCTAGTTGGGCCAGGAGGGGAGAGAGAGAGAGAGAGAGAGAGAGAGAATGCACTGTGGAGAAGGGGAAAAGAGTGCTAAGCAGGCAATGCATGAAAATTGAGAGAAGCTAAGAGTGTATCAGTGTTGTTGTTGTTTACAAATATTGATAGTGACTCTAAACATGATTGTGCAGTGATTGTACATGATTGTACAACTAGGTTGCCATTTGATGCTTGATAAACTTTCTATCCTAACCTCTTGCGGAATAATCATGATAAGTACTATCTCCTCTCCATATCCACAGATTCAACCATTTGTGGCTTGAAAATATATATTTTTTAAAAAAGCCAAAACGCAAACCTTGATATGTTGCTTTATATAAGGAACAGCATTATACTACACAGTTGCATTTAATGGGACTTGAACATGGACAGATTTTGGTATCCACAGGGGAATCTTGGAACCAAGTGTCAGCAGATACTAAGGGCCACTATATCACCTCCCTGGCAGGTCTCAAACATGACCAGTAAGCATCGATTCTTCCTTGATAGAGCACATGTTGTGCACAGATGATCCACTTAAGCACTGTTTTTTCCCCCCCTGGTTTTTAATGAAATAGATATAACTTAACAAAATTCAACAGAACAATATGAAATTCATAGACTGCCAGTGTTCCTTAAAAAGACATGCAACAAATGCATATATAAACATTTCTTTTTCAGACCTTCAAATTAATATGTCATTCTACAGAGTGGCATAAGAACCAGGTAGTCCTAGATTACCTCTGTTTCTATTAATAAGAGAGATAAATGAAAACCAGTCTTAATCAAGGACTCCTTCTTGAATTGCAAACTTGTTCTCTAATTAATAACAACAACAATAATAATAATAATAATAATAATAATAATAATAAAAAAAAATTTATCCCACCCCTCTGCAAGTGCAACTGGGGTGGCTGACAACATTAAAATATAATAATAGTACAATATAACTTCCAAAAACCCCACCCACCCCTTAAATTAATATTAAACAGTAAGACTATTAAAAACATGTTTAAAACATACATGAGAATAACATAGACAATAACGGTAGTAATTGGAACAAAGGTTGCCGGAGGGAGATGAGCTGACTCTTGAGGCCGGGATAGCTATTCAGGAAAGGCCTGCCGGAAGAGATCCATCTTAACAGCCTTTTTGAAGCTGGTTGAATTGGTGATATGATGGATCTCATCTGGCAGGCCATTCCGTAATCTGGGAGCGGCTGCAGAGGAAGCCCTCTGGGAGGTTGCTGACAGCCTAGTTTTCATAGGCTGCAGCAGATTCCTCCCAGAGGACCTGAGTGCACAGGGTGGATTGTATGGGAGGAGGTGGTCTCAGGGATAAGTTGGGCCCAAGCCATTTAGGGCTTTAAAGGTGATAGCCAACACCTTGTACTGTGTCCGGAAACTAATGTGCAGCCAGTGAAGGGATTTTAAAACTGGCATTATGTGGTCTCTTTTTGATGTTCCTGAGACCAGCCTGGCAGTACTAATTGCAGTTTCTGGACCAAGCATGAGGGTAGCCCCATGTAAAGTGCATTACAGAAATCAAGATGAGAGGTTACCAAAGCATACATTACAGTTTCTAGGTCCCTAATTTCCAGGAAAGGGCGCAGTTGGCATATCAGCTGAAGCTGATAACAGGAGCTCCTGACTATCACATTTCCCTGATTTGTCATCTGGAGCAACGGATCTAGGAGTACTCCCAAACTGCAAACACAATCTTTATAGGGGAGTGTGACCCCATCCAGGACTGGCAGTTGTATCCCAATACCTGGTTTCAGGGCTGCTACTGTATATACCTCTGTTTTATCTGGATTCAGTCTCAGTCTCTTTTTCCTCATCCAGTTCCTTACTGCCTTAAGACAATCATTGAGAGGAGAGATGCCATCTGAAGTCAAAGCCAAGGACCGAGACATGGAAAAATATATCTGGGTATCATCAGCATAGATAATACCCTGCCTCATGTCTTCAGGTCATCTCACCCAGCAGCTTCATATAGATATTGAATAGCATTGGGGATAGGATGGTGCCCTGTAGGACACTGCACTTAAACTCTTTTCTTGTAGAGAAACTGTCCCTGAGCATCACCCTCTGGAATCTGCCCGAGAGAAGGAACAGAACCATTGCAAAGCAGTGCCTCCGATTCTTAACCTCCTCAGGCAGTCCAGGAGAATGACATGATCTATTGTATCAAAGTCTGCTGAGAGGACCAGTAGCACCAACAGGGTCATACTACCCTTGTCGATGCCCAGTTCTCTCAGTTTTTTTCATAAGAGGAAGAGACCACAACTTCATGTAAGCACTCTTAAACACTCTTCAGTCTTAGAATCCTGGGATTACTATGTGGGAATGAGCTGGCTATTCTTTTAGGTTATTTATTACAATAGACATAGAATCTCACAGCATTTTCTTGTCAGGGAAATCTCAACTTTCAGGAAACCACCTTTTAATTGAGGATTTAGTTGAATATTCTTTACATCTTTATCAAGATAGTAGGCAGACCCAGATGTTTGTTCTACAAGTCAATTTTTTAAAAAATGACACAGATATTAGAGACCCATGGATTGCATGGATGTGTTTCCATGTGCATAGATACTATCCCCCATTAAGTGTGTGATCCCATGTAACTCACAGATCAGCTTCAGTTCCTTCCATGATTTGCTGTGACAAATTTCTTCCTAGATAATGGCTTTCTAGATAACTTGCTCAAAGTAGAACTCAGGCATAAGGAATTCTTCTTTGTGTATGTATCCTTTTTTAATGTTGTCTTTATTTCAGAACAAAGTACAGGAAATAATAAAAGGGGGGGGGGACAATGCAAGACCACTAATTCTAGGGAAAAAGAAACAAGAAAGTCACTGACTACAAATTTTAGCATATCATAAGTAAGCTTATAGATAATTTGAGTGAAATAGCCTAAAGGGAAAGAAACTCACTAAATACTGGGAGTTTAGATGTATAAAATATGTAGCCAAATTATAGTCAGGTGAAAATTGTATCTGTATTTGTTCCATTTCATATTGTTTTGTTTTGTTTTTTTTCATTTTTATAGATCTCTCCTTTTTTTCTTTCTCCCTCATTTATAATAGCTATCTTTGTTGGAATATGGATGAGTTATACAGTAAAAGGAGAAATATAGAGATGTGTGTGAGGAAATTTACTCATGAGAAAGAGAACTCAACAGCAGGTGGCCAAGAAGTCAAAACAAGTAGAGTTTTAGCTGGGAAAAAGATAGCTAGTACATCAACAAGGTGAGCTCATGGGAAAGTAGTCACATGGGGGATGATGGACAGCTAGAGGCTGGGTTAAAACACATCATGCAGGCATTATCCAATCAGCATAAGGTTAACACCCAGAAGGTGGGGTATGGGAAGGGCCAAAGTATCCTTTTTTCCTTTGTTAATATATGCCAGCACTGTGTGTGTGTGTTCGGCAGTGGTTTCAACTATGGAGTTAGTTTTTGGCTTTTAGTTTTTGAGTATGCTTATACTGCTTTTACAATGTAACTCCTGGATCTGGAAACATGGATCTGTAACGTTTCTTTTCTACAACATCAGCAAGATGTGATCCTATGGTGGGTTGTATGTTTTTTCTTTTCTTATTTTTACTTTATGGAACAATAAAGCTCTACTTTAGAACTACAACAAGTGTCTGCATGCTTTTAGCATGGAAAGGCTGATGGAGGAAGCTGTTCACGATAATCTGTTGGATTCTGCATACCACATCTGAATGTCAACAATCTTTTCATACAGTGTGTGCCATTTTGTCTTGTCAACATTACACACACTCATCTATGTTCACTCAGAAAACACTACCCACAAAAAAAAGTAATCCCAGTGTGGTCATATTCATAATTGCACCAAGATTCTTTTCATATGGTTTGGATGCACTCACATACATTTTCTATATTTGTTCATGGGCAAAGGGACTCAAACCTGACCTGGAATCCTGTGTCCAGTTCTGATCACCAAGATTCAGGAAGGATGTGGACAAGCTGGAGTTTGTCCAGAGGAGGGTGGCCAAAATGTTGAAAGATCTAGAAACCATGTCCTATGAGGAGCGGCTTAGGGAGCTGGGTATGTTCAGTCTGGAGAAGAGAAGCTTAAGAGGTAATATGATAGCCATGTTTAAATATTTGAAAGGGGTGTCATAGTGAAGATGGAGCAAGCTTGTTTTCTGCTGCTCCAAATACTAGGGGCTGATGCAGATCGGCAGTTTAAGCTGGCCTGGGTGGGGCAACCACATGCCAGACATCCTGACTCTGCCCTGACTTCGAGGACAGTACAGTGACAGGCATCCAGTACAGTGACATGCTGCACCAAAAGGGCAAAAAAGATCCGCAGTAGCAGCTCTAAGAGTGGCCTTTTGGGGCAACAAAAAGGAGGATCGGGCCCATGGTGTGTGGTTGCTGCAGCCCCAATCTACTGCTTCCAGGGGCAGCCCAGAACCACTGATTCTTGTCTGTCTGTATCAGCCCTAAGACACAGAACAGTTGATGCAAACTACAGGAAGAGGTTCCACCTCAACATTAGGAAGAACTTCTTGACGGTAAGAACTGTTTGACAATGGAACACACTGCCCCAGAGAGTGGTGGAGTCTCTTTCTTTAGAGGTTTTTAAACAGAGGCTGGATGGTCGTCTGTCAGGGGTGCTTTGAGTGTGTCTTCCTGCATGACAAGGGATGTACTGGATGGCCCTTGTGGTCTCTTCCAAATCTATGATTCTATAACAATATATATTTTTAAAAGGCTCAGTAGAAATCAGAGACTATCAGTTTCTGAAATATTATATGAGATTAGATGTGACATGTGATCTGGAGGAGGAGGAGGAGGAGGAGGAGGTGAAAGGACATAAGGAAACCCAGAATATTTCAAGAAGGGTCTGAATGCAAACCTGTGAGTATACAGGTACAAAAAAAGAAAGAACTGGAAGCTCTCAATATTTTGAGACAGTCTGGTTGTGCCCAATGATGGGCAAGAGGTAGGGGAATAGACAATTTTATTTATTTATGTATTGTATTTATGGGCAGGGAAATTGTGGGAACCAGTTTACTAGATTTCACCAGGAGGAGAAGGAAAACACTCCTTTAATAGTGTAAGAATTCTGTATAAAATTGGTTGAATTGTGGTGTTCAGGGCACAATCCTGGCCCACCAAGCCAGAGTCCACCCAGTACTGTGTTGTTAAATAAATTGCTGGGTTCACTTTACTATCAGACTCCATTAATGAACATTAAAAAAAAATTAAATTTTTATTGAGTTTTTGCATTAAAACATATAAACTTTGCATAATATGACAAAAACAGCAGCAACAACAATTAACTACAGGGCCAAGAGTATGCATCTGATGAATAATTATTTTGCAGCAGTTAAAAAATTGGTCCTTAGCAAGAGCCAAGGAATCCAACCTATCCAGCTGTAGAGTGTCTGTCCAGAGATCCATCTGTGAAGTAGGAAGTTGGATCCAGTGGGAGTGTTGATTAACATGGGGGGATGCAGATGAGGGCGTCCAAGACGCCCTGGTCCACAGCGCCGCGGGGCCAAGGCAGCCTCACCGCGGTGCCTCCCCGGCAAATCTAAAAGGAGCACCAAATTGGCGCTCCTTTTAGATTTCAGAGAAAGTGCGCCCCAAAAGCGACGGGCGCACTTTTTCTGACTCAAACGCCGTGGTGCTTGTGGTCGCCGCGGCGTGAGATCAACCCGGAAGCGCCATCCGTCCGGATGGCCGGCGCTTCCAGGGGCGACCTCAGGAAGAGGAAGGGGCGCCGCTCGTGCGGCTGCCCCTCCTCTTCCTGGCCTCGGAGACGGCTCTATTAGCCGTCTGCCGAGGCCCATAGTCAATAAAGATCCATCTTCTTGAAATGTATCATTCCTTTTGTGACCAATGCAAAATCTCATCACAGCAGATAATTTCTACATCAACCACATAACCTAAATTCTAACCCACCAGTTTTCAATGGAGAGGTCACCTAACTTCCAACATTTGGCTACTTCTAATCTGGCAGCAGTCAGGAGAAAAATGATCACATATTTTTTTAATCCCCTTCACTCCTCAAAGTAGTGGAGAACATTCTGAGAAAATCTTGCATTTCTTCTTTTAAAGGAAGAGATAAGAAAAGATAAATCCCATAGTTTTTCTCATGGAAAAAAGGACCTTCCAAGAAATTTCACCCCAGGTTTTAAAATGAACCACTTTCCTGCTTATGAAAGCTCTCATGTCTGGCTAATTGAAGTTATCTATTTATTTATTTTACTTGCCTTCATGTGGCTTTTTGCCAATTTATTTAGATGCACAATTATTTGGAAGATAGATCAAGATACTTCTTCTGCCCAGGTGTTGCAATGAAAAGCTTTGTTCAAGCATCCATACATATAGGTAAGATACACAAAAGCAAGCTACTGTTAGATACATTTTTCCTTTTGTTTATATGGAATTTGCTCCTCTCTTATATATGTGTACACACACACACACACACACACACATATATATATATATATATATATATATATGATACAGTTTAATAACTGTGCTCCAACTATGAATTAATTCAAATCTTGTACTTGCATTAAAAATGAACTCTATCTACTTTATGTTGATCATTAAAGAAGAATATTTCACACAAGAGATTTGTCATATTAAGGAGGATAAAAACCACTTAGATCAATTAAAGGTATTAAACTTAATCTTGACATAGATTACCCAAAATAATTTAGATTCTACATTAAGGGAAATATTAAAAGCAGATTCTGTGAGTAGGAGAAGGAGGCATGATCCAAATTCATTTAAAATGAATATTATGGTATGGGGGAAAGAAGTGTTAACTGGTAAGTAACTCTGCTTACTCCAGAGTGTAGTAAAAATAAAGGTAAAAGTCATTAAATAATTAAGAGGGGTTAAAGATATTGTTCTTCTGGGGACTTTTATGCCAGTATGACAAGAACCCCAAAGAACACTCCTCAAGGAAGTGAAGCACCAACAGTGCAATTAATGACTCTTCATAGACCATCTGTTTGAAATTGTATGTCCAAAATCCCACCTTAAGGATTTGGAATGGTGTGTCCAAAATCTTACCTGAAGGAATAATTTTAAGTTCTCAAACTTGAGAACTCAAAGGAGGCATGGGAATATTTGAAGGGAAAGATCTAGGGAGGATATGGATGGGCCAACTGGAGTGAATAATTGGAATAATAAATAATGAATAAAAGAAAGAACAGAAAGAAATGGTTTATACACCAAATATAATATACTCCTCTGAATGAATGGTTCTGCTGTATAAAGGAGGTGACATGATGTATTTCAGATATTTTGGACTATACCTCCCATTACCATTACCATACTGATAGGGGATAGCAGGACTGTTTATATATAGGAAAAGAGATGCATGCCTACAACCATCACCATGCATGAGGATCCTCAATCTTATGGTTACTGGGCTGATACAGGACTCTGTTAAATAGAAATAGCACTCCTGCAGTACAGAGTAAATTGGCCTTCTGGTGCCCATTCATGATGGAAAGAATGATCATACCATGTTTCATTCCCCTTGATGATCAATAGCTTTCAAGATCTAGCACATTACTAACATGTGTAAGGTGAATGTCCATTAATTAAATGGCTCAGGACAGAACATAGTTGAGAAGAAGTGCCATCTAGCTTTTCATTTGTCATAAAAATATTAAAATATGCCAAAGCAGTCCAGTATCCATTAGATTGCCACAGGCACCATTATGTATGGAGGTTCCATTAAAGCCACTGTTTTAGCTTGCAAATTGATTAGAACCTGGACAAGTTACTATTGGGGAATACAAATCCCAGAATCTTCCAGACAGTATGACATGGAGGATTCTGTGACCTATAATTTTAAAAAGTATATTTTCCAAGTTCTTGGTTTGATAGTATTACATTCAACTCAGGTGTGAAACAGACTGCCCTGAAGTGATGGCTTCATGTTGCCCCTTTGATTGCTGGATCGGGGCTGCAGCAACCACATGCCATGGGTCCAAACTGGCATTTTTCTGACCCAAAAAGAAGCAGCAAAATGCTCCTACTGTGTGAGGCATTTAAACATCACGCCACAGGAGTGCTGCAATGCTGCTTGCCATCTGGTCAGGCAGGTGGCATGACACTAGCTTGCAGCAGCAGCATCTAAAGGTCATGCCCCACACAGCCCCCAAACCAGTGTTTTGTCCCAGTCTGTTTAGTCCCTTAGGGCTAATGCAGACCAGCACTATAGGCCAGCCTGGGGGAGGAGTTGGGGTGAGGCAACCACATGCCGGCCACCCCAACTCCACCTCGATGCCACCCTGATGCTGTGCACCTGTCTGCATGGCACATGGCATGAGGATGCTGCCCCCCAAAAGAGCTGCATTTTGCCGCTCTTTGGGGGTGTGTGGCAAAAATTAGGATTGGGGCCATGGTGTGTGGTTGCCACAGTCCCAATCTGCCACTCTGAGGGGTGTCTGAGAGCTACTCCAAATAGGCAGTCTGTATCAGCCCTTAGTTAAGTCTGAGGCTAGAAAAGCACCCAACCCCCGCATGGCTGTGCAACCTGTAGGTGATGTACAATAATTCTATTGAATTATTTTGCATTTTCTGGCCCTGTATACAGAACTGGATGCAGTTTGAATCATGTCAGAAACCCACATATTTCCAAGCTTTGGATTTTTTGAAAATTCAAATGAAAAAAAAAATGTATTGGCTGCCAAGCACACATTTTGACAATATGCAAAGAAAACTGTGGGCTGCTCCAAAATGTTACACACTTCAGGAGAGCACGACTCTTTTTAATATCATTTGCACTGCTCTATCTAGTTCTCTGTTTAGCTTTCTAGCCTTGCTTTCACACATTGGCCTACCCACATGGAGTGAATGACAAGATTTGTACATTTTGATTAAGACAGACTCTATCCAGTTGCAGAATGCAGCCTGGGAATATGTCTTTGTGTCCCGGTCATGAAATTTTCAGTCATTTAGTTGGTCAGTGTGTAAAACAGATGGACCTTAGGTCTTCTCTGAAATGTAGTCCATTCCCAGATTTTGTTAGCGTGGTTACGCAGTGTGTGATGGTCCACGTCAATGTGCAGCATGAGTGTCACCACCTTCTCAGATACAGGCAGTAGCTTGTGAGCTGAAGGAGCATCTCTCCCCTTCCAGAAAGAGTAAAGAGACTCTACAAACAGACGTCTCTATGGACCTTCCCTGTTTCCCTGTGCCATATCTCACCAGCCTGACATCTTCCAATGTCCTCCCATCGGTGCCCAGTGCCCTGGTATCCTGTCTGCTGGACTGTCTACCTGATCCATGTGTCCCAGACTCAGAACATTGTTCTGTTTTCCCCAGCAGCACCTTCATTGATATAGACACACTCCCAGGAAACCTGTCCATCACTCCAGGCACTTATTTTCTTTCTAAGGTGTTGGAACGAGTTGTCTATTCACGCTGTCTCAAGTTTCTTGAATCCAATTCAATTCTGGATCCCTTCCAGTCTGGTTTTCGCCCAGGGCACTCCACAGAGACGGCCCTCACTAAGATCTCTAATGATCTTTTGCGGGCCAAGACAAATGGCCTCTATTCTATCCTTGTTCTTCTTGATCTTTCTGCAGCCTTCGACAATGTGGACCATTGTCTCCTAATGGATGTACTCTCTGACCTTGGTTTTGCGGGCCTTGTTCTCGACTGGTTTTCATCTTACCTGTCAGACAGATCCTTTTCAGTAGTCTCGGGTGGCCAAACCTCATCCCCTGTCCCCTTATCTGTTGGAGTTCTTCAGGGCTCTGTTCTGGGTCCCCTTTTGTTTTCCATATACACACTTTCCCTTGGTAAACTCATCTCTTCATTTGGCTTCTCTTACCATCTGTATGCCGATGATACCCAGCTGTACCTCTCCGTTCCTAAACTCTCATCAGAGCTAGAACAGCAAGTGTCATCTTGTTTAACAGCTGTCTCACACTGGATGTGCCATCGGTGTCTGAAGCTCAATATGTCTAAAACTGAGCTTCTCGTTTTTCCACCTAAGCCCACCCTTCACTATACCTTTTCTGTTTTAGTTAACAACATTTCTATTCAGCCGGTCCAGGAAGCCCGCAGTCTTGGTTTCATCTTTGACTCTTCCTTGTCATTTATTCCCCAGATCCAGACTACAACTAAGGTCTGTAGATTTTTTCTGTATAACATTGCCAAAATCCGCCCATATCTCTCAGCCTCTACTGCAAAAACACTGGTCCATGCCCTAGTGGTATCGCGTCTAGACTACTGTAATCTTCTCCTGGCAGGGCTTCCTCTCTCCCACCTCCACCCATTAATCTCTGTTCAGCATTCAGCTGCACGCATTATTTCACTTGCTCGCCGTTATGATCATGTCTCCCCTCTGTTATCTTCCCTCCACTGGCTCCCTTTTCCTTTCCACATCAGGTATAAACTTTTGTTACTCACCTTTAAAGCCCCGCATGGGCTGGCTCCTCCTTATTTAACCGATCTCCTCTCTCCCTACATCCCTACCCTCTCTCTTCATTCTGGCAGTCAAAGTCTCCTGGCTCAACCCAGGATTTCCTCTGCCCCGTCCCGGATCCGTCCATTCTTTCTTGCTGCCCCTCATTCTTGGAACCGTCTTCCTCTGCATGTATGGCTCATCACCTCCCTAACCAGTTTTAAGACTGAATTGAAAACCATATTGTTTAGGGAAGCGTTCTCAGGGATTTTGTGATTGTTATCTGGCTGTTTGATAATTTGGTAATTGTTCTGATAATGTTAATTGTGTTGTGATTTGTTTGATATTTGATCTTTTAATTTTCTTTCCTCTATATGGTAATTTGTTTATCTATTTATTTTATTTTATTTCTTAGAGTGTACGCCGAGGGCAGGCTTTTTTATATTTGTAACTTTTTTACTTTGTACAGCGCTGTGTATAATTACAGCGCTCTAGAAATAAAGTTTAATAATAATAATAATAATAATACTTATCTCCTCCAGTGCTTCTGCACTCTGGCCCAGATCTTCTGCCACTCTGCTCATGTCTTCAGGCTAGATCTTCTCTCAGGACCTTGAGCTTTGAGCTTCCACTCCTGGTGCCATGCCCAACTGCACTGACTTTCACTCATGTCTCTCTACCTGGAGGGTTTTCATGAGGATGTCTGCCATATTGTCCTCTGAACTGATGTAGGACAGACACAGAACACTGTTCTGGATTAACTTTTTCATGTTCTGATATTGAACCCCTGTGTATTTTGTCCTGTTCCTGAGTTTCTCAGCCTCTGCCATGGCAATGCAAGCCTATGAATCATGCACAACTGTTCAGGAAAGGAAGAGGCACCAGGGATCACCTTGCAAATATATGATGGCTAATGGAGCATAGCAGGGAATTCCAAAAGAAAATCAGTCTGTGCTTTATAGA
This sequence comes from Phrynosoma blainvillii, assembly GCA_026167975.1. Lineage (NCBI taxonomy): Eukaryota > Metazoa > Chordata > Lepidosauria > Squamata > Phrynosomatidae > Phrynosoma > Phrynosoma blainvillii. Next base: position 18,199,506 of record JANUYF010000007.1, on the reverse strand, counting down.
CTATAGCAAAGCCTTTGATTGCATAGATGATGAAAGGCTATGAAATGCCCTTAAAGACATGGAAGTGTCAACACATTTGATAGTCCTAATGGGGAATCTGTACTCAGGACAAGAGGTTAGTGTCAGAACAGAACATGGAGAAACAGAATGGTTCCCAATTGGCAAAGGACAAGGCTGCATTCGTTCACCCTATCTATTCAACTTATATGCAGAACATACTGTAAAGAAAGCAAGCTTGGACATGGAAGAGGGAGGAGTGAAAATAGGAGAGAGAAATATCAACAATCTGAGATATGCTGACGACACCATAATACTAGCAGAAAACCTCACAGCCCTGGAACACCTACTAAGGAAAATCAAAGAAGAAAGTGCAAAGGCAGGCTTACTGTTGAAAATAAAGAAAACAAAACTAATGACCACAGAGAACTTACATACATTCAAACTAGTCAATGAGGAAATAGAAATAGTAACAGAGTTTTCATATCTGGGATCAAACATTGATCAGAATGGGGACTGCAGCCAGGAAATCAGAAGAAGATTAAGAATGGGAAGGGTGGCTATGAAAGAACTAGAAAAGATCCTAAAAAGCAAAGACATACAACTCAACACAAAAGTCAGAATCATACAAGCCATTTTATTCCTTATTAACATGTATGGATGTGAGATCTGGACAGTTAAGAAAGGAGTTAGCAGGAAAATCAACTTGTTTGAGATGTGGTGCTGGAGAATTGGAGAACTGAGGATTCCATGGACAGCCAAAAGGACAAACAAATGGGTCCTAGAGCAGATCAAGCCAAAAATATCCCTAGAAGCCAAGATGACAAGACTTAGACTATCATACTTTGGACACATCATGAGAAGGCATGAATTGTTGGAAAAAGACAATAATGTATTTTATTGGTGGAGGGAAGTAGAAAGAGTGGAAGGCCACATGCTAGATGGATGGACTTTATTAAAGAGACCATGAATATGAGTTTGCAGGAGCTGGGCAGAACAGTACAGGACAGGGGGTAGGGGGTGGAGATATCTCATCCATAGTGTTGCCATGGGTCGAGATCAATTCGAAGGCAGTTAAGAACAACAAAAACTATTATTGAGGGAGCCAGTGTGGTGTATTGCTTTGAATGCTGGACTAAGGCCCTGGGAGAGTAGAATTTGAATCCCTGTTTGGCTAATGAAAATCCACTGGGTGACTTTGAGCAAGTCACATTCTGACAGTATCAGAGGAAAGCAAAGGCTAACCCCATCTGAACAATTCATGTGAAGAAAATATCATGACATGTTTGCCTTAGAGTCACCATAATTTGGAAATGACTTGAAGGTACACAACAGCAACAACCCATTACAGAACCAATAACACATCAGCTCATCACATTGGAATTTTATCTAGAATAGGGCCATATTCCCATGCTTTCTAGGTCCTTTCTCCTATTCATTGAAAAAGGCACTCTGTTTCTAGAACAGTTGTTTTTGTATTCTCAATCAGCTGGTGATTTCCCCCACTGTCATACCTGATTAATTTATGACATGGGAATCTAGTCTAGTATTTCTTACCTTTGTGTAAAGCCATCCTTCAGTTTGGTTTAAAAGCTTTAATCCATTTCCTCCCCCACCCTCTTTTTTGTACATTTGGCATTGCTGCTATATACTTTTCAAAAACTTTGCATATGAAATCAGAAGGTTGTAACAGAATGTTTGGATTTCTTTATTTACATTAAAAGGCAGAGTTTTAATATGTGTGAAGCTTTTTTGATACAGGGTGGATGGCCAAGAAGAAGAAAAATGGAAAGTAGTTTTAAGGCTTTTAATTTGAAAAGGGGGACTTTTAGAGGTACATATATTGCATCAATGCAACTTAATGCTGACATACAGTTGCTTTGAAAGAGACCTCTAGAAAAATTCCCAGCATTTCAGGGAGTACTGCTGGTAAATCAGGAGGTGACAGTCTCAGAATCAATACTGAACTATTGTCCCAATATTGTGTTAGGAGTTGACTCAACTATGTTACGGGAGACGCCAGCCTGAGGTACCTGCATGCTATAAATTTGAAGTCAATTTTATCTGAGTCTTAACTCATCTTGAAGCACAAAAGTAAGAAGATGTAAACCATCCAGCCTGGTCTAAATTTGAGATTGGATAATTACAACCCATATCAAAAGCTCCACTATCCTATAACTTTCACGTGGCACAGAAATGGCCCAAGGCATGAACCAGCAGAGTTGATAGATTACCTGGTGCAAAAAATCATTATGCATAGTTGGATGCTATTTAGTTGCTTCAAACTTAGAATGGCTGCTGATTGGTTATGCTGGCATCCTAAAATTCAAAGCCCACACAGATTGACATGACTAAGCTGGGCATGAGTAGTTTTGGGAAGAATAATCTTGGTGAGATCAGAGCTGAGTTACATGATCAGGAGAATCATTTAACTGAGCTATCTCATCAGCAAAATCTTGCTTGTGTCTCTAATGTTGTTGTTGCTAGGGTTTGCATGATCCTCTGTAATAATAATAATAATAATAATAATAATAATAATATTTCCCCCCCCCCCCCGGCTCCTCTGCAGTGCAATTGGGGTGGCGTACATCAAATTAAAAACATCACAAGAAGTTAAAACAAATCCAAGAACACCTTCCCTAACCCACCCACCCCTTAAAAATATATTAAACTAATACAGAGTTAAAATACCAATGAATAAAAACATACAATACATAAATTAGCAGCACAAATAAACAAGGTGGTAGAAGAGCAATGGCCAGAGTCTTTATCTTTGTCTTCTGTGCTGGGATATTATTCAGAGAAGGTCTGCCAGAAAAGATCAGTCTTTACTGCCTTTTTAAAGTAGTCAAGAGTGGAAATGAGATGGATCTCATCTGGCAGGCTGTTCCATAATCTGGGAGTGGAGGCAGAGAAAGTCCTCTGGGAAGTCACCAACAAACTAGTTCTCATAGGCTGTAAGAAGTTCCTTCCAGAGGACTGAGTGCATGGGGAGGATCGTATGGAGAGAGGCGGTCCTGGAGATAGGTTGGAGCCAAGCCATGTAGGGCTTTAAAGGTCAAAACCAACACCTTGTACTGTGCCCGGAAACTAACAGGCAGCCAGTGGAGAGATTTCAGAACAGGTGTAATGTGCTCTCTCCTAGATGTACCAGTAACTAACCTGGCTGCCATATTTTGAAGTAATTGAAGTTTCCGAGTTAAGCAAAAGGATAGCCCCATGTAAAGCGCATTACAGAAATCAATACGGGAAGTTACCAGAGCATGTACCACAGTTTCAAGATCCCTAGTCTTCAGGAAAGGGCGCAGCTGGCATTACAGCCAAAGCTGATAGCAGGCACTCCTGACCGTCACATTCACCTGATTTGTCATGTGAAGCAACAAATCTAGGAGTACCCCCAGACTGTGAACACAGTCCTTGGAGGAGAGTGTGACTCCATCCAGGACTGGAAGTTGTATTCCCAGACCTGGTTTCGGGTCCGCAACTGTTAGTACCTCCATTTTGTCTGGATTCAGTCTCAATCTGTTTTTCCTCATCCAATCCACTACCGCTTTAAGACAATCATTGAGAGGAGAGATGCCATCTGAAGTCTGAGCCGATGACCAGGTCATGGAGAAGTATATCTGGGTGTCATCGGCATACTGATGACACCATGCTCCATGCCTCCGAATGATGTCTCCCAGCTTCATGTAGATGTTAAATAGCATTGGGGACAGGATGGCACCCTGAGGGACACCACAATTAAGCTCAATTCTAGAAGAGCAACTGTCGTCAAGCCTCACCCTCTGAGATCTGCCCGAGGGGAAAGAATGGAACCACTGCAAAACAGTGCCTCCAATTCCCAACACTCTCAGGCAATCCAAGAGGATGGAGTGGTCTATTGTGTCAAAGGCTGCTGAGAGGTCCAAGAGCACCAACAGGGTCACACTACCCCTGTCAATACCCAAGCGGAGGTCGTCAGCCAGTGAAACCATGGCGGTCTCAACTCCATATCCTGTCCTAAAGATGGTTTGAAATGGATCTAGATAATCGGTTTCATCCAAGACAGCTTGAAGTTGGGAAGCAACCGCCCTCTTGATCACCTTGCTTAAAAAAGGCAGCAAAGAGACTGGCCTATAGTTGTTTCTGTCCAGGGGGTCCAGGGAAGGCTTTTTCAGGAGTGGTTTAACCACCGCCTCCTTTTAACAAGAAGGAACAAAGCCTTCCCTAAAGGATGCATTGATGATGTCTCTAAGAAATACTCTCAATGTGTCGCCCCCCTAGACGGCCAGAGATGGACAGAGATCAAGAGGGCAAGTTGTCTTTCTCACTCTTCCAAGCAACTTGTCCACGTCATCGGTACTCACTGATTGAAGCTGATCCAGTAAAATTACATCAACGGAGTTGCTGGACACCTTGTCTATCAATTCCGATCTAACACTGGCGTTTAAACTGGCTCTTATCCAAGAGATTTTATCTGCAAAGTGGTTGTTAAATGTGTCACAGCAGGCTGTTGTTGGGTCAAGTAAGGGATTCTGTGCAGGTGATACCTGCGACAGTTCCCCCACCACCCTAAACAGTTCCGCTGGATGAGACTCTGCAGACGCAATATGTGCAGAGGAGAAGGACTTCTGTGCTGCACGTATTGCCACTCAATAGGAATCAAGAACATTCCTATGATGAGTCCTGTCGGATAAGAATTGAGTCTTCTGCCATTCGCGCTCTAGTTGTTGTCCAGCCCACTTCATCTTCCTAAGCTCCTCTGTATACTAGGGCTTATGATTAGAAGCAGGCTGGTAAGGATGCCGCCCACGGATATTCCTGTTCTGTACTGAAGATCGCATCGAGGGTATGACCTGCACAATGAGTAGGCCCGACTACCAATTGTGATAGGCCCATGTTTGTCATGGTATCCATGAACTCCTGAGCTGCACCAGTTAAATTAGGTAAGCTGGTCTCGAGTGGAATATTGAAGTTGCCTAGAACTAAAAGTCTGGGGGACTCCAACAACAACTCTGAGACCACCTGTGACAGCTCGGTTAGGGATTCTGTTAGGCAACGGGGTGGCCGGTATACCAACAGAATCCCCAAACTATCCCTGGTTTTCAGGCTCAGGTACATACACTTGATGTGAACTGTGTTCCAGATAGGCTTTCTGGTCAAGGATAGGTTGTTTTTGTGAACCAAAGCCACTCTGCCTCCCCCCACCCACTTTCCCTTACCTGCTCACTGACTGAGTACCCAGCTGGGAAGACCTGTGCCCAAGTCACAGCACGGGCGTCTCCCAGCCAGGTCTCATTGAAGCAAGCCAGGTCGGCCGCCTCATCCAACAAGAGGTCATGGATGATGTGGGTCTTATTTTTGACTGACCTGGCATTGCAAAGAAGCAGATTAAAGCAAAATATTCATGTATGCAAAAATTGAGAGGCAGCTATGCACCTGGAGCTCTATCCCTGAGATGCTACCTGCTTCTTGTTTCAGGGATTATTAGGGAGGCTGGCCCATGGTCACCACAAAACATGTATACTGCCAGGGCTTCATTCTAAGAGAGAGTGGTGGATCATCAAGAGTCTAGAACAGTTCATTAAACAGAGAGTCTGTGAACATTTAGAAGGGAATGCCATAATCACTAAAAGTCAACATGGGTTTCTCAAAAACAAGTCATGCCAGACTAATCTGATCTCTTTTTGATAAAATTACCAACTTGCTAGATGAAGGGAATGCTGTGGATATAGTATATCTTGATTTCAGTAAGGCTTTTGACAAGGTCCCCCATGATATTCTTGCAAACAAGACAGTAAAATGTGGGCTAGACAATACAACTGTTAGGTGGATTAGTAACGGGTTGACTGACCAAACCCAAAGGGTGCTCAGCAATAGCTTCCTCTTCATCCTGGAAAGAAGTGACCAGTGGGGTGTCACAGGGTTCTGTCCTGAGCCAAGTGCTCTTCAACATCTTTATCAACGATTTGGATGAAGGAATAGGGAGCATGCTTCTCAAATTTGCAGATGACACCAAATTAAGAGGAATAGCTAATGCCCCAGAAGACAGGATGAAAATTCAAAATGACCTTAATAGATTAGAAAGCTGAGCCAAAGCTAACAAAATGAATTTTAACACAGAGAGATGTAAGGTACTGCACGTAGGGCAAAAAATGAAATGCATAGATATAAGATGGGGGACACCTGGCTTAACAAGACTTAGAATCATAGAATCATAGAATCATACTTATATGTATGAAAGGGATCTAGGAGTCCACAAGTTGAACATGAGTCAACAGTGTGATGCCGTAGCTAAAAAGGCCAATGAAATTTTAGGCTGCATTAATAGAAGTATAATATCTAGGTCAAGGGAAGTAATAGTGCCACTGTATTCTGTGTTGGTCAGGCCCCACCTGGAATACAATTCAAAAAGGATGTTGAAAAACTGGAGTGTGTCCAGAGGAGGGCGACTAAAATGGTGAAGGGTCTGGAAACCATGCCCTATGAGGAACAACTTAGAGAACTGGCGATGTTTAGCCTGGAGAAGAGATGATTAATAGGGGATATGATAGCCCTCTTTAAATATTTGAAGGGATGTCATATTGAGGAGGGAGCTAGCTTGTTTTTTTGCTATTGAGAATAGGACTCAGAACAATGGATGCAAGCTACAGGAAAAGAGATTCCACCTCAACATTAGGAGGCACTTCCTGACAGTGAGAGCTGTTCGACAGTGGAACATACTCCCTCGGAGGTTGGTGGAGTCTCCTTCTTTGGAGGTCTTTAAACAGAGGCTGGATGGCCATTTGTTGGGGATGCTTTGATTTTGAGTTCCTGCATAGCAGGGGGTTGGACTGGATGGCCCTTGTGGTCTCTTCCAACTCTGATTCTATGATTCTATGATTCTATGATTCTATGATCATTAGTTAGAGTGACTTGGAGTCTTTTCAAATTATATAATTGTAATGTGCTATGGTTCCACTTTAACTGCCATAGTTCTGTCATGTAGAATCCTGGGATATGTAGTTTAGGGAGGAATATTCAGAATGTTCAGGCAGAGAGCTTTTGTGTTGCTCAGCACTACAAAAGCCAGCATACTACAAGCTGTAGCTATGGCAGTTAAAGTGGGATCATAGTCCTATAACTGTGTGGTGTGAAAGGGCCTCTGTACTGAGTAGAAATTGTTTGTTGTTTACAGATAAGGGGCTTATATCATATCTGAAAAGGTCTTCTCTGAAAAGGTGAACCATGCTTAACCTAGGGAAAATGGAACAGATGATGCAATTGGGGAAATGTTGCACAAAATAGGTAAAGAGGTAGTATTGGAATACCTGGATTCTCTAAATGAATTCAAGTCTCCAGGATCAGATGAACTTCATTCTAGAACTAGGAGAAATAATCTCAGAACCACTGTGAATGATCTTTGGGAATTCCTGGAGAGCAGAGCAGTCGCAGAAGAATGGAGGGGGACCAATGTTGTCCCTATCTTCAAAAAAAAAGGGGGGGGCGGTGGGGAGGACCAAAATAAATACCAGCCAGTCATCCTGACATCAGTACCAGGAAAGATGCTAGAATCTTTGTGAAACAGACAGTCTGAAAGACAACGCTGTGATCACTAAAATCAACATGGGTTTCTCAAAAATTGGTCATGCCAGACTAGTCTTATCTCTTTTTTGACAGTTACAAGCTTGATAGATGAAGAGAATGATGTGGATATAGTGTATCTTGATTTCAGTAAGGCCTTTGATAAGTTCCCCCATAATGTCCTTGCAAAAGAGTTAGTAAAATGTGGGCTAGACAATACTACTCTTAGGTGATCTCTAACTGGTTGACAGACTGATCCCAAAGGGTGCTCAACAATGGTTCTCCCTCATATTGGAGAGATGTGAGCAGTGGGGTACCACAGGGTTCTGTCCTGGGCACAATTAAATTCAATATCTTTATTAATGACTTGGATGAAGGAATAGATAGCATGCAGATTACACCAAATTAGAAGGGGTAGCTAATACTCTACAGGACAGTTAGCAAAGTTAACAAAATGAATTTCAACATGGAGAAATATAAGGTACTACCCTTGGGAAGAAAAATAAAAGCTCAGATGTAGGGTGGGTGGCACCTTGCTTGACAACAGTACATGTGAAAGGGATCTGGGAGTCTTAGAGGGATATTACCAAGTTGGAGTGTATCCAGAGGAAGGTGACTAAAATGGTGAAAGAACTGGAAACCATACCCTATGAGAAATGGTTTCGGGAGCAGGGTATGTTTATGGGAAAAGAAGGCTAAGAGGTGGCACAATAGCCATGTTTAAGTATTTGAAGAGATGTCATATAGAGGATAGAGCAAGCTTGTTTTCTGCTGTTCCAGAGACTCCCATGAATAAAAAGTAACAGGGCCATTCCACTTCACTGACAGAAGAAGGATGGGATGAGAGTGATACCGCAGGATGTCATCTGATAATCTTCCAGCAATCTTGAGATAAGGATAAGGGAGTGCCTCACTTCTATCCTATCCTTTTTCACCATCTGATAATCTCCTAGGACAGGGAGTCATGGATTCAAGCTATGGGAAAAGAAATTCCATTAGGAAAAACTTCCTGATGGTAAGAGCTGTTCATCACATTGCCTTAGAGAGTAGTGGAGTTTCTTTCTTTGGAGGTTTTTAAACAGAGGCTGGGTGGCCATCTGTTGGGGGTGCTTTGATTGTGTCTTTCTATATGGCGGGGGTTGGACTGGATGGCCCTTGTGGTCTCTTTCAACTTTATGAGTCTATGAAATTATTTTACTATTCTAATCTACTCTACAAAATTAATAATCATTATCATGCCACTTGCCAATGGCCCCAATGTATATGGCAGGGATATTAAAATTTGACTATTTCATTGTCACAAGTGAGGATAAATAATTTTCACAGTTTTCTTCCCACTGCAGAGAAAACAAATATTTCTGCAAGTTTTTGCCAGGCATTCATTTGCAGAACCCAAAGTACTTTGGGAAATTATTCTGCTCATAAATACACAGAACTTTTACTTTTCTGTGCACATGGTGAGTTTTGTGCAACCTCCCCCTCTCTCCCTGCAGCCACATGTATTTTTTGTGGAAGATTTGTGTTTTCTACATAAAAGCAGCAACAAATCTTGCACACCAAACTTCCTGTTGAACAAAAATCATGTACAGAAAACAGCAATTTTGAACAAGAATGCAATGTGCTTATTTTTGTGGTTTTTTCACAAGTTTTTTTGTGTGTGCAAGATTTTTATTGTGAAAGATTGCTGCTTGTTGTGCAAGATATTTGTTGTGCCTAGAAAACATCAATTTTCCACAAAAACATATGTTTGGAAACAGAGGTGGGGAGTTGCACAATAGCCTCACACACAAATATTTTTGCACAATTTTCATGCTAAGTCCTCCACCATACTCACATATATTTCCCTGCAGAAACATTTCCCAAAACACATGGTAAAAATCGTGCAGAAAATATGCCCCTGTATTATTCTTTCTGACTTGGTTTCCCAATATCTGAGAATTCCCAAGTATTGAAAAAACATTTTTTTTTTCAGCCAAGTAATTAATATGAGTGAATATTTATTCTTTCCATCACTAATAGGGGGGTTTTATGGCAGCCATAATTTTACCATATTAGATTGTCTCACTGCTCAGATAACCCAGTTTACCTCTTCTGCCTAATTCAGGAAGCAACCAGCTCCTATCACAAGGATTCCACTGCCAAAGCCACTGGGCAAGTCCAGTCTGGCTGCAGCCTGGATCCGTGGTGTGCTTTGGCAGCCATTTTTTCAAGTCAGAAAGCTCCCAGTTTCGAAAAAAGGCTGCCAAAGCATGTCGGGAACCTGGGCTGCAGCTGGACTCACCCAGCAGCTTCAGTGGCAAAATCCTTGTGATATGACCCAGCTGCCTCCCAAATTAGACTTCAACTTGGAAGATGTAGGCCAGGTTATTTGAGTAGTGGGATAATCTCCTCAGTTTGATCAGAGCTTAGAAATGCCACTTTTGGGAATGACAATGTAGAGAATCCCAGCATGATCACACTGACTTGAAAATCTGGGTAATTGTTGCCCCAAAAAGGAACTTTTTTTATTCTCTAAGCTTTTCTACCATTTCCATCCATTAGTGAGAAAACATACAGAGGAGGAAAGTTCTTAATTCCTTGTTCAAGCTGTCTTTTTTTTTTAAGGACTTCACAACGTTTATCTAAAGTTTTGTACATCACTCAAATACAGATGCCTGAAATGACAGAGAATACAATACCCTAAAGTTTAAGACTGGTTTGTGAATAAAGTCCCTAGCGTCTGCTATTGATCTTTCGCTATTTTAATGCATTTTTACTGACCGACATGTCCTGTGGTAAAGAATATTGCCTAAATTAGTTATCTGATTGGTTCTTTTGATTAATGATGGGATTGTGCTTCATTACACATGACAACATGATCAGAATAATCACTACAGCCATTGAGGCTGGGGATGGTATGACTCTTTTTTTTTTTTTAAGGCCATCATTTTTAAAGTTCATTTATAAAATTATTTAATGTATACATCCTAAGCTGTAATTTATTTACATGACACTTTTTTCGATGGGAACTGTTGTAGTGTGTCACAAATGGCTAAGAAAACAAGGTAAACTAGATGTACAGATCAATGTCTCCTGGCTCAAGGGGAAAAAACATAATCAGGATTCAAGAGATGACCTTGTCCAAAGTCCAACTTGTCACACAACAAACCGTGAAGTCCCCAGCAAATCATTATAATCAGCATGGATATGTTCAAAGGATTTTTTTAAAATATATATATATATATATATATATATATCAATTATTGCCTCTGGTTTTACTTAAACTTCAAAGCCTGAGTAATTCTTGCACACAAGTAAGAGATCCTGTGCTCAATTTCAGTCTCACCACATGTGGAAAATGTTGTGTTTGGCATACCTTTGCCCTTGGTCAAACAGCACTGAGAGCCACTATTGTGTAGTGGCTTGTGTGTTTGACTGTGATTCTAGAGTCCCGGGTTCGACTTCCCATTCAGCCACAGAAATCCACTGGGTGACCTAGGGCAAGTCACACACTCTTAGCATCAGGGAAAGGCAAAGGTAAAACCCTATGATAGGTTTGCCTTAGGACTGATGTAAGTTGGAAACTACTTCAGGCACAAAAGAACAAAACAAGCAACATCAAGAGTAGAGAAGGGGCAATTATGATCCAGACTAGAGGGTTTTTGTTTTGTTTTGTTTTGTTTTGTTTTGATCTGATCTATGGAACCCCTAGAACCCCTAAAGCAGCATGGAATATTTTGGAAATCATGATTCAATAATTCAATTCTTCTACATTTTGATCCAGACTCTGCCAAATCAGCCTTGGTTCAATATATCCCAAATGAGGCCTTGATTTCTTGGGATGGCCTATATAGTCATAACCTTCAACTGTCGCAGACTGGCAGGGACAGACCTGATTAATTTTCCATCATCCCACTTCTTCTGCTGTTTTTAAAAGGTGCCCAGTTTTTCTCTCCTCCATGCACTTTTTTGCTTTGTCCTCAACTTATTCCAATTGCTGCAAACTGAGTTCAAAGTGAAAAGAAGTTTGCACTCACTTAACTCAAGAGGGGGCAGAGGAGAGAAGGAGGTGGAATTTTGTCCTTCCCAGGAGACTCATGCAAAAGCAATCTGCTACAGCCTATCCAGCTTGTGTGTTTTTCCTCAATAACTTTACCTTGATCACAGTCTGATATTGCCTGCCCCCAGTTTTCATCTGTGAAAAGTTGGCAGGTACATATAGTGTTCTTTTCTTTTTCTCCTGTGCACCCCACTACCTTCATTCACTGACTGGTCTAGGTGTGGACCTCGACCAACAGACCTATCCCAACTCCTAAATAATTATTCTTTTCCACATTCTGCAATCCACTTCTATGTCTGGCCTAACACAATTTACTGCCTGAGCCAGAGCAGCAGTAGGCATCCCTTTACCCACCACCCACCTACCAATGTTAATGCCTATAGTACTGAGAGCCATGGAAATATTTTGTTGCAGGAGGCAGCAGATCCCACAAGCACCTCTCCCTAACCTTTGTGGTAAAAATGCAATTTTAAAAAATAGCAAACAATTTGCTATTCTTTCATATCAACTACAACCTGACACCTGATGAGACCACCTCATTCACCCTCATAATAGGCTTGGCGCAGTCTACCTATCCCACTACTCAAGGCTACATTAAGTGATGCTGAGTTTTTAAACTATCTCAAGTCTGGGAAGCCCCATAGCTTTATTTTTATTATTTATCTTTCTAAAAAATATATATATCTGTATTATTCTACCAATTATGTAAAACTTGAAACGTATTAATTCTTTTTTTGAAACTCAGAGCCCAGCTCATAATTCTTAATTTATGGATTATAGTTTACTCAGCTTGTAAACTGCTAAATTGTAGCTTACTTACATGTGTGAAAATCTGGTACTGGACAAAAGTCTAGTTGTCCTAGAGACCTGGGATCTTTGGGCACTTCTGAAGTCAACAAAGCTCCTGAACTTTCGGGACACTGGTGGACTCCCTAGTTTGCTGAACAAATTATTTCTTGCCAGAGAAGCTATGCTTGACCTGTTCTCCTACCACCATACCTCCACTTCAGAATGGATGTTGAGATTCCTGCTTTTTTTGCTTGGTCATTTTGGGATTGATTAGTTTGAATTTATATGGACAGACATGTCCATGTTATGTCACATTGATGAGTGATTTGAAATACTAAGTGGCAATTCAACACTTAATGTTTTGAGGAATGTTTAAATGGTGTCATGCGCAGAATAAATGACAGCTCTCATTTTCCTTCTTCAAAATTCTCTGCCAGCCTGTTTACATGAAGTTGACAGATATTTCAGTGTTTGCCAGTGAAATGATGTGAAGGGTTGGACAAGCGCCATAAAATGGTTTCCTTTCTGTGGCAAGTGGGGAAACAAGTACATCTGTATAGTACACATAGACATTTATACTGATTCCCAAACAAACCGTGCTTGTTTGATGCTAGAAATTTTAAACATTAACTTACTATCCAGCAATGTTAGTCTCTCCGTCTCTCTGATTAGTAAAAAAGAAAATCTGTAATTTTTTCCTCCCTCCTTCTTCATTTTGGTAGCACTAGTATGCTACACAAAGAATCAGAAAGTTAAATGGAACATTGCTCACTCAAAGCTCTAAGGGAATGTGTACAATTCATAGCCTTCACACTGCATGGATCTAGGATCCCCAATTTTTTGTGCTTGTATCAAGCACCCATGAAAACTATGCTGCCAAAATTTGCCAGCAAACCATACCACCAAATTTGGGTGGCAATTTATACATGATTGCTGACATTCTGTTTTAGACATGAGTCTTCATAAATGGCCTTACATGCACACAAAACTGAATTGAGTAGTTTCACAATGCCCATATTCATCTAGAGGCTACTATGACATTACAACATATGAGCATTCATTGCACAATGGTAGCCAGTGGAGTCAGTGCAGGGGTCCCTAGGGAGTGCAGGGGGTGAGGACCACACTGGGTGACACCATCAGAGGGGGTACTAGACAGCAGTGAGGCATTCCAAAGCCCCTCCTCTGGAAAGAAAGGTGGACTCTTTTGGTGTGCTACTTCCACTTGGAGGGGTGGGGATGTGGAGAAGTCATAGATCTTTCTTTCCCCCCCCCCCCCTGCAACCTTCCCCTTCTATCCTGGTTTGGCTCCTTTCCACCATTGTCCTTGAGGTGAGGGCTGTTTGCTGTGACTTCCTCTTTCATGGAGGATGGAGATCTTTTGTAATTAAAACACTGTTCTTGCTTAGGGGAGCATCTTATCTTTGCTGTCTTGATGGGGCCTGGGGGGCTGGGGGGAGACTCTCCTCTGAATGTAAACTTCATTATTCCAGGAGATATATCAGGGTGACACTATGAGTTACTTCATTAGGTGTCACCAAACCTAGTGATGCCACTGAGTGGAGTCAATGAACCCATGCTCAATGAGCACTGATAGATGGTGTTCTCCCTGGTGCACATTTGGACAGTGGTTAGGAAGTTCTGGAGTACAACAGGAATGTCCAATGTGTATTATAAGTTCCCAATGTGCATCAGAAGTGCCTGATGCACATTGGAGCATTCTTGTCAGTGCCCGAATGCACATCTTCACAATTCATTAATAAGAATTCATTGCATTGCTGCAATGTAACTACAGAGTCCTAAGCTTATGAAATGTAGATTGTGATGTAGGATCTTGGCCAATATTTTTACATAGCATGTGGGGCTTGTCTCCTTTCAACATTTGTATATGACTTTTCTCCCACTAGGGGACCCTATGTGGCTTACAACAAAATTAAAAACCGTAGACAATTCAAAGCCTCATGATACAGAAGTTTTTAAAAATCCCAACATAATTAGCTGACATCTGAAATTATCCTTCAATTGTTAGCTTTTTGTAGGTTTTGGGCTGTGTGGCCATATTCTAGAAGAGTTTCTTTCTGACATTTTGCCAGCATCTGTGGCTGGCATCTTCAGAGAAAATGATCCTTGCCCATCATGGCTGGCCATCCAGGGTGGTGTGTGTGCATTGAGGATGTTCCTTATGGATGTCGTCAATGCATCCCTCAGGGAGGATCATATTCCATCTTGTTTGAAGGAAGCGGCTGTTAGGCTGCTTCTGAAAAAAACTTCCCTGGATCCCCTGGATATGAACAACTATAGGCCAGTCTCCCTACTACCATTTTTGAGCAAAGAAATCAAGAGGGCGGTTGCACTTCAACTCCAAGCTGTCTTGGATGAAACTGATTATCTAGATCCATTTCAAACTGGCTTTAGGACGGGATTTAGAGTTGAGACTGCCATGGTTGCCTTGCCCACTGACTTTCGTCTGAGCATCGACAGGGGTAGTGTGACCCTGTTGGTGCTTTTAGACCTCTCAGCGGCTTTTGATATGATAGATCATGACATCCTCTTGGATCACCTGAATGGGTTAGGAATTGGAGGCACTGCACTGCAGTGGTTCCTTTCCTTCCTCTTGGGCAGATTCCAGAGGATACTGCTTGGAGACAGTTGCTCTGTGAAAAAAGAGCTCACGTGTGACATCCCTCAATGTGCCATTCTGTCCTCAATGCTGTTTAATATATATATATGAAGCCGCTGGGAGAAATAATCAGGAGACATGGGGCAGTACGCTGATGACACCCAGATCTATTTCTCCATGTCTGTCATTGCCCTCGGCTCCCAATGGCGTCTCTCCTCTTAATGACTGTCTTAGGGCATTAATAGACTGGATGAGTAAAAACAGACTGAATCCAGAAAAAATGGAGATGCTCACAGTAGCAGTCCTGAAACCAGGAATAGGGATACAACCTCCAGTCCAGGACGGGATCACACTCTCCGTGAAGGACTGTGTTTGCAGGCTGGGGGTGCTCCTGGATCCATCACTTCAGATGACCAATCAGGTAAATCCGATGGTCAGGAGCACCTGTTATCAGTTTCGGCTGATACACCAGTTGTGCCGTTTCCTGGAAGTAAGGGATCTTGAGACTGTGGTGCATGCACTGGTAACCTCTTGTCTTGATTTCTGCAATGTGCTCTACATGGGGCTACCCTCGTGCTTGGTCCGGAAACTTCAATTAGTACAGAATATGGCAGCCAGATTGGTTTCAGGAACATCTAGGAGAGACCATATAACACCAGTATTAAAGTCACTCCATTGGCTGCCTATTAGTTTCCAGGCCCAGTATAAGGTGTTGGTTATGACATTTAAAGCCCTATATGGTTTGGGTCCAACCTATCTCCAGGACTGCCACCTCCCATACAATCCTCCCCATGCACTCCAGTCCTCTGGGAGGAATTGGCTGCATCTGATAAAAACAAGGCTGTTGACAACCTCCCAGAGGACCTTCTCAGCAATTGCTCCCAGATTATGGAATGGCCTGCCAGATGAGATCTGTCAGATTACAACCTTAAACAGCTTTAAAAAGGCTGTTAAGATGGATCTCTTTCAGCAGGCCTTCCCTGACTAGACTTCCCGGCCTCAGGAGTCCCCCTATCCCACCCCCTCTCACTTTTGGCTGCTGTCTCTGCTTCATTTCCTTCATTTGCTTTATTTGTTATTGTTTGTTTTTGTGATTGGAATTTATTTTATCATGTTTTAATTAATATGTTTTAATTGTTAAGTGGGTTTAATACTTTGTTAAGGGGTGGGTGGATTTTTGGTTTTTGGGGATTGTATTAATACACTTCCACTGTACAGAATTTTAATTGTTGTTAGCCCCCGATTGCTTGTCAGAGGGGCGGGATACAAATAAAATTATTATTATTATTATTATTATTATTATTAGAACATGGCCGCACAGCCCGAAAAACCCACAAAAAACTATGGATGCGGCCATGAAAGCCTACGACTTCACATATCCTTCAATCATTTAAAAGACATGACAATGAAGATAAAAATGCAGGACATGAATCAGCCAATTTCCAAATCCTTGCTTAAATAAAAAGGCCTTCACCTACTGGCAAAATAAAGAGTAGAATGAGGACCAACCTAACCATTTGTAGAAGAGAATTCCATAGTCTGGGAGTAGCAACTGAAAGTCCTTATCACATGTCCTCACCAAATAGGTTTGTGAATAGCAGGAGAATGAAATAGCCCTCCTCTGAGGGCAGGGTAACCAGATGCCATAATCACAAAGGAGGACAAAGCACCATAAAATGGAGGACATTCAAGAAAAATGTAGAGCATTACAAAATAAAAATTAAAAACACTAATATAACTATAAATTAATGCCTCTTAGTTATGCTCAAAATAGAGGTCATTTTGGAATTCGTCTAGGAAAGAAGGTGGAAATATCGGACATGTCTTGGAAAAGGAAAACATCTAGTCACCCTGACTTAAGGTTTGAGTAGATTCCTACAAGGAAACCAATAAAATTCTTGTTTGAAATAATTCTTCTTGTTCTGCCCTAAATTTTGGCAGCCATTGTGGACAAGTCTAGTGAAACTTGCAGTTCTGTTTATTTCAATAACTTTTCCAGATTTGTAATCAAAATATTTGGGACATGATTTGTCACTAGATTTTTGACTGTTTGTGACAGTGACAGGGATTGAAGAGTGTGTCCTGTGGTACATGAAGGGGAGCAAAATTGGCTACTGGGCCCATAGAAGTTGCCCACTCCTGCTGTACATATACACACACATACACACACACACACACACACACACACAGCATTTTATCAGTCACAGATGGCTTTCATTAGACAATCCAGGTCCAGAATCCTGTTGGTAACATACATAGGTATAACTGCAAATTTTTGTTGTGCCTTCAAGGTGTTCCTGACCTATAGCAACCCTAAGGCGAACCTATAATGGGGTTTTCTTGGTAAGTTCTTTCAGAATGGTCTTGCCATTGTCACTGCCATTGCCATTGCAGATTAAGCCCAAACTTTTTATTGTTGCAGATAGCAATATTCAGCATCTGATTGACCTTTCCCTGTGCTACCTACATATCCTGGTGATCCTGATGGCCATTTAGTGGCCAGAGAAGGACACAGGGAGGATGGAGTGCAGCCATATAACAGCTGTCTGTGTTCTTGTAGTCATCCACAGGAAATAATAGGTATACTGCTGGATGTCTAGAGGTCCTTTAGAAATCCAGGAGGCAGTGGCATCCCTAAGGTTGGTGTCGCCCAGTGTGGGAACTCATGGTGTCACTCCCCCATTGACCTTGTCCCATCCTACACCATATAGAATCCTTAGTCATGTTTTTTCCCACTAATGTTGTTCCTAAATCTCATATATATATATATATATATATATATATATACCATTGAATATCATGCTAATAGTTGTGACGTGAACAACTAACAAAATTAAAATTATACATTCAAATTACAATATCACAAGCATAACCTAAATGTATTTACATATGCATAGTGAAGATTTGATTAAAAGGTAATGTTTTTAATTTTGAAATTTTAAATTTTAATTTTAAAAAATTCTGGGGGCCCTCCTTTCTTCTCCCATTGAGCTTCACCTCACTCCCACCATATCTTAAAGCATTTTAAAGAATGACAGGCAAATGCCACAATGTTTCTGCCAAAATACAGGTGTTTGAGCAGTAGTAGTGTCACCCCCCCCCCTTAGGGTGTCACCTGGTATGGCCTGCACCCCCAGCACCCCCCCTAGAGACACCACTGCCAGGAGGAAGATGTTCTCTTCATGTATTTGGAATACAACCAGCTGATCTCTGTCCTCCCACTGTCCTTTCCCAGCACTCAATGGCTGTGTAGGGGTATCCAGCCTGAGACAGGTAGGTTGAGTGTGCAAGGAGCAATGGAAGACATGTAGCTACACCAGGAATAACTTACACTCTGCCAGTGTGATGTGGGGTCTTACCTATATCATGCAATGTTTATAGGCATGGGATCCTTCTCATAGCCTGAGCGTGGCAACCCTGAAAGATTTTTGGTGAATCGAGTAGAAATCATATTTAAGTGGAGGATGGCCACATTTACATGCTTATTATTGCAATGATGTTAGATTAATCCATCCTGGAGAAGTGTGTTAGATATGTAAAGTTAATTGACCTCATATGTATCTTTAATGTGGGCTTCGCAAATCTAACTCTGTAATGCATGTTATATATATAGGGAGGGTGAGAGGGAGAGACATCTATGTTAATGTATCATTGTGTGTGTGTGCGTGCGTGTATGTTTTGATCCTTCAGAAATAAAATGGCCTGATTTAAGTGTACTGAGCTGTTTACTGATTTTTTAAAAATCTTGTGTAATGTGATCCAGTATATTGGAATGCATACTTCTGTCTTTCCTTTTCACCAAACAGCTATGCTAAAGCAAATAAAATCAAAGCCATACATTCCCATTTGGTGGTTTTTGCAGACCATAAGTGATGGCAGGAAACGGTTGTAGCCATTCAACTGAGTTCTCCCACTGACGACAGCAGAAAGTATATATATATATATATATATATATATATATTAGAAAAACAAATCCCTTTTTAAATAAAATGAAGTAAAAAGAACCACACTGCTGGGAGGAAATGCTAATTGAAACTACCTTGCTAATGCTAGCTAGTCACAGGAAGGAAACATTAAGTTATTATTTTTAATAATGTTTACAAGTATATCCAGCCATTTCCAGCCGGTGAAAAATGTTAGCCTTGGCAAAATGTGGCAGAGCTACTTTTCACTGGTGATGTTGCTCATCTTCTCTCTGATAGCAATCATTAATTTTATTTTTTAACCCAGTCTTCAAATGAAGACGGATGAGTGGGGGATTTTTAAATGCAAGCTGCTTATGTTCAGAAAAATGGCTGCGGAGTTACAAATTGTGGTACCCAATCTGAGTCCAGTTACCAAAGGAGGAGGGAGAGAAAAGAGGCAGAGAGAAAAAAACAAACAAACATACATTAGATGAACAACAAATGGGCAGGGTTTCATGTAGCAAGGCATGCGGGGAGGAGGGGTGTGGGTGTGTACAGGGAGGGAGGCCAGGACATAAGGCCCACATACGGCTCTTCTTCATTGTCTAATTGTTAGAAGCCTTACCAAAACTATTATTCTTAATTGCAGTTAATCATTTTACCCACACATTTTAATATTTATTTCTCATCAACACCCCTCTTGAGGTGGGTGAGCAAAGTGCCTGTTATACATCACATTGCCAGCAACATACGAGTGCATTTCTTTAGGGAAAACATACATTTTTTTTCTATCTTTTAAATTTATTACAATTCAATTTGGGGTTTTTTTTCTTTTGTAAAAATCTGTGTTCATTAGATGTATTTAAAATGAACTTTTTAAAAGCAACTGGAGATGTGTATACTCATAAGTAAGCCAGTATAGAATTGTGGGCTTAATGTATGTGGCTTTTAAGGCTGTTTTTTCCTGATTTTTTTTCCCTAAAAGTAAACTAAGCAAGATCAGCCCTGGTTAGTACTTGGATGGAAGACTGCCACTATATACCAGACGCTGTAGGCAATATTTCAGAGGAAGAAACTGACAAGTCCACCTCTGAATATTCCTTGCCTAAGAAAAAGGGCTTGACTTCTATGGTGTCACAAGGAGTTAAACATAAAGGTAAAGGTATTCCCAGTTGACAAGGTTGTCAAGTCGTGTCTGACCATAGGGGGAGGTGCCCATCTCTGTTACTAAACCGAAGAGCCAGCATTGTCAGAGACTACTCTGTGAACATGTGGCCAGCATCATTACACAGAACACTGTTTACCTTCCCACCAAAGTGGTACCTATCTATCTACTTGCATTTGCATGCTTTTGAACTGCTAGGTTGGCAGAAGCTGGGACTACTTCTGTGCAATCATGCTGCCCACATGATCTCAGAGTAGTCTCTGACAACTCTGGCTCTTTGGCTTAGTAACGGAGATGAGCACCATCCCCTATGGTTGGACGCAACTTGACAACCTTGTCAACAGGGAATACCTTTACCTTAAGAAAACCCTATGAAATTTATGGGTTGCCATAAATGAACAGGCAACTTGAAGGTATATACAGAAGAGAATCCAGATGTCTAGGACTTTGTTCTGCTGCAGTTGCTCATGAAAATGTCCCAAGGTCATAACTTCTAACATTTCAAAAATGAAAACTACAGCAAATGTAGCCAAACAACATCAGAGTGTTGTCAATATGACAAGTTATTAATGAGGAATGACAAGCTAGGATAGGCTGCAGAAGTTTGCTTTTGCCCAAACCTACAAGGAACAGCAAGATTCTGCCCCTTCTTCTCCTCTTCCCCTTGTTGAGTTAATTGAGTGCAAACTACTTTTGCGCTTTGAATTCAAATGAAGTAAGCCACAAACAAATGAGGAGGTGAGAGATACCAGGAAATGAGGTATGGAGTCGATCCTGAGCCCTGGCTAGTATTGAACTCACAACCTTATGATTTGTGAGTGAGTGACTGCAGTACAGACATTTAACCACTGGGAGCTGAAGTCTAAAATGCCTGGAGGACCAAAGTTTGAGAATCACTGGGTTAGAGTGTTGGGTTGGCACTTGGAAAATCCAAATTCTAGTTCCCCCAAACCATGGAAATCCCTGGGTTATACTGACATCAGTAACTCTCTTTCAGACTGATCTTGCTCACAGAGTTGTTATCAGGGCTTAGAAAAATTACCTTTTTGGACTATAACTCCCAGACTTCCTTCAACATAGCCAATCATACTGGTAGTCCAAAAACCTTTTCAAGTTCTGGTCATTACTGGGAAGGAGCCAGCTTTGAACTCATTTGCAGAAGGGCAGGATACAAATATAATTACCTGAGTGATTATTCAGTAAGGCAGTCTGTTCATGGAAAGGTATTGGCTTCTCTGTATCTCCCTTGCTGGGACTGATCATTCTTGTCCTCTAAAGTCCTTTATCATCTTCAAAAGCTCTCTCCACTTGTTTCAGTATGCAAGTTTCTTCTTGAATGTTGTGACTTGGAAAGGAATACAATTCCTTAAGTGTGACACTGAGCAAAGTAGTGCTGCTACTTCTCAAGTTCTGCAACCATGAAAGAAGTAATAGCACAAGCCGTCTCACCATATCATAAACTCTAGAGGTAAAATGTACAGCCTCCCAACACTGGTTCAGTTCTGCCTCTGGAGTGTGGCTGATATAACCTCCCACTCTACTACACTCCTAAATTGCTCTATGGAGATGATCTATTAAAGAATAACAATAAAGCTTAAATGTTTGAATAACCTTTGAAATTATTGACAAATTGGCCCCAGTGGAATGCTTGGGAGCCTAATGTAGAACTAGAGATCAATGGTAATACTGTGGAGACAGGATTCAGATGGCAGCTGTGGGAACATGTGTGTGTTATACAATCTTTGTGTTCAACTGTACAAGATTTAGGGCAAATATATCACTGGGGTGCAAGCAGTTTGCGCCATGAAATCAAATTGATCAGATCCTAATCCAGGTCCTGTATTTTTCATATTATACTTTTAAAGAACTTTCATGAACCTGAGAGCAGGTTTTGAACTGGGGGAGTTTTTTTTTTGTTTTTTGTTTTTTTTTAAGGGGGGAGGATATTATTTGTTCAGCTGTGACTGGTATTGTGATGTCTTTATGAATATCAGCCATTTCCCCTAGTGTTCTCTTTTATAAAGTTATCATCAGACACAGCCATATGACTTGCATTTATTTTGTCTACATTAAATTGCACAAAAATGGAATCAAAAGCTCAAAAATCACTCCTATTATAAGAAAGCATGCATTTGGAATTAACAATTGTACTTGTGCATGAACAAACAATCTCTCACCCATTTCTGATGGGAGCATTTTCTCATGGGAGCTAGCAAACTTCACACATGCAAGTTCATCACTTAAGGATTACAGCAAGTGACTTGTGTGTGTGAACAAGATGTTACAGATCACAAAGTAGAGGTAAAACTTTCATTTTCACCTCATGTTGCCCCAACAGAGAAAATCTACATATTCAGTTGCTTATAAACAAGGTATGTGTGAACTGGATGCATAGTAGTAACTCTTAGTTTTTGGTGGGACCTTTAAAATATGGTCTTTGGGTATTCACTACTTTTTGTTATTTATTACTAAAAATCAATGTAAACTGTTAAGTGTTTTTAACTCTCTCTCTCTCTCTGATATTGTGGTGATAATTCCACATATTAATTGAACTTTGTATAGAGAGCCTATATGTAAAAACTATATAACAGATTCTTTGCCAGACTGAGGCCACGGCAACTGCACACCGCAACCCTGATCTGGTGTTTTGCTGCTCTAAAAAGAGCTGGCAAATTCCGCTGCTTTTTAGAGCGGCAAAAAGCTGTCCTTGCCACTGTGGCGACAGCTTTTCAGTGCTCCTTTGATGCAGTGTGTGTGAACACTGCACCAAAGGAGCACCCTGATGCCTCCTGCCATGCACTGGGGTGTGTGGCATAAGGACTACATGAGGGTAGAGTTGGGGCAGCCAGCATGTGACCATCACATCCCCACTTACCCCCAGGCCAGCCTAAAGTGCCGTCTGTTCAGCCCCAAAGTCTCTGATTTCTGGATCTGCTCCCTGCACATTTCTTCCTGATGTTATTTTCAGTGAAGTTGATTTATGATGACCCTGTGAATAAGAGACCACCAAGACCAGCATCATAAATAGCCCTGATAAGGATTTGCAAGCTCAGGTCCATGGCTTCATTTATTGAGTACATGTGATCTTCTTTTTTTTTTTTTCCCCTGTTGCCTTCTACAATACTGGACATTATAATCCCTTCCAATGAGTTATGTCCTCTCATGATAGGTCCAAAGTACAACACCCTCATTTTAGCTATATTGGAATCTTGTGAGAGTTCAGGACTAATTTACTCTAGAACCTATTCATTTGTCTTTTAAGCAGCCCATGGTTTCTGCAGAACGCTCCTACAACACCACATTTTGAATGAGTTGATGCTTTCCATCTCAACTTTCTTCACAGTTCAGCTTTCACAATCATATATAGAAAGTGGAAATAGTATGGTGTAGATCATCCTGACCTTGGTATTTAATAATATACATTTACATTAGACGTACTTATTCAGTTCTTTCATAGCTGCCCTTCCAAATTTTCTTTTTCTGATTTCTTGATTAGCAATAGCAGCTTCATTTATATACCATTTCATACTGTACTATGCAGTCTCTAAGCAGTTTACAACTGTAAGCTAATTGCCCCCAGCAAGCTGGGTACTCATTTGAGTGACCTCGGAAGGATGCAGGCCTGAGTCAAGTCTTAGCCCTGGCTGGTATTGAACTCAATCTTGTAGTTTGTGAGTGAGTGGCTGCAGTACAGGCATTTAACCACTGCACCACTAGGGCTCCATTTTGATTCATGACTGAGCCAAGGTACTCATTATCTATCTAAACATATGTGGAGCTTCAGTTATGCCTTCCTGCTATGATTCCAACCTTCCAAGAAATGGCCTACCCTCTTTAAAAGTGTTGCACATGGCTGAGGTGTATGTGAGCTTATGGAGCCACTGGTCTGATGCAGTCTTAATCAGGTTCCATTGAAACTAACAGAATAAGACTTATGCAATGTTGGCTGCGCCACACTGCAGAAATAAAGTAGTTTGACATTACTTTAGCTGCCATGGCTCAGTGCTATGGAATTCTGGGATTTGTACTTTGTTATGGCACCAGAGCTCTCTGACGGGGAAGGGTAAATGTCTCATCCACTACAATTCCCAGAATTCTGTAGCATTGAGCCATGCCAGTTAAAGCTGTGTCAGACTGGATTATTTTTGCAATGTGGATGCAGCCTTAGTCATCTTGCTGCTTTTCTGCTTATGTCTATTTATAGATAAGTTCATTAGGGTTTACTCTCAGGTAACCATATTGGGCTGTAAGACTTTTCTTCCTCTTCTTGTACTGGAATTTGGTATACTTTTTGTATATATTTTTAATATATTGGTTTTTATCATTTAGCCTACCTGTTTCTGTGATTTACTCAATTGCACATGTTTTTGGATGTGCATATTTTTCATAGTACATAGGATTCTGTGCACATTTTTCTTCACCAACACACATTGCAAGCCTTAGATATGTACAGATACAGATCTTCAATGCAAGATAGGCTTTCTGGTTGACAGCCTTTGGAGATGCAAATTTCCATCCCTGTATTAGGTTGCCCTTGATGACGTGTAGTGGACTGCATAAACCAAACTCACTGAACAATATTGCAGCTGATTATTAGAACATGATAATGGAATGCTTTGTTATGAGAGTTAATGAAATAAGAGTTGTGGTTGTGATCTTGTAAAAGATAAATAATGTTTTGCAGCATCAACATAAGGGAATTTTATCATCCATTTGTTACTTGGAATTATATGAAGAGTGGAAGGCTGACAGTTAATTTTTATTTAATGGCGGGACTTTGTAGTATGTTACCCCTACATGCTGAGCACATCTTTAGAAAGGTCACCTCACAGAATGATCTGAGAATCTCTTCTAACATTCCTTGTTCTGTATAAGGCTTCTGACCTTTCAGTGATCCTAATTCCACACTCTCCCTTTTCTTTCTTCCAGGCAAGATTATTATTTATTGAACCTGAATTGGTCTTAAATTTGGAAATAATAAGTTTCTAGCCCCCACCCCAACTCCTCCACCACATACACACACACAAACTGACAAAAGACAGTGATGATGAAAGCTAAAAATCAGGTTCTTTAGATATTGTACAAATAAAAATATTACAGTTTGAGTCAATGTGGTATTTTATCACATGAGACAGCACTAATTCATTCAGCTCCACCAAATTCATTGTCATATCCTGTTTCTGATAGTATTTAAATTAAGATGGGCATGTTCTTTAATGGATGTTGACATAGGACCTTCTCTTGAGTCTGTTTTTCTGACCTGCTCAGAGTTGCTTGGGCAGATCATAGAATCATAGAATCATTGAGTTGGAAGAGACCACAAGGGCCATCCAGTCCAACTCCCTACCATGCAGGAACTCAAAATCAAAGCATCCCTGACAGATGGCCATCCAGCCTCTGTTTAAAGACCTCCAAAGAAGGAGACTCCATCACACTCCAAGGGAGTATGTTCCATTGTCGAACAGCTCTCACTGTCAGGAAGTTCCTCCTAAAATTGAGATGGAATCTCTTTTCCTGCAGCTTGCATCCATTGTTCCAGGTCCTGTTCTCTGGGGCAGCAGAAAACAAGCTAGTGCATTCCTCAAAAGACATCCCTTCACATGCTGCACTGGAAGAGGCAGAGAAGAGCCGCACGCCGGCTGTTGGGGCGGCCTTTTGTCACCTCTAATAGGAGCAGCATTTTGCTGCTCTTTTAGAGGGGGCAAACAGGAGAATTGGGGCCGCTGTGTGTGGTAGCAGTGGCCCCGATCCTCTGCTTCCTGGGGCAGCCCAGGGCTGTCCATCTGCATCCCCCCTACGTTTGCCCTCCTCCAGTCTGCTGGGACTTCTCCTGTTCTCCAGGAGCTCTCAAAGATTATTGCCAGTGGCTCTGAGATTACATTTTCCAGTTCTTTTAATATCCTTGGATGTAGTTCACCTGGTCCTGGAGACTTATATTCATTTAGGTTAAGTATTCCTGTACTTCCTCTTTACTTATTTTGTGCTGCATTTCCCCTATTGTGTCCTCTGCTCCATTTTTCTCAGGTTGAGCACTCTTTTCCTTTTATGAGAAGAATGAGGCAAAGAAGGTGTTGAGTAGTTCTGCCTTTTCTCTGTCCCCTGTTAGAATTTCCTCATCTTCTCTGCACAGTGGTCCTATCATTTCCTTCTTCTTTCTTTTGCTATGGACATACCCAAAGGAGCCCTTTTTATTGTGCTTAACTGCTCTAGCAAGACTGAGCTCATTCTGTGCTTCAGCTTTCCTGACTTTACCCCTACATGTGCTAGCTATTTGTCTGAATTCCTCTTTAGTGATTTTGCCCCTTTTCTATTTCTTATACATCTCCCATTTAAACCTTAGTTCAGTTTAAAGTTCCAACTCGGTTTCTTGAGACATCTCCCATTTTTCGTTTTCATTGGAACAGTCTGAGATTCTGCCTTCAGTATCTCCCTTTTGAGAAACTCCCATCCATCCTGAACGCCCTTCTCCTTTAGTATTCCTTACCACGGGATCACTCCCAGTGTTTCCCTAAGTTTGTTGAAATCAGCTCTCCTAAAGTCTAGAACAGGGGTAGGCAACCTTTCCCCTTTAAGGGCTGAGGGACTTCAGCTCCCAGCCATGTTGGCCAATAGTCCCATGTTAGCCAATAGCTCCTGGGATTCTGGGAGCTGAAGTCCCTCGGCCCTTAAAGGGGTAAGGTTGCCTACCCCTGGTCTAGAATGAGTGTTTGATTATGCCTAGCTTCTCTTTTCCATTGTATAAGAAACTCCAGGAGAACATGATCACTCCCACCTAAGGTTCCCACCACTTGCACTCTATTGACCAGGTCATCCCTGTTGGTTAGGATCAGATCTAAAATAGCTGATCTCCTTGTTGCCTCTTCCACTTTTTGGACAAATAAATTGTCTTCGAGGCAAGTGAGGAATTTACTAGACCTTGGAGTATTGGCTGAGTTTGACTTCCAGCAAATATCAGGATAGTTTGTCACCCATCACTACTACATCTCTCCTTTCTGAGTGTGTGGTCATCTGTTCTAGAAAGGCATCATCCAATTCCTCAGTCTACCTTGGGAGTCTGTAGTAGACTCCTACTATTACATCCCTGTTGTTTCCTTCCCTTTTAATTTTTATCCAAATGCTCTCCACCTGATTTCCAGGATTTAAGTCCTGGACCTCTTCACAGATGTAAACATCCCTGACATATAATGCTATTCCTCCTCCTTTCCTGTTTGGCTTATTTCTCTTAAAAGGGTTATACCCCTCTATTCCTACATTCCAATCATGAGACTCATTCCACCAGGTTTCAATGATGCCTATAATATCATATTTGCTTTGTTGTGCTAAGAGTTCAAGTTCATCTTGTTTATTTCCCATGCTCTGTGCATTAGTGTAGAGACATCTAAGAGCATTTGTCCTTCCCACTTGCTGTTTGAGGTTTTTTCCTTCCTCTGTTGTGCCTTGCATCATTTGCCTTGTTCCCTCTACAACACTTTTACTATTATCTCCAGCCCATGATGTACTCCTCCCATCCAAGTTACCTTCCAAGATACTCTCTCCCTCCCCAACATGACTCAGTTTAAAGATGGTTGGATGTTCTACCATGTCATTGGTTGGCCTTCATCCTTTCTGGATACACAGAAGGTGTGACATGGCTTTTGCAATAAGAATGAATCACTATTCAAAGCTTAGCTACTATGGTATACAGGGAGGAAATGATACTTCCAGCCCTTATTAAATTACAAATCTACTTGTTTGACCCTTTTGTTGTGTAGCTTCTCCCCATATTTCTTTTTGAGGAAAATCCATGATGGAACAACACAGTTTTTAAAGGCAAAAAACTAGAGTACAAAGATATAAGAATTATTATGAGCCAGAATTGTGAGGGCACATACACAAAAAAGTGACTGGAATGTTAGGCTCTCTTCAATTCATAGGGAAGGAAAAATAATAACCTATTTCTGCTTAAACATATGGAAGAGAGGATTTTGGTATATGTTCTTATGAGGGTTTTTAAAAATGTGTTGTCTAATAAACATCAACAAAAATAATAACAACAACATATAATATCATTATCCCATTTTTAATACATACTTAAGAAGATTGGGGTGCAGAGAGTGAAATGTTCCCAATTATGGATGGAAAAGACTTTCAGTGGATTCAATATTTTTGCTATAATTATCCATTTTGCACCTTCCAACACTTGCTGTAAGACAAGCTGCACCTTGATTCAGAAATTAACACATTTGCAAAATGTGTATTTTGAATAAATGGAATACGAAACGAGGCATGCATTTTTAAAAAGGCAAACAGCTACAAACACATATAGATGAAAATATGCACATATATGCTTCAGTCAAAGGTGAAAATGTGTACAAGATGTGGACACTTGGAAGAAATGTAGCAGTACATGCACACATTATATAAAATATGTACAAATTTCCATGTGAAAAATTAAAAACAATGTTCAAAATCACAAATGAACAACAAGTTGGACAGAATTGTAGGTGAGATTTGAAAAAAAAACACAACAAAATTAAGAGTGTAGATTCCCCTCCACACGCATACACACCTCTACCCTTAATGCAGGGATTTACAAAAACTCTCCATGCGAAAGGCCATCAGTTGAGACTCAAGTAACTGGCAGAGTAAAAGAGCAACATTCTTTCATCAATGAAACAGTGGTCTTGTCCAGTGAAATGCACAACTCTCTGCCTCCATGCAGTGATTGATATAACATTAGCAGATGACTGTCCTGCCTTTCTGCAATATACTCCATTCCCCCAAAATGGGAAGTTCTAGGAATTTGTCCTTCCAGTTTTATACTTTCTGTTCTGGAGTTTAATAAACCAAGCAGGAAAACATTTCTATTTGCTCTAAAAGGCCTTCCTCCAAAGAGGTTAAACAAGGAATTCTCAACGAAGTTCTTGGTGACTTGTTTGACTTGGATTTCCTCCAAAAAATCCCTGTGTTGTTGATTTCTTGCTTGGGGTCAAGTATGTGCTCAGCATGTGCTGGTATTTTTGTAACTTGATATTACTTCTATATGCACCTTATATTTCATACATTTAGTAAAAATATGAAGGCTTGAAACATAAAGGATGCCATCAAGTTACCCTGTTCTCAGTGGTGCACACCTCAAGTAGTCTTTCAACCCGGTATCTGTTTCCTGTATGAAGATGGAAGTACAAATGTTTCCATTTGACATGGAAATAGGGATGCACATCTTCATGTTCTTGATCCTCACAGGCAGGAATTTTTGCAATATTCTTCCTTTTAGGTGAGGACACAACGATTTCTGTGCCATTCCTGATCCCTATTTGTGTTCCAGGATGTATTCATTTGTGCATACAAATATGTTTTGTGCTGAAAAATATTTCTTGAACTGCAAAGAATCTTCAGGAAACTCTTTTCATTATCAGGAAATGAATAGGAAAATTTCCTTTCATACCAGGAACACTTCACATCTTTACCTTTACACATGGAAGGTTTCTTCTTGCAGATGTTTCAAGGAGAGACTGCTTAATATAGTTGGGGAGGAACTGCACCATGAAGCCCCACCCCTTACTTATGTGCTTACTTTACTTATCATCACACCTCAATAGGGTTATTGTCCCAGCTACAAATCACCATGATCAAGCCATAAAGATTAAAGCCCTCCCTTAACTGTTACTAGGCTGGCCTCAAAGGGAGAGAAGAAGAGACAGGCACAGCTTCACCATGCATAGCTCCAGAACCCTCCATTCCACCTGCACCACCCTGGCCTCAAGAAGAACTGGCAGTATCTGGTGGACTTGGACTCCTTCTCCTTCCCCACTGCCCTTCTCCTTTTGTGTCGTTTTTTTTTTTTTTTTTTTTTTAGATTGTAAACCTAAGGACAGAGAACTGTCAAATTAGCAATCTATAAACCTCTCAGAGAGTCTTTGTGGCTGAAGAGTGGGCTATAAATACTCCATATAATTAAGTAAAATGATGAAGGCTTGCCACTGAAGAAAAGACAATTACTCTGGCTGACAATCAGTTAGTGACATGTGCAAGTGTAAGTCCAACATACACCTGTATGCCTTTTGTTAGTTGTTGCAGAGGTTGGCATTATTTCCTTCATCTGCAATGACCAACCCCTTCCAGTACAGCTCCTACACCACAGCCATTGGGGGCTAGTGAAAAGCAAGGGAAAAACTAGAGAACTGAATGAATCATAACCATCATAGAATTTTAGAATCATAAAATAATGGCATAATGCACCAAGGCTCCTGGAAGATGGATTTTGGTAGATTATATCATCATTCTATTTCATTGTTCTTTCATTCCCACATGCCCTCACTGTCCAAAAGGCACTGAATGGCTATGTAGTGGGGGCTATCACAGCAAAATATTGAGTCCTGTGAAAGGAGACGTTGTGCAATTTTGCTTGTGGAATGTTTGTGCTATACTCGGTATTCAGATTCTCAGCCACAGGTTGATTGCAAGGGTCCAAACCAAGTTCGGGAAAGCTCCTCTTGCCTGGGAATCTGGATAAAATTGCTGGTGACATGCTCCAGCTGTCCTTATCCATGTCATAGAGAGACATGGTAATGTGGATGAGGTTCCAGCAGTGGGCTTCACACACCAGGTTTGTAAGAACAAAATCATGATATACCCTTCTACTAACCCAATGTGTTCCTCCTGATTAATACGGTTTGTCATCTTGACTTCACTCTGATGATGCTTGACCACGTGTGTCCCAGTATCCATCTGTGAAATGTTGGAAGGTGTGCCATAGGTCCTGTAAGCCAAGGAGCCATTTGAAAGTGTAAGCACTTCTAAAATTTGACCATTGGCACAGTCAATCTCCTTTGGGTTGCATTGCAATCCCACTGCAAAATTATCTTGCCAACAGGTAGGTTGTTGTATGAGTCTTTCTGTTTAGTGAAGCAACTCTGATGGTAGTGGTGTGTGTGGGGGGGGGGGGGCACCCTGAGTATGAAAAGTCAAGAAGTAATGAATTACTCAAGACTCACCAAGTTAGTTCATCTATAAGGAAAGGTTTGAAGCCTGCAATCTAACTCCAAGTGCCATCTGTTAAGCCATATACATACACTCTAAGTCCTTTTTCTATTTGCTGTGTGGTATGCAGCAACTGAGAGAGACTATCTTTTCTCAAGGTCACCCTGTAAATCTATATCTGAGTGTCTTTTGAATTCATACCTCTTGGTCTATGTTCATTAGATCATTGCAGTTCTGAATTATCAGACTCCGCGATGTACATCTGGCAACCTATAGAGATCTAAGGATCTATATTTTTCCCCTTGTGATTCCTCAGGTTTGTCATACTGCAGCATGCAAGAACTACATTTCAAGATTTTTTCTTCAGTTTCTCATAACTGGAGAACTATCAGTCATTGTATCTATGTTCTTGATGATAATGATTTAAGACCTAGATATGGGACAAGTGCTCCAAAGGAGAGATATTAAGAAGAGAGAAATAAACAACAGAAGTGATGGCAACATAAAACTGGGTAAAGATCTGTTCTTTCAAGTAAATAACATTTTCTACAGCCTCTATTTCCTGGAGCAACATTTTGTGACATAAATGTTGCTGCCATAGTAACAAGAAGGGGGGGGGACTGGTTCTCCTTGGTGAAAGTGAATGGGTTTTTTTTTCTTTTTAATGAGAGAGACCAAGTGTTTATTTGTTTATTTTATTAATTATAATTACATCCACCCTTTCCTCCAGTGAGCTCAAAGCAGCACACACCACTTTCCTCATCCCTAACTTCTCCTCACAACAACCCTGTGAGGTAGGTCAGGCTGAGATAAATTAGCATCCTAAGGTCATTCAGTCAGTTTTTATAGCTGAGTGGAAACACAAAACCTTCAATATTTCATAGATGAGATTCAGGAATGGGTGGTCAAGCCACATAAGAATGCAATCAGATAGCAAAAGTTATTAATGAAGAACACACAAACTAGGAGAGGTCCAGCAGTTTGCTTTTGCCTGAGCCTACTGGGAAGGATTAGATTTTTCTCCCTCTTCCCCTCTCTAGTTAGTTAACTGAATGCAAACTACTTTTGCACTTTGAGCTCAGTTTGCAGTAAGGTGGGACAAAGGGGAAAACTGGGAGGAGGGGAAAACTGGAAGATTTTAAAAGCAGCTGGAAAGCGGGATGGCAGAGGATTAATCAGGATCGTCCTTGCCAAATCAGGAGAGTTCGAGAATATGAACTGGTTGCATACCAAAAAGTATGAAGCTTAACCCCCCCTTTTTTTTTTTTACAAAAATTCAACCCCAAACAAAATGCTACTGTTGCAAGTAACTTTCTCCTGAGTTCAATATCTTCCTACGGAGAAAGGAGAATCCCTTCTTCTGCTACTCTTGCATGACTGGATTTAAAGAGACAAGGCTCAAATATACTACACTGACACCCTGAAAAGAGTGAATCAGGGATGCTGTTCTAATCCAAAGCTTTACTGCTAAGGCAGAAATCAAAAGATGCCTTCTTTTCCCTCCTTAGATATCAATGCTGGTCCTCTGGGCACCCCCGGCTCTGAACTTTTCCCCTTGTGGTCTCTTCCTTCCTTCCTTCTGTCCTTCCTTCCCATCCTTCCTTCCCTCCCTCCTTTTCCCTTTCTTAT
This sequence comes from Phrynosoma blainvillii, assembly GCA_026167975.1. Lineage (NCBI taxonomy): Eukaryota > Metazoa > Chordata > Lepidosauria > Squamata > Phrynosomatidae > Phrynosoma > Phrynosoma blainvillii. The sequence continues at coordinate 18,166,858 of JANUYF010000007.1, read as the reverse complement.
TGACATTCCAGCCCTTGAAACAAGGTCTCCAGTCCTTTTTCTCATTTCAAGATCTTGTTTTGGGAGAGCAGTAACACCTGTCCACTGATCGCCTGCCAGTCTGCATCTGTGCCCAGCTGACAAGGCTGTCTGCTTTGACTAATGATGTGATTGATGGACAAAATAAGGAAGAACACACAAAAAAACATTTCTGTCTGGTCTGGTGTGTCAGCAAGCCTTCATCAAGTGGCTGCTGAAGGTATATTTTGCTGCATGCCTCATTACACAGTAATGGCATTCCCAGGCAAAGCTGTTTCTTTTCATGACACAAGACAGCAGGCAGCTTTATGGACTCTGGGCCTACCGCGCCTGGAGGAGCGAGGCACTAAAGAGTGGTCATTTCCAAAAACGCCTCAAGTTGCTTTTTTGTTGTCATGAATTTAATATGAATCAACACAATATGAAATGAGCATGAGGAATTTTAGTGACTAGTCATTTTTTAAGGCTGCTGTCTCAACAGCCATCAAGGAGAGGGAAGGGGAGGAAAAAACATTTTCTTCTACCAAACCTGTTTCAAAAAGAAGTCATCTGTCAATTTTATTACATTTTTAAAAAGTACACAGAGGCATATAGTCCAAGCAAATGACTGCTTTGCTGCTAAACATGTGGAAAATTCTTCATATTCAAAGGAGCAGGAGGAGAAAAGAAAAGAAAATCTAAATAACAGACAGACAACAATGGCAATGTGTGGGCTTGAGAGACCCACACAGATAGGACTTTTAGCAGATGATGCCCCAGTCACTCATGGTGGGTTGGATTTCTCCTTCCTGGTTGTTGGAATATAGATACAAGGCCAAACACTCTTCATAAATACTAAGGTTAACATATTTTGAAAAGCAAAAAAGAGGACATATTTACTGACTGACTACTTCAAACCATCGACCATCATGATAACTCTTACTTTAAATACCCCTACTCTCTCTCTCTCTCTCTCTCTCTATATATATATATATATATATATTTACACACAAACCCCCAAGAAAGAAGACACAAAAGACTGAAGCTTAATTGTGGCATCCCCTAAGGCACCATCCTGTCCCCAATGTTATTTAATATATATATAAAGCCGCTGGGAGAGATCATTCGGAGACATGAGGCACGTTGTTATCAATATGCTGATGACACCCAGATATATTTCTCCATGTCTCAGTCATCAGCTTTGACTTCAGATGGCATCTCTCCTCTCAATGACTGTCTTAAGGCAGTAATGGACTGGATGAGGAAAAACAGATTGAAATCGAATCCAGATAAAATGGAGGTACTTATAGTAGCGGCCCCGAAAACAGGTATTAGGATACAATCTCTAGTCCTGGATGGGGTCACACTCTCCTCTAAGGACATCCCTGATGCAGCTATTGATATTGTTATGGCTGTTTTGTGATACTGTGATTTATTCTAAATATGTCTTTAATCTTTTTTATTGTTTAATGCTATTTTAAGGGGTGGGTGGGTTTATGGGACTTGTATTCTATTTTTATTGTACTTTTAATGTTGTAAGCCACCCTGGTTGCATTCGCAGAGGGGTGGAATAAAAATCATTACTATTATTATTATTATTATTATTAGACAATAGCACTAATCTCACATGCAAGCAAAATAATGCTCAAAATTCTGCAGCATAGACTCCAAGCATACATGGAGATAATCATTCCAGAGGTGCAAGCAAAATTCAGAAAAGGAAGAGGCACTAGGAACCACATTGCAAATATAAGATGGCTAATGTAGCACACCAAAGAATTTCGAAAAAGAATCAGCATGTGTTTCATAAGCTACAGCAAAACATTTGACATCATGAAAAGCTATGGAATGCACTCAAAGACATGGGAGCCCAACTATATTTGATAGTCCTGATGAGGAATCTGTACCAAGGACAAGAGGCCACTGTTAGAACAGAATTCGGAGAAACAGAGTAGCTGCCAATAGGAAAAGCAAGTTGCCTTGCTGCATCCTATCACCCTACTTGTTTAACTTATATGCTGAAACATCATAAGAAAAGCAGAATTAGAATCAGAAAAGGAGGAGTGAAGATAGGAGGAAGAAACATCAACAACCTAAGATATGCAGATGACACCATAATATTAGCAGAAGACATTAAAGAATTGGAACAGTTAATAGGGAAGGTCAAAGATGAAAATGCAAAGGTAGGTCTGATGCTGAACATAAAAAAAAAAACAAAAAATAATGACCACAGGCAAAATACACAAATTCAATCTAGACAACAAGGAAATTGAAATAGTTTGATCTAGGATTAAACACTGAGCAGAATGGAGATTGCAGTCAAGAAATGAAGAAGACTAGGAAGTGGTAGGGCAGCTATGAAAGAACTAGAAAACATACTGAAGAGCAAAGACATACAACTCAGCACTAAAGTCAGAATCGTTCAGGCTATTGTATTTATTTATATATTCCCAGATTTATATCCTGGCTCTCTTTCACAGTGGGATTCAAGGTGGTATTCCCAATTACAATGGACAGATGCGAGAGCTGGACAATGAAGGAAGCAGACAGAAAGAAAATCAACTCATTTGAGATGTGGTGCTAGGGAAGAGTGCTTAGGATACCATGGACAGCCAAGAACACAAACAGAAGGGTCCAAACAGAAGGCATGGGTCACTAAAAGAAACAATGGCCTTGTTCCCACTAGGATTTAAAGTGAATTGCTGATCAGGTTATATGACTGTTTTCCTACTTGAATCCGGTTCCGATCCTACTGTGCTCAATTTCAATTATGATGAAGTGAGATAAATGCAAAAGAACCGCTCTTTCTTGACACTAGTTTTTGGGTTGTACTTTTGAAAAGACCTGAATCTGAATCATGTTCAACAAGTGGGAACGATGGATTGGATTTGCATCGGAGGGCTGCACCAGCTCTTGCTCTCTTAGCCAGCCCCGGTGCTCTGGTGCCATTTTGGGCTCAGCCAAAGGTGGCAGGCAGGGCAGTCCACCCTCACTTCTTCCCCCTGGCAAGGAGGGAGTTGAGAGGCTTTCCTCCTTGGAGAGAGAGTCAAGACAAGCTGGGAGCCTCACCAGAGTCCTTGGAATGAAGCTTCATCTTCTCTTCATCCCTCTGCCTTTCCCAGCTCAGCCATGGAAACCCAATGGGTGACCATGGACAAGTCACACTCTCTCAATCAGAGGAGAGGAGGAAGAGGGCCCTGGAGCTCTCACCTTCAGGGAGCATTCTGGCTGGGCTCCCCATTTGAGGTAGCCAAGGGTGGGTTGGAGCGAGGAGGAGGAGAGGGAGATGGAGTGCCGCCACTGCTGCAATGGATGGTGAGGTGAGGAGTGCACCAGATGACAGCCCATCTGGAGGAAGTGGAGGAGGAGAGCCAGGGCCCAAGCCTTCCCGCCATGCAACCACCCTTCCTTCTTGTTGTTGTTGTTGTTGTTGTTGTTGTTGTTGTGTGCCTTCATGTCTATCATGCAGGGGTTTTTTTGTTTGTTTTTTGGCAAGGTTTGTTCAGAAGGAGTTTGCCTTTTCTTTCCTCCTCTTCCACTTCTTCTCTCCATAGTAGCTGTTCTTCCTCCCCCCCCCCCCCCTGTGAATGACAAAGGGGAGTAAACAGCCCCAGAGAGATTTGATCACAAAATAACCCAGTTTCTACACCGAGTTATTTTGTAGTGGGAATGAGCTCAATAATGCAAGGAAAGGTATAGGGTTGAAGAAAGAGATGAAGACCACAGACAAGGTGGATAGACTCTATGTTATGGGTAAGGACCTGGGCAAAGAAGTGGAGGATAGGGATTCTTGGAGATGTCTCATCCACAGGGTCACCATGAATTGAAGTCAATTTAAGGGCAGCTAACAACAACAACTATATAAGTTAGAACTGTTTAAGAAATATTCCTTATCTTCATTGTATAGTGAGCCCTCCGCATTCGCTGGAGTTTGGGGCACACATGAAAGTGAAAAAAATGCAAATAAAAACCTACTCTTTTTTTGCGTGAAAGAAAACCACTCAAGGAATCCTTAGGTCCTCCATGCAAATCTATGGCCAACATCTGGCAGAAGTTGATCATAGAATTGCACTGCGGGACCTACAAATGGTCCTCCAGGTCATCCAGTGTAACTCTATGGTCAGCTTCTGGCAGAGTCTCACTGGAGAACCTAGGGAGTCCTTGAGGGAACATATTAATCAAATGTGTGCATAATCAAATCTGCGAAAGTCAAATTCACAAATGTGGAGGGCTGACTGTATTTCAGTGACAACAATATTGCCTTCCTTTTCAACCTTCCTTGCATCTTCCAACAGTCATCTCACCTACTCCACCAAGCCGCTGAGTCCCATTGCCTACTTCCCAGGTCAGTTTAAATTAACCCTGTATTTTCTGAAATGAAATGTCTCTGTACTTGCTGTGTGTATTTGTACTCTCTCAGAACAAACTAGGATGGCTGCTGTCAGTAAACACACTTTATGTTTTTTTCCCCAGGATCAACAGAGATCATGTGAGGGAAAGAGGAATGTTAGCACTAAAACAAAATGATCCTAATGTTTTACTAGTGTAATATTGCTAAAGCACTTTAGCACTTTGACTATAACTCCTGAAGAATAATAATAAAATGCTGAGTGGAAATAGGTGAAAATCAGTTTCTGAAATGTTGCTTGAGATTGGATGTGACATGTGATCAATGTGTGTGTGTGGGGGGGAGGACACAAGGTAGGGAGGAAAGGAGGGAAATAAGACATATTTCAAGAAAGAGGCTGGATACAACTTCTGAATAACCAAGGAAAATAAAAATAAAAAAAAGAACTGAATACTTTTGAGACACGCAGAGATCCCTGCTCTCTTTTCTAGTGACACCCTCAATGTGAGAAAAAAGTTCTCTTAAAGTACAGGTCTCAATGAATTTGGAAAAAATGAGAACAATGATAAGCTCAAATTTGACAGGTTTAAACCTCTCTACTGAGAAGCTGAGAGCCATAATAGTGTAGTGGTTTGAGTGTTGGATTAGGATTCTGGGATTAAGGCTCTGGGTTTGAATCCCTGCTTGGACATGGAAACCCACAGGAGAGATGTATACATTGGCCAAAATGCCCATTGCTCTTCCCCCCAGCTTGGAGTTGGACTGTTCAGATGACACAGACCAATAGCTCCAGGGCCAAGAACAGGTACACCAAATGCCACTTTGGTGGATTCAGCCTGACCCTGACCTAACCAGCCCTTATCCCAGTTTTTAAAAACTGGCTGTTTGTGGTGGAGATTCCTGGAAACTCTGACATGACAGCTGGTAGTTCAATTCAGACAGCCACACACTCCCTTACCTGCCACCGCCACCACTTTTCTTGCAGGTCTCAGTCATGGTCTGTGATGCTAGAAAGAGGTGCCTGACCATGTGGGTGAAGCCAAGTAATCCATTTCCAATCTTGCAGGCTACAGCAGAAGCCTGCAAAGAGAATGGCGGTGCAGTGGTTAAATGTCAGTACTGCAGCCACAAAGTTGTGAGTTCAATCCCAGGCAGGGTTCCAAGGTCCACTCAGCTTTCCATCCTTTCATAGGTCAGTAAAATCAATACCCAGCTTGTTGGGGGCAATTGGCTTTCAGATTGTAAACTATTTAGAGCATGCTGACTTCACTCATAAGTGGTATAGAAATGTACTTGCTAACGGTCGTGAGGGGCAAGGTGGCAGTGGCTCTATAGCACAGTGGTAGGTGGGTGTCTGAACACCCATTTCTTGCCATGCCAAACCAGGTAAGTGCTGGGGTCAGGAACGGGCAGGATCTGTGGGCAGGATAAAATGGGGTAACACTTAGTATCCTGCCCATGCATTTGGGCCCTGGTTGAGTTTGGGGAAGTCATATTCTCTCAGCATCAGAAGGCAGCAATGACAAACCTCCTCTGAACAAATGTTGCCAAGAAAATCCTAAGATAGGGTCACCATAAGTTGGAGTTGACTTGAAGGTATTTAAGAACAACAAGTGATAAAAAAGGTACCCCTGGAGACACGTAGCTAAAATTCATACCCTCATTCTTCACCTCTTTTAGTCCTGACATGAGGAGGCTTCATGCCTACATAGTGCTTGTCTATTAATCATTTCCAATTTGTGATCTGTTAAAACTTTTAAGCATACATTTCATTGTGTCTTAGATCATATTTCTTTGTATCTCTTTTACACAAGTTTCTGTTCTATGGCCTTCCATTTTGAAATAAATTGTAACTGGATGTATTGATTTCATATGAGATGTAATCACTTAAAGTTCTTAACCTTCAAATAATCATACAAACCCTTCCTCCCTGTTGCCCTATTTAGTCTTTTTACCATGGGTTATTGTGAATAATACATAATTATAATGAGTCGTCATTAGACAAGGAACCTGTTGTATGTAATAAATACTACACAATAAATTAGAAAATGTATATGAGTTCTTGACTTCCACTTAATGCAGGAGGAATGTAAATTTTTGTTATGACAAATGTAAGAGATAATCTTTTAAAGTGCATTTCATTTACTCTTAATAGTAAGAGCCACTTTATCGATGCCTAAGAGTATGGAGGGGGGAAAATTGAATACAGCATGATTTACAGTGAATAAATAGCATGATTAAATTCAAGCATGGTGCTTACTTACAGACACAATCCTGTTATCCCTACATGTGAGTCAAAAAGACTAATAACAATAATAATGGAAATACCAATTTTGATTTACGAATAAAAGACTCCCCACATAGATATGAATAAGTAATGGAATTTGTTAAAGGCTGTTAACCTCCCTCTTTGACTCCAGATACCTTCTGAATGCAATTCCTGACCAAGGGAAGGAAAAGAGTATGAGAATGATCATGTTGATGTGTGTGCATAAGAGAGAGAGAAAGATCTTGATTGAAAGACACACCCCCCCCCGGATGAGTCAGGAGGGGTTTCTTGTTGTGCTGGCCATATAAGGACAAGAGAGGCCTGATTGGTCAAGCGCGCAGGGGTCATAGAGCACCTGCATGCTTGGTCCAATCAAGTTGCCTTGTTCACATCCCAAAGTCTCGTGGTGCCTGTAATCTCCCAAGACTTGTAATGAGAGTTTGTTCTTTATAGCTCTGTGCTGCCACATGGCGGCAGCCATTTTAGAGCTTAAACTGAGTGAGTCACATTGCTCTGCTCTGTGCTCTGGCTAATCGCTTGGCTTTGGCCTAGCGTTTATTCTCAGTTTGCTGCATTTTGGCTTTTGCTGATTTTGTTCTGCAAGCAGGAGTGTTCAGTTCGTCCCTCCCTGAGCAATTCGGAAGGCCGAGTGAGGCCTTCGGGCCTACAAGGGCCTTCACATCCCAAACACCTGGAGGGCTGCTTCATCTGAGGTGGGTGCTGCGATAGGCATCTTCACCGGGTGTGTGGACCTGGTACTGGATTTCAGGCCCAGCGGCACTCCGGCATCACCGGTCTGGTAAGGTCAGGACATCATCACTGGCTTGGGATGGCTATTACACCTCTCCCCAGTGGTGAGTGTGTGGAAGACAGTATTGTCTTCAGGTCAGGGTTCCATATAGGACCCTTGGTGGACACCTTCCCCCCCTGGTGTTTGTTGCCAGTGATGCTTTCTGGCTGTTTGTGTGTCTTGCTGAGACTTGGGGAAGGGCGGCCTTTGGCCTGGTGGTAATCACCCAAGGTCGGGTGATTGTGCTTTCAAACCATGTTCCACTCACTGAGGGGAGTGATGCCTCGCAGTAAGGCCCAATCCAAGAGGCGTGCAGCTTCGGCTGTACCCAGCTCTGGACACTCTGCTTCAAAAGGCCTTCTCAGTCTACCAGCAGAGATGATGAGATTGCTGCCCAGTTAGCACAACTGGGCAAAACAGTGCAGGCCTGTGTTGCGGTTTGCAATCAGCTTGCCCAGAAGGGACTACAGGCTACACCCACCAGTCCTAGTGCCAGCACTTCTGGGACCTCTGACACAGAGGTGCTGCCCCCTCCCATGGCACCTGATGCTCAGGTGATGAATGCTACACCGGGTCCTTCGGTGGTTTTGGCTGTGGAGGCTGGGCACCCCACTATTGCCTATATGTAGGATCTCCTGAAAAGGGTCCCTGGTGTGGAGATTCAGGATGCAGCTGCCCCTGTTTCTGAGCAGCCTACTATGCCAGATTTATATAACCTCTTGCGAGGAGTGGTTCTTCCAGGTGCTGGTGCAATGGAGCAGACCCGTGATGCACAAAGAGGAGATCAAGCTGCTGCTGCTTCATCTTTGCCAGACACCCAAGCTGTTGTGGGGCCACACTTCGGGGGACCAGTGCGGTTGGCTGGTGATGCTTCCCAGCAAGCTTAAGTTTCAGGTTTGTCTGCTACCACCATTGCACATGTAAACTGGCCTACCTCGTTATGGGCTCCAGGTGGCCAGGTTAGTCAGGGTGTGGGTGTGGAATGACCCAACCCTGCGGCTTTGGATGTAACTGTGCAGACACCTATGGTTACACAGGTCCCTGACTCTAGGGTGCAGAATGGGCACCCAATGGTTTTGGCTAGCAACACCTCTGTGGTGTCTCTTTTGAGTGCTCCTATCTTATCAGGAGCTGCTGTGCATTCTGAATCAACCCATTATACTGGGATGTCTACACCCCTTGGTTCACACCTTCCTCTTTCCACTAAAGAGAGAATTTGGAAGGGAGAGTATATTGACTTATTTTCTCTTACTTTCAAGGATCCCGAACCGAGGATCATGGTAAAAGATGGGATTGTGTTTAGTCTTCCCAAAAGAATTTCAAGTGCTCAAACGCCCTAAGCTGGAGCGCAATTTTGTAAATTGGATTATGGGTTTCACTATTTACAGATGTGTCATAGAAGAAAAGGAGCCATTGAGGTCCCCTGACTTTTCTAAATATCAGGAGATCATGATAAAAGCTTATACCAACTGCCATCACAACGCTAGAGGTGCAGCTTGGCTGCAATACAATAAGCAGTTTAGAATGAGAGCTGCATAGGATCGCTCCCTGTTGTGGAGACATGTACAGTCTGAGCTTTGGGCTGATGTTATGGTGGGGGCCTCCCCTTGAGCAGGTGTGACAATGGGTTTGCTTCCATGGTTACTATGCCAAGAGGGACAAATTTGAGGCCTGGCACAGGGGAAAGAAAGCAATTTGGCATCTGCTGGGACTTTAACTCAGGCAAGTGCAAGAGGCAGTCCTGCAGGTTCCACCATAAGTGTAACACCTGCGGGGGTGGTCACTCCAGTGCTTCCTGTAGTAGAGGTAAGTGGTCAGGAGTGGGTGGTGCCCCCCTGCCAGTATCCCCTGGAGGAAAAGACGCCATCACCAATTAAACTAACTGAAATGGTGGCGTGGTTGAAGTTATACCCTAATAAAGAGGCTGCATCTTATTTATTTCATGGCTTTTCCCTAGGTTTTCATATCCCTTTTATGGGTCCTAGGGTACATCACTATGCGCCCAATGCTCGTTCCGTGAGGGAGCTCCCGAATATTGTGAGGGAGAAACTAGCAAAAAAAATAGCTGCTGGGAGGATTTCAGGACCTCATGATCAGCTGCCTATTCCCACGCTTCGCTTATCTCCATTGGGTGTGGTGCCTTAAAAAGCCCCAAGGGAATTCAGGTTGATTCACTATTTGTCTTACCCGAAGGGGGATTCTGTGAATGATACTATAGATCCTGGGCTTACATCTGTTAAGTACGCATCATTCGACTCTGCAGTCAAGATGATTAGGAATCTAGGCAAGGGGGCCCCTTTTATCAAAGTGTGACATTAAGTCTGCCTTCAGGTTCCTTCCTGTTCACCCAGATGATTTTGACTTACTGGGTTTTCAATTCGAAGGGAAGTATTTCTTCGACAAAGCCATGCCAATGGGGTGCTCGATTTCTTGTTCAGCTTTTGAGATTTTCAGCACCTTTCTTCATTGGTATGCAGTTAAGTGGACAGGAAATAGAGCCATAATACACTATTTAGACAACTTCTTGATCGCTGGGAGTCCCAATTCCTCACAATGTGGGGATTCTTTGGTTGATTTTCAGGACTTAATGTCCAAGTTAGGAGTTCCCTTAGTGGAAGAAAAGACTGAAGGGCCAGACACACAGCTTACCTTTTTGGGTATAGAGATTGACACCATAGCTGGGATTTCTCGATTACCAAATGATAAATTGGTGGCTATGAGGCAACAGGTTAGGATGATGTTGGGGAAGCAAAAAGCAACACTTCACGAATTTCAATCCCTTACAGGACTGCTGAATTTCGCCTGAAAGGTTGTAGTCCCGGGACAAGCATTCTGCGCAAGATTATATAGGGCTACTGCAGGGATAGCTGCACCTCATCATCACATTAGGATCACAAGGGGGATTCGAGAGTATTTGAAGGTTTGAGACCTTTTTGGAGCAATTCAATGGGATTTCGTTTTGGAGATCTGAAAGTCTGCTTCGAGCAGACTTTCAAGTGCATTCAGATGCTGCTGGTGCCCATGGCTTTGGTGTTTATTGGAATGGCCAGTGGGCTGCAGAGGCATGGCGTTCTGCATGGTCAGAGTGTGGTCTGACTAGAGACCTGACATTTCCGGAGCTTTTTCCTATTGTAGTGGCTGTGCATTTGTGGGCATGCCAATTTGCTAACAAGACTCTCTGGTTTTGGTGTGACAACCAGGCGGTCGTCCACGTGGTAAATTCTCAGTCTTCCAAGTCCCCCGGAGTCATGTGTTTGGTGAGGGTGATGGTCATGCAGTGTTTGAAATTTAATGTGCTATTCCAGGCTCAGCATATTCCTGGTGTGCTTAACCCTTTGGTGGACGCCCTTTCTCGTTTTCAGCTCTCCAGGTTCTGGCAGCTGGCTCCTGAGGCATCGACACACCCAATGGAGGTACCGGCCTGGCTCTGGAGCCTTGGAGATTAGAAATTCACAGGGCAATCCTGAATTCCATTGCCCCGTCTACACGCAAGTTCTACCAAGCAGCATTGAATTCGTTTAATCAATTTTTATTGGAAATTGGGGAGGTTCAAAGTTGGCCGATTAGGGTGGACCTGATCCTACGTTTTATACTCTATCCAGACATGCAGTCTCTTGCCGGCTACTATTAGGGGGAGGCTGGCTGCCCTGGCATTTCACTCCAGGGCAAGGGGCTGGTTTGATCCTACCACAGACTTTAGAGTTAAAAGAGCTGTGGAAGATTGGTCCAGAGAATCCCCTACAACAAAGGACTCACAATGGCCGATAACTGGCACAGTCCTGGTTAGGTTATGGGAACAGTTAGCTGATGCATGTTATTCACCTGAGGAGGAGGCTTTATTTAAGGCAGTATTTGCCATAGCCTTTTTTGCAGCATTAAGAATTAGTGAAATTGTGCCCGGATCTCATAACGATCAATCTGGCAGGGCACTTTTAATTTCGGATGTTGCCTTAACTGAACAGGGGATTCAGATTTGTATTAGGTGCTCTAAGACTGATCAGTTAGCAAAGGGTCAGTCTATTTCCTTAGCCAAAGCGCCTAGTGGGCAAATTTGCCCAGTGCTAGCAATGACCAATTATTTGAGGATTAGGCCCAAACTGGCGGGCTACCTCTTCATACATTTGTCTGGTATGCCCTTAACTCAATTTCAATTTAGGGCAGTGTTGAAGAGGACACTAAAACGGGCTAAGCTGCCCTAGGCATACTTCTCTTCACATTCCTTCCATATTGGAGCGGCAACAGCTGTGGCCACTCATGGCTTGAGTGAAAACTGATATTTGCCGAATTGGCCGGTGGCGTTCTAGAGCATTCAAGTCATATGTTAGGCCATCAGGGAATTTGACTCCTGATCATCCATGCTAATTTGCCTTGTTTCTATTTCAGCTGGCTTTTTTCAAGGCAAGATATGGATTGTGGGCCACAGTTTGGTCCTCTGGGCAGAACACCACGTTCTTGAGCATCAGCACGACTCTTCATTGGGCTTGTCGCACATCGGAAACATTAAGTGGTTTGGACAAAGGGGCATGATGTGGGGAGCGCTCCTTCCTTGGATCTTGCAATTGGCTTGGTTGTATCCGCAACCCCAGGTTTTAGTTATACACCTGGGGGGAAATGACTTAGTTAAAGTACCTTATTTGCAGCTGGCAAAGCAGATGGTGAGAAATCTGCAAGAAATTCAAAAGGTTTTCCTGGGAGCTTTAATCCTTTGGTCCAAGCTCCTGCCAAGGCGTAGCTGGCCTGGAGCTCGCAAAGATGCTGTGATTAACAATGCTCAACGATGGCTTAATCTTTCCATTGCCAAACAGTTGTCTAAACTTGGCATTTTTGTAATTGAACATGAGATTAAATTGGATAGGCCGCAGCTGTACATGGGGGATGGAGTCCACCTCTCTCCTGAAGGTTTGGAGATTTATGTTAAGGCACTTTCCGAACAAATTGAGAAAGAAGTCTGTGGGGGTGGGGGGGTGGGAGAAGGGATGCCTAGAGAGGCTGGCCCCCTCTTGTGGTGGGTAATGACCCCCCCACCCCACAGGAAAATTAATATGGTTAAATAAATTAATTGGGGTAAATTGGATAATGTTAAATTAAAAGGAAGTGACAAATGCAGTTGAATGCATGACACCACAAATTGAATGGCATCATATGATATAATATGACGTCATTTCCGGAGGGGAGGGGTTATGTAAATTTGTTGTTATTTATTTGCTTACATACTTTTTCACATGCGGTGAAGGTCCACCCACCTGGTGGGTCACACCTTCACTTACACATGTGACAAAATTGTTGCAAGTTTATTCCTGTAAATAGACGCTGTACAGCTAAATAAAAGTTGTGGCCTGTTTTAACCCAAAAGAGCCATCTTGTGTCCTTTGTGCCAGTGCAAAAGTTTGAGCAAAGTAATTATTTGTCTCTCAGCTGCAGACATGGAGTTAAGCATTAAAAAACTATTGCACAGTTGCAAATTAGCAGTTCTTCATCTAAAACCTCACACAGCTGTATGAGGGGGAGGATATTTATCAGTCACCAATAAGTTTCTAGGCTCTATCAACCTTGAAGTCAATCCCAGTGCTAAGGTCTCTGTTTTTCTCTGTCTTCTCTTTCTTCTTGCATTAGTCACTTGAAAACCCCCAAGAATGCCATCAGTTTACAATAAATCACAATTGAGTTGACCCATTGGGGTTTTTTTTTTGGGGGGGGGGGACAGTTAAAACTAAGACAAGTTGTGTCAAGGAATGATTTGTAGCAGGGAAATTAGCTGAGATACCAGGGTGGAGTTCTATTTTAGAGGTTAAACCAGGAGGCTAGTTCATAGTCCTGAGAGAAAGGGTTGTGAAAAAATAAATATATATAACATACAATGTGTAGGATTTTAAACACAAATGTTGATAAGTTATTTGGAAACTGCAGAGTATAATGAGATTAAAATGGGAAGGAAGGATATCCTCTTGTCACAGGGATGGGCTACCAATAGACAAAATTTTGGGGATGAAGAATAAGAGCATAAGAATTCTCTTCCCCCACCCCCAATATTTATAGCATTGTAGTAGTTTAAAAGTTCAGTTGAACATTGAGAAATGCAGTTTAGGCATTGCAAGAAAAGGGACAAACAAAGTTACCAAGGAAATGTCAACCCAGCAAATAGGCTTTTTTTAAAGGTGGGAATGGTTTATAATGTCCCTAGTTATAGAGAATATAATTTCCTTGTTGAAACAGCTCCACTGGCTACTGGTTTGTTTCTGGGCACAATTCATGACCTGGTGCTAGTCATGACCTATAAAGCATTACACGGCTTAGGTCCAGGCTGTTTGAAAGATTGTATGTCCCCATACAAACCTTCCAGGGTCCTAAGATGTACAGGAAAAGGCTTTCCCTTGGTCCTGCCACCGTCACATCATCATCATGAGGACACAAAAGAGACCCTTCTTGGTGGCTACTCCCACCTCTGAACTCCCTTCCAGAGGTTTTCCCTTGACATGAATGTCCAGTTGTAACTGACTGTAGGGGGCGGTGCTCATCTTCATTACTAAGCCAAAGAGCTAGTGTTGTCAGAAGACTACTCTGGTGGTCACACAGGCAGCATGACTGCACAGAACAATGTTACCTTCCCACCAAAGTGGTACCTATTTATCTACTTGCACTTGCATACTTTCAAACTACTAGGTTGGCAAAAGCTGGGACTAGTGACAGGAGCTCACCCCATCATGCAACACTTGGGACTTGAACTGTCAACCTTCCAACCTTCCAACCTTCCAATTGTCAGAATTGATGTCTTAACCATTTTCACATGCACTTTTTATTTTCCTTGGACATTATCACATGTGGGCCAGAAAGCAAAAATAAAGTGGAACCGAAAATAAACGGAAAATAAACCTTGATTCTGCAAATGGCATTACCTTAATTGCAAATTTATAGTAAGCACATTTAACGTTCACACACAAGTGAGGAAAGCCCGTAAATGAGCTTCTTGCACATGCGCAGATAGAGGAATGCTCGCTGGAACAATGGGAAAAGCAGGGAAATGCTTCCAAATGCGCATTTGCTTTTCACATTACGGTAAATTCAAAATTACCTTAATTGCGCATTTGCATTTCCTCCAAACAACCAAATTTCAAAAGATCGCAGATAACACTAGTTTCTGTCCACTTTCTGTCCAGTTTTTGTGCGACGTCGTGTGAAAACACGGGGCACTAATCCAGTTTCTGTTTGGGTTTTGTGTGGATTAACCAGCAGATTTGCCCCCATGTGATAACGTCCTTTCATTTGTGGCCACATCATGGACCTTTTTTGTCCCACAACTGCCACCACCCTATGCAAAGAGCCACTCCTTTGCCAACCTTCTAAAGCTCTTGTATAAGGTTTAGTAGTGTGGATATTCATTCATACTGTAGACAAGTGTTTCATAAAGTATTAACAGAACTTTATTTATAATACAAGTAACAAGGTTTCACTTGGTCTTGCTGCACTTGCTACAATTGGTTACAATTACAAATAATAATACTCTAAGGGCCTCGGCAGATGACTAATTGAGTCGTCTGCGAGACCCGGAAGAGGAGGAGCAACCGCACGCGCGGCGCTCCTTCCTCTTCCTGAGGTCGCCCTGGGAGCTGCCGGCCCTCCACACGGCCGGCGCTTCCAGGGCAACCTCCCACCGCAGCGACCAGACGCGCTGCGGCGGAAAAGGCAGGGAAAGTGCGCCCTACGCATTTAGGGCGCACTTTGCCTGATTTCTGAAAGGAGCGCTATTTTTGCGCTCCTTTCAGGGATGCCGCCGGAGCGCCACGGTGCGGAGGCTGCGGTCCCGCGACACTCCATCCCAGGGCGTCCCTGACGCCCTGGTGTGCTTCCCCCCTAAAACACTCTTTTCCTTGGAACACTTTCAATTACCCCCACAGGACACTCTTAGCCCTTCTTTGGGTATCTTTACCACTATTTCTTAACCAGCCTCTAAGGTTATCAATATCCCTCAGGTTATTCTCTTTATTTACTCCCTCACTTGGAGTTTAGTATGGGGATTAGGCCCTTCTCTTCTGGACCTTAACCCTGTTCCACCCTGGAACCTTCACCACCAGACCTCACTGTCTGGAATCCAAACCCTATCTGACTTCCAACTGTTCCTAATGGAATTTTTTCCTCATATAGCCCAACAGTATATTGGCTGTCACCAGCTCAGTCCTCAGTCTGGCTCTAACCTGCCTTCTGTCCACAACCACTAAGCCACTGCATCCCGTTTTATGTATAAGTGAGTCTTTTATACGGTGTGTGTGTGTTTTAGTTGTGCTTTCAACTTTTGTATGTTTTTGTAATTTTATACTTTTTTTTAGCTGGTTGGTTTTAATAGTCTTTTACATTTTTATTGTAAAGTTCTAAATGGTTTTATTTGTGAGTCACCTTGGGTCCCTTTCTGGAAGAAAGGCAGCATAGAAATGAAATGAAACGAAATGAAATGAAATGAAAATAAATAAATAAATAAAATAATGTTTCATCTTTTGCAATGATAGAAATTCAGAGAATGAAAGGAAATTTCATTTTATTTGGAAGGGCAATGCCTTCATCTTCCTGCAACCCCATAGCTACATCATTGTTGAAAGTGAAATGACAACTCCAGGTAACAGATGCCAGGAGCAAAGCTGGACCATCCTCCTGGGTATTCTTCCTGATCTCCTGGCCTTTTTCCTCCCCAGAGGTCAGAGCTGTGGATATAACATGGTATCTCCTGGGTTAAGACACTGCCTCTGTTGATTGCAAGATCGGCAGGTTGGCAGTTCAAGGCCTGGGTGCTGCATGATGGGGTGAGCTCCTGTCACTAGTCCCAGCTTTTGCCAACCTAGCAGTTCAAAAGCATGCAAATGCAAGTAGATAAATAGGTACCACTTTGGTGGGAAAGTAAACAGTGTTCTTTGCAATTATGCTGGCCACAGGATCACAGAGTAGTCTCTGACAACGCTGACTTAGTAACAGAGATGAGCACCGCCCCCTATGGTCGGACACAATTTGACAATCTTGTCAACGGGGAATACCTTTAATAATAATAATAATAATAATAATAATAATTTATTTATATTTCCTGACTCTCCCTACGGATTGAAGCAGGATTACATCAATAAAAATATACAGCAACTATATGATACAATTGATAAAATATCAACATTGTTAATAATTTACCTTTACCTTTACTCCCATCAGCAATGTTTAAGTAACATTCAATTCAACTGTATGTCCAATTAGCTTCTGTGTGTTGAACAAGAGTGTGTCGCAGGGTGGTGGTCACCAACTTGTATTTCACCCCAAGCAACAAAATGCTTTGCCTCACAGCCTTTCCACAATGGCTTTTGCTCACTTGTTCACTAGCATCTCTAAGGAGTGCTTTAGTTGTGTATTCCTGGCAAGGGGTTGATTATTAGATGGCCCTTGCAATTCCTTCCAACACTGTGATTCTGTGTGATTTCTACTCTTATCCACTCTCTTCCAGCTTTACTTTTTCAAGAAAAGGAAGAAAGAATGGGAAAAGAAGTTGTAGTGAAGGAAAGACACTGTGAGTTCCTTGTTCTTTTCAGCTATTCATATAAGCAAGGAGCGGCTGTGAATGAACCAGAAAGCATCTCTTTTTAGATCCCTGTAGCTATCACTTCTGATAGCTGTTGCTATAGCTTTGAAGGCTTCTAAACACATGGCAGATGAATCATATGCTGTGGTATGATCTAGACCAGAGTTTTGACAGTTCTGTGAGACATCTGTATATGCAGAAGTATCTTTTCCTGTTACTTATCTCTCCTCCGGTTTCAGAATTTTCTGTACCCAAACCCCTTAACTCTTCACCCTAGTTGTTTTCCATTTTTCTGAGCCTAGTAAGGACAAATTAATTTTTCTTTTCATTTGGGACCTTTAGAAAATTATCATTGGACCCATCTGTTTAGCTGCAGTAGACATGAACGTGGATGAGGGAAATTATTTGGAAAAGGCCACATCCTCACTCAACTTCCTGGCATATTGTCTATAGTGTGTGACTTTAGAAGCCACTGGGAAAAAGAGAAATATTCTGCTGTGTGAATATCATTTTTATCAGCTTCTTGGTTGGAGCCATGGCAAACAGGTTTGCAGTTTTGTTGATGCTGGCACGTGAACTGAAAGGGAGATCTAACCTTAGGTTATTTTCTTTAATCTCAGAGGGAACCAGCCACACATTAACGTGCCTACCCATATAAATTGCCAGATAATTTTTTTTCCTAATCAGATTTCTTTATCTTCCTTGATTTTGATTATTTTTTCTTTTCCTCAGCTCTTCATATTTTGCTTTCTCGGATGGCTCTTGCATCCTGCCCTGGCTTCTCCTTGTAAGCTCCATATGGATTCGAGCCTGTGATTCCAAGGGATATATTTGCTTGTTTTCTCTGTGTTCCTGAAAGTAATCCAACTTCTTAAGATCACAAATTGTTCACTTGGCTCTCTGATTGTTGTATGTAGTGAGATTAAAAAAAATACCCCCTTTTTTTTGTATTTTACAACTTGTGTGGTACTAATGTTGAATTCATACTTGAAACATCCATTATTGCACCTAAGAGCTAACAGTTAAAATGGCAATCCATGGTTAACCTATAAGTAGACCTGTCCAGGGCCTGTGTGGGGAGTGCAGGCTATACCAGGTGATACCCAAAGAAGGATGATACCACTGCTTCCCAAACATCTGCCTTTGGACAGAAATGGGCTATGGCATCCACCTGTGTCTCTTTAAAGCACTAAAGAGATGGTGTAAGTTGGGCTAGGCTCAGTGAGTAGAGAAAGGATTTATATGGAGTGAGTTTCAATTTTTTAAAAAAAAATTGGGAAAAAAGCAATTTTAAATTTAACTTTTTTAAAATTTAAATTTAATTTTTTTTAAAAAAATCTTTTAAAATTTATTTCAAAAACATTACATCTTACCAATTTTTCACTTGACCCACATGAAACTATGTACATGTAAATACATTCAGGTTGTGTGTACGACACTGTAATTTAAAGGCATAATTTTAATTTTGTTAGCTGTCCATGTCACAACTATTGCCATTACATTCAGTGATATACAGGAATTAAAATTTATGAATAACATTAATACAAAAAACATTACTGAGGATTCTGTATGGTTTGGTATGGGGGGAAGTCAATGGGGGGATGACATGCATGGGGTGACACCAACCATAATGATACCACTGGACCTGTCTAAAGTTGCACTGAAAGAAATATAAATATTCCAGGTTTCAGTCAAAACTTTCAAAATGTCATCCAAGACACTGATTTATCCCTCAAATCAGTTGAGTGCCTTCAAAAGCCCCTTTAAAGTTTGAACTACAACCCAAAGCAGATTCTTTTTGACTTTTTTCCTAGTCTTACAATCATTACATGTATGAGGACCCAAAGAGAGCTTTTTTGTATGCCAGACTGTTTTAGCTATATTGTTTTAACATATGGTTGGAAAACCAGCATGTTGTAGTGGTTTGAGAGCTGGACTAGGACACTGGGAGGCCATGGCTCAAAACCTAGCTTTGACACAGAAATCCACTCAGTGACCTTAGGGCAAGTCAGTATAAAATGGCTGAGATACTACACTGGTGGTTACATGCATGGCATAGTTCTATACATGTGGAGTTACACATTAATCATGCTCTCCAACACTTGTGTTGAATGACAATGCTAACATTGTCAATGCTGTGTAATGCATGCATAATGTACATTGGCACACAAAGGTACTGCATGGACAACTGTACTTCCATAAGCATTAATGGTCATTTTATATTAGAAAAAAATGTCCAAACACTTTCACAGGGGAACTTAAACATGCATAAGAGAAAACAGGACCCCAGGCACAGCTAACAACTAATTAAATCTACATTGCTTTTGTGAGGCTCAAACCTGTTTCCTGAGGTCATTTTCCTCACTCCACCTAACTGAAGGGGCCAGCTCTAATGAGAAGACTGTTGGCAGGACAGCATATGTACCGTACATCAATACATCAATACGCATCAATACATCTTCTATGTTGTCTATGAGAGCCACTGTGATGTGGGGTTTGAGTATTGGACTAGGAAACTAGGAGACCAAGGTTCTGCTCTGATACAGAAACTCACCGGGTGACCATGGGCAAGTCACTCTCAGTCTCAAAGGAAGGCAATGACAACCCCCCTCTGAACAAATCTTACCAAGAAAAATCTGTGATACCCTTAGGTCAGCATAAGTCATAAATGACTTGAAGGCAAACAACAAGATCAACAACAGATGTTTTAGATCCCTCATGGGAGAAAGGTGGCATATAAATAAAACCAGCAGCTATTGGTACTCAAATAACTACCTGGATAACAAAAGAAACTTTGGAAAATTTCTGAATAGTCCTAAGTAATGGAGATTTCGACCATTTCCCTCTTTATTCCTATTGCTACACTGATCCAAGCAAGTGAAGTTGCTCGAGCCCTGGATAGGTATACATACATTGCCTTATTGAGTTCACAATTTATAAATGGGGTAGACTCCTTCCCTCAGAAATAGATGAATGTTTCTCTTTTAACTTCAGCTGAATTATGTTCTATACTCAAAAACACTATGCACTATGTCTTGTGCCCACCATATATCACATATTGTAGAAGGGAACACAGCATATGAACAAATGCTGTATAGCATATTGCAAACACAAGATTAAGATCAATCTATAAATAGGGCCTGGAATGTCTATTTTTAAATAATGGAAGAACAATGGCAGACTGTAAGTTTCTAAAAGATCTGGGAGTGTCGGGGTCCTGTTACTTACCTCTTACATTTGCAAATTTGTAGCTGTGTTGATTTATAATTTACCTTTATATCTATGGGCAAAGCTTGGAAAGTAATTTGTTTCTACTACTTGTTATAGTATTTATAAAGGTACCATATATACTTGTGTACATGTTGACCTCATGTATAAGTCAAGGGCCAAAATCATGGATTTTGATATGACCAGTGAATAAGTTCAGAGTAGACTTTAGGGGTCAGAAGTTTTTAACAGCGGGTTAGAAGTGGAGAGAAAGGGGGTGTTTGGACATCAGAGGAAATGCAAAAGGCTTTTAAGATCAGGTTGGAAGTGAAAGGATAAAAGGGAATTGGACCATCCAGGGAAATGCAAAGAGGAAGAGGATTAGAATGCCAAAAAAGTTTTAAGATCGGATTGAGAAGGGAATCGCCACACACACACTCACAGAAATCACTGCTGAGGCAGAGAGGGTGGGACATTGGGTCTAGTTTTTAAAGGACTTTTATAAGCAATATTATTGTTTGTTTGTTGTTTGTTTGTTGTTGTTGTTAACTGCGCTCCAGTCACTCAACTCATGGTGACTGTACTGACCCATATATAAGTCAACCCCAGATTTTAGAGTCAATTTTGGGCATAAATTTCATGACGTACAGTTGATTCACTCTCATTAACCCATTGAAATACATGGGAAGTTACTTGTCACATTTTCCCCTATTACTTTAAAAAGCAATTAAGGGCACCATAAAACATTGGCAATTCCTGTCAAAATGGCTCTAGAGATCCAGAAGATATTATTTGCTACACCAGGAAAGTCACTTTGGTCTCATTTGGTACAATTGGCACTCTATATCCACTGATTCCCTATCCATGGATTCAGTCATCCATGGATCGAATATATATGTGTATATGTGTGTGTGTATGTATATATATATATATATATATATATATATATATTCATCAAAAAGCAACACTTGATTTTGTCATTTTAATATGCCATTGTATATAATGAAACCTGAGCATCCACAGATTTTGATATTCACAAAGGAGCCTGGAACCAAACTTCAGCAGATACCAGTGGACCATTTTATGTTACTTTTGAACTTTAACTTCATTATAATCTTCTTATCAAAATAACCAAAACAACAACAACAACAACAATTTTTAAAAACTTTTTCAGGTTTTTTTTCCCAGGATGCAACATCTTACTTTCAAAAACTTTGAAATTCACACAACCAGAATTGACATTTTTGTTTTGTGGCTTCCTCTTTTTCAATGGCCTAACAATCTTAAACATGACATCAGAAATGACCAGGAGTATATAAACTGGGCATACAGCACTATATGTGGTGCCAAACATAAAACTCCAGAGATTGTGACATGTTGACTGCACAGTATTGTTGGAAGGAATACTCAAAAAGATTTTTTTGAAATGGTAGAGGTATATGTTTCTCATGTGTTTGGAAATCCTGATTAGGCGACTGGTAAAAACTTTTGCAGTCTGGACTTATTCTGTGCAAAATTCACTTCTGCCAGTTTTTACTTTTGCTTTGCAAACAAAACAGCATGTTCAGTGCAGGAAGAAGAATTTTCTTTGCAGAAAATAAAATTCTTGTGCACAGTATTGCTCTTGTGCAGAAAAAAATGCTGTTTCCTGCGCAGAAAATACTATTTTGTGTGTAAAAACACCATATGTGAATTTTGCACAGAATAAGTCCCAAACTGCAGAGTGAAAATTGTACAATTTAAAGACTTTCTCTCAGTGGTAAGAAGATTGCTAAAATTACTCACTGATTCCTTCAAGAGCAAAATTAGCAAAGAATTGTATCTTCAGGGCAGAATGTAGCACAGCTTAAATACTTCCAGACAAGTACAAAGAAAATCTTAGTTCCTTTATTTCTCCATGATTCAACAAAAGATCACCCTGACATTAAAGCTGAGGTAAAGATAAAGGGCGATGGAATAGAAATTCCTTGTAATGTTAGAATAAAAGGAAAACATAGAGTAGTGGTGGGTGCAGTAATTGTTATCCAGCTCTGGAAAAGTCTGATTCCCAGAGTTCACCAAATCCTGAGTTTGAGTATTTTTCAGTGATGCTATGGGATCTTTAACTTAAAGAAAGGGGCTCTTTTACACCACAAAATTATAACACCATGATTCCACTTTGATAGCCATGGTAACATCCTTTGGAATCCTAGAATGCAGTTAAGTGCATGGACTTTACAATTCTCTGCCAGAGAGCTATAGTGCCTCACCTGACTACAAATCCCAGACTTCCATAGGATGTTGCTACAGCAATTAAAGTGGGAATCATGTATAACTGTGAACTGTGAAAGGGCCCGTCATTTCATTGGTTATGGTTAGGGGTTAAAGGAATATTAGAAAATATTCAAAAAATGGTTAAAAACCATTTTGGGGGAAGAGGGTTTGAGAAATCATGATGAGAATCTTCACAGTTTGAGACTTATACTGTGCAAAATTCACATGTGGTTATTTTGCGCCAAAATCAGCATTTTCTGCACAGGAAACAGCCTTTTCTTCAGGGAGAATTATATTTCAATACAAAAATATTATTTCCTGTGCAGAAAATGCTGTTGCATTGTCCATTTTGCATTGGACAAAAATGTCCAAACACTTTTCGCAGGAGAACTATAGATGCATAAGAGAAAACAGAGTCCCAGGCATTGCTAATACCTAGCTAAATCTACACTGCTAATTTGTGTTGTTCAGCTCTGTTTCCTGAGGTTATTTCCTCACTCCATGTAAGTGGTGGGGGCAGTGAAGACTGGTGACAAGGACAGCATATGCAAACCCAACTCTTCTCCTCACATCAATGCATCCTTCTGTGCTGTCTGTGGGAACCAGTGTGGTGTAATGTTTGTGTGTTGGACTTGGAAATTAAGAGACCAAGGATAAAATCCCTGCTCAGCTACAGAAACTGCTAAGTGGCTTTGGGCAAGTCAGACTCTCAGCCTGAGAGGAAAGCAATGGCAAATCCAATTGGACCAAATCTTGCTAAGAAAACCCAATGACACTTTCCCCTTATGGTTGCCCTAAGTCAGAAATGATTTGAAGGCACACAGTAACAAAACAGCATGTTGTTTATCATAGAATCATAGAGTTGGAAAAGACCTCAAGGGCCATCCAGTCCAACCCCCTGCCATGCAGGAACTCACAAACAAAGCACCCCAAAAGATGTCCATCCAGCCTCTATTTAAAAACCTCCAAAGAAGGAGACTCCACTACTCTCTGAGGGAGAGTGTTCCGCTGTTGAACAGCCTTTACTGTCAGGAAGTTCCTCTTAAAGTTCAGGTGGAATCTCTTTGCACCCATTGCTCCAGGTCCTGTTCTCTGGAGCAGCAGAAAACAAGCTTGCTCCATCCTCAATAAGACACCCCTTCAAATACTTAAACAGAGCTACATATCACCTCTTAACCATCTCTTCTCCAGGCTAAACATATTCAGTTCCTTAAACTGCTCCTCATAAGGCATGGTTTCCAGAGCCTTCACCATTTTGTTTGCCCTTCTCTGGTCATGCTTCAGCTTGTCAACATCCTTTTTGAATTTTGATGCCCATGGCTAGTGTGAAATTAGTTGCTGCTTAAGATGTTTGCTTTATTCTTTCTAATGGTAGGGGTGGCCCAGCTCTCCTTTCTCAAATTTGGGGGATGTTGGAGGTGGCACTTCAGTTCAGCCTTTCCCTTTATAGCTTCAGGCACATCCATGCCTGGTTGCAGCTGGTGTTTGCTTGCTATCCTTATCTATTTGTGTGCAGATCTTTCCTCACAGTATTTCCCACCTTTCTTTGGAAAGGGATAGCTAGAGCTACAGGTCAGCTAGAGAGGCATCCAGATACAATTTTCACACCCTCTTGCTGCCCCACCCTTCACCCTTCGCTCTCGCATAGATGAGATAGTTCATCTCATCTTTTAGTGACTGTACTTCTGAAAGATCTCATCACTCAAATAATTCCATGGAGGGATGTCTTTAAAAACAAACACAAAAGAATAAGAAGAAAAAAAGAAGGGGGGAGAGGTAAAAGGAGGGGGGGCGAAGAAGTTGCAGCAAAACTAAAGTTCCATGTTTAAAAGCAATAACCATATTGCTGGCACATTACTTTTTTTTAGCAATCTAAAATCAAAATATAGTTGTTGTAAATATGGCCAGCACATGGTAATGTTTAAAGAGAAAGAGTTATAGCTTTTTCTCTCCCCCCCCCCCAACATTGTTGAAAAAAAAATGTTTACACATCTTTGCAGAGGTGTGTGTACTTAAATTCTTTATTCAGTATTATATTTCCCCCACCAAAATAAGAACAATTAAGCCATACACCCTTCTCTCCATCTCAGCCAGCCAGCTTGGGTGACAAATATGTCAAATTAATACATCACCAGGTATGAAAGCACCGTTAGAATTTGACTGAGGTACTTCCAGCTTGAGAAAGGGAACGATTTATCAATGCAAACTTAATAACATCTATTTGAATCTAACTAAAAATCAATATTTCATTACCAAATTGTTAGCGAGAATGAAGAAAAATTGCGGAAGTCGGGCAGTTTGGTGGAAGAGAAGCATCAGGAGTTCAATGGGGAGACGGGATGATTCATGAGGCCAAGCTGGGAGAAGGGTGAAGGAGGACAAATGCAGGGAAACTTGGAGGGCTCCCATTCTCTTATGACCTTGGTGGTGAGAGAGGAGGGGGAATACAAGAAAATGAAAGTGACTGTCAACTCCCAACAGGGATGGATCATGCTATAAATCACACACAGTCCAGAGGGAGAGAGAGAGGGAGGGAGGGTTGGGGGAGTGCCTACTGGGGGCAGCATTGACCAAGGGAGGGAAATTGTTGGTTAATTTAACTGTTTGAAACATGAGTGTCTTTTGTTTATAGATCAGCAGGAGCGAGGAGGCCATATCTGAATCTCTCCCCCTTCCTAAACAGAGTGTACACAGAGCAGCTCAGGGTCAGGCAGATGCAGAAACATTGTTTTCTATTGGCTGGGATTTAAAGTACAGATCCAATAAACATTTCCTTCAGTCCCTAGAAGAGAGAAAAATGAGAGAATGAGGTTTGCTTGACACATAACTAAATCAGGAGATAGGAGAGGCCCAGTTCTTGAGAAGGGTTTCCCCTCTCCTTTTATTTTCTTCCCTTTGTAGATGTGATTTGCACAAAGCCCTCATCTATTTAAGGACATTAATACTGCTGTTATTATGCTGTTCTGTAGTGATCTAAACAGAAAGCCAGAACCATTTGTTTAAGCCTTAACTACATGTAGTGTTTACAGGTTTGGGTTCTTTTAAAAAAAAAAAAAGCACAACAACAACAAGCAAACAAAAACAACTTTCACCACTTTGCTTGGTGTTGCCTTTTTATTTCCCTTCATTTTCTCTTTCTTTGGTGTATCTATTCTCTGGCGAAATGGTAGTTAGCCAAATAAAAACACAAAGTAAAATGGAGAAATTTGTAACTGTCTTGGAACAATAGATATAGTGAAGAGCTGGTTTCAGATATGGATATCAGACCTCTTCACATTAAATTACAATTTATTCTTGGGAGTAGATTGTTTGCTAAATTGTTACAGAGTCCTGGCTGTGTCTATCCATCAGGCATCTCTTTTTGCACTTGCCCTGTCTCTTCTGATTGAGCCTTTTTTATCCTTCCTAATCCATCAGCATAAAAAGAACTTGTGTTTCTTTCATGAAGCAAATGAAAGGATATTCATTTCAATAGCCAACCCTGGAAAGTGACCCTTATTCATTTACAACTAGAATGGATGACTTCTTGAGTGATGATGCCTGGTACAGTCAGGTTGCCTAGCAGATAGCACACATTTTAGTACTCAGTGACCACAAGAAATATGAACCTGGTCCAGTTGAAACAGCTTTTCTGAGACAGCCATCTTGTTCAATTAGGCTATTCTAAGAATTGTCTTCAAATTTCTCTGGAAATAATTTCATGGTAGATTTGGAAGTTTGTGTTTTGTTGAAAGAATTTCAGAAATACCTAGTGTTATGAGAAGACCAGACATTTCTCTGAGGAGGTTCTACTCATCCTTAAGGTGCCACTAAGTTTTGCTTCATAGACAGCAGACCTTGTGGCAGGAGTAGGCAACCTTTCCCCTTTAAGGGCCGAGGGACTTCAGCTCCCAGAATCCCAGGAGCTATTGGCCAACATGGGACTATTGGCCAACATGGCTGAGGCTTCTGGGAGCTGAAGTCCCTCGGCCCTTAAAGGGGAAAGGTTGCCTACCCCTGCCTTGTGGCATATGACATGAAAACCTTAACTCAGGGGTAGGCAACCTTTCCCCTTTAAGGGCCAAGGGACTTCAGCTCCCAGAAGCCTCAGCCATGTTGGCCAATAGTCCCAGGTTGGCCAATAGCTCCTTGGATTCTGGGAGCTGAAGTCCCTCGGCCCTTAAAGGGGAAAGGTTGCCTACCCCTGCCTTAACTAATTCCATACAAAACTTGGAATAGTTGCCTTTTTGGATGACTCCCAAAATTTTCCAGCCACTATTGCTCCTGACCCTGCTGGTCGGAGGGCTCTGTGTGTCACCATGACTGATTCTGATTCTGCCCATCATTACACACTTGATCTTAGCCAAAAGGCTAAGAAGTGATTCTGCCCATCATTAGCTTGCGGTCCCTGACAGATTAACCCTTGAGGGAATATAACTCTCAGTTGGACAAAACATGCACCCCACACCTAATATAGAGTGCTGAGGTGAGCCATATCAGGCATTTTAAAAAAAACACATTAATTACAATTACGTCTGCCCCCAAGCTTGGTAAAGACCAGCAACATTTCTCTAAAGGGC
Source organism: Phrynosoma blainvillii (assembly GCA_026167975.1). Classification (NCBI taxonomy): domain Eukaryota; kingdom Metazoa; phylum Chordata; class Lepidosauria; order Squamata; family Phrynosomatidae; genus Phrynosoma; species Phrynosoma blainvillii. Next base: position 18,139,891 of record JANUYF010000007.1, on the reverse strand, counting down.
TGAATAATATGGTGAACTGTTTCTTTTAGAGGCTCTTGAAATCCCACAGATTTCAGTGGGATAAATTTAAGCACATCCTTATGCTAATATTGGAATCAAAAATATTTGGCTGGACTCTGGCTTCACATACATTTTTCTCCAATTGCCACATTACTTGCATGTGCTTGTCCTGAGCAGTAGATGTATTAATTATTCACAATACAACCTTGTCATTCTACGTTATTTTGTGAAATCAAGCTATCATGGATGGGGTTTCCCTTCCAAATGATTGGATTACCAAAAGATGAGCTGTTTCAGTAATGAATGTATTCATTGCTTAATCAGTTTTGGCATTTATTTGTTAACTATGACTATGTCCCTGGCATGGGATCAATCTTACCAGTGATCTCCCTGCATACATTCTCCTCCAAAATTTAATGTTTCAATGTGTTACCCATACAAATTGCTGCCCTATGACAAGGGGGTTACTTGCCTCTGTTCAGTATAGCTATCCTTCTTTAGTAAGCATGTAGATTATAAATTAAGCATATTGTCCTGCAAGGTGATAATTCAAAAGTGTATAATTAAAGTTGACTAATGGTCACAGTCAACAGAGTTCTGTTCTGGCATGCTTTGCTGAAAATATGGTGGAGGACCCATTTTATCAAATTTCTGACATTGTTAATTAGTACAGTGGTAAGTAGGATCTCCTTTTCAAAAAGAGGAATATAAACAGAGAATTATGGTGCATTGTTTTTCCAAAAATGATTTGATGGTACCTCTGAATTGTAGTGCTTCTGTTGACAATCTTATTATAGATGTGCTGCAAATGGGTACATCATGTACAAATCCAGCAACTCCAAATGTTTTGAACAGACCATTTCCCATCCAGTTAACGCAACCTACATTGGAATGGGTAACATGTAACCTATGGGCAGTGTGAAGCCCTTATACCCCAATATATTCTTGATGACACCAGTCACCACCACAGGATTGGCATATATTAGAAACACTGGTAGTTAAAGGTGATGGACAACATCACTGGGCTGTTTAGCATTGTTATTGCTGCCTGTTCTATTGGGCTCTTCTTAAAGGTCCAATTGCAAGCTGTATCCCAGCCCCTGAGATTTTGGAGTCTAAAAAATGAGACTAGGAGTTGGGACCTGGTGATGTCATAGGAATGAGTCCTCAATATATCAAAGAGGTGGGGCAGGCAAAAGTTGGAAAGTGGACCGAAAGTGTGAAATCTGGGTAAAAAGGCAATATAGTAACCTATATTACCTGTCTAGAACAAAATGACCCCCTTTCCAGTAAATGCATCCAATATCTGGAGCAGATTTTGATACCACTTTTCCTTCTAGTCCCTGTATCCCTGAAGCCTAAAGCACAGCACAGATGAGTTTTTCCAAGTGTTATGCTATTCTGTAGCTTGTGGAAGGCTTACCAAAAGTTCACAGAGAGTTCTTTCTTTCCAGGTGCCCTGCTGCTGCTTACACAAAAGAAGACTCATATTTTTTGATAGTATGATGCAGTTGCTGTCTTGCAGTAGAGGGTGTGATGCATCAAGTTCATGCATCCATTATTTCTCTCCATTCTGCTCTCCTTGTTTTTGGCTTTTTGGTGAACTGACATGGTATGAGTACAACACATACAGGAATACCTTCAAGATGACCCAGGAAACTCTGGCACTAGCTGAGAATGGGTAGAAATTGGTGCACAGACTTTAAAGACAGACTTTCTCTTCATCAAGAGCTTCTCAACATTAGAGTTATTTCTCTGCCTGGAAATTCCTTAAGACTTCAGCTGGCACTCTGTGACCCAGCAACTGTACTAGCAATCCAAAAAGATATCAAGGTAAAGGGAAACCTTTATTCTTCTTCTTTTCACAACCTATTCATTTCAAGAAGGCAAGAAACCAGCAGTAATAGCAGAGTACAGGATCAAGGGTCTCTTAGCACTGGAAATGGGCCGCTATCTTAGACACAGACTATTAGGCGTGGACCTTATTGTGCTAAACTCTGGTCTCAGTCCTGATTACATCCGGTACAAGAATCTAGCATTCATGTTGCACAGGGAACACAGCATTAGAGTAGGTCTTCTGGGCACTTTTGACCAGAGTTTCGAAAATATATTATTTTGGATCATAACACAGATTCTATGCATACTAGCTGGTGAATACTGAAAACTGCTGTCCAAAGGTTTTTCCAAGGTCTCATTTAGGACAATCCTCAATTCCTCCTTAAAAACAAGCAATTAACATGCACATTCTGTATATGAAGTCACCAATAAGTCAAGAACATAGTTTTAAAAAGTAAGTCCTCGGAATGCTTTTCTGTTTGTTTGCATTTTCCATATCTGTCAACCATGGAATGCTGCAATTTGAATTTAAGTGTCACCTTTTTTTTCTTTTCTTTTTTTCTAAAATTACCCTCCTGAATTTATGCTACACATACAGGCTGCAATCCTGCACAGAGAGAGGTTACTTGGCTCCATCTCAGTGGAGTCAATGAAATTTAAAAGGCCTAGCTGTGTAGGATTGCAGCCATAATGTTTAGATCAGTGGAGGAAACAAGGGAAGAGACTCCAGGAAAGAAAGAGGGGAATGCAATTGGAGTATGTGAGAGATAGCTTTTGTCTTCTTTATCACCACTTTCATGCAGTGCTTGCAGAAGAGATATTAATGTATTGTGGAGACTGCAACAAAAGTGTGATCCCTTTTTTAAAAGCAGATTTTTATCAAAACTCCAGATGGTCAGCATGTGATCAAAAGTGCCATAGGCAAACAGGATATTCCTTCGTGTCCATATCCAATTTCTTTACCAAATCCATACCTTCTTGCACTCTCTTCTATAAGTCTGTATTCATTCTTTCATCATTAGATTTACTTTTTTTTAAAAAAAATGCAGTTATGTCCCACACATGTTCATAGACAATGAAGATAATTAAAAGCATTAGTGATGTAGATGTACAGAGTGAAAGCTCAGTCTCCCACTGATTTATTCTCAGAAGTACCTTTTAAAAGTTTCAGATATGGAGGGAAGATTTAAGAATAGGCCTACCCAAACCAATTGGGAGAGTGAGGCAACTATCTTAGGTGACAAATTTATTCCACAAGTCATTTCTCTCTCTTGGAGGATGAAAGTTCTGTGTGAGTGACACCCAACTTGTCCTAAAGTTCAGGTGGTGGAGGACCCTATTTCACTGCAATTGTTCAGAGTTCAATTGCTAGTCCAAACAACTTCTATATAGAGATTGTAGAGGGATGCATTTTTCTCCTTTATCTCAAGTTGGAATGGAAAGGATATTCAATAACATTTGATTAAAGGTCAGGAATGATGCTTCCTGAATTCCTGCCTGTTTAGAATCTGCACAGCTCTCAACTTTTTTGTGTGAGAGACCTTGCCAGAAAACTGTCCTTTCAGTGCAGAAATCTTGTTCTCTGCACAGTAAATCATATTTGTAAGGAAAAAAATGATTTACTCCACAAAACAAACAAACAAACAAACAAAAACCCCACAAGATTCATGTGCAGAAAATGATTCTTTTCTTTTCTTTTCTTTTCTTTTTTTTTTTTTTGGTTTTGGGGTCTTTTTGCACAGAAGAAATCCCAAACTGAATAGTTTTTCAAAACAAGTTTCTACAGCAGAAAGGAAATTGCTTGTTGCTTCCCTAAGATCAAAATTAGTGAAGGTTTACATATCTAGTCTCAGATTTACATTTTAGTCCCAAACATGTTTGGGGTCTGAAGAATGAGATTTTTTTCAAGGCTCAGACTCCTACTTTTTGTATATAATTAAAGCTAAGCGGGGGATAAACACCTATGGGCTTTTACTGATGGGGCAAATGTGTAGAACAATTGTGGAATTTCTTGCTGTAGTTCTTTGCAGTTTTATGAATATTAAAATAATGTGTTTGTTGCCTCAGAAGATTTTTTGGTAATATCAAACACCAGCTGCAACATTTTAATCCCATCGTCAAGTAGGTTTCTTTTAAAGTTCAAGATGTTGGAACAAGAAAAGTATGCTTCACTCTAGCCTCTCTCTTTTTTCATTCAAAAAAGAGTTACATTACCACAGTGAAATGACATTTTTATATTTTTGCACTTTGGCATCATTGTGTATATATCTTCAATATGCAATATGCAATCCATATGCCATGGATTTCCTAGTGCCTTCAAACTGATTATGGTGATCCCATGGATTTCCTAGTGTTTTTAAAGGCAAGAAATACCTTATCTTTACCAGAAATGGTTTTGCCAATTCCTTCCTCTGAAATACAGTGTGCAGCACCTGGTATTATTGTACTATACTTATTTGAAAACAACATCAACATCCATAGGGCCACCTCAGCAAACTATGTCCTGGTTTAAAAAAACACACACAACATCTTTGGAACAGGTCTAGTGCAAATGCAAGAAAGCACTACAATGAGCCCTCTCAAAAGAATGGATCAAGTGGAAAACTCAACTCAAAAATAATAAAAAAAACTTAAAACTCAAAAATGCCTATCCTTCAAAAGTCATGGTTCTTTAGACCAATTTGGAAAAGCCCATAGGCTGTACCAGAGAAGAGCTAGGAGGAAGCAATACTACTGCCTCACAAGTACACACAAAAATAGCTTGCTGCCTGCCTTTTCTCATACTAAACCCCTGGGTTTACTTGAAGAGAAGGCACTTGTCATATATAAATTAAAGTTGAACCAGATGTTGCAAATGAAAATAATAATGCATTCTTAAGTATGCCTGAAATGTAACTAAATGAGTCTGACCTAGGATAATATGTAACACTTGAGAGAGTTAATGTGAAATATATCATTTATTTCTCTGTTGGACACATGTGGGACGAAGCTGACCATACCGCATAAATGAATTTCATGCCTTCTGTGCAGAGGTGTTGATATGGAGGGGGGCAAAATGAGTGCTTTGCCCCCCCCTAATACAAATTATATTCCCGAAATTAAAAAAAAAACACCTCTTTCACTGCCCAAATTTCTAACATTGCAGAGAGTGAGGCATTGAAAATCATTCACACCTAGAATTCTCATATTTGATTCCCACTCATGTTGCTTCCCATTTTCATGGGATGACTAAACTGCATTTCTAAATGCATTTTTTAATGTCAAAAAATAAAATTTTAAATTACTTCAGTGCTAGAAATGTGGGGACTGAAGGAAAAATGCATCGAGGGAGCATAATTTTTATTTGGGGATGGCAGTGCTCCCATTTTGCCTCCCCATCCCCATTCATAGTAGCTATGCCCATGCTTTGGTGCCTCCTGGAAATATTTTCTTTCTCTCAAGGACTGGATTTTTAATGGATTTTAAGAATGTTTGTTTTATACTACATAGTACCTAGGAATACAGAGCCCTCTGAGTGACATGGTATGATCTGAAATAACAATGAGAAAAGCTTCTCCCTCTTTCTTCCCCAAATGGTTCCCTTTGCTTATACAACACTCAGCACACAAACAGGTGTCATAGGTACTTATAGATAGGAGACACAATGACAAGAGCTTTCAAGAGCAGTCCTTTTCTCCATTTGTATCAGATGAGCTTTCAATGTATTGATAGCATCAGGCTTTAAGAAGTAAAGGCTAGGCTTCTTTGATTATGTGTGCAAGGAACTGTGAAACATTGCTCATGAAAATCCATTCAGCCAAGGCCTTGTGGAGTTGCTACTTTGCTGTGAAGCTTTTTGAATATATTCTGATAGAGGACTTTTTATAGTCTCCTCAAAGCCCCAACAAACTTCAAATTATGCTTGAAAAACTAAGCCACCATTCTAAAAAGACCGCCCTCCCCTCCTACCCATCACAGTGTGCCTAACCAAATTCCAAAACAAGCCATCTGATAAGCACATTTATAATCTGAGATAATTTACTATTATTATTTTTTTCCAAATCACTTCTTGTCTTAATGACATGATCTGTTAAATAAAAGCCCCTTTGGTTGCTGCAATGTGTTGAGGTGTGTGAGTTGCTGGAGGAATGGGGACACCAAAGAAGATGGCTCCTTTTCTTTCTTTCTTTCTTTCTTTCTTTCTTTCTTTCTTTCTTTCTTTCTTTTTTTAAAACAATATTTTTTTCTGTCATAAAGCACCACAGCACTCTAACTGCAAGCAGAGAACAGGAACAGATCCTCTAGTGTCTGAGGTACTCTGTGCCATAAACTCCCATAATAGAAACAGATGGTAAAAATGCCTTGGATGTAAGAAAGTACTGTATGAGTGGCTCTACCCTCACAGATGAAGAGATTGAAGCCTGAAACTAAAGAGATACATTTGGCTTCATGCCATCCATGTTCTATAATTCAGCAGTTGGTATTAGTGATCGGCAAAGGTACAATTTATGACAGTGGCCTTTTCGACTGAAGAACCTTCTGGAATGGCTGGGAAAAAACCCTCTTGCTTTATTTTCGCCTTGACTGAAAAAAAAAAAATATCCAGGAGTGGGAAGTTGTTGCTTATCGCTGATGAATTCTTTGTAATGGGGTTGCTGGTAATGGTGGGGAGACCACAGTCTTCTAGACCTATGGGTCATAAAGTGTGGGGCAAGGATGCTGTGTTTCTGGCATGAGGGTATGGCAGAATCTCTGTTTGCTTAGGATGGCAGGAAAAATGGCATCACAGTCAGTTAAAATAATAGAACAGTGACTTGAATTATGGAGATTCAGAAAAATCTGCCACTGAGAAGAAAGTTAGCAATAGCTGGCAAACATGGTGAGGGAGGGAGGGAGGAGTTTCTTGAAGCTTCCTTATAGCAATTATGTTAACATGTGTCATGATGAGCTAAGTGGCAAGTATCACACCTAGGAGTGGAACTGGCAAAGGGATTTTTATTCATTTCTGAAAGACAGCTAAAGAAATGTCACTCGTTTCACTTGGCATTGTTTTACTAGTTTTGCCATGAGTGAAGGGAAATGTAATGTGAGCATTGCACTGGAGGGGCAGCTGAAGGTCACAAGTGAAATATAGCTTTCTGCAGTGCTTGGTCTCCATCTGAATGCTACCTAGATTATCATCAGGACTCACTGTCATGATGGGGAGACCTTGTCAGATAAAAGAGGTCGCCTTGAAGACGGAAGAAAAATTGTGGGGTGCAAGCCTCAGCATGATCAACTACATGGGAAGCAGTGTCTCATGAGTCTCTGGCCCATAACCTTGTGCTGCAACTGCTGCTGCTGCTGTGTGTGTGTGCCTGTGTGTGAAAGTATGTGTATGTGCAGTTCTGACAGCAATAAATTACTGAGCAAAAGGCATTCTTCTTCTTCTGCTAGATTTCTATTGGAACATAAGATACTGCTGGGCTTTTGTTGTTGTTAGCTGTCCTCGAGTCAGTTCCAACTCATGGCAACCCTGTGGATGAGCTAGTCCTTTCCAAACTATGCAACTCTCTTAGCACAAGTTAGCATCAGCTCTAGTTCAGAGGTGGAGCACATGCTCTGAATGTGTAAGGTCCCATGTTCAATCATTATCCTCTCCAAGTAGGATTGGAGAAAAAAAGCTGTGGTCTGATAGATGGACTAGTGGTATTTTTCATTAGAAATCAGATTCATCTGACAGAAGAAGACAAAAGGCAATCTGTAGGCACCTTGACTATTTGCACTAAGAAGTAGGTTTGACCTGAATTTTCTCATAAAGATCAGGAAGTGTCCCATGATCTACCCTGCTGTGACTAATTGATAGCAAATACATTTCTTTTGCTGGGGTTGCTAATACCTCTGATATTTTATTCAGATATGCATGGTTCAAATCTTTACCTGTTATTGCTCAGTTCACTAGTTCAGTACTCATTGTGGGCTTGAAGCACAACAAAAGGGAAATAGTGATTTATTTTCCCATCACCTAATACACTTATGTGTAATATAAATGATTGTCTATATTGGGGGTGGGCAAAGTATTTTTCTTCCTGGAGGAGAAGGCGGCAACAACAGTGAAGATGACAATGACAATGGTGAATTGCCTCTCTTGGAAGCTTTCTGGAGAGGCATTTTACTTTTCATATCAGCTTCAGTCCCTCTTTGTACTGCTTGACTGAAACACACACACACACAACTCATTTTTCAAAACCAAAATTTCTCATGTTTTTGGTAGTGTGTATGTAACCACTAGAGGGTCCCAGAAATCTCAGAGAAAATCCACCACACAACACAATATATTTATATGGCTCAATGGACCATCTCAATAGCTTGTCTCATATACAAAGCATTGCCTATGAAGTGGCCTTCAGTATCTTATTCTGGAACTGTAGGCAAAAGGCACCTTGAAATTCTCCACCTTCTTTGTGGGCACAAAAACTGTTGTGTGCATTTGTACATGTATTCCATGCACAACCATTTCAACTGGCATACCCTTGCTGGAAGTAGTACTGGCAGTTAACTATCCTCAGCACTTTGTATCTTCCATAATGCCTGGGACATAATGTTGTTCTCGATCACAATAAAGGCAACATGGTGGCAACCACATACAAAAAACCTGGCAGAATCCATGGAGGATATTTAAAGACAATTCTAAAATGTGGTTGTTGTTTTTTTTCTATTGGTGAAAGGGGGGGGGGGGGAGAGAAAAAAATCTCAGAAAAATCTTTTGAGACATTTTAACTCATCTGTTTTATTACAATATGGTTCATTTTACAAAAGCCCTATTGAGGAATCAGTAGGGTGCACCAATACATGGAAGAAGGAGTGAGACTGTGCATACTCATACCCAACCAAGACCTTTTTCTTACATTTGCTTGAATGTGAGTAGAAGCCTCCACTTGACTGGGAATCCAACTTGTCAGAGCTTCTCACTGAGTAAAGAGATTACTCAGGTTAGTGTTGCTGAGCTGTAGCTCAGTGGTAGGGCACATGTTCCAAATCTAGAAGGTTCCAGATTGTGAGAACCAATGTATCAAAGATTTCTTCATTCAACATAAGTTGGAATTGAAGTGATGGAGCTGATGGACTCATCTGCTCACCTTTCTTCTAACTTATGTTGCTTGAACCTTATTAACATGTAGCACCTTAAACTGGGGCTAAATCACCAAGCTGAAAGGATACTGAAAGCTTGCTACATATTTACTCAGCCAAGAGTAACACTTCTTCACAGTAGTTCTGTGAAGTTTGCCCAAACAAGACTGCAGTGCTTTTATGACTGCAGCTAATAGCATTAGAAATAAAGATTAAAGTTTATCCTGGCATTATCGTTTCTCTGACTCCCAAAGATCTAAGTGAAACCTGCAGATGCATAGACCTTTCCCCAAACATTATATTTTATGCAGTCCAAAATGTGACACATGGGGTTTTTAATAATTCACTGCTTGTTAACATTAAACAACTGTTAACATGCTCAAATAATTAGTTATGCTTGCTTGACATGTTTGCATCTTTAATAATTGATGCATTTATCTTAATTACTAACAGTATTATGGTCGTAATATGCATCTTTTTTCTATCTTAAAATTTTAACAAAAACTGACTTTTTGCCAAAAATGATTATCTTCTAAGTTTTAATTACTCGTTGTAATTAAATTGCAAGCCACTGTATTTTATTTAAAAATATCTTTCATGAAAAAAATGTTTAATGGAAATGAGGTGATTTGTTGTTTATGCATCACAGTTAGTAAATATTTCATAAGTTTCATATTACCATTTTGGAGTGGATATATAAACGTACACACACACACACACACACACACACACACACACACATATAGACACTCAGAATTCTTAATCCAAAAGACACTTTTAATATTATTAGGGTTGTCCTCATTTTTCCTCCCACCATAAAGAAAGATTGTACATAGGTTACGTGGAGCAACAGGCATGCAAGATCTTGGAATGATATAGGTGCCTTGGGTGTTCTTTATTTTTGCATGAAATGAAGATGACTTCAGGATGAGAGGGAAAAAATCTTTATCAGGCATCTCTGTCAACATCTCTCTTGCATTCTACTAATAGCAGTGGTGGCTGAGCTGTGTATACAATCAATTGTTTATTTATTAAATGCTGCTAGAGATGGAAAGAGGCTTAATTTTACTATGCCAGAAGGGCAAATAACATGTTTTTGGTGGAGTTTTGATTTGTTTGGGTTTTTCAATAGGGCCAATGGTGTCGGGGGGCAGGGGAAGCTGATTCTTTTTTAAGGATGGATAGACAGATGGATGGGATGGATAGATGGACAGATAGAAGTCATCATGAACAGGAAAATAACCAATCTGCCTGTCTGTGGTGATCAGGAAATTTCTAACTGTTCTCTTTCAAATGGCAACAGTGCCATTCAGAATGTGTGATTAATCTGATTTAAGCTTGAGGTTCTACAGGGCTGTGTTGGTTCGCACTTTTTGGGCCATCTGTGGCCCTGATACAGATTGTACTCTGCAGTCCTCCTGTTGATGAATGGTTGTAGATATGTGCGTGTGTGGGGGTGGGGTGGGGTGGGGTGGGACCCATATTTGAAAAGAAAAATATGCACAAAGAAAATGTGTCCAAATATTGGTTAATCCACATTTTTATATGGGGGGGGGGGGAATGTGTTCAGAAAATCCATACAATTTTTAAAATGTGCTCAAAATTTGCACAATTTAAAGATAAATATGTAAGAAAGGAGAATAGATACTATCCCCTAAATCATTGGGAGGGGAGTCCCAACAATACTGGGGATAGAGTGGAGATCTAAGTGGGAAAGGGAGAATGTCCACCGATCAGGGTGCTCTGCAGGTCCTAAGTGCAATTTATGCATGTCTACTGAGATTAAGCATCCTATTGAGTTCATGCTTCTGAGAAAATATAAGATTCCAACCTTTTAGTTTAGTTGTTTTTTATTGAAAAAGTTATGGTTAGTCAATCGGCCACAGCTTTCATAGTTAAATCAGATGGCTTTCCATATTCTGTTTTAACTTTCCCCTACATGATATTAAAACTACTATGGCTTCAGTTTTTTGAAGGATTGCAAGAACATTGACAAAGAAACTGTAAGGTGTATTTAAAGAGAACAGAATAGAAATTTAGGACCTTTTTTAAATAAAACAACAACAACATTCTAAACTATACATGGCCAACTTTGATTCAGCTACAGCAACATGAGGTACAAGTATCTTACACACTGACAAAAACTGCCTCTGGAGAGGTGGGAACCTAAATGGTTGCTAGCTCATAGAACATAGAAATGTTTCTGTGCTGCACTACAACTCTCATAGTCCCCAAGGCAGTATTATAGGTAGTCTGTGAGGACAAACCAAGAACCTGCCAGCATCTCTTGACATGTTTTGCTTATTAAGAAGAAAAACACCTTAAAATATACCTGTGGGTTTTGTGTGTTCACTTTTGGTGATGTCTGTATACTTCAGAGAGATTTAGTGATGCAAACCTTAATAGATTTACCCATCTGTAGCCTAAAATGTTTCTGTACATTCCAGTCATGGATCATACTGAAATTTGTCTCCTCCTTTCATGCTACAGTATTTAGGAATGAAATGATTGGTTCTGCAATAGAGTGGCATTTCAAAAAACATTTAGTAAAGTTGAATTCTTATATCAATTTCAATAAGAAATAACTGTGGTGGCATAAATTTGGACTTTTATCTAGATGTTGGTAAGAAATTACTGTGGTGTCTTCTTTTTCCAGCACTTACTACTGATTCACTTATGTGGCTGCAACAGATTGAGAGAACTTGGTGGATGCTGTAGGCCAGCCTTTGGACTTCAGCTGGTGGTTCTGCTCCCATGACTGGCTTCTGGGTAACTGTTGCATGAGTTTCACAAGCAGCCCTTATGCCAAATGGAATGTAGCATTTTTAATGTTTTTAATGAAACACATTATATAATATATTTTCAAGCTAAACTTGGGTCTCATTTCTGAAAAGGTTGAAGACTACTAGCTCAAGGTTAAATTTTCCAATGGCCAGATGATAATGTTGCACAATTTAGTGCCATTGTGCTGACTAGAACCAAAAAAAACTACCACAAAGCTCCACCTGGGTTAGGATTCACTGGCATCTCAGTTTATAAAGCCATGGATTCTAAAGCACAAGAGATTTCCATCATAGGTAGCAGATTTAAACTAACATCCACATTGGCTCTAAATTAAAATAAAAAGATTTCTGCTTTCTCAGTGACTGGATTGTTTTGGTATGTGTACCTGTTCTTAAATATTGGTAGCTCAAAATTGTTAGGTTAGAGGTCTGCAAAGGAAGGAAGGGAGAGAGGGAGTAAAGAAGAAGAGAAGGAGGCAGTTCTCATTTACCCTCTCTATTACCTTGATGTCTGTTCAATTCATTTCAATAAGAATGTAGGCATATCATATCTGAGAAGCGGTTAGTTAAATGTCTGCACATTTTTTAATGCTTCACTAGCTGATAGTGCCCTGCTAGTCATGCGTACTTATTTCTTGTACAGTCAAGTTCAGCAGCAGCATTCATCAAGAATTTTCTTGCCTCTCTCTTACCAAGTATTTTTGATTTTATCAAAAGATCAGGAATGGCCAACAAGGAAAGAGAAAGGTTCTCTCATCCAGATAAACACAATTGAAAATCTCTTTGTTTCATTTTCTATTATTTTTATTAGGCTTAAAAGAACCAACAGCTTGAGATCACTGACAAGTAGCTGATCATTCTTCTGGGATTTCACAGAATAGATTAAAGAGCCTTTATAGAAAGATTCTAAATCCTACCTCTCTGGCAAGCATTTGGGTTACCCTTTACAGAATCATTTCCACCTTTTATTAAGGATGTGAATTGAAATTCAGTCATGATTTAAGATGTTCTACTGATTTCACCCTGGATGTGTCCTACATATGTGCAACTTATGCCCTCATTATTTTAAGGAGTAAACATGATTACATCTACTGGATCCAACCCATGGTGACATCACAATATATGTTCAGACCTAGGACCAGCTCATGGACCAAGCCAGGGGTTGGGGCCTATGAAGCACACTGTTTTTCTTTTCTTTCATTTGTGGCCCTTCCATCCAACAGCTGCCACCACCCTATGCAAAGAGCCATTTCTTCACCAACCTTCTCTTCTAAAACTCTTTGGTATAACCTTTCTTGTATAAGGTTTAGTAGCATGGATATTCATTCACACTGTAGACAAGTGTTTCATAAAGTAACAACAAAACTTTATTTACAATACAAGTAACAATGTTTCACTTGGTCTTGCTGCACTTGTTATAATTGGTTACAGTTACAAATAATAATAATACTCTAAACCACTCCTTTCCTTGGAACTCTTTGAATTATCCTCACATGACACTCTTAGCTCTTCTTTGGGTACCTTTACCACTATTTCTTAACCAGCCTCTAAGGCTATCAATACCCCTTAGGATATTCTCTTTATTTACTCCCTCACTTGGAGTTTAGTATGGGGATTAGGCCCTTCTCTTCTGGACCTTAACCCTGTTCCACTCTGGAACCTTCACCACCAGACCCTCACTGTCTGGAATCCAAACCCTATCTGACTTCCAACTGTTCCTAATGGAATTTTTTCCTCTTATAGCCCAACAGTCTATTGCAGGGGTAGGCAACCTTTCCCCTTTAAGGGCCAAAGGACTTCAGCTCCCAGAAGCCTCAGCCATGTTGGCCAATAGTCCCATATTGGCCAATAGCTCCTGGGTTTCTGGGAGCTGAAGTCCCTCGGCCCTTAAAGGGGAAAGGTTGCCTACCCCTGGTCTATTGGGTGTCGCCAGCTCAGTCCTGATTGGTTGTCACCAGGGCTGGCTCTAATCTGCCTTCTCTCCACAGGGGCATCAAACTGAAATTGCAGACGAAGACAAGGGATCTGCCCATCACTTAATCCCAATAATTAACGAGTGGAACAGTGCCCTTGTATTATTATTATTATTATTAGTAGTAGTAGTAGTATTACTTGTACTATCTAACTAGGGGCCTTTACAGACTGCCAGAAATAATGCATCTTGAGGCCACTTTAACTGTCCTGGCTCAATGCTAGGGAATCATGGGGATTGTATTTTTTTTTCTGGGACATTGAGCCTTCTCTGTCAGAGAGCTCTGGTACCACAATAAACTACAGTTCCCATGATTCCTTAGCACTGAGCCAGGACAGTTAAAGTGGCCTCAAACTGCATTATGTTTGGCAGTCTGTAAAGGCCCTTAGACGCAAGATGGCTTACTCCAGTTATAGCAAAGATAGCTAAGAAATTTACCACGTTCAAAAGTTAGAAATGTAATTAAACTATCAATAAATTTAATACTATCTAAAACATTGGCATTTTAAAGAATACCACAGATATTGAATGCTGCACATTTTGCAAAGTCCATTCATCTTGTACAGTCAGAAGGCTGTGTTGACTAGGCTATGAAGTCCAACACATTTGATGGACAAAGTTGAGAACTACTGCTCTATACATTCTAGTCAATAAAAGCTTTTCTGAAGGAAGTAAAAAAATAAATAAATCTGAAAACAAATCTCCTCTTAACCCCCCCCTCAAAAAAACCCAAAACTTTGCTGTACTCACAACACAAATACTCAAATTGTTGTACTACTCATTACTTCTGAACCTTCAAGAAATATATATCTCAGTTAATATATCTGAGCAAATTGATTTTGTAAAATTAAATAATAAGATGCTCCAACATCAGTGTGGGAATTGGTTCCAATTTAATATTTACATTAATCAAGAGATCAGACATTTTTAACAAATGCTTGACTTATGAATGGTGCATTCTATTTATATGGTTATTGGCGGAATTTTAGTAATGTAAATTGGGGTTCTATTTGAAGTTGTTTATACTTATTTATTCTTATTTCTATTTTACTTTTAGAATGCAATATAATGCATAATGCAAACTAAAATATGTATGTGTGTGTGTGTGTTTTGATCTAGGATGAGGCTTGATGGGATGCCTTGAAGCATTTATTCATTCAATTGAGAGTTGTTTTTTTAGTTCTCTGTTTTTGAGTAAAAGTAATTGTAATGCTTATGAAGAGCTCAAAAAGTCTTAAAATATATATTGCTCTGGAATATATTAAGAATATACAGAGCAGAAGGAAGTATTCTAGTTTTGAAAAGATACATTGAAAATATCTAAAATGTATTGTGTGAAGCAGGAGGTCAGCTCAATTTAAGTGTTCAGGAATCTAATTGTTCAAGGGAGGATTTGGTCCATGCTCCATGTGTTTCCCACACCCCCACCTCCTTATTCCACACCTGACATAGCTTAGCCTTCCCACTGTTCATACACATGGCACAAATCAAAAAGGACAACCTACAGCAGTCTGGAAAACTGACCTTTGGGCACTACAACTCCTGGGATCCTTCAGTGGCTATGTTGCATGGTGGATTCTGATAGCTGTAGTCCAAGATAGTAAGGTAAAGGTAAAGGTATTCCCCATTGACAAGGTTGTCAAGTCACGTCCAACCATAGGAGGCGGTGATCATCTCCATTACTAAGCCGAAGAGCCAGCATTGTCAGTGACTACTCTGTGACCATGTGGTCAGCATGACTGCACAGAATGCTGTTTACCTTCCCACCAAAGTGGTACCTATTTATCTACTTGCATTTGCATGCTTTCAAACTGCTAGGTTGGCAGAAGCTGGGACTAGTGATGGGAACTCACCCCATCATGCAGCACCCGTGCCTCAAACTACCAACCTGCTGATCTTACAATCAACAGAGTCAGCATCTTAATCTCTTGGGCCACTGCATCCCCTTCCACAAGATAACCTTTTCCAAATTCTGACATCCAAGTATATAACTCTACAAGCATTAACTTCAATACAGGGGACAGCCCTATTCTATTGATATTCTGATTCATGTTTAGCTGAACATTTGCAGACCTTCTACAAGATGCTTGCATGCACAGGAGAACATTGCATTTCAGGAATAACATTTGGGTATGGGACTAGGTGATACAGCCCTGCTCCTTACTTATCTTTTTAGAGTATAGGACTTAATTGAATTGGTCTTCATCCCTCTTCTATAAAATAAAGTTGAATAGATCAGAACCATCCTGTTGACTTGGCTGTGAAAATGAGATTGGAATTTTCTTTTTTGTAAAGAAGCTATTTCAAACTATCTTGGATGGTTCAGAGTGTGTAGCATGTATGATTTTTTTTAATAGGATGAATTTTTATTCTCATTGTAGTGCACAGGTTAGCTGCTAAAGTATATAGGTAGATTCACACTGCAGTTATAAGTTTCATTCTCTGGCAGAGAATTCCAAGTGCTTTACAAAACTACAAATCCCAGGAGTCTAAAGAATAGAGATATGGCAGTAAAAGTGGTATCAATGCATCATAATTGTGCAGTGTGAATATACTCTAAAGATGCCGCTCAATGCAGGCTCATTCAGATTTAGCACAAAACTATGGATTGGCAATATATGGAAATAAACTGTCTAGACTTTGGTTGCACTTGCTGCCTCCTTCTGCCCCACATTCTCACATGCAGCAATTCCTGCCGATATTATCTGAAGCCCCAGTTCAGAAACTGACTATCCAGAAATGACAGTCCAAAACATTAGTTTGGATGATCAAAGTTATTATCTGGAAGGAGCTAGATTTGCCAGGTTTTATGTATTGAGATTGCTTTAGTTTTATTTTTTATTAAAGGTTTTTATCATAATTTATGAAACCACTTAGTATTTAAAGTTGATTCTTAACCTGAGCTGTTGTGAATAGGGCAGGTTATACAACTTAAAGGTGGTGGTGGGGAATCAAAGAAAATATATTTGCTGCATGATTAGGGATTATAAATGGCACATAATCAGTGCTGACATGATCCCATGTTGTGCCAATCCGGATCTGTTTTCAGCCAAATGAACGCATTTCTTGTCCTTCTCCCCTCCGTTCCTCAAATTAAATCTGAATTCCTGATTATCCAAATGTTTTAGATGTCCTTCAGGCTTTGTGGCTAAATTAGACTGTATATCTGATTATACCAGGATTTGCAATGGGAAATGTATAAGCATCTGTGATACAAAGAATGTGTTTTTCCCCCCCATTTTTAAAAAACATGCATTACGTTCTTCTTTGCTCACTCATAGTGGTGACATTTGTAAGTCTTTGCTCATGCCAGGAGTATCTGTAATGGCCCGTGTTGATTCAAGATGTCCCTTTATGCACTTAATTTAAAATAAAGCTTTCCTTTTTTTAATGACATTTCCATTTATTCAGGATTATTGTTTAAAATTCTAAATTAGCATGCTGCACTTGGGGCCTGACAGAGCTATTACATTTTATGCTGAATTATTCAAGCCCATTGGCTGGGCAAAATTGCATTTTAAAGCAAATTTGGAGAGCTGAAGGGAAGAGGCTAACCTTTAAGTGTGGCATTACCAATAGCCTACCATAAGCAGTTCCTTGGAGTAACATATGTAAGTGTAGCACTTTCCAGAGTCACCTTGGCACATGCATGTGTACATTTCTAGTATGCCTGCTGGGACAGTCCATATGTGGTCAAACTGCACCATCCATACAATGAATCAGTCCTGCAGAGGGAAACAATTGCCTTGGGGCAACTGGGTGAAAGAGCAGTAAATTGTTATTTCATCAATATTCAGATATAGTTTTTCCTCCCAGGGAGAGACAGTGGTGAGATTTTCTGACTCTTGACCAGCTTTTGGACTACTATATGCCTTAAATTAGGAGCAGAGATAGCTGCTGCCTTCCATGATGGTGGGGTGCTGAATCAGCTCTTGGTTTTAATTCAAATTTTCAAGGTGCTTCCAAAACATCCAAACTAAACTTCAGTATCTTGGATAGCTGATTTACAGTTCATATTAAAACCTGTCATCCCATTGACATGGAGGCTGCTAGTTGCCACTGACTTCACTGTTGTGCCACAGGCAACAAGATATCTTCGGCCAGTGTAAGGGCCTTATCACATTACAAAAGAAAGATGAGAGGCAGCAAGACAGAAGTGTCTTTCTGTTTACATCTTCACATGCCCTTGAAGCACATCCATTCTACAAATCTTACAAAACAACAAATCCCAGAATTCCATAGCAATGGGCCATGACAGTTAAAGTGGTGTCAAACTGCATTAATTCTGCTGTGTAGATGCAGCCATATTCTATGTAACAGTCACATAAGGTATTGTGCAGAATAGGCCCTGAGAAAGAAAATTGCAAAAAAAAAAAAATTCCTGTCACTTCCTTCAACAAGAAAATTAACAAAGAATTACTTCTCTAAAACAATACTCTGGATGCTGAAAATTTAACTTTGGACCTTCTGCATATACTGTAACCCTGTTTACTTACTGAAAGAAGGAAAATGGAGGAATAAACAAAGCCATAGGTTTCCATCATGGACATCCGATAATAAAATAAAAGGGCCATCAGAAGGAGAGGTTTACAATTATTCAAAGCAAGTCATGCTACACATATCTTTCAGAATGAGTGTACAATTGGCTAAGAGTTAGTGACAGTGGAAATATGGAAAATAATGGGGAAACTAGAAATCTACTGCCTGAAATGTAAAGTAATAGTTAAATCAGTGGTATATCCACAATTGTGAAGTCACACTTCTAATGTGCTACTGATGTCTTACAACTGTTCCCTACCAGGCTTCAAGTTGCTATAACTTCAGGTGTTAAAGGCTGTAGATCCAATGTTTTTTCCCTCCTCTCTTTTAGTTTAAAAACAAGTGCTATCATTTATATGTGTTGCTAATTCTCTTTTCTGCTGTAACTTCAGCAGCACAGTTTGGGTTTTACGGATTCATCAAGTGAAACAATTGGGTTAATGTTGCCTCCATTTAATTAACTTTAATTTCAAACAGCTTTCCAGCATTCCTAACAAATGTAACATATTGGAGATGGTTTGAGAGGCTACGTATGACTTTTTGTGTGTACATGCTGATGCGGCTCGAAACTGTCTTGTTAGGACCCTTTAGTGATTTTAAAGAGAATATTTTTGTTTAGAAAGTAATCCATGTGCTGATTGCCTGTTTGAGGTGAGGATGGGAGCAGCAGATAAGAAATTGTTATAGTGTCTGCATAATTTCAGCCCATGCACTTATCCAGCAAAATGCACACATCTTTTAGGCACAACATCCCCCCATTGATGAACTATTTCAAGACAGCAAGAACACATGTTCATGGCAATGGACATGGGGCCAGCCCAACTATTAGGCACTGTGAGGAGGTCATTTCATGTGTTTTGGTGCACTATGGAAAGAGCAGCAACATTATTAATGTAGAATAGTGTATAGTAAGGAGTCAAAAAGGCTTGTGAAATATCGAAAAGCACAAAAATATATATCCAAACCATAACACACATGTACAACAATCTACAAGGAGCAGCATCCACAAAGGCAAAAACATAAAGAACCCAAACTAGCAGTCAGTAATTGAACTGTAACTCTCAAAAGATGTTTTTTTTAAATATATATATATATATATATATATATATATATATATATATATATAATTTGTAATTTTATTTTTACTGCCAGGATATGGTGTGCATTTTTGTCATTTTGTAAGATAAGGTGCATAGTTCTGAGCAGGCAGCAAAATGTTTTGGGCTGGTCCATTATGCAAAAATGCATGCCAAGTAATAATAATAATAATAATAATAATAATAATATCACATGGAAAGTAGGAAACTTTAAAAATTGACTTTTTGGGTCTTGTTCAGCTGGGAATCATGTACAAACCCAGTGATGGTTCTGGAACAGTTTGTGTAGAGCAGCTATCCTAACACATAGGCTGCTACCACAATGCTGAATTATGGTAATGCAGTTTGCCATTGCTTTTAACTGTAATGGCTCAATGCTATGGAGTCCTGGGATTTGTTTGTTGTACCAGCAGAATTCTCTGACAGAGAAGGCTAAATATGTCACAAAATTACAAATCCCAGAATTCCAAAGCATTGAGCCACGGCAATTAAAGCCGTGTCAAACTGCATTAATTATGTAGTGTAGGTGCAGTCATAAAAGGCAGTAGACTTAAACTTTTAATCAATTATTAGTTGCAACTTGAGCAGACACATTGAATCAATGGGACCTTGGTAAGTTAACACTTATGTAAGTTCTGTTGATTGAGAGGACCTATCTACCCGGGACAAGCAATTAGTATTATGCCAGTATATATTCAATATTTATTCTATTGATTTCATATATATTTTATCTCAAAGTATCTCAAAGTAGTTTAGAGATAATCAATAAAAGACCGGCCTTGCTCAAAGGCTTACAGTTTAAGGAAACATGACACCAAAGGGGAGAAAAAGGATGGGGAGGAAAGAGGGAGTGAGCTGCCTTTTGACAGGGCTTTTGTAAGAAGAATGCCTTACATCTCTTCACCTTCTTTTGTTGCAGCTTGCTGGGATGATTGAATGTGCTCTCTCTGTCCCTCTCTCTCATATATATATATATATATATATATATATATTGAGCATCCATGGATTTTGGTATCCATGAGAGTCCTGTAACCAAATCCCAGCAGATACCAAGGGCTCACTGTAAATTGGAAGCAGACAACAACATTAACAGCATATCTATATCTATATTTATATATCTATATCATCTATATATATATAATCTATATCTATATTTATTTGCTGGTACTGTTGTTGTCTGCCTTCAGTTTACATTGGACCTTGGTATCTGTGGGCACATGGTATCTGCTTGGATCTGGTTACAGGACCCTTGTGGATATCAAAATCCATGGATGCCCAAGTCCCATTAAAAACAATGGCATAGTCAAATGATGTCCTTTATTATAAAATGACAAAAACAAAGTTTGCTTTTGGAATTTATATTATTTTTATATATATATTTTCAAACAATAGATGCTTGAATCAGTGCATTAAAAAAATCCATGGAAACAGAGGGCCAACTCTATTTCTGGCTTAATGTAACCCTATCATAGGTCTTTCTTTGCAAGATTTGTTCAGAGGGAGTCTGCCACTGTCTTCCTCTGAGGCTGAGAGAATATGACCCAGTGGGTTTCCATGGCTGAGTAGGGATTTAAACCCTGGTCTCCCAAAGTCCCAGCCCAGCACTCATACTACCACATCATGCTGTCTCTTGGCACACAATAGAGTATCCGTACCCCCATCTCTCTGTGTGTATCTGAAAAATTATGATTTCTTTTGAATATTCGACTGAATTTTCTAAGGGGAAGTGTACAACTGAGGTTTTAATTTTCCCTGCCTGAGAGGTAATGGGATGTACAGCATCATTGGCTTGGGTGGCTGCAAAATGCTTACATCTATCTGCTTCCAAAGAGGTGGCATGGCACCAAAGACTTGTCGTGTTGAGTTTTAAAATGCCACAAATAAGAGATTTATAGATTTTTCTAAATACATTATTTTAGCTTGACAGCATTAATCATTCATGCTTCCTTCTTTCATTTTTCTACCTGCAATGGATTATTGAAACAGAAAATAACAACGAGAAAGGCTACAAGCAGTATCAAAATGTCAAGTTTGTACTTACAGTTGTATGCGCGTCGACGGGGTCAAGAGCCTCAATTATTTGTATATGTACACAGTGGTACTACATGAAAGGTTATGTCACCTGCAGCTATTTTCTTGCAGATTTAAATAGGACTGATATTCAACTCTACAGTCAGCCACTGACATGGAACATAGACTTGTAAAATACTATGAACTCTTGTGGCAGGACCTAAAATATGAACTGGGTGATTGCAAGGTGTAGCTGTGGGCAATCCCATGTATTTCAGTGTTAGTCCTTTAAATTACTTTGTGTTATCCCTGACCTGTTATTTTCATTTAAACATGAGCTGGGAACAAGATCAGAGCTCCCCCCCCCCCCCCACACACACATATACCCTTTTTACCAGAGAGAAAATAGCAAAGCCTGAATTTCAAGCAGGGGTAGTATTTTAAAATAATCCTTTAAAGAAGAAAAAATATTATACCCATTTGTTATTATAATTATTGTTAATGGAAATATCATTTTATCCAATATAGGAAAGGAAAGGGTCTGTGAGCTTATGACAAAAATGCAACATTCTAGATCATCAGGATTTTTAAGAATTATTTTTGTAGGGGTGGTATAAAAGAAGCCCATGGACTTTACCCTAACCCCCCCATCACTATTAATAATAAAAAAGAAGCATGTGAACTAAAAAAAGGGAGGGGAAAAATAACAGGGAGTGAAACTGGTTTTGAAGGATGGCACTATCTGACACCCTCCAATATTTCACCAATGAAAACCAAGATATCATAGAATCATAGAATCATAGAGTTGGAAGAGACCACAAGGGCCATCCAGTCCAACTCAACTGCCATGCAGGTACTCAAAATCAAAGCATCCCCGACAGATGACCATCCAGCCATATGTTTGGGAAAGCAACTTCATAATGTGGTTGAGATGGCCAGGAGTATGAAAATGAACATAACGGCCAGGAGAGGCTGTAGCAGTTGATTTTTGCCTGGGCCTACTGGGAAAGGCAAGATTCCACTCTTCTTCTCCTCTCCCCCTGTTAAGTTTGTTGTTGTTGTTATTGTTATCCACCGTCAAGTCGATCTTGACTCATGGTGACCCTGTAGATGAGACATCTCCAAGATTTCCTGTCCTCCACTGCTCTGCTCAGTTCCTGCAAATTCATACCCATGAACTCTTTTATAGAGTCCATTCATCTAGCATATGACCTTCCTCTCTTTCTGCTTCCCTCCACCTTTCCTAACATTATTATTTTCTCCAATGAGTCATGCCTTCTCATGATTTGGCCAAAATATGACAGACTTAGTGTAGTCATCTTGGCTATTTCTGGTTTGTTTTGTTCTAGCACCCATTTGTTTGACTTCTTGGCTATCCATTGTATCTTGTATCTGCCCTGGTGGCACAGTGGTTAAATGCCTGTACTGCAGCCACTCACTCATAGACCACAAGGTTGTGAGTTCAATACCAGCCAGGGTTGAGGCTCGACTCAGGCCTGCATCCTTCTGAGGTCACTAAAATGAGTACCCAACTGTTGGGGGGCAATCAGCTCACAGTTGTAAACCGCTTAGACATCCCATAGCATGATATGAAGCGGTATATAAATGAAGCTGCTTTTGCTTTTGCTTCTTAGCATGGTATCTTAGCATGGTAATCATGCTAACCTAACTGAATACAAAATATTCTTGCACTTTGATCTTAGTTTGCAGGTGTTCAAGTAAACAGAGGACAAAGGGGGAAAGTGGGAGGAGGAGACAGAAACCCTGACATTTTAAAAGCGGCTGAAAATTTGAACAACAGAGGATTAATGTGGATTGACCCTTCCTCCATCCACCATCATTTGGAGGGAGAGAAGGCAGTCCATCTCATCGGGCCTAGCCTGAAGAAGAAGGAGGCCCTTCTTCCATCCACCATCATCTGGAGGGAGACAAGGTACCTTAAAAATGAAGACCTTTATTTTAGAAGGCCAACATAACTATAATAACTACACAGTTATACAAAACAACTACACAGTTATAGCACAAGGAATCTACTTAATTTCTATTAATCCTGAGATTTACATTTTAAGGAGTGGTACTTAGAATTCTCAGTCAGTGAGCTGTGCTGCCTACCCAAACTTCAAATCCTAGGAGTCCAAAGGATGCAGACATGACAGTTAAAGTAGAATCATAGTGCTATAATTGTGCTGTGTGGAAGGGTGCTGGGTGCCCAAGCTCACCTGGACACATTGGCAGGGAGCTTCCATCTTCTGCTCTCATTGGGTGCAGTGTCTCCTTCCTCAAAACCCTCATGCTCCAGGATTTCCTGCTCAATCCAAGTTCAATCCATGTACTGGGCAGGTGTTGGAGGAGGTTTTCTACTTGGTAACTGGATTCACTCCAGTCTGCTTGAGAAATATATATTAAGGATTCCCAAAACACTTTTGCCATTCTGGTAGCCATGTCAGAAAATAGGAATAATTAACTGAAGTCCTTGTTCATATAATATTAGACGAGTAGGTTTCTGGACTTCATGGTAACTAACATGTTTGGGAATGACTATTCTGTTGTGACAAATGCCAGAGAAGTACCTCCAGTTCATTTGTTTGCAGCCTCAACAACTACAGTGGCAAATGTGTTGTGGCAGAAGCTTTCGTGACAGGTTTTCTATGAAGTTTATCACACAGAGGTACAAGGAGGCAAATCCTTTGCAAAACGGGATTTTAAAATCTGCTCAACACCTGCAAATGTGGGTTGTTTTTCAGACGCATTGGCAGAAAGAGAAATAATGTAAAAATAACCTGAATGGAAAGTCAACAAAAATCACTCCTTTCTATTTTCAGAATTTCCTGAAAGTTAAAAGGAGAGGGGTTTGTTGGCTTTCCATTCGGGTTATTTTCACGTTATTTCTCTTTCACGCAAACGTAGTCTGAAAAACAATCTACATTTGAGGGGGTTTTCTACTTTCTGTTTGTGTTAACCCTGAACATCTTGTGAAAAACAACCCGCCAAAGTGAGTTGTTTTCAATTTAAATCTAGTTTCTGCATGGGATTTGTCCCATGTGATAAACTCCTATGTTTGATTAGCAAACTGCTTTTGTAATAGGCATTCCACATAATGTGCATTTCTTACATACTTAGCAAGCTATAAACATGGTTGTGTGAACTGTTCATAACCTTTGCACTCTTAAGTTCAAATTTGCTATGACATTTAAAGCTTAGGCTACTTTTCTGTATTCCTAGTCCATCCACTTATGCAGAAATAGTGTGTACACTACTACCTTCCACCATAATTGTCTCCTGAATTACATGCTTATGGATTTTTTTTAAACTGATTTGGCACTGAATTTTATACAACAATCATTTTGTAAGATCAACCAAATAAAGCTTTAGCTGACTAAAGGAACACCAATTTAATTTTGGAAACTGGGGGCCTTTGCAGACTGCCAGAAATAGTGAAAATTGAGTCCACTTTAAGGGTTAGGGTTAGGGTTAGGGTTAGGGTTAGGGTTAGGGAATCATGGGAACTTTATTTTATTGTGGTACCAGAGCTCTCTGACAGAGAAGGCTCAATGTCTCAGAAAAAAGACAATTCTCATGATTCCCTAGCACTAACCCTAACCCTTAAAGTGGACTCAATTTGTTTATTAAAGGTTGCCCTTCCTTCTAGCAGAATAGTTGCTGTTGCAATATGCCTCCAAGTGGGCTCCGACTTATGGTGATGTTTTCTTAAGGTTTTCTTAAGGTTTTCTTGGCAAGATTTATTGGCATTGTTTTCTTCTTAGGCTGAGAGAATACGAGTTGCTGAAAGGGATCCAATGGATTTCCATGGCTGATGGGAATTTCAACCTCTCCAGTGTCCTCATCCGACACTCAAACCACTACAGTACACTGGCCTGAATGACAGCACTTGTTAATTAAATTATTGATTGTTGCACTAGCACAAAGAAGTCTGAACGACGTTTTTTGGATAACAAAATGGCCACTACTTTATTCATCTGTACAGGGTCTTAAACAATAACTTTACAGCCAAAATTCTTCAGCTTCCTTCTTGACACATGTGTATTTGCACATGCCATAATTCCTGATGCAATCCTCACCATAATCATGTCAAGCCATCAGGGATAAGTCACACCTCCAACAAAGCATATGTCAAGAAGGGTCACACACAAGTTGCTAAACATATAATCAAATCATCTCCCCCGTCCAAATTTTGATGTCATCTCTATGATTGATGATGTAAGAGATTTTTAAGCTGATGATGTAAACCATACATCCCTCTTGAATGACCAAATATTGTAAATTCAGATATCCAATTATCCCCGGGGGCGAGGTGTTCCCTGCCCCACCCAAGCCGAGACAAGTCATTGCACAATAATTGACAATAAGACCCTGTTCCAAGTTGTGACAAAATCAGTGATCAAAGAATATACAACAAACAGTCATGCTTGATTTATTAACAGATGAATGACAATACCAATTATCTCCTATTCCAAACCAGAGCTACAGCATCCTCAGGGAGGGTGAAAAACTCAAGTTAAAATAACTATGAGAAAATTCCCTCCAGGCCCCTGAAGGTGACCAGCCAAAGCTTGAGAGTAGGAAAAACAACATACATAGCCGAGGATGGGTGGGTTGGGTCTCTCGGCTGCCGAATATAAAATGGCTGCCCCCACGTGGCAGAGGGGGATTAAATAACCCCCCAAATCCTGCCTGAAATCTTGCGAGACTATCCAGTCTCGTGAGATTATGTGGGCTGCTGGGGGATCTCACAAGATTCCCCTGATTGGTTGGGAGCTGAAGGGAGGGCGGGACTCCCAGCCCTCCCAACCAATCACAGTGTTGGCCTCCAAAAATGGCCGGTGCAACAGAAGGCCCCTCCCGACATGTCAGGGGGGGTCTTTCTTATTTTTGGGTCCCTCAATATAACAAAAATGCACTTATATACTGAATTTGGGGGGGAATTGTTAATATTTAATAAATTAAACATAATTTCATTGGCTGACAGTTCTCTGGGAACTCTTACACTTAAATTGGTACATGAAATTCTAGATTAGTCACCATTTTCTAGTCCCAGTGGTACTATCATGGCTGTACAGATTTCAGTACCCACAGGGATTTAGTATTTTTGTTTTTGTTTTTAAAATTAAAAGATAGACATTCTTGAATTACATATTCCAAGTGATCTTTATATGAGCAACTGTCTTTCAGCACTTGATCCAAACACTCTGTTTATATATGGTATTTACTTATAAGTATTGGTTCAGCATCATTCTCCTGGGAGACAATTTACACAAAAAGACATACATAGAATTGAAGTTTTTTATCAATAACAATGGTGTCCGTTCCCAATGCCTTTCTTTTTCATCAGAAGCATTAGCTTCACATTGTCTATATCCTAACTACTGAGTATAAAAAATACTATAAAAATATCACAACCAGCAAAACGTGTGTGTGTGTGTTGGCAGGCTTTGGGTTCCTTGTATTTTCATCATAATAAGTAACAGGCATCCCTTCAAGAAAAAAATGCATCTAGTGATAACCAATATATAGAGACATGCTGATAAACAAGATACATTCACAATTCTTTCATTACTACACCCTTTGACAAGATAAACCACATTTGGTTGAATATTATAACAGAGCTGCAACAAAACTAAGCTACTGCCAAACAATGCTGAAAAATTTGTAGAGAGATGCACTTTATTTCCAGTTGGTTTATGGATGGTTACAGTTTTTCGTGCTCCTACAAGCTATATACAATATTATAAATATCTGTAGTTTTACATTCGCCTCTCTGATAGGTACAAATCACTGTTTATTACACTTGTCTCTGATGGACATGTAATTTAGAGTACATCTTGTCTGTGTGGTGTGGTGTGATGCCAAAGATGTTGGATGTTGATCCCTATCCCAGGTCTCCTAGTTTACTGGCTTGGATGTGGTCAAGGGGCACTACCCCATCACCAATGCCAAATTATTATCCAGATGGCCTTTGTAAATGGGATGAGAAAGGATACCATCTTGTCCTTTCTTTCATACAACAAAATGTCTTGTGCCATACTGTTTATGACTACAGTGTGATACAAATTCAATGCCTGCCTTCTTTCTACCATTTGCTGTTGAGAAGTAATTTTCAGTTGGGACACCCAATGTGACAATAATTGGCTCAAAGGCTTGCCTGGTACCACATATGATGTCTTTGTGGTGCTATATAAAGCTTCTTATGACCTAAATCCAGTTGCTAGATTCCAAAGTCTGTTAAATCAACATTTTAAGAACTGGCTAATTGGAGGGAGTAACCACACTGCAGAATTAAAGCAGTTTGACACCTTTTTAACTGCCCTGGCTCTGTCTTCAAAATCTTGGGATTTGTAGTTTGGTGAGGCCCCACAGCTCTCTGACAAAACAGACTGAATACCTCGCCATACCAAAAATCCCAGTTTTCAGTAGGATAGAGCAATGGGAGTTAAAGTGGTGTCAAACTCCTTTAATTCTGCAGTGTGACTATTCCTTTATTCTAGTTGGAATTAGTGGTTGGATTGCAGTGTAAAAAATAGGAGTCTGTCTCACAAGATGAGTGAGAAGAGTAATTAGCATGCACAAGAAGAAGTTGAGCAGCAACCAGTCCTACCTGCCACTACCATCCACGTCTATCAGGGAAATAATACAGGTTTAGTCTTCTTGGTAACAAGATATTAGGTGGGTTTACTTATAAATACTAAAGGTTTCATAACATTTCAAGCTGAGGGACATATGCTCTTCAAAGGTGGAGGAGAAAAAGAGATCTGTAAACTAAAAAATGATTGACAAAGGCTGCATCCGCACTGTAGAAATAATCCAGGTTGACACCACTTTAACAGCCATGCCTCAATGCTATGGAATTCTGGGAACTATAGTTTTGTGAGACAAAAGGGGGAAGCAGACGGGTGGCATGGGGCCACCCCAGGAAGCTGCGCTGCAAGGCCGAGGTATCCGCACACCTTGGCCCCGCGCTGCAGCTTTGCCACCTCTGGAAGGAGCTCTAAAATAGCACTCCTTCCACAAATCGCTGAAGGTGCATCGCAAAAGGCTGCCAGCGCACCTTTGGTGGCTTTTCCGCTGCAGCGCGTGCGGACACTGCAGCGGAAAAGCATCCTCGGAGCGCCGCCCATGCGGAGGGCCGGCTGCTCTGAGGACATTTTGTGGAAGGGGTTGGGGCGCCCACCGTGCGGCTGCCCCTCCCCTTCCTTGCCCCCAAAACAGTGCTTTGCGCCATCTGCTTCCCCCCAGTGTCTTCTCTGTTGGAGAGCTCTGGTGCCACAATAAACAACAGTTCTCATGATTCCCTAGCATTGAGCCGTGACAGTTAAAGTGGTGTCAACCTGGATTATTTCTGCAGTGCAAATGCAGCCAAAACTCAGACTAAATGCAAACTGATGCAGGAGGAGTGTATAGCTAAGCCCAATAAATGGGAAATAAGATGAATAGATGTTTTTCCTGCTTTCTAAAAGAGACATGTAGTCTAACAATTACTGAGTATGGGCACACTATGTTTGCTGCCTCTAACGATATTTGTACTGCAGATTTAATGAAATGTAAGAGGACTTGCTTTACTTATAGTTTACTTTTGTTCTGTTGAATGTTAGGGGTTTATTTTAATTGTAATTTCTGCTGGTTAATTCCCGTAGTGTTTCATATATTTAGATGCTATTGAAACAAATGTGTTGGATTCAAAGGTACCCTTGTATGTGTGTAGAGTGAATTCAGCTATTTAACAAGGATTACCTTACATTTTGTACTACAGTGTTGGACAAGAAAGTATTAACTAAAGCTAAAACATTTTTTTTTCGTTTTTTGCAAGATTAAAGTATGAGATCTACTATAAAACCCATCTTTTGCAACAGGAGTCAGAATTGTGTGACCATCCAGATATTGTTGTACTGCAGATGCCAGCATCCCTTGCCATTGGGATGCTGGCAGCTGTGGTCTAACAATATCTGGACCATGCTGGCTATTGCTGTTGGTAGTTGCAGTTCTATAACAAATGGTGTAACAATGTATGAACATCACACGCACTGCATATCTATCAGCATGTTAGATGCTTTCATCTATTCCATCATCTGCACATTCCTTTTTCTGTTGTTGTTTTTTAAGCTAGCAGATTCTGGCTGGAAAATAATACTCAAAATAATATACATTTTTGCATAAGGCATGCTAATAGAAAGCCACTTATTTGCATCTGTATGGACTAAAATGTGCTTCTTTCCCTTTCTTTTTCATTTGCATCCCTTTTATCATCATGCATTGCTTTCAAAAGTAATGCAATTATTTTTCCACAGGCAGATACATAAATATCTCCATAAGTTTTGACTGCAGTAGATCCTGTCTGCCCAGCCAGATTCAGTGCTAGATTTTTTTAAGACAAGGTAATCTGGGCATTGCAAGAATGCTACCCCTTCAGAATAAGGAAAATCTAGAATTGGCTGATTTTGTGGTACATTTTGCCTGAATCACTACTATAGCAGACTGTGCAGTTCCCACTCTTTGCATTAGAAGACTGCACAATTTCTTTTGCATGTTCTTTTGCTCTCTGTCACTCACTCTTCTTGCAACCCAACCCATTGATCTCATTCACATATACATCATCTAATGTGGGCCTTTTCAGTGGCTTTTGTCAAATCCCAGAAATATGCCTCACCTCTTGTTTGATGGTCTTCTGCTACCTTTTAAATAGGTTGCAGAGATACCCAGTAGTTTTTTAACCTCAAACAATGCTAGTTTTTCAAAACCACAATTGAACTTCTGAACACCTCTGTTTTTATATTTTTGCAGTCCATGTTGCCCATGGAAGGTTTTGGCAGCAGGAAATTTGCCCCTAAATCTGCTACAGATCTAAGGAATTACCAGAAATAAATCAAAATATATCAGAATGGCATCTAGATCCCGACTATCCAGGACTGCTCAGGGTATTGTTTGCTTCCACCTATTTGGCAGTGGGACAATCAGAAGTCATTTTCCCCATGAACCTTGTGCTCTCATAAACTGTGAAAACATGAAGATATATTTTAACGTCTTGTACACTCACCACAATGAAGGGCCAGAAATATTCTGGGTTTTCTCCTGGCATCTGTTTCTCCCCATAAGACATCTCAAGAGAATAATCTTTACTGAGCTAACATGAGCTACAAGATGGACCGTGATCTGGAGTTTTGAAATCGTCTTGGCAGCTGTCCACCTGTTGAATAGGTCTGTGACTTTCTCAGGAATTCTTCTCTCGATCCTGTCAAGACAGAAAGGAAGAAATCTGAAAAATACAAAAAGTCATCTCTGCTTTTCCTCTGTGATAATCTCCCTTCACAAGGAGCTCATTTCTGAAGCCTGACTTTACTGATGGGAAGAGACAGCTATAGCTTTGGCCTTAAGAATATTTCTGCTTTGGTTGCAGTGGTGGGCTATTCCTTAGGGTCAAGCCCATGATTTCTTTAGTTCTGCTTTTGTTCATGTTAATCTCGGTGGTTGTTTTTCTTTTTTCTTCTTCTTTGGTGCCATAACTTTAGCAGTCCTCTCCTGCAACAACACTGTTGTGTTCAGCTATGGATGAATGTTGTGGGACACAGTGCTGACAAATTTCGATAAAAATCCTATTCAAGTCTACTCAGAGGTAAATCCCACTAACTTCAATGACATTTAATGAAGAGCAAGCTGGTATAACTTTATTATTGTATGCCTTCAATTCATTTCTGACATATAGCAACCATAAGGTGAAGTTATCATAGGGTTTTCTTGGCTAGATTTTTTTGCCTTTGCCCTCCTATGAGGCTGAGAGTGTGTGGCTTGCTCAAAGTCACCTACTGGGTTTCCTTGGCTGAGCAGGGATTTGAACCCTGGTCTCCAGAGTTGCAGTCTAATGCTGAAACCACTACAACTGCTAGTTCTCTTGGTATAGTATTTGGTGATTTGTTGTCAAATCAACTTCCATTTATGACAACCTCCAAGTCACCTTATCATCAACAGCCCAGATCATAAGCACTTTAAATTCAGCTTCCGTCAGACTGATCAGATATTTTGTGAAGCAGTGGACCTCTGGCAATTCTAAATGTTGCAGCATACATGTTTTGGAAATATATGCATGTGTATGAGAAACAGGATGATGTAGTGGTTTGAGCACTGGACTGCAACTCTGGAAACCAGGATTTGTATCTACGTTTGGCCATGGAAACCCACTGAGTGACCTTGGGCAAGTCACATTCTCTCAACCTTACCTAGAGAAAGGTAAAGGTAACCCCCCAAACAAATCTTGCCAAGAAAAATCCATGATAGGTTCACCTTACAGTAGCCATAAGTCAGAAACAACAAGTATATCCCTAACAGCATGCCAGCTATAGCATCTTGCCACTTGAAGGAGCTCTACTGTGGAAAAAAAAAGTAATCTAAAATGTAATCCTCTAATTTGATTCTGTTTACTTGTAAAAGTGGACCCATGGAAATTATCTGCTCTTGCTTCTCCTTACTCCCCCTTCCAGTCTGTCAACATTTCATGGATTTTTAGAATTTTTAGTCTCCATTGGGTTTGTTTGTTTAGAAGGTGGGAGAGTTCCTGTCTTTGGGACCTTTTCCTAAAGGTGATTTTTTGGGGGGCATTTCCCCATACCTGTTGATATCTTTGTCAAGGGGGGGAAGCAAATTAAAATGCACAATATAACAGCAAAATGAGACATTATTACTAGAATCCAGGAGTCTGCACCTCTTCCAACAGCATTTCTACTTGAAAATCTGGAATGTGAACATGCTGATATAAAAAAATGTAGAATGTAATTTGTAACTTTTCCTATCAATGGATAAAAAGTGTGTGTGTGTTTTCCCCCAGATCATATCTTGAAACACTTCATGATGTCTAAGCTGTAAACTATACTAAGAAACTATTGCTGACATTAATTTATCAGGTGTTCAGAGCAGAAACATTTTGATAAGATTAGCACAATATCACAGGTGGGTTTTACAAATCTCATCCAAGGATCTGTTGTTGTACCCAAGCATCACTTTGTCACATGTAAAAAACCATCCTGTATTACAAATGATTGAATGATTATTCAGGAAAAAAAAAATAACCCATAGTATTACACTGCACATAAAATGGAATAGTGTTTATAGAGTGTTCCTTCCCAATTAATCATCCCTTTTTCAGGGAATCAGTTTGGAAGGCATTTTGGCCATTATTAAGGGTAAGGAACATAAAGAGGTGTATGTGTGTGTTTGTGTATGTGAGTGCTTACCACTGATTATGGAGAAGTGATGTTCTCTGTCCATTTCTTTCTTTGAACAGTATTGATTAGAGATTGGGGCCGACTCAAGACATTTTGTTGCCCGAGGTGGAGCAGAAAATGGAGCATACTCACCCATGTTAACATGTATGCTACCCAAACCCAGCCAAGTTATTCTGGCATGTGAAGCAGAAAATCCTACAAGCACCATCTCTCCCTGATCCTGATAGAATAAATAAAATAAAAATTAACTTCAACCACTGTGATTTTCTGACAATCCAAATCTGCTGACTGAGAAGCCCAGGTCACCATTCTAGAAGTCCATATCCATCAACATTTCATGGATGAAAATTGTGACAAATGTGGCCAAGCAATATCAGAGTGTGTTCAAGACAGCAAAAGTTATTAATGAGGGTGAACATGCAAGCTAGAAAATGCTGCAGCAGTTTGTTTCTGCCTGAGCCTACTGGAAAGGGCAAGACTCCCCCTCTCCGCTTCTCTCTGCTGAGTCAATTGAGTACAAACTACTTTTGCAGTTTGAACTTAATTTGCAACAAGTGAAGTAAGCTGTGAACAAAGGGAGGAAGTGGGGGGGGGGGGAGAGAGAAAAATGGAGACATTTTAATAGCAAAAATATGACACAAAGGATTGATTAGGACTGTTCTTGGTCTTGGGAGATGGACCACTATGGGTCCCCTGGTCCAACAGACCCTCTTCCCAAGCCCCATACTGATATCATTCCTGGGGAATTTTAAGGAGCAAAGTGTCAGCTACTAGCTGGAGCTTCTTAAAAAATGTTCATTTGTAATATTGAAAAATAAATAAAAATAAGAGGAAAATCAGTGCTGTTCTCGCACAAGAACAGTCATGGGCAGTTGCCGAGCATTTTTCACCCTGGGTCCTACCCTGAAGCATACCAGGCCTGGATATGCACAAAATTTATAGATAAATAAGGTGTCCACTGACTTCTAGTTTTATTATTTGCATTTTAAAGGCTTTAGTGGTGGTGGTAAGTGGAGCTTGTTCTCATACAAAAGATCTACTCATATGGGGCCTCAAGGAATAAAGAAATATTTCCATTGTTTTTAAAGTGCAAGGGATCACTGGGGCAACTGGGAGAAAAACACATAGACTGCAATTGTTCAGCTGGGATGGCCATAAGTAGTCATGGGTCTTCCCATTGATGTGGTGGTGGTGCCTTCAAATTGTTACCAACATGGTCTTCCTCTACATGCCAATATTCCATAGATGAAAAGTAGGACACACAAAGCCATTCCACATCAGAATGTGGTCAAGATAGGAAAAGTTATTAATAAGTAGACCTGGCAACATCGGACTCTGATTTGCAAGGTTGTTGTGTGGATTACAAAAAACATATGAGCTCTAAGTAATATTTTTCAGAGTAAATTGTGCAAAACATGTCAATGTATGCTGATCTGGCTGAATGTATGAAGCTTTCAGAATATAGTTTGACTTGCAGAACCAGGTTTGTCCGGGGAAAGAATTTTTATCATTTTGGCCACTGACTGTTCACCATATTGGCAAGGCCTAGATCTGTGCAGACATTTATTCTAGAAAATTCCACAGTTCACTTGACAAGTTTAATTTAGCTTTTACAAATATTCCATCAGCATTTTCAGACTACTGATTTTCTTCCTTTTCTTTTTTAAAGCCAAGTAACTGAAATATTAGCAAAATGTTCTTTCCATCTCACCTGTCCTCCTCTCCCTAGGACTCCCCCAAGGTCTACAGTTTTCTTTTCTGAAATACTTGCCATTAAATATGCTATATGTCAATGCAGCAGTGAGGTGGTTAATTTTGACTGAATATTATGCAATATAACCACTTGGCATTTAACTTGAAAAATGACTTTCTGCTTCACCTGTCAGCAGCCCAGTTCTCATCAAATAAGTGAGTGAGAAAAATTTTCAAATTTCAATTTCCTGATGCTATTAGACACTACTTCTTCCATACTTAAACAGTTTAGCAGTGCATGTACATGTTTTGGTATTCATGCCATGCGTCACACTACATGCTATTACAATAGCTTTTTTGTTTAAAGGGTAAAGAGATGCATGGATCTTTATCTCAGGGTTAGAAAAATGTATCGCAGGAACATGGCCAATCAGGTTTCTGAATAACTTTGTAACATAGTACCATAACCCTGATGTAGTGCAAGGAATTTAAACTACTCAGTGGCACTGACTCCTGGAAAAGCATTCAAAATGAAGTGGTGTATGGCATGCAGCTAGGCTTGCATTATACCAAAGGCCTTTTATACATTCTTTATGCGTGGAAACTTCAAATATAGAACCAAGGAAACCTAAATCTGACAAGCAGCAAGCTTAATGTATGGGGTGGAAAATTTCCACTGTAAAACAAATACAGACTCATGTTGCATTTCCTAACTTTATTCTGACCACCAATGTGAGAGAAATTTAAGCTAAAGGATAACATTAGGCATGGGGTGGAAGCTTGGAGTGGTGTAACGTGAGAAGAAGAAGATTATTGCATAAAGTCCTTCTTGTGGACTTCCTATCATCATCTGGTGTGCTACTATGAGAATAAAATGCACTTGGTCTCATCCAGCACATCTCTTAAGAGCTCATCTTCTCAACATTGCTCCATTGTTTCACAGATGAAATCTGGGACAGCGTGGCCAAGTAAAATCAAAGTGTGGTCAAGATGACAAAAATTATAGATGAGGAAGAACACACAAGCTAGGAGTAGTTGCAGCAGTTTGCTTTTGCCAGAGCCTACTGCAAAGGATCAGATTCTGTCTTCCTCCTCACCCCAACTGAGCTGAGTGCAACCTATCTTTGCACTTGGGACTCATTTTGCAGCAGTTAAAGTAAGCTGAGGACAAAGAGGAAGAGTTGAAAGAGGAGAGCCAACTGGGACATTTTAAAAGCAGATGAAAAGTGGGCTGACAGAGGAATAAAAGGGGTTGTCACTGTCTTTGCTGGTATGCCATGCAACATTTTAGGATTCATATTGCTGTCCTGTGCAAACTCTTACCTAGAATAAGTCACTTTTTGGATTATCTCCCAAAATGAAGATGACTCTTAGAATATGACTATTAATGAAAGTGTGCACATATTAGTTTCATGACACTGGAGAGAAAGGGAAAATTCCTTTCCAAATTATATGCAAATAAATGTGCAGAAATAGTCTGCAGTGGGGAAAAAATGCACACAATAATGCAATACATTAAGAAACATGTCTTAAGAAGTGTGTAGAAGATATGTGAGAATTTCTGTGTGAATTCATCCCCATACACCCAAGCATCTCCCAAGCATCTCCCAATCCCATATGAAACAAAAAGAGCAAGAAAATGCTAATGGGATCTGGAGATCTGGAAATTTTCCCATCCCTAGTGTGTGTGTGATAGATATGCTTGAATCAGTGTAGTGCAGGGGTAGGCAACCTATGGCCCAGGGGCCAGATGCAGTTCCCCCGAGGCCTTTGGACTGGCCTCAGGCCAGTCCTGCCACCACTGCCGCCCCCCACCACCCGCCATGATGATATTGATTATTGTTGTTATTACTTGTTCTTGGGGTTTTCTTGGCAAAATCTCCACAGGGGTTTTGTCATCATAGCTTTTCTGGGGCTGACAGAGTGTGCATGCATTTTTTTTATTTTTTTATTTTTTGTTATTTTTATTTATTTTTATTTATTTATTTATTTTGCTTCGGCCCTCTAATTGTCTGAGGGACAGTAACCCAGCCCCCGGCTCAAAAAGGTTGACTACCCCTGATGTAGTGTATGAGAATGGTTATATAGTATAGGTAGTCAACATTATGTGAATGGAAGAAGGATGTGTGTATAGTGTCTTCTTGGAAGTGGCCCTCTTCTTGTTGTAACTCTGTTCCAACTAATGGCTCCTAGGGCCTATCATGAGTTGTCTTCAAATGGGTTTTAAAGATTTACCTGTTAACTTTGGCCTGTAACTGGATTCCAACGATATTGGCTGCTGTTGCATATGGATTGTCTTGATTATTATTTTGGATTCATTATTGTTAGCGTATTTTTTTTCTGTGTTGTTGGATCCCATTGTCTAAAATTTGGTCATATGGTACATTGGGAAGGGGTTTTCCCCCTAAAACATGATAGATAGATAAATGAATGAAATAGAATATAGTGTGAGACGTGTGCAAATTGGGAATGGTTGTGGTGTTACAACTAGTGAGCACATCTATGTATGGTTTTATTTTGTTTTTTTGCAAGTTTCAAATTGCAGAGGTTGTTTGTAGTCATCTTGAAAAAGACCAGTATTTGCTACCTGCTGCTGGCATGAAAAAAGAATACCATTGGCATTTACTTGGAATAAAAGAAAGCAGCAGTTCCTCTGATCTGTATCTCAACTGCTGAGTTCTGTTGCCTTCCTGTTGTGACTGGTGTTTATAGACCACAATTTCACAATACTAGCCATCACAGCTCATATACAATTCCCTAGAAATTAACTAAATGTGAAAGAAAGGCTCTTTAACCAGATTCCATTGTCATTCAATACCATTTCATCCCATATGTTTGGTTTAATTATCTAGGGCTGGCTGTAGATATTAGAAAATTTCCCCACTTCCTTTCTGTATTGGATTTTTAGAGGAGTTTTATAATCGAGCAAATAGCAGTTTAGATGAATTTTGTCTTTCTGTCTGGGAATTCTTCAGCAAATGAGGCTTTTCTTTTTTTCTTTTGCATGATAACCACTATGAAATCGCTTCCCTGCTGCTTGACTAATTTAGCTACCCCACATTTTATATTTACTGTGAACTCGATTTGTTTTTAAGAAATTAACAAAACAAACACTTAAGTGCTACACTACACATTCCATAAACTTTTGGAAATTCGTTTCAGGGAGAACGAGTGGATGGGGTAGGATGAATAAGACACTAGAGTCCTTATGAAATAGCTTTTGAAAATTGTTGTAATGATGATATTGAATCCTTACTAAAACATTTTCTTATATTTACACAGATATGGTATAACATCTCATTGTGCATATCACTCTACTACCCATGCCTCACTCCAGGGCAGAGCTTTATGATGAGGGAACACTGGATATTTCTTGTGATTTTGTCTGTCTTTTTTTCTTTGCTTAATTCCATAGCTTTCAACAGGTTCTTGAGAAAGCTTACAAAGAAAAGGTGAAATCATTATATATTTAAAAAAAAAAGGTTAAAACAACAATTAAGTTTTAGGTACCATAAAGAAGAGGCTGATTTCCCCCCCCCCTCCCATAGATTGGGTGATGTGAGGGGCATGTTCCCCAATGTCTGATGACATTGTGTTCCTCAACAGAGGACTGGTGGAACTTCCTGACCTGGTTGATGGCGCTCCATGGAGTTCCTACACTTGGTCCGTCAGCTAAGGGTTAGACTTTGGACGTTATCACACGGGGGAAATCTGTTGGTTAATCCACACAAATCCCAAATAAAAACTGAATTTGCACCTCACGATCTCACATGATGTCGTACAGAAACTGGTATTATCCAAGATCTTTTTAATTTTGGGAGTTTAGAGGAAATGCATTTACGAAATTACAGTAATTTCACATTTACTGTAATGTGAAAAGGAAATACGCATGGACAATTCTTTTTTAAAATCTGGAGGAGGGCCAAGAGGAGGAGGAGGAGGGGCCTCCAGGGAGGGAGAGTCCCGGGCTCCTGTCATGCAGGAAAGGCAAGGCAAGGCAAGGCAAGGCAAGAAGAG
The DNA here is from genome assembly GCA_026167975.1 of Phrynosoma blainvillii. Classification (NCBI taxonomy): domain Eukaryota; kingdom Metazoa; phylum Chordata; class Lepidosauria; order Squamata; family Phrynosomatidae; genus Phrynosoma; species Phrynosoma blainvillii. The sequence continues at coordinate 18,101,631 of JANUYF010000007.1, read as the reverse complement.
GGAAGCTTGGGATGGAGGAGAAGTTTGGCTTTTGGGATGGAGGGAAAAGGAGGGGAAAGAAGGCTTTCCTCGCAGCAGCTGTGGGTGGATGTGGGTGCAAGTCTGGGGTGTGCTTGTGGAGCAACTTGGAAATCCATCTCACCATGACGTTCTGCCCTGCAGGTCCTACAAAGGGGAAAGGATTATGGGGGGGGGCATGGGGGCTACCTCCAGTTTCCCCCTCTCCTGGGCATCATCCAAGGCTCTGGCTCTCCCCAGGGAACACCCAGCCCGCCCTCCCTCCCTCCCTCCCTCCCTTCCCTTCCCTCCCTCCCTTCCCTTCCCTCCTCCTCCTCCTCCTCCTCCTCCTCCTCCTCGCCTGCCAGCTCTGCCTGTGATCCTACCCTCCTTGCTCATCTCCCCAGCAGCTGACAGCCTCCAATGCCAGGAAAGGAGAGAGAGAAAAGGGAGGGTGAGCCATCCCAATCCCTCCCTTGCCTTGCCTTGCCTTGCCTTTCCAGCCTCCTCCTCCTCCTCCTCCTCTGCTCTCTTGAGAGGTCCTAACACCAACAGAAGGGGGTTAGGACCTGTGCAGGAGGACATGACCCCAAATGTAGGACAGTCTGACACTTCCTCCTGGGAAATGCAGGACCTGCCCTGGAAAAAGGAGGAGTCTGGTCACGAAACACACCCATTTCCAGTACATTTACGGGTTCTTTTCACTTGTGTATGAAAGTTAAAAACGTGAAAAGCTTTTGCACAATTAAGCTCTTTTTTCACTTTCTTTTCAGGATGCTTCATTTCCACTTTATTATCTCTTTAACAACAAAACTGGCCCACGTGTGATAACATCCTTTGTTTCTCCTTCCTTTGCCATGCAGGAAAAACTGTCTTTGCAGGGTATGTCTAAATCCTTAGATCAGGGCTTTGCCAGAGTCTACAAATGCCACTTGAGATACTCTTGTTTTCGGTCCTTCTTTCCTCACTCCACAAGAGCAAGCAGGAGAAATTGCTGAGCACTTATAACTCATGCTTCCAGATCTGACTGAATATGAGGACCAAATCTGGTGAGTGAACACTTTACAAAGAAACCTCCACTGATTTGGTTTTTGTTTTGTTTTGTTTTGTTTTGTTTTGTTACATTCAGGAGTGGGCAAACTGTGATCCATAATGTCATGCAGCCTTCTGGGCTGCAGTTTGTGCCCCCGGAGCCTCTCATAGATTCCAGACATCCCAATTTTAAAAAAATGCAGTTTTGCCACCAATGCTCCCTGCCCTCTTCAGTTGCACTGGTGGGAAACAGAGAAAGTCCTGGAAAATCTCAAAGCTTGCTCATGTCTATATATAGGTGCCTATATAGGAGGCATTATTTGATATCAGAACAAAAGCATATTGGCATTGACTGCAGTTCTTTTAGAACTAACATATGGCATTCCTGTCAGTGGTTTAGGTCACATGTTACATTAGATGAACTCTCTCAGTTGCCTTTAAGTCCTGTTTCATGTACAGCAGATTGCAACAATTTAAATGAAAAGTTACCAATATATGAATTAATGCAACCAGGTTACCGCTAACCAGGATACACTGGAACTGTTGGACCAGCCAGATAAATTTAGCCCTAGCATTCTGAGGCATGAATAACATAATCTAAGATTCTTCTGCATGTTGCTACTTTAGATTGAAACTGCAGGAAAGCTTGTGGCTAGTCAACAAAATATTAATTCACTGATGTACAAACCTTCTATTTCTTGGATATATATGTATGTGTGTGTGTGTGTGAGAGAGAGAGAGAGAGAGAGAGAGAGAGAGAGAGAGTTTATGCATGTGTGTATGTGCCTTCAAATTGCCTGTCAACTTATGGCAACCCTATGAATTTCATAGGTATTTTGTTAGACAAGGAATACTCAAAGGTGATTTTTCCAGTTCTTCCTTCTGAAATATAGCCAACAGCATCTGGTATTCATTGGTGGTCTTCCATTCAGGTACTAACCAGAGCTGACTCTGTTTTGTTTCCAAGATCAAATGGGATCTGGTCCTTTTAAGGTATTTAGGCCCTGTTGTTGTTGTTGTTATTGTTGTTGTTTGAGTTCAAGTCTTTTCTGACTTATGTTGACCCTAAGGCCATTGGGTTTTCCTGGCAGAATTTGCCCAGAAGGGGTTTGCCATTGCCTTTCTCAGAGGCTGAGTATGACTTCCCCAAGGTCACACAATAGGTTTCCATGGCTTAGCAGTTATTTGAATTCTGGTCTCCCAGTGTCCTACTCCATTGCTCAAATCACTATTGCAAGTACATTTCCATCTGGTATAATGCTGGTCTATACTATACTATGCTGGTCTATTTAGGCTCTGAAATAGAGCCTGCATGGTGTAGCAGTTATACAAAGTATAGGCACTGAGAAGTTTTATATACAGTAGGCCATTGGTATCCACTGGGGTTTGGCTCTAGTTAATGGTTCAAGTCCCATTAAATACAATGGATACAAAAAATGGTGTCCCTTATATAAAATGGCAAAAATCAAGGCTTGCTTTTTAGAATTTTTATATATATATATATATATATATATATATATATATATATAAATATTTTCAAGCCATAGATGCTTGAGTCCATAGATTAAAAATCTGTTGAGACAGAGGGTCGACAGTAACTTTTCTGCCCCTATACTTTGCATAGTTTGTATAAGCATTGGCTTGTTCAGAACATGCATATGTGGAGCAGGGCTACACCAACTGGGCCACCCATTATGCCCAGTTGTTTCATTCTAATGTAGCTCCAGAGAGTTCTGTTATCTGATGTGAATAGACAAGGAAAATTAGCCGCAAGGGAAGTGAGAACCAGATGGAAAAACTATTGACTATACTGAAACTTCATGAAAATATTAATCATAGAAAAGAAACTTCATGCAAATGGAGTAGGTCGTAGCTTAGAGTAGAGTGGGAGCAGATGTGTGGGTCTGCTCCTACTGAAAATGTGGATTCCTTAGCAGTATGCTGTGAAAAAAGTTATCATATCCTCAACTTGCAGCCAAATTGTGTTTTCAGCCAAAAGAAAATAAAAAAAAAAATGATGAGATTTTAATGCTACGTTTTGTGTCAGTCACTAACAGCAGGAAGCTTTCTTTTATTATAAGATTTAAATTAACAGATTTTATTTACCACAATAGTTATCTCGAGACATATCACACTTCTGGCTAAAAGAGTTTTAAATTAGCAGCTTTTATTTATCACAATGGTATGCTCCTGGGCTGTTACACTTCTCCAGAATGTTACTTACTTATTTACTCAGGCCATCAAGCCACAAAAATCAGATGGTGACAACAACTGACTCAAAAGTCTGAGTATCAAACTTGCAACAATGGAACAGCTCTTCAGAAGCCTAGATTCTCAAATGTAGGCATGAGAACGTGCCCTTTGGAACTGAGACAGATCCAGCATGCCACTAATTCAAAGAGATAAATAATTGGATTACTTGCTTAACAGTGAAAGGAAGGAAAAATTGTTTGAGGAGAAATTAGAAGAAACAAACCAATCCAATACTCTCCAGGCTGCATCCACACTGTAGAAATAATCCAGGGAAATAATCTGGTAATTATAGTTTGTTGTGGTATGGGAGTTCTCTGACAGAGAAGGTGTCAGGGACAGCCAGGTTAAGGACTTGGAGGACTCTGAGGGGGAGGATGTGGAGCCAGGTCCTAGCCTGGTGCTATCAGCTCCCATAGACCTAGCTGAACCTGGACCTAGCTGTATGGGACCGACCCATTGAGGCACAGCCCCTGCCTCAGCAGCCTAGCCTCCCTCCAGCAGAAAGCCTTTACCCAGCAGAGGTTTCAGGCCTGGAAGAAGCAGAGGAGCAAAAGACTGAGGGGGGATGCAGACCAGGGTGTCGGGGACGCCCTGGTCCAGAGCGCCGCGGGACCTCGGCAGCCGGACCGCGGCACTCCTGCGGCGTCCCTGGAAGGAGCGCAAAATCAGCACTCCTTCCACAAGACAGGGAAAGTGCGCCCTAAATGCGTAGGGTGCACTTTCCCTGACTTATCCTCCACAGCGCATCCGCTCGTGATAACCCTGGACATTGGATTGCTCTCTTGACTTGCCTTTCGGAACTCTGGACTTGTTATTTGCCTGCTGCAAGCAAACATTGGTACGTTACTTGCAACTGTGTTTGGGTCTTGGAAAAGGGCCTTGTCCTTACCAGCCATGTGTTGGCAGCTTTCTCGGACAGAAGGCTACACCTCTCAGTATACTACAGTTCCCAGAATTCCATAGCATTGAGTCATGGCAGTTAAAGTGATGTCAACATGGATTATTTCTGCAGTGTGGATGTAGCCACAGAGATGATTTTTAAAAACCAATTCAAAATTCAAAATGCTGCTGGAGTCAAGAAGGCTGTACTACCTAAACATGGGTAGAGGGGATATTGGAGGATTCACTGCTCCTGATATGATGAATCTACACAGGATTTTCTCACCACTCCAGCCATAACATTTGCCAGTAGCAGCCTCTGAAGGGATCAGGATTGAAAACCAGCAGCAATTCCATTCAACATGGAACAGCTGTAGGAGAAGCAATCATAAAATAATTTAGAGGTGACACTATAAGTAAGAGACCTCCAAGACATCCTGTTATTCACAGTCCTGTTAAGGTTTTGCAAACTCACAACCATGGATTCCTTGAATGAGGTTTTGTCTGCACTGGCTGGGATACTGGAATATCCCAGCCCTATAGTTGTCTCAACCTGCTCCTGTTACCTTAGCCTCCATTTCTGCACCATGATGGTTCTCTCCACGGGCATCCCTCTGGGCCTCCCAGTGAATTCACCGCTGCCACCGGTCACTCACCTCTGAGGTCAGAATGAGGCACCCAGTGATGGTCACATGCTGGGTGCCTCATTCTGACCTCAGAATGGATGACCTGAAGTGGCAGCAGATGCACTGGGTGGCCCAGTGAGACACTCATGCAGACAGCTGCCACAGTGCAGAAATGGGGCAATCCAGATTTTCTTGGAAAATCCAGTTAAATTTCTTTAGTTTGTATTAACCCTGTTAATGCCCCAGTTATGGTGCGGGGTGTGCCAGATGTTAGCTGGATTGCCCACATTATAATTGGGTGTGGGCCATGAGTTGTCACAAACAGGACAATGCTAGAACAGGGATGGGGAGAGGAAGCATGCCTTTTGGGCTGTGCAGACAAGAGCAGAGTTTAGCCACCTTTAAAGTGGTCTTCCACTTTTCGTATGGCCTTCTACTTTACCAAGCATTATTGTCTTTTCTAATGAGTCATGTCTTCTCGTGAGACTATTAAGAACAATGAAGGACTATTCCCCATAATATTACTTTCCTTATTTGTAAATAGAGAAAAAGTGGCAAAGATACATATCATTGTTTAAAACATCTAATCTAGCAGTAAGCTGAGGCCAGGAGCATTTTGTCAGGCTACACCAAATAAACTATTGGACTGTCAAATACTTTAGATTGCAACTCCTATATCCCATTAACATTGCCATGTGGCTTTGGGGAATTGAAGTCTCAAGCACCTGGGAGATGGGGTGCTAACCCTGGTCTAGGTTTCTCTAGTGTTGGCTATTCATAGCCATGTACCCATGTACATATCTGGAATCAAATAATCCTTGAAGAATGGTACCATGTAACTTGTTGGTTGTTTGGATTTAGTTTAAAATTCTATAGGCTCCCATATTAAAATTGCCATAGGCAGGCTTATCCTTTTGCGAATGGTGGTTAATATTGTACATAAATACACTTAAAAATATACCATTTGACTGCAAGAGGGAGCAAGTCCTCCTAGAAAATATTTCTCTCTCTCTCTCTCATTCTCTCTCTTAGTTGCTTAGTTCACATGGAACAAAAACCACATTGTACCAATCAGATATTTAATGAGCCTGTAACTCCATTTCCACCTTATCCCAAAGGTACAGCAAATAGTGCTGCTTTTTTAAAATATCAAGAAAACATCATTTGCTCTAAAATGCCCCTAAAAGAGGTCTAAATTGCCAATAAAGGCTAGGTAATTGTATCAGCATGGATCAGAAAGCATTTCTCAGAACTGATGGAAACAGTTTGCAGTATTACACAACCTGGAAGATGCTGCCTGTGGATTATTCTGAAAACAGCAGACATGAGACTCCATTTTATTTATTCACTCTGTGTGTGTGTATGTGGAGTTACATAAATATTTTGTATTGTTGTTGATGATGATGATGCTTGAGTGTTTGCTCTGTGTACTCCAGAAGCAGGGACATGAAGAATACTTAATATTTACATTCTAGATGGATAAGGGGCATGTTGACATGCCACAGGGAAAAAGGAGACTGGCTAGGAAGGTATTGTGGTTATATGCAGATAGCTGGTGAAAAATTTAGTGTCCAAAAGTACATGATATTTTCCTATGTAGAAGGTATGTTCTGGGGTGTTAAATGTATTTTGCACAAAATACACTGCCCAAACTTTGTGCAGAAGTTCCGGCACAAAATTGTACACAATTACTGGGTTTTTGATTGATAAAACATGCAAAAAAACCTATATGTGCCTGGTTTCTTTATGCAGGAATCTGTGTATTAGCACAGTACCCAGTGTAATCTGATAAATATTATTTGCAATGAGAAATTGCATATCTCATATTTATGCAGAGTGAGGTAGGGATGCTTAAGGAATTTGATCAAGATATAGTGTGTCTTCTTGGAAATAAGTCCTACTTGCAATCAATGATCTTTACTCCCAGGGAAGTTGGTACAGAATTTTCCTTTAATGTGTGTATATCCTTCTTTTTAGAACTCCTTATAAGGCATCTTAAAAAAATCTGAAACTATGAAATACAATGAAATTAAACTTTTTGAATTAAAACAAAATTCACCTGATCCAAACCTCCTGGATTGATGCGTGGATCAGAACTTGGTTATCTGCCAGCTTCTGTGCTTCCAACAGAGTTTTCAGTTAAAAAAAAAACCCACAGTGAAAATATACTCACAATGTATATTACATACCTATTTAAATGCTAATTTTCATGTGGATTTAAAGGGAGAAAGTTGCAGATCAATATGTAATGCAACAGAGCAGATTTTGTGATGGACATTTGTGCAAGTTCCAGAGATGGGAAAATAAGGTCCATTCTTTTTAGCGATTTCTTGCATCTGGACTAGAGCTCTTCCAAAGGTGTTTCTTAAAACCAACCAACCAACAACAACTGTACCTGATTTACTGATGAGGTCCTATGATCTAAATGGCAAAATTTTGTCTTCTTGGAATTTAAAAAAAAGAAAGAAATTCTTAAATTTCTTAAATCACTTAAAAGAATGGAGCAATTGGATACAGAGGTCACAACTACTGGCAAAACCGGGGGGGGGGGGGACCAGAAAGAAAGAAAGAAAGAGAAAGAAAGAAAATGTACTGTGAGAACTCATGCTTCTTTTAACCAATGTGGAAGAGCCTGGCATATTTGTAATCTTCTGAATCATGAAAAGTTTTTCTTCTGCCTGCATCTCTACCTTGAATTTGCTTTAGTACATATATGCATACAGTTCCAGTTCTTCTTGGCTAGTTGAGCCAATAAAACATCTACACACTGGTAGATCCCCATACTCAATTTCCAGTCCAAGGTAGACATGGTATTATGGAGATGTGGAGTTATAATTTTATAGTGCAAAAGTGCGATTTCATTTATGCACTATAACTTAAAACAAAAAGAAAAAAGTTAAAAGCAGAAAAAGAAGGAGAATAGGAGATCATTTTGTTCTTATGTGTCTTGGATTTAAAAAGAAAGACACTTGATGGTGGGACTAAAATGCTGCAGCTGCTATTAGAAATTGCCAGAAGATAGTTCAGGACAACAGAAGCATCACTTGGATATTTGTGGGTTTTTGTTTGTTTGTTTAGTTTTTTGTTTCTTGTTTACAAAAAACCCTCTAAAACCTGAGAATTGCAGCAACAAATACTACAACCATCAGCAGCCCTTGACATTTTCCCCTAATGTGGAAGTATCCACTTAGGGGCATTGCAGACTAGCCTAAAGGGCTGGCTTGGGGCTAGAGTTGGGGCAGGGCAGCCACATGCTGGCCACCCCAACCCCACCCTGATGCTGTCCTGACGCCACGCGCCCATACACATGGCACACGGCATCAGGATGCCCTACTGGTGCAGAGTGCAGACACACTGTGCCAAAAGGGCGTGGAAGAGCCATGGCACCGGTTGCCATGGCCCCAATCCATGGCTAGCAGGGGTGGCCCAGAGCCACCCATCTGCATAGCCCCTTAGGCCCTAGTGTTCAGTTCTGGGCACTACAGTTTAGAAGGATATTGACAAACTGTCCAGGGAAGTGCGGCCAAAATAATCAAAGGTCTGGAAACCAAGCCTTATGAGGAATTACTGATGTTTAACTTGGAGAAAAGAACACCAAGAGGTAGCGTGATAGCCATATTTAAATATCTAAAGGGCTGTCTTGTAGAGGATGGAACAAGCTTGGTCTTCTGCTGCTCCAGAGACTAGAACATGAACCAATGAATTCAAAGAGAGAAAGACTTAGAGCAGGGGTAGGCAACCTTTCCCCTTTAAGGGCCGAGGGACTTCAGCTCCCAGAAGCCTCAGCCATGTTGGCCAATAGTCCCATGTTGGCCAATAGCTCCTGGGATTCTGGGAGCTGAAGTCCCTCGGCCCTTAAAGGGGAAAGGTTGCCTACCCCTGACTTAGAGAAATGAGAGACCTAAACATAAGAGAGAGATTCCACCTAAACCTAAATTAAAAAGGACTTATTACACATAAAAAGTGTAATAAGAGATTTGGATGGATATCTTCCAGGAGTGCTGCAGTTGTGTATTCTTACATGGCAGAAAGTTAGATTAGATGGAGCCTTCAAGCTCTAAATTTTTAGTACAGTATTATGCTGTTATTCCTGATTAGAATCAATGGGATTTACATATGTGTTAACTGCAGTTGGTTCAATGAGTTTGCTCTTGTTGGGACTAGCAATTAGGTTTAAGTCCAAGTATATAAAATTGTTGAAAATGCACAGTTACCCTTCTGCCCACATCATTTTGCTATTACACTTCTCTGACTGTTGGCTAAGATCTCAACCTGCAGCTAACTGACGGTGAAGATCTCCCAGGCTCAAGTGTCCATGTTTTCATTATAATTTCAAACAGTTAGGTTCTTGAAAACTAATATGAATTCATAAAAAGTTGTGCAGTAATGGTTACTTTGCCTTATCTGTTCTACCTCACTGATTCTACAAACATTTGACGACCAAACACACATACAGTATAAATATTTAAGAAAAAGTAAATTCCATTAAGCCACTGTGTGATAGATGCAAAAGTAGGTACTTATCTTTGAAATATTAAACTCTAGACATTTATACACATGCAAAAAAAAGAGAAAAAAAGAATTTCCTTCCATTTGATGAGAATTATGTGCCTGGCACTAATAAAATATTAAACACCAATTTAAAAGATAAGTATCTTATCTACTTTTTTATAATAAAAGATTTTATAGTGTACATGAGAGCTAATGTGCACTAGAATTTCCATACAATACTGTATTTACAAACTTTTATGAAAGTTCTGTGGATGCATTTGTTAGTTGCTGATTCTATGAGTACTTATTATTCCTCATAATGACTTCTTGTGTTTTCAATAATGCAAGATGGAAGGTGTATAAACTTGCTTTATTTCTGTAGTATTTTCTTCTTTTGATACAGGCTAAGGCTGCCAGTTAATTAAGTGAAGATAGCCAATAAAATGGCATTATCTCTTTCTGTCCCTATTATATAAATTAATGTCAAACTCGTGCTAGGTTTCATGGATAAAATACTAGATTAAAATAATACACACAGAGGCACACACACACACACACACACACACATGCACACATTACTATTTTCTCCCATTTGACAATGTCTCAATCTTAAAGCATCTTCTCCTCACTCCTTTCTACTGAGACTTTGTGAGAAGTGATTACAGCATGTTTGCAGCCTCCTTTCAAAAGACTTAGGCTGTATCTTGTTAAAACTTTTGTAACATGCCTTGAGTCCTGGAGCAGAATGAATAATAATAATAATAATAATGGTTTGCTAGCAGTGTCTGCCATTCTTCTTCAGCAGTTTGTTTGGTTCAGTAGGGTCTATCAGTGAGACCCTGGACTCTGTATCAGATGGTACAGCGATGAGGTGGAATTTAAAATTCCTATAAAGTTCCAGAGAGCCAGTGTGATAAAGTAGTTTGAATACTGGACTAGAACTCTAAGAGATTAACATCTGAATTCCTATTCAGCCCTGAAAACCTACTGGGTGAGTCACGTTCTGTCAGCTTCAGAGAAAGATAATGGCTAATCAGACTCTATGATAGGTTTGTCTTTGGTCAGAAATGACTTGAAGGCCCACAACAATAACATAACAGTCCAGAATGTCAGTTTAGAACATTGTAAGAAATTAAAATGGTGAGCCCTACTGGATAAGTTGAGAGCCAGAAATGAGAGGAGAGGATCCACAGAGACACTCAGCCATGCCATACTGGGTTTGGGTAACCGGGTCAGAGCTATTCCAGGTCCTGAAATTTCAGATTCAAAACCTGACCTGTTGGGAGAATCTCTTGTGATGTCACAGGAGGTGAACTTGGATGATGTTATGAAGGGCAGACCCTGGTGATGTCATAAAGCATAAGATACCAAAGATTATCCACAGTTGTACAGATTCATGTCATTCAAATAAAAACCCATCATGTCTAACTAATGAGGAGACTATATAGAGACCAAATTTTCAATGTAGTGCCCTGAGATACCTGTAGTTCATTCTGACAACTGGGAAAGGTGGGCCAGGCCCAGAGCACAAGCTCTGTGAACCCTACACCAACTACAACCCAGGATTGACCTTCTGTCTCAAGTAATTGTTAGGGATTTTATCAGTTTATCAGGAGAGGTTAGTAGTGATAAAGATCTCATCATTCCTTATTTCTGAGAGGGGGGAACCATGTCTTTGGGGTCTAATTCAAACTGATGCAATATATAGGGATCAGGTTTTATAGACTATTTCCACTGTAAAGCAAAACACAATTTATTACAGTAAATTTGTAGATGTTCCTTTGTTGCTTTCAATTGTTCATCTACATAGCTAAAAGTATAGATATCTTGGGGATGTAAGTAACAGGTATTTATTCTCTTCACTCCTTATTTTTGGCTTTCTACATTGTGCGATGTGTATAGTCTCCTTCCAAATGAGTTAATGAGGGGATGTAGATGGGCGGCCCTGGGCCACCCCAGGAAGTGGAAGATGAGGGCTGAGGTGATCAGAGCCAGCAAAAAGGGCACCCGAAGAGCTGGCACATGGCTCTTTAGCACCCCTTCCGGTGCAGCACATCAAAAGGCTGCGCTGGAAGGACGTCCTGATGCCATGTGTCATGTGTAACTGCATGTGACGTCAGGACGTCTTCAGGGAGAGGTTGAGGTGGCCAGCATATGGCTGCTCCTCCCCATCCCTGCCTCTAGGACGGCCCAAAGGGCTCATCTGTAGTGACCCAATGTCTGCTTTTCTTCCTTTAAATTATTGCTTTATACCATTTCAAAAGCAGTTCCTCCCCCAAGAAATGTTCCTAACATTCAGTTGTTAAAGGCCATTATGAAAAAGAAAGAGTAGGGTAAAATTAGAATGTTTTACTATACTACTATAGCTAGAACCTTTATATGCCCACAGATCCCAAAACCATTTTATCTAAATATGATTCTCACACAGTCCAAGGTATACCTATAAACATATATATCTAAAATTGTAGAATGTCATCAGGTGATGCTGCAGGTATCGTTCTTGTCCTTTGATTGTTTCTTGAGTTTGAGTCTTCTCCATACTCTAATCCTCCAGAATTTTGGTTTAACAAGGAGAATTGCATCAAGGTGCTGAAGGACTTTGTGTTTATAAGCAAAGTGGCCTGATTTGCAGTTCTTTGATTAACATGTGGATCAGAAAACAATTTACTAATTTTTACACTTCCCTGAATATTTCAGTAGAGCTCTTGGCTCAAAAAAAGCACAAAATGTGCCTATTTTAGGTTATAATGGGGGGAAGCAGACCAGGGCATCGGGGACGCCCTGGGACGGTGCGCCGCGGGACCATGGCAGCCGCACCGCAGCACCCCGTCGGCGCCTCTGAAAGGAGCGCAAAATCAGCACTCCTTTCAGAAGACAGGGAAAGTGCGCCCTAAACGCATCAGGTGCACTTTCCCTGGCTTTTCCGCCGCAGCGTGTGAGGATGCTGTGGCGGGAGGTTGCCCTCGGTGCGCCGGCCGTGCGGAGGGCCGGCAGCTCCGAGGGCAACCTCAGGAGGAGGAAGGGGCGCCACTCATGCGGCTGCCCCTCCTCTTCCTTGCCTTGGAAACGACCCTATTGGTCATCTGCTGAGGCCCAATGTTTACAAAAATATGTAGGAGCAAATGCATACAAAATTCATGAAAAATTGTTCAGAAGTAATGCTTTTTTGAAAAAAAAATGACAACTTGATGCAGGAGCACAACAGAACAGATTATTGAATTAACACACATAGGACTATTATATATACGGAACCAGATTTATCTTTTTTTTCTTTTCTCATGTGAGAATCTACTTAAACTTTCATTTATGTATATTTGCCATGTTGTAGAAGCCACTGCCTTATGATGTGATCCCACATTTCTCAAGTAATGTATGGATGAATGAGCTACCTGGGTAGGATTAATTGCCTCAATTGCTTCTGTCTATTCATTATCCTGCCAACGTGGCTGACAACTGGCATAGGCAGAAAGTTAAAAGGAGTGTCTATCCAGATTGCTCCTTTGCACAGTGCCTGAGGAACATGGGATCATGTATTTCCCCAAGTGAATACTATAATTTGCAGGAAATATGGATGAGTCACTGTCCTGGTCACAACTGATGATGTACTGCTGAGTTTCTGATGCTAACATTACCATGACATAGAGAAAAAGTTCAATATGATTCTTGTAAGTTCTCTGGAACTGGAGGGGCTGATTAGAGACCCTCCATATGTTATTGTACTGCATGTCCCATCATCACTGAACATTGACCATGCTGCCTAAGGCTAATTGGAGTTCAACAACATCTGGAAGGACACAGGTTTCCAGCCCATGCCCTAAGACATCCCTTCTTATTTTTGTAAAGTAGTTGCAACAATGAAATGAAATACCCTGATTGCTCATTGTACCCTGAACTAATTTCTAGTATGTGCTATGTTAGTGGAGGAAGCAGGAATAGATAAGTGAGGAAAAGAACAATCTGTGTGAATGCTTTTAGATATAGTGTTTATTTATAAGGAGTTGTTATTATCTGTCTTCTTTTGCAATACTTTCTCTTTAACCTTGGTCTTACCACAACTTATAGGCAATCCTCTGGTATACTGCCTTGCCTTCCTTTTTATATCAAGAGCTGATTTTGGAAAATAAAACTGATTCATAAAAAAAGTATCAAAATCTAATCAGAGCTTGGGAAAGAGTAGTTTGGTTACTGGCTGGCTTCAATATTACACTTTCTTTTGGTGGCCTTGCTTTTATGGCTTGTAAGCAGAATCAGTAAAACATTTGAATACCCCATAGCATTTGAATTGAAAAACATAAGAGTCTATATTAATGTCTCACTTAATCAGTGATGATTAATTGAAATATATGGTTGAGGGAGAGATTGGTTGTTGTTGTTTCATTCAGTCTATCAAGTATCTTCTCAAAAAAAGATCATTGCCACCTTCCATTTTCCTCCTTTGAAAGCATTGTAGATGGCTCTATTTCTCTAATCGCCTAGCATTCCTTCTGTTTTTTAGAAGGGAATTTGTAATTGTTGAGTTATTCTTGGCCATCCTTCATTTGGAATTTATGTTGTAATTTTAGCAAAAGCTAGACCTTGTACTGCAGTTTTCATCTTCTCTCTCTTTCTCTCCCTCCCCCCCCCCCCAACTCCATCTCACCAAGGCTGCTTCTATTTCTTGACATACTGGAAGCTTTCCAATTACTCCTTCTGGTCTCGTTGGATGTGAATTGTAAAGAGATCATGAGCGAGTCGCAGTTCAACATTGTTAAGCTTATCAATATAAATATAATGTTAAACCCCTTTTAGATAATTGGGGCTATGTGTGAAAATGCAACCAATTTACGCATAAATTGATGTTACATTGTTATTTTTCTCTCTCTTTCTCTTTGCCAGATAGATCCTGTGTGGGTTTTCTTGGTGCTCCTTCTCATGGTTCCTTCAGCACATTTTAACTATTGATTAGGATGTTACATTACATCGCAGTACCTGTCTAACCTGATTCTAGTCAGCTATGCAAACAAAAATTCATTAAAGTGACTCAGCTTGTCATTTGAGTCTTTTTGAACTGGAGAACTGTATTTTAGATAGTGGTGTAGGAAGAAAAAATTAGCATCACAGTAGTCTGGGTGCTTGGGTGGTGGTGGTGGTGCCTGTTATCAGGTATTTTTGCTGGGGGAAAAAATTTGTTAGTATGTGTAAAAAAGAAGGAAATGAGGACCATTTGCATTTCTGTTTCACAGCTGCATCGATGATGAATATTTGCAGTGGTGAAGTGTGGTTGTTCCTTGTAGAGATATTGCTGTAGGGTGATCAATCTTGAAAAGGAAATGATGATATTACTGGTATGTAGAGAAGTAATTCTTTTTTAATTTTCTTCTCAGAGGAAGCAACAAATAGTCTTATTAATATCCTTGTCACTGTGGAAAAAGTCTTCAAAAACTGCAAATTTCTAAATCCGTTCACAATTCATTCTACACAACTTTCACATATGCTTTTTTTTTTTTACACAGAATGCATTTATGCAATCATTTATATTGATTTTTGTGAAGAAATAAATTCTATACATTATAAATTCTTTATATTATACAGAAAATATATTTTCTACACAAAATGTTGTTTTCTGAGGAAGTAGTCTGAAGTCTACGAAAGCTCATGCTGCTAACTTCTTTCTTTCAGTTAGTCTCAAAGGTGCTACAAGATCTCTCTACATGTTATTTTTGTATAAAACAACCATGTGCACATTTTGTGTAGAAAAAAATCCTGAATTGTGATGATTCGAGTTAGTCTGGGGTTTTCTTGTCAGGTTTTTTTGGCATTTGATAGACATATTTTTTTTACCATATTTTGATTATTATATTTTTTAAAAAAAATATTCTTGCATCCCTACTGGTAAGTTTGAAAGCTTGCAGGGGTAGCAGAGAAACACGTAGCTGGTGAATAGGTATAACAGAGATAACAAATTAAATGATGCTGATTAAGACTGCATCCACACTGCAGAAATAATCCAGTCTGACACCACTTTAACTGTCATGGCTCAATGTTTTGGAATTCTGGGAATTGTACTTTTGTGAGATATTAGCCTTCTCTGCCAGAGAACTCTGGTCCCACAACAAACTACAGTTCCCAGAATCCCAGAAAGCCATGGCAAATAAAGTGCTGCCAAACTGGATTATTTTTGCAGTGTGGATGCAGCCCAAGGGCCTTTACAAACTGTTAGAAATAATGCAGCTTGAGGCCACTTTAACTGTCTTGGTTCAGTGATAAGGAATCATGGGAACTGTAGTTTATTGTGGCACCTGAGCTCTCTGACTGAGAAGAGTCAATGTCCCAGAAAAAAATACAATTCCCATGATTCCCTAGCACTGAGCGAGGACAGTTAAAGTGGCCTCAAGCTGCATTATTTCTGGCAGTGTGTAAAGGCCCTAAGACACCCTGGCTCACACTACTGCCTTCTGATGTTTCTACATGGTTCTTCTGATGGAGACCATACAATGCTGGCAGGCGGCTATGGTAAAAGTGGGGTGGTGACTCCATTCTGGATTTTAGTCTGAATTTTAAAGAATCTCAAGATAGAGTCAGCAACTTTGGTAGGTACTTTAAAATTTGGACTAAAAAAATCTGAGCAGATTTCTGATAAGATTTCTGCTTAATCACTACACAACAATTGTATGAAGGAATGGATAGGAATTTCATCCATAAGAAATTTTATTTCTGTTTGGTTTTGCCCTCATTCACATTTTTTTTCCATAGGAAGGAAAGCTAATGTTATATAATTCCTGGCAGGTGGTCATCCAGCCTATGCTACTACCTTCTAAAACATACAGTTCCACCATCAAACAGTTCATACTAATCAGAGATTCTCCTAATTTCCTCCCCTAAAAATCCCCTTATTTATAATTTGAACCAATTCATTCTGCAAAAATAGAGAACAAATCTGCTCCATCTGTTCCATCATCCATGTGACAGATTTTCAAAACTTTGAGGATGGCTATTATATCATCTCAAAATAATCTCTTTTCCAAGCTAAACATGCTCAACTCCTTCAAGCTTTCCTCATCAAAACATGTTATCTAAGCTTGTCCCCATTTCAGTCCTATTTTTCAAAATGTGTTTCAGTTTCTTGTAGGGCTGTAATTTTTCACTGAGTTTCTTCTTGAAGGTAACAATGCATACTTTCAGTATTTTTCTTCCCATTGTAAGAAAGTCTTTTAAAACCACACAGTTGATGAAAGCTATTTGCAATTTTGGACTTATTCTATGCACAAAATTGTACATGGTGATTTTGCACAGAAAACAATTTTCTGCATGGAAAATTATATTTCAGAAATATTGATCCATGCACAACAAAAGTTTTCTGCACAGAAGTGTTCTTTGCAAATCAACCATATGTGAATTTTACACAGAACAAATACTCAATTCCAACATTTGTTCTACACAGAAAACATTTTTCTATGCAGGAAGTAAAATTTCTTCATTGAAATATTATTTTCCATTGTGGAAAATAATATTTCAATGAAGAAATTTTACTTTATGGATAAAACAATAGCCTACAAATTTTGTGCAGAATAAGTTCTGAACTGTGAAGATTCTCATCAGTCCAGGATTCTTTTTGTCAGTGTTACTTGAAAAACATGTTTTTTGACAATTTTCTTAATATTTTCAAGAAACATTTCTTGTTTCTTGATATTCTTTTTAAGCTATGGGGTCCAGAACTGGCCACTGTATTCCAGGTGAGATTTGACTAAAGCAGGACAGAATGGTAGCATAATATGTAATGTTATTGGGCCAGGTGTCATCCACCCTATATTTGTGTTGCATGAACTCACTCCATACTTAAATGCAGAATTTTACATCCATCCCTGTTGAAATTCATGTTGGTGTTTTTGGCCCAGTTAAGGTGTTCTTGAATCCAGTTTCAGTTTTCAAAGGTGGAAAATGTATGAACTTCCAGATATTTTAGGAGAGAATCTTCTATTAGGCCTAAGAAGCTTAACCAAAGAGGAGGATTTATTGGAGCTGCAGTCAGGCTTTTCATCTCCCTGTTTTAAGGTTTTAACTACTCCTGCCCTGCCTAATCTGATTTGCAAAGTATAAGAGATTCACCTACTGTGCCTACAAAATATTGCACCTCCTCAATATTTTAATTCTTCAGCTATTGGGAGATTCAGTGGTGATTAAGAATGCATGAGCCCTCTTCATTTTGAGTGATAGCAATTAGTGATGCCTATGGAGTTTGAGCAAGGGGGCTTAAAATATGGATTCCCAACCCAACCAAAAAAGCACACCCAATTTTAAATTGTCACTGGGCCTTCTCTAGTCTGGAGTATTTTTATACCACCTGGGCAGCTAGATTCCCACTCTACAAAAGGTAAATGGCTTCCCCCACTCTAAAATGCAATTTGAAATCTAGACATTCCAAATTTGTCCTCCATTCTAGTAACTTTGAATGAAGTCAAAGGAATTCCAGTAAAACATCTGAAACTGGAAGTGGGAAGAGCATTAATATAAGCCAAAGTTAGGCTAGGCAGAACAGGCACTGAACATCCTGTTGAGTGCTGTATTTATTGTAAAGTCAACTTGATGGCAGTTAACAACAACAAAGGAAACCTAAAGTTCATCTGAGATAAGTAGATGTGAGATGGATCCCAGGGAGAGCATCCTTCTTTCCTGTCCCCAAAAACTGCAGTGGGAAATTTAATGGCAAAGCCCTGAGTTCTGTCTCTTATCTGAAAGACAGCACTTTGAGCTCCATGTTGCCTGAGAGATAACAACATAAAAGATAATTTGTTCACGACTCTTCCCTGAGGAGAGACTGATATCAACTACATTCCTGACAATGTGAACAGCTGGCCTTTTGCTTAAAGAGGCCATGTATTGACCATTTCAGATACCACTTTGTTTGTAGTAGCTGATAAGATCTAAGTTCAAGATGGCAAGGATGTAACCCATAAACCATAGGATGCAGGGAAGAGTGGAGTGCTGGAGTTAAGAGAGTTAAGGATATAAATTTTCTGAACTCACCTGCCCAGCCTTACACAGAAGGATTTTTTTTTTTTTGCCTTACTTTCACCAAATAGGCATTTGAGATATCCTCTACTTGATGAATCTGGCAGATGTTCATATAGAGACAAAAGTTGTACTAATGTACTTGGGTTCTGAGTTTTCTCAGTCCCTCACCAAACCCACTTAATTTCCATGCATTTTTTTCCCAAAAAAGTAAAATTCCTGAGTGTGTGCCTTGACACTTCTAAATCCCACAAACAAGGCTATTTGTAAGATCTTTCCAGTGGGGTGCAAACAATGCCAACGCAATGTACTGGGTAATAATAATAATAATAAAAAGTGGAATGATCTTCAGCAAAACTTAACTGATCTTTTAATAAATGGATAGCAACAACATCTTAAAAGTGCAGCTGATTTAGGAGTATCATCATTAAATTAGGTACACATTTATCTCAAATTTATCTGGGGCAAGTTTCAAATTAAAATTATTGGTTTATATATTTATTTTGTAGCCAGTGTGGCATGAAGAAAAGATAGCTGTGGAGGATGCTGACTGTCTCCAGTAGAGATGGGGAAGTATTTTTCAGCTCATCTTCCTAACTTCAGTTTTGGTGTGTGTGTGTGTGTGTGTGTGTATTTAAGTTCCACTATGATGAAATTGTGTGCTCTTGTGAGACAAGAGGTTATGTTGATAGCAGCAGTACTGTTGGTAGGGTCTCCCATGTCAGATAAGCTATTACTCAGGAGCTTGATTAAATGTACACAGAAGAAGGGAACAGTAAACCAAATTATTATTATTATTATTATTATTATTATTATTAATAATAATAATAATAATATCCCACCCCTCTGCAGGGCAATAGGGGCAGTTTACAACACTAAAATTACCATAAAATACAATAAGAACCAGAACCCAAGGAACCCCAAAACCCACCCACCCCTTAAAAAAGCATTAAACAATATCATAATTTAAAACATAAGATAAATCTCACTAGAAAACAATAAAACTGACTACTGCAGAGCATAGGGGAAGGGAAGATGGACTAGTTCTTGAGGCCAGGATATCTAATCAGGAAATGTCTGCTGGAAGAGATCCATCTTAACAACTTTTTAAAAGCTGCTTAGGGTAGTAATATGACGGATCTCGTCTGGCAGGCCCTTCCATAATCTGGGAGCGGTTGCTGAAAAGGCCCTCTGGGAGGTTGCAGACAGCCTCATTTTTATAGGCTGTAGCAAATTTCTCCTGGAGGACTGGAGTGCATGGGGTGGATTTTATGGGAGGAGGGGGTCCCGAAGATAGGATGGACCCAAGCCATTTAGGGCTTTAAAGGTGATAACGAACACCTTGTACTGTGCCCGGAAACTAATAGGCAGCCAGTGGAATGACTTTAAGACTGATTTTATATGGTCTCTCCATGATGTACCCAAGACCAACCTGGCTGCCATGTTCTGTACTAATTGAAGTTTCCGGACCAAGCGCAAGGGTAGCCCCATGTAGAGCGCATTACAGAAATCAAGACGGGAGGTTACCAGTGCGTGTACCACAGTTTCAAGGTCCCTGGCATCCAGGAAAGAGCGTAGCTGGCTTATCAGCTGAAGCTGATAACAGGCACTCCTAGCCATCGCATTTACCTGATTAGTCATCAGGAGGGATGGGTCTAGGAGCACCCCCAGACTGCGAACACAGTCCTTAGCAGAGAGTGTGACCCCATCCAGGACTGGAGATTGTATCCCAATGCTTAGATTAGAATGCCGCTATTGTAAGTACCTCTGTATTATCTGGATTCAGTCTCAATCTGTTTTTTCTCATCCAGTCCATTACTGCCTTAAGGCAGTCGTTGAAGGGGGAGATGCCATCTGAAGTCAAAGCTGATGACTGAAATATGGAGAAATATATCTGGGTATCATCAGTGTACTGATAACACCCCGCCCCATAACTCTGGATAATCTCTCCCAGTGGTTTCATATATATATTGAACAACATCCTAGTACAGCAACTGTCCCCAAGTAATAACCTCTGGAATCTGCCCAAGAGGAAGGAATGGAACCACTGCAATGCAATGCCTCCAATTCCTAACCTTCTCAGGCGATCCAGGAGGATGTTATAATCTATTGCAGGGGTAGGTAACCTTTCCCCTTTAAGGGCCGAGGAACTTCAGCTCCCAGAAGCCTCAGCCATGTTGGCCAATAGTCCCATGTTGGCCAATAGCTCCTGGGATTCTGGGAACTGAAGTCCCTCAGCCCTTAAAGGGGAAAGGCTGCCTACCCCTGATCTATTGTGTCAAAGGCTGCTGAGAGGTCTAAGAGCACCAGCAGGGTCACATTACCCTTGTTGATGCTCAAAGGAAGGTCATCAGCCAAGGCAACCATGGCAGTCTCAACTCCAAATCCTGTCCTAAAGCCAGTTTAAAATGGATCTAGAAAATGGGTTTCCTCCAAGACAGCTTGGAGTTGAAGAGCAACCGCCCTCTTGATCACTTTGCTTAGAAAAGATAGTAAGGAAACTGGCCTACAGCTGTTCATATCCAGGGGGCCAGAGAAGATTTTTTTCAGGAGTGGCCTGACCGCCACTTCCTTCAAACAAGATGGAACATGACCTTCCCTGAGGGATGCATTGATGATGTCCCTGAGGGATAGTCTCAATGCATCCCCCCCCCCCCCGGACGGCCAGCCATGATGGGCAGGTTGTATTCCTCACTCTACCAAGGACCTTGTCCACGTCATCGGTACTCACAGATTGAAATCGATCCAGTATAATTTCATTAACAGAGTTGCTGGAGACCTCATAAAATGATTCTGTTACAACACTGGCATCTAAGTTGGTTCTTATCTAAGAGATTTTATCTGCAAAGAAGTTGTTAAACGCATCACAGCAGGTCGTTGTTGGGTTAAGCAGTGGGTTCTGGCCTGGTAAAACTTGTGTCAGCTCCCCTACCACCCTAAACAGTTTTTCTGGATGGAACTCTGCAGACACAATGCGTGCAGAGAAGAGATCTCTGCGCTGCACGTATTACCTCACAATAGGAACAAAGAAAGTTCCTGTGATGAGTCTTGTCAGTTAAGAGTTGAGTTCTCTGCCAGGTGCCCTCCAGTCATTGTCCAACCTGCTTCATCTTCCTAAGCTCTTCTGTATACCAAGGCTTACAGTTAGAAAGAGGTTGGAAAGGACGCTTGGGAGTGATTATGTCGATAGCCTTGGCGAGATCGTGTTCCAGGTATTCACCAAAGCTTCGACAGAATCACCGGCATTACCAATCATTAAACCCTCTAGGGCTTTCTGGAATCCAATTGGTTCCATTAGCCTTCGAGGGTGGACCATTCTAATAGGTCCCCCACCCCCGGTGGGGCGGACAGTGGCTCTTAGTTCAATCTTGACCAGGAAATGATCTGTCCATGACAATGCAGTGGTTTTAATAACCTCTGCCCAATGAGTGGGTCCAGTGACCAATTGGGATAGGCCCATGTTTGTCATGGATTCCATGAACTCCCGAGCCTTCCCTGTAAGATTTGACAGACTGGTCTCAAGAGGGACGTTGAAGTCACCCAGAACTAAAAGCCTGGGCGACTCCAGCAACAATTCTGAGACCAGCTGCATCAGCTTGGTTAGGGAGTCTGCTAGTCAACGGGGTGATTGGTGACTTCTACCTTGAAAATTCTATGATGAGACTGTCCAAAATGAAACAGCAGATAATGCCAGCAGATAAGGTTGAAAGCAATAGCAATAGCATTTACATTTCTATACCACTTAATAGTGAACTCAGCACTCTCTAAGCAGTTTACAGTCTGCAAACCAATTGCTTCCAACAAGTTAGGTACTCATTTTACTGACCTATGAAAGCATGGAAGGCTGAGCCCTCTTGGATCGAAATCAGAACATTGTGGCTGCAGTACCGGCATTTAACCACTGTGCCACCAAGGCTCCTAAAGGCACTCAACTAACTACTGGGGAAGAGCAGAGCATTCCCAGTAATAAAGTGGTACATTGAAGGCACTGATGAATGGTTGCGCACCATCCAAAAACAAACAAACAAACAAATAAACAAAACAAAACAGAATTGCATGGCTAGAATCCTGTTTAATGCCAACTAGAATAGACTCAGTCAAGTATAAGTATTGCTATGGCTAATGGTACAAATGGACTAAAATAAAAAAGATATCCAGTTGCTGACATGTTCAGAGGTGAATGGAAAGTCTAAAACTGTCCAACACATGTTATAGGAACATGGAATATGAGAAGCATGAATCAGTGGAAGCTACACACTATAAAACAAGAAATGGAATATATAAACATCTTAATATTTGGGGTGAGCAAGCTAAAGTGAACAGGAATGGGACATTTTGACTCAGACAATTATGTTATGTTTTACTCAGGAAATGAAAATCTCCAATGAAGTGGGGTGGCATTAATAGTGAGGAGAGATGTAGCAAAAGTAGTCAAAGGATATTTGAAATGACTGTATCATATCAATACGATTTCAGGGAGAACCCATCAATATACCCATAATCCATGCTCCATACCATAAACCAAGACTAGTTATGGTTTTTGGCATCATTGACACACTGTCCTCTTAAGTGCTTGTAAGTCTTTAAAACAGTTGTGTAGTGTTTGGATTTCTCTGCATTGAAGAAGAGGATAAAGAACAGTTTATGTTTTGCTTTATTTGTTCATCCATTCATTAATTGTATATAGTCCTGTTAAAGTATAGGATCAATGAGAATAATGGCTGACCCAATATTTGTCTTACTGGTATTTATGCTTGCCAAAGGACCCAGTATGGTGTAGTGGTCTGAGTGTTGGAGTAGAATTTTGGGAAACTTATGTTCAAAATCCTATGGAAATCTTGGGAAATGGCAAACCTCCTCTGAAGAAATTGTGCCATATATATATATATATATATATATATATATATATATATATATACATATACATATAATCCTGTGATAGATTCATCTTAGGGTTGCCATAAGTCGAAAAAGACTTGAAGGCATGCTTAACATGCAAAAACTGTATACCACTGTGAAGAACTGCTGTGGCTAGTGATAGAGAACATATACTTTGCATGCAGTAGGTTTCAAGTTCAAATGCTGGCATCTTCAGGTAGGAATCAAAATGTAAATCTGGACAGCTGTTCCTAGTCATTTTAGGCAGTACCATGCTGAATGAACACATACTCTGACCCAGTGTTCCAACCTGCTCTGGGTGTTCTTTTAATGGTACATATTCCTTCACCTGCTTTATTCTAATTGAATCTACACTTGAAAAATCAGTTCAGCTAACTTAAATGTATTATATGTATAGTCAAAGAAAACACTGTGGCAATTGATTTTTAACCATTCAAAAGACTATGTATCTCATGCTTAATTAATCCAGTCTCCTGCTTCAGCCAGTAATATTGAATGATACATAGTCATAAGTTAAGTGGCTTGGTTCGTCCCCTGTTAAATTTCATATGTGTCTGTCTATCTCTTCCCCTTCCTCTCTCCGTCTCTGGAAGTGTACAAAGCTGAGCTTTAGAGAAGACGTGTTTCATGCAATTGACATTGCCTTTCCGAATAACGTTGCTCAAGAGTCTGAAGAGTGAGATGGAGATTCCCTAGGGAGACTCAAACACTGGCAAGAAGAGGTGTGAGCTTTCCCTGATGTCTCCCTCAATGAACATCTTGGTTAGGCCAAAAGACAGATTCCTTACATCTCTCTTCCAGTCACTCCACATGATGCAATGGCTATGTATATGACCTTCCTTTGGAGCTTAGAAAGAACTAAGTAATTTTAAAGAAGTTCCCTTTGACAAAACTGAGGCACACTTATATTATGAAGGCAGTTTTGTGAAGGATAACCTCACTCCCTTTGCAATGTATCTGTAACTTTCCCATTATTTTTATAGTTATGCAGGTTTGGCTTCACTAAACAGTGGAAAGATTATTGCTTGGTTTGTGTGCTGCTCATGCTGCATCTTGTGCATTGTTGTGGGAGTTGAGGTGATAATGAGATGTATGAAAGGAGAACCTCTATTGTATTACAGGCCATTGGCCTATAGCATTCAGATTTTTTTAAAAAAACAAAAACTAAAAAGGTAACTATTATACTTTGTTAAAACAGGAAAAAAGTTAGCTTAAAAAACAACAACCCTGCAACTATAAAGAAATATTGTGAGATGTACAGAATGTCCTGGAGAAAGTTTGCTGTTCTTTACAAAAGCCTTTATCTAAATAGGATGTCTTCTAGACCAAATTTCAGTACCAGTGATAGCCTAAAGCCTATGGAGTACTTATGCAGTATTGTTCCACACTCACATAGTTACGCAGAAGTTGCACTACACCACCCTTCTTCTGACTATCAACATTGTGCATCTACCAGTGTGCCTTCCTGTTGTGCAATAATGAATGCATTGTACAATTGGGAATACACAGAGGCTATTTCTGTATTCCCAGTAATAACAGGGTACATTGAAGGCATTGATAAATGGTTATACACCATCCAAGAATAATCAATTGCATGGCTGGGATCCTCTTAGTGCCAACTAGAGTAGACCCAATCATTTGTTAAATGGTGAGTCTACATCAGGGGTAGGCAACCTTTCCCCTTTAAGGGCCGAGGGACTTCAGCTCCCAGAAGCCTCAGCCATGTTGGCCAGTAGTCCCATGTTGGCCAATAGCTCCTGGGATTCTGGGAGCTGAAGTCCCTCGGCCCTTAAAGGGGAAAGGTTGCCTACCCCTGGTCTACATGAAGGGGTGTGTGCATATGTCCCTTTAAGTCACCTGTTGACTTATGGTGGCTTCATGATTTTCATAGGGTAAACCAGGAGGTGGTTTTGCCAGTTCCTTCTGTAATATAACCTATATCACCGGTATTCATTGGTGGTCTCCCATTCAAGTAGTAAACAGGACTGACCTGTTTAATTTCCAAGATCAGATGAGATCTGATGCCATCAGGGTATTTAGGCCTCAACCTGAAGATATACCCAGTGGCTCAATTGATTTACTCTGGTTGTGGCTAACAATAAAAATAGAATTTAGGCCCATGTGCAATGATTATGCTTGTGTAATTCCACTTAGGAATTGAATATGTCCATTGTCCAATGGCCTCCAACCCCCCCCCCCCCAAAAAAAATAAATCAAAATAAAAAAATAAATGCATGTGTAAGGGAATTACACTTTGGTGTATGATATCAACAAGATTCTGGCTGAAAGAAGACACACACACACAAAGCAAAAGTAAGAAGCATAAAAACTGAACAATCATGACATTCTAATTTGAGTATTATTTAGGAAGTTTAATTAGATTAAAATGCAAAGCAAAGAAATTTATGCCTGTACAATTACCATGTTACCCACACTTGACACCCACTGTAATCCCTAAAAACTCAAAATACTGGGTTACATTTCTGATCAACTTGGCTCAGAGCACACTTGTCTGATTATGGGATTCACATCACACTTTAAACTCCATTCTCTATAATGAAGTTTCTGTGGCTTCAAATTGCCATCCAGAAAAACATATATAATAGTATTCTTAATTTGCACACCTCTGGTCTCCTTGAACAAAATTCATTGGGGAAATGGCTGTATAAAGTGAATGGATGTTATCCAATACCCCGTGTGCTATTAATTTATAGTATATAAGATGCTCTGAATTTTTAATCAGCTGTATGTTTATTGTGGTTAAGAGTAACAAATTACACCACAAAACCTTATGGCATAACATTATTCTTAATTAATAGGTGAGTGCATGGTGTTTTCTTATTTATATTGGAGAAAAATCTAGTTGCTAATTTGGTTGCAAATGCATCTGTAAAAATGAAATACCAAAATGCATATCTATTTGCTTTGCTAATTTAATACTTGAAAGCACTTGCCTTCTAGCATAGGGGCATGCATACTTGTGGACTTTGTTGCATTGCTGACTGAAATATGCTTAGTAGTTCTTATATATTTCATGACACTTGTAATTATTGTTTGTAGGAACTGTAACTTATGATATCTAATGAAAATAGCACGAGTTCTTATCCCCCCCCCCCCGACTACAGCAAATATCATAAAAAGAAGATCTCAAGAGATTTTTGCTCCAGTCCAAAGTCCAACTTGTACCTGGATCTCAGTCACTTCATGGAAGTTAAAAAAAAGCTTCCCGGGCATATCCCTTTGCACACATGAAGCACCTTTTCATGACTGTATATTGGAAGACCTTACAAATAGGGCAGATCCTGCCTCCAGGAATTAGAATAATAGAATCATAGAGTTGAAGAGACCACTAGGGCCATCCAATCCAATGCCTTGCCATACAGGAATATACAATCAAAGCATTCCTGACAGATGGCTATCCTGCCCCTGTTTAAAAACCTCCAAAGAAGGACACTCCACCACTCTCCAAGAAAGCATGTTCTACTGTTAAACAACTCTTACTTTCAGGACATTCTGCCTAATGTAGTTTTCTTGTAGTTTGAATCCATTGCTCCATCTCCTAGTCTCTGGAGCAGAAAACCAGCTTGGTTCATTCTCGATATGATATCCCTTCATATATTTAAACATGTTTATCATGTCACCCCTTAACCTTCTCTCCACCAGGATGAACATACCCAGGCTCAACTACAGTTTTGTCCCATTTGTAAAGCACAACTGCACCATTTTCAAATCTCATGCTCTATTACAGCCATCTCAAATCTAATGCTTCCCAGATGTGTTGGGTGGTAACTCCTTTCACCCACAGCCAGTGTGGCCAATGAATGACCATGTTGTAGCCCAACACAAAGTACCATATACCATATTTCCCTTAGAGTAGGAAGATGGCCAGTTTGGGTGATTATTGTGGACAAATAATGGACAATACAAAGAACATCTTGAGAATCTTTCCTTCTCTCCTCATCTCACATCTATTGCATTTAGTCAAAGATAGATTTCTTCTCATCACTGAAGCTAGATATGGAACAAAGCTCCCTAAACTGTTTAAAAACAATGGAAGGATCCATGAGACAAGATTAATGAAACAAAGGGCCTAAACTGTCTAATGAAAAAAAAAACTAAAGAGTTTTGATTAAAAGATGTATGGAAAAATTAATCTCATGGGGAGAAAGTTTATAAAAGCAAATGATTCATCATAGAGTAAGCCCAGTTATTTTGAAAAGATCTTTAGTTTTCATGTCAGCCATTACCCTCAAGCATTTGTTTGGGACTCATATTATTTAGTGATAGTGAAACTAGGGATGGTTGATTTTTTTTTGTTTATTTAGGATGCACAACAACAACAACAACAACATAACATCTCCTACATGACCAGCAAGCAGGACTTGAGTGGTCGATTAATTTTACTGGCAGATGTTAACAAGTACACAAGACTAAGATTGCTGAGCAGTTGCTGTGGCTTAGATATCAGCTGAAGATTCAGTACTGAATTCCATGGCTCCCCAGTCCTTCTACTTTTCTCTTGGCATTGCTGGCCGCTCTTCCATTTTGTCTGTCTTTTTTTGCACTTAGAGGAAGAAGGATGTGAGAGCAAGAAGAAGGTGTAGCATCCACTGCTGTAGCAGCCAACTTGTGCAAAAAAGAAGACAAAAGAGGACACTGGATTGTACAGTAGGCCCTTGGTATCCTCTGAGGTTTGATTCTAGGACTCTCTGTGGATACCAAAATCCATGGATGCTTAAGTCCCATTAAATACAATGGCATAGTAAAATAGTGCTCTTTATATAAAATGGCAAGATCAAGGCTTGCTTTTTGGGACGCACACACACACACACACACACACACACAAATCTTCCAGCCAGGGATGCTTGAATCCATGGGTAAAGAATCTGTGGATATGGAGGACCAAGTGTATAATTTTTATAATTGCTAGTTTAAACATAGAGCTACTGATTTAGGAAACCTCAAGGTTGGTAATTGATTTTCTTTTGGGTCAGGTTTCCACTAGACAACTCTTGACAGAGTGGATGCCTTCAAACAGGAATGTTCTTCAACAGCTGTTAAATAACATCCAGAATCCACAAAATGCCAACCAAAATGCACAAAATATGCAATGAAAGCTTTCAAAGCTCTGCTGGCTTCTTACTCAGGCAAAGGAGAAAAAGAATCATACAGGAGAAAAAGAATTATAAAAAGACAATTTTATCACAGGCCTACATTTTCCCAAGGTGTTGTTGTTGTGTTGTTTTGTGGAAGGACATCTATGCAAGTAGGTTCCCTGTCCTTCTAGCCATGTGGCATTGGGAACAAAGTATTCTAAAATCCAGGATATAAAATTTGAATTCCATTAGCAATGCAAAAAGGTACTTCTTCTGAAACCCAAGATGTCTTCATCCTTTGTGAAGTCATAGCCCCCTTTGTTAGGTAGAGAACATTGAATCTCTCAAGAGAATCCTCCATGTTTTAGCCTTGGGAAAATCATAGTTCTTGTTTTGGTAAAACTTGCCAAGTGTAGTCCCAATTTAAAAAAAAAAAGTTTTTACCTTTGTTGGAAGTAGAAACCCCAAATAGTAAAGTCCCAATCAATTGGCTCTCTCTTGACAATTCCCTTTAGAGTATTCCCTTCTATTCTTTCAAGTACTGTTTTGCTCTGGACAAAGGGGTGAAGAAGGGGAGAAAGAACTGAACACATTGAGAGGAACTTGCTCAAATGCCCTGAAAACATGGAGCTGGCATTGATTAAACCTTTCTGTTTAAGGCTTTGAGTCTTCTTTTCTAAGAATTTCCCATGAACCAAGAGAAATATTTTTATCTCATCTGTTCTCCCTGAATCTGTTATGATGGGTACTGCAAGTCTGGCATTGCTGAGGAACCAAGACTGTCTCATCACTACCATATGGCAAATGTAGGGTAATAAACAGTTTTCAAATAAAACACTCTGTATATTTCCTGATGTAGGTATGATTTCTGACAATCTTAGGGAAAATATTGTTGGCAGTGGACCCAGAATTCTTGCTGTAGGGTTTCCAAGATTTTCTGTTTGGTGTGAGTGAAGTTTCTCAAAAGATTGAAAAATAACATTCTCTTCCAAGATATGAGCATGCTGCAGTCTTTCTGTTAAAACAGTCTTGAATTTATTGCAATTCTTTTTTTATATATCAAGTAAGTATTGACACTCTTTTAAGAGTTCAACTTTGACTATTCTGGATTCTGCCAGCCTTTTCAATGGCTCATGTGAACCTGATGAGCATGTAAGTGAAGTCAGTAGGGTATATTGTTGAGAGATAAGGCAGTAGAAAGTCCAAAGAACGAAGCTCCTTTCCAGAGTGTTAAGCTTGATTTTGAGTTCAGATCTGGCCTCTATCATATACTTGCTTGGCCCAATTATACCTTCTCAAATAGATATTGCTCATGAATGTATGTTGTTGTTGTTGTTGTTGTTGTTGTTCTTCACCCTCAAGTCAACCTTTGACCCATGGTGACCCTGTAGATTAGACATCTCCATTGTAGGAATCAAGCCAAATTCCAAAAATATAGTTGCCCACAACATCATTAATATCTGTGTCTGCATTTAAATGAAAGACATATATGACAGTGAGGAATAACACAAAGTAAACCAAGATCTAAGACTTGGCTTCCCTGTCTCTCTCTGCATGGAGAACTCAGCTTCCTTCCAGGGGCAGGGACATGGACATTGCCATTTGGAGACTGGGAGTAGGCATGAGGAAAGCCAGAGTATCCAGTTATGTTCTTACTGTCAAATGCACAATAGCAAAGGTGTTCTCCAGGAGGTTCTCTGGGTCTCAGAGATCCTGGAAGATGTTTTTGCCATTGTGCACCCAGCTGTAGGAACATAGTCACACACTTCTTGTCTGTTCCCCAGCCTTCCCTGGCCAGGAGGGAGGGAGTCATTGCACAAATGAGGTAGGGAATATCTCCTCCCACAATGACCACAAAAAGTCCTATACAAGTTGTTCATAATTCAATATTATGCCTATGTATGTCACCAACAGGATGCTGGCTGTAGTTGGATGTGATTCTGATCTTTTATGAGGTCAGTACCACAGATGCATCAATGACTTAGCACACATCAGCTAGGGATGGGCAAACTTCAGGGGTCTAGGGCCAATTCCCCACCCCCTGGACTTATTGATAAGCTGCTCTAAGCAACCAGGAAAAAGCAAAACCAGAGATTTCTGGAAGTCCACTTCCAAACCATTGTTTAAAAACATTTAATCAGTTAACTGAGAATGGCAGAAGGTATTCTAATTGGGTATGCTGTAGTTTTATCTTACTTTCATCTTATATTTTATATGTATTTAAAACTGTTTTGGTTTTTCAACATAACTGTCTATTTTATGGTTTTTAAAAAATTCTGTACCACATGTTTTATTCAGACAAAAACAGGAGAAGGTAGGTAGGTAGGTAGGTAGGTATTGGGAGGCCTAGACTTGCTTTAAAAGGTGAATTAAACTATTGAATTTATTTGACATCTTAATTTATTGCTCTGGAGTGTCTAAGAGGGACCTGGACCCACAGAGACAGCTGGGGGGGGGGTGTCCATGTGTCCATGAAGCCCATAGAACATAGTATTTCCACAGTGACCTGACACAAGACATAAGGCCTGAACAGACTGCTAGAAATAATCCAATTTGAGACCACTTTAACTGTCCTGGCTCAATGCTAGGGAATCATAGGAATTGTATTTTTTTTTTCTGAGACATTGAGCCTTCTTTGTCAGAGAGCTCTGGTGCCACAATAAACTACAGTCCCCATGATTCCCTAGTGCTGAGCCAGGGCAGTTAAAGTGGTCTCAAGCTGGATTATTTCTGGCAGTGTGTTCAGGCCCATAGTAATTCCTCTACGTCAACATGAGGACACTTTAGCATGTTATTCACCAGATATTGTCTATATAATAATTGCCTAGTTGCCATTGAGCTATGTTATTTGCTCACACTACTTCATAATATTAGCTGGGTATACTTTACCTACAATATGGATAAAAATACCAATGAACAACAACAACAACAAAAATACAAATACATGCCCTATACATGTCAGGAGAGAGCAGACAAATGTGGATGGACTGTCATTCCCACCCCCATCAAGTTTATTTATCACCAGCTGCACCACAGGAAATAGTCTATTCTTTTTTTAATATATGAATATTATTTGTTGTGATTGTATTAACATATCATATTACCTATAAAGAATGGTTTGCATCCACAAATGTAAAAGGATAATGATGATCATGATCATGATATACATAATGAAAATACCTCAATGGTGCTATAATACAACCTCTGCCTTTCTGTCCAGGCATTTTATATAGGCATACTGAGAGCCATCTCCATAAGAACTTTTACTAGACTTGTTGATCTTTTGTTGATTTTCCAAAAATAATTCACTTGAAGAACAGCTCTCCTTCCCCCAGATTTCCTTGAATTTTGCATTAGGAGAGGCACCAGGGATCGCATTGCAAATATACAATGGCTAATGGAGTGTAGCAGGGAGTTCCAAAAGAAAATCATCATGTGCTTCATAGACTATAGCAAAGCCTTTGACTGCATAATGGAATTCCTTTAAAGAGATGGGAGTGCCAGCACATCTGGTAATCCTGATAAGGAATCTGTACTCAGAACAAGAGGCTACTGTCAAAACAGAATTGGCAATGGGGTCAGACAAGGCTGCATCCTATCACTCTACCTATTCAACTTATATGCAGAACATATTGTAAGGAAAGCAGGCTTAGACATGGAAGAGGAAGGAGTGAAACTAGGAGGAAGAAATATCAACAATCTGAAATATGCTGACAACACCATGATACTAACAGAAAATCTCACAGACCTGGAACAATTACTAAGGAAGATCAATGAAGAAAGTGCAACGGTGGGCTTACTGTTGAACATAAAGAAAGCAAACTATTGACCACAGAGAACTTACACACATTCAAACTAGACAATGAGGAAATAGAAATAGTAAAAGAGTTCTCATATCTGGGATCAAACATTGATCAGAATGGGGACTGCAGCCAGGAAATTATCAGGAGAAGATTAAGGAATGGGGAGGGTGGCTATGAAAGAACTAGAGAAGATCCTAAAATGCAAAGACATACAACTCAGCACAAAAGTCAGATCATACAAGCCATCATATTCCCTATTACCATCTATGGATGTGACAGCTGGAAAGTCAAGAAAGAAGATAGGAGGAAAATCAATGCATTTTGAGATGTGGTGCTGGAGAAGAGAGCTAAGGATCTTCATTCCTACTACTCTCTCTCCCTCCAGTTCTCAAGTTAGCATAACACCAGCCTAAAACCCCACTGATGATTTCTCCTATACTTCCTTGGAAGGATGGATCTTTTATTCTGCACTGGACAAATTGATAAGCATAAGCATTTGTAGTTTGGGACATAGTTCAGAGTAGATAGTGCTCTGCTGGTATTGCCTAGCACTGTGGAACCCTTTGGGGCTTGCCTTATGGAGGACTTCTTAATAATAAATAATAATAATAAAATTTATTTATACCCCGCCCAATGGATACCCAATCAGGGCGGCTTACAAATTTAAAATCCCAATTCACATAAACATAATACAGAAAAACCCACCCACCCACCCCCTTAAAAAATTATTAAATCAAGCAATTATTAAAACAACATAATTTAAAAATTTAGAATCCACACAGAAATAGGTAAGTTTAACTAGATGATCCCTTCCATCTAGCGATGGGGCCATGTAGGAGCATCAATTAGCACTGCTACCTATATCCGGGGTGGGGTTTA
Organism: Phrynosoma blainvillii; assembly: GCA_026167975.1. NCBI lineage: Eukaryota > Metazoa > Chordata > Lepidosauria > Squamata > Phrynosomatidae > Phrynosoma > Phrynosoma blainvillii. Next base: position 18,068,688 of record JANUYF010000007.1, on the reverse strand, counting down.
ATACTCTGGGAAGGCCTGCAGAGTGCAGAAAAGGGAAATAGCAAGAAAGTGATAATTGAAACCTGACGTGGTCTAATTTGAAAAGGGGAGGGGGTGCATTCTCATACGCCCTTTGCATTTGTAGTTCAAGATAGTACATAGCTCGTCCCTTTAGCTCTCCATGTATGTGCCTTGCCTCTTGCTTGGGAGTGACTGTGTACAGGCAGAACATAATTGGCAGTCTGTGACATTCCTGTCTGCAAGTGTCTCTCTAAATGGAGCATATTTCAGCCTTTATCTGGTGATGGCTGTTACCTGAGAGGAGCCCAGGGCCATCTCAAAGGGCTTGTAGTGGCTAATGGTGCCTATTAGGACTGGCAATTAGCTGGGGAAACTCTCAACTAGGCAGCTAGACACCCACTAGCTTTCAGCTCTTTTCACTTCCCTTCAGTTAACTAGCTGTGCCTAATAGAGGAGACAAGGGACAGGTAAGGCAAGTGTGCAGTCACACCAAGAAAGAAAGGTTTGGGAGGCATCAAGGAAGAAATAATAGAGGAGAAAATAATAGAGTTGTATGAATGCACAGGAGAGGATAAGGGTGTTTCTCTTGCTACAGACACAAAAACACGACAACCACTTCTCTTCACCAGCTGGCATCAGACACTAAAGTGGCACTCTTCATCCCCATTTTTTGTGGTAGTTTTTACAATAATACAATTTAATTAGGTGGTGTAGGTCATAAAAAAAGAGACCCCAATACTTATGGCAGGGGCTGGTTACCATGATACAAACAATAGTTTCGATAGAAACGTGGAGCAGAACATCAGAGAATTAAGATAATAAATTAGTTTCATTGAATAATAAAGGCTTGCACTTACCCATTAATTAAGGGTAATTGTATGCCATAAGCTTTTGTGTGCTATAAGTAATTTGTTTCACTTCACCATAAATATGTAGAGAATTAAATATTCAATACACCTAACAGGAAGTGAATTCTTTCAATATATGTTACAAAAAGATGTATGTTTCATATTCTTTTTACACTCATTCTTGTTATAATGGGTGGAAGGAGCACACATCAAATTTAGTATTTTGTGTGTGTGTGTGTGTAGATATAGATATAGATATATACCCACACACATATGAATGAAAAGAATTTAGCTAGTTTCATATCTTCGTGAGAGCCACAAAAGAAAAAGAAAAAAAGCTTTACAGAAATGATTTCCAGATTACTTTCTTAAAATACATAATAGATTTGCATGATACATTGGCTCCCCGATGGTGAATTGCTCTCTAATGAAACAGAAAAACTACACAGTATCCCTTTAATGGTGCTTTCAAGTGTTGCATCCCACAGTGTTTTCAGATGCAACCAAGAAGAAACATCTTGGGATCAACTTTGGAAGCAGAAATAGCGTTTGGCTTTTGTCTGGTCAAAGTGAGAACCATAGGATATCAGAAGTAACAGTTCAAGACTTGTTGTACTGATCATGACACTTGTGTCCAAAGGCAAGCAATGCTAGACTGCATGCTCCAAAACTATAAATTAGAAGTCTTTTGTGAAACACTCTATTATGAAATGCATTCAGTTTTTTTTTTAAAGGGGATAACATATCTGCATTGCATTATAGTCATTGTGTAGTAAAAAGGAAGAAATAATGAATAAAACTCCTCTTCTGTATCAAATGTACAATTTTATTATTACTGAATGAGCCCAATAATGCCTTCACAATTTGTAATTCATTGTATGAAATGTACTTCACCAATCATGTTGGCCATCTATCTGAGCCAGATGCTGGACAACCATCTGGCTCATATTCTGGAAAGTCCCTGAGACATTTAAGGCTGACTTGAGTTAGGGGCTGAATCCATACCTTAGGGGAATTACTTCATTTGGATTAAGATTCTCAGCACCATTTAACCAAGTGGGTACTGACCATGTTGGCTGAGGGATTCTGGGAGTTGTAGTCCAGAGGAGTCTGCATTCCAACCTTTGGATGCATCGAGCATGATGACTTGTGCAACTGGTACATCCTTGTGAGTTTGCATTTTTTATGCCTGTACTCTCTACTCATTCCCACCCAGTATTGTCCAACCTCATGTTCTTTCTCCCCCCCCCCCCCCCCTTTGGCACATTCTGTCTTTCATTTTATATTTTTAGGAGAATGTGGAGATGATAGGACCTTGTCTTGTCCAGAATATTTTTCAACAGCCATATAAATGTTTAGTGAGGTAACTTACTAGACATAGTATTTAGGACATGGGCTCACAGTCTGAAGCACCAAGAAGGGAAAACAAAAAGAAGAATTGGGTGGCTGGATTGCTCACAGTCTCTCTGCATAAAACATCATATATAATTCAAGAGAATTTTGAGTATTTACTGTAAGAGCTACTGTTTAGAAGAAGCTTGGCGGGGTTTAAATGCAGCCTGAATTTCTTCCCAGTTCTGACAAAGGTGCCTCCTCCTCCATGCTGTGGCTGGATGGCACAAGAGCATTTCACTCCCCTGAACACTCAGAGACAGTGGACAAGAGGATCACAAAACTCTTTTTAAACACTTGCTGAACCATAGTCTCAAGGAATTAAATAGAATTCAAGTGATACCTGCTGCTGAAGCATTTGAAAAATCGATTTTAGTATGAAATAAAACAAGGAATTAGAAGGCAAATTTGGGTGGGGGTGGGACACACACAGCCATTTCCAACAGAAAAGAACCCAATCTCTCCTTCTTCTGTTGTTGCCTTGTCTTCTACTCTCTCTTTGAAAGACGCACTTGCACTTGCACACACACACACATCTCCATTCCTCTAATGTTAAACATGACCTTTGGATTTCAGAACCACAAATGTTCCTAGGAAGTTGAAAAACACGCTGGATGGAAGAACTAAAGAACAGCAGGAACAGATGCCATGATCTGGCACACAGTAAGAAGGGAAGAACAGAAAATGGCTCTCTATGTAGAAGACATTTCCCTTTAACTCTCTTTATTTTTTTTTCTTAGGGAGATACAGCTTGGCTCTGCATGAGATTAACTCATTGTTTTGGAAAGCTCAGAGGAAAGGGGCCAGTATGTGAAGATCTGTGTGTGTGTTTAAATGCTAAGAACCCACAGGCTATCTATCTATCTATCTATCTATCTATCTATCTATCTTCTATTCCTGATGCAGTAGGACACAAACCAACAGTACCTTGCATTGTGAGAGTTGTTGGGTATTTTTGATTTCTGTGAGAGCTCCAGTGTCTCCCAATATTTCTCTTTCCCATGAATGGAGTCAGTCTACTGACAACAAGAACTTGGTTGAATTCAACAGCTAAACATGACACCAAATACTAAAATGTCCACTTCTAGCTCATGATGTTTAAGAAAGAAAGGGTGTCCTTCCTGGAGAAATTTTTTAGACAAGAATAACAATAATACAAGAATCTAAGGGAAGATCCATGGCTTACTTGATCTCCATCATAGAGCCACATGTTGATTTATCAGGTCAAAATATATTCTTTTAAAATGTAATATAAACAGATTGTGAAGCAATAATTACAATGAGTTTTCCTGCTGCATTTAGTTTAATTTTCCATTGATTAGTATTTCTTTATGATTTTACTTATTTAAATATTTGTAGGCTCCTATAACCAAAATTTCAAGCCAACAAATGTACAGTAAAAGAAACTTAAAACAATTGTAAGACAATCTGAGAGACTTAAAAAAGAAAGAAAAGAAAAGCAAAATTAAGCCGATTCAAATAAATAGAAGGCATGGTCACATGGGAGTCAAAAAGCTTAAACAGGCAAATTTTAGCTTGGTGCTAAAATGATGTCAATGTCAATACTGATCAGTCATTCTTCAAGAGGGATGTTACAACAGAAAGAGCCTTCTTCTGTGATGCAATATAATATAGCCCTGTTGAGCTATTCAGAATATAATTAAACTGAACATGTGAAGTGAGGGGACTCTCTTAATTTTATCTCCTTATGTTGTTCCCCTCACACAGAGAGCAAGAATCTGAAAATATGAGCCTTTGCTACATAAGGAGTTTCTCCACATAATCCAGAACACTGAAAAAATCAAGTTTTCATTTTTCTTTTCTCATCTAGTAAAATTCCAAGATTAGATATTTTAATTTTTAAAGATGATAATGATGCAAATGGAGGAGACATTAAATGTGTACTTGCACCCTCAATGTGAAGTCAATTTAAATTGAGAGAATGGAATAGGGTGAAGGATTGAAACCACCTCTTAGCATGCCATTCAGGTAAAACTGGGATGAGATTCTTTTTTTTTTTTTTTTAAATCTCTGCCTGTTTCAAAGTAAAGAGCAAGTTGGGAATCCATGGTAGGATCTTCCAAGTCACTTAGTCCTAAATAGAAATTTGTACCCATGTTTTGTGAGCCAGCATGGTTTGTTTGAGTGCTGGCCTAGGATTCAATCCCTGCTCAGCCATGGAAACCCACTGGATAAACTTGATCAAGGCACATGTTCTCTCATCTTCAGGGGAAGGCAATGGCAAATTCCCTCTGAGCAAATTTTGCCAAGAAACCCTCATAATAGTCAGAAACAACTTAAAGGCATGCAACAATAACTGTGTTCCCTATGTTCTGAGTCCAGCTACACCACAGTGCCTCAACTATAGTGCAAAATGCTAAGAATGATAGTTTGAATGCCTTGGAAAGCATCAAGTGTTGCTGGAATGGTTTCATTGATGCCTGTCTCCTTTTCCATTTTAGCTATCACCTATCCTTCTACCTGTCAGAGATGGGAAGTGGCTGGCCTTATTTTAGCAATAGTAGCACCCAATGACTCTATGACTCAATAGGTTTTTTTAGGTTTTTACCATACTTATAAAAATTGACAAAAGCATGTTCTAGCAGACATTATAATGAAGTGCAAGGGAGAGAATTAAAAATGAATGGATATACCATATGTAATGAATCTTGATTATGCTTCCTTCAGCTCTCCTGTACAGGTGGAGGGAAACAACAACCTTTTTGTCTGTTCTCAGGTTTATAATAGGAGAAGCTCATATGCCAAATGGTTAGCCACTGATGAAAAGTATTTGACCCTCATTTTTTACCAAGGTGTTTCCATGAGGTTCAGAGAGACCTCTCTCGACCGCTCCAATGTATTTGTTTCACTGCCGAGACAGTTTTGTAGTCAAAATGGTAGGAAATTGAATATACACTTACTGTATAAAAATGATATGCTTGGTTAGTGATAGTTTAGTAGAAATAAGTACATCAATCATAGGATAGCAGGTTGTCAGCTAGTACTTTGTCAGAGAAACATGGAACAAAAAAAGTGATGAATGTTGGGCAAGATTTACAAAAATCCCATGCCAAGGATGATGTACAATAAAGCTTTCTTTCTTTCTTTCTTTCTTTCTCCCCTACAAAGGGGAGGGGAGACTTCTAAAGCAATGTTCAATAAAGACTCTGCAAAATATTATGCTCTCTCTTCTGACATGTATGTAATTACAAATTCATCCTCATTGTAAATTTTCTGTCTGGATGGAAAGAGGCATACCCTTTGTGCCTGTCCTGCCATTCACAGGGAGAAGGCTAATTTTCAGCACTACTTAACACACACAGGCTGAGTAGTATTAAGACTGAGCATCAAAAGGAAGCCCTACCAAAGAATGGAACTTGTGTACTGGGATTTGAATACAGAATACCAGTGCGAGCTCCACAGGCCCAGGCCTGGTTCTGCCATGAGACAAAGTGAAGTGGCCATTTCAGCATACCCTCCAATTTTCACAGATGAAAACATGTGGCTGAGTGACATCAAAGTGTGATCAAGATAGCCAAAGTTATGAATCAATACTAGCCAGGGCTCAGGCTAGACTCAGGCCTGCATCCTTCCGAGGTCACTAAAATGAGTACTCAACTGTTGGGGGGCAATGAGCTTACAGTTGTAAACCGCTTAGACATCCCATAGCGCGATATGAAGTGGTATATAAATGAAGCTGCTTTTACTTTGAATGAGGAAGACCGAATTAGGAGAGTTTCCTTTTGCCTGAGCCTTTTGGAAAGGGCAAGATTCTACCCCTCCTCTCCTTTTCTTCCTGCTGAGTTTGAATGCAGACTGCTTTTGCACTTTGAACTCAGTTTGCAGCAATGAAAGTAATCTGTGAAAAATGAGGAAAAGTGGTAGGGGGAATAATAGAATCATAGAGTTGGAAGGGACCACAAGGGCCATCCAGTCCAACCCCCTGCCATGCAGAAGAAAACCAGGACATTTTAAAAGCAGCTTAAAAGTAAGATCACAGAAGATTAATAGGGGCCATCACTTGGAAGGTATGTTTCAATAATTAGATTTGAGGTGTTGTGAAAGGGAAACAAATTAATAGTAACTGGGAATAGTAAGACTTGTCAAAAAGTATTCAAATAATACATTAAGCCATGATCTGAGATAAAACTATTATAAAATGCAATTCAGATGGTATCTGGCACCAGATAAATTAGCCAAAATACTGTATACAAAATCACAAACAAATGCTGGAAATCTTTGGAGAAAAAAGGTACTCTGGTTCCATATGTAATGATTATGTAAACGAGCCAAAGACTACTGCTTTCAATGTAATTTGTTAATATCCAAAATAATAGCAATAGATGAAGAGCTTGAGAAAAAATATGGAAAACTATATTTTACAAGCTAACAGACTTATCTATGCAAAAAAAAAAAATGGAAAGAAGATAAAAGACCAAATACAACAGAATAGTTATTCAAATATTGAAATAGACAAATTAACATGCTTAATCAGAAATTGATCAACAGATAAATTTAAGAAAGACTGGTCAGAATTGCTGGATTCTTTAAAATAAACTTGGAGACATATGGAATAGTAAGAATAGAGGATTAAGCAGAAAAGATAGAGAATTATATTATTATATATAGATATAAGATAGAAAAAAATGACCAAAGAATAATAAAATAGAGTATCAAACAGAATATAAATATAGTTAAAAGGGGACAAATAAAACAGTTGCAACTATATTGATCAAGTAGAAGTTAGAGAGTCATTTTATTTCTATGAATGTATGATTTAGTTTAGTAGGTTTTGACAGAACTTAAATTGAGTGCTTTCCTTATTCTTTTAGCAACTTTTAAGATTGTTTTATTTATTGTTACTATATGTGTCTCAAGGTTTATGATAAATAAATTGTTTTTAAAAAGAAAGAAAAGTAATAGATCAAGAAAGGGCTTGCCAAGCATGTTCAAACTGTCATGGTCAGTCAGGAGCTGGACTCGGAGGATGAGGAGGAGGATGAGCCTACTCCAGTGCAGGAAGAAAGGGAGGCTCTACCAGGTCCTAATCCTGCCCTGCTAGATTCCAGCCCTGTCCTCCCAGCCCCAGAGGAGGAAGAGCAGCCAGGTCCTAGCACTAGTAGGATCCCTATGGAGGCACAGCAGCCTAGTGGTAAGGATCAGGAAGAAACAAGTGTTGAAGTGCCTTCCTTCAGACAACACAGGGCAGAGAGTGCTTGCGTGCGTCGGTCAAGGAGGCTTGCAGAGAGGCAACTGACTAACAAGCCTCAGCTGGTACGGAGGAAGGAATCTCCTACTTAATCATCTGGGAGAGGACCACTCAGTGCCAGAGCTTATTGCAATTCCCTTGTGGGATACTGTCAGCACTGGCTCCTTGCTCTTTGGAACCCTTGTGTGCCGTGAACCTTTGAATTCGGAATGGACTGGACGCTTGTTACCTTCTGGCTGCCCCGACCTTGGACTGAACTGGCTACTGTGAACTCTGGAATCCTGACCCTGGCTTTTGTACTAGTGTGCTTCTTGGGAACTAACAGAAAGGTCTGTAGCCTGCCTTTTAGCTCCTTCCTTGTTAAACCATCCTTATCAGTGTTTGTTTGGACTGGTGCTGGCCATAATCCAGGACACAAACCTTGATAAGGACAAGAGTCAGAGAAGTAGATTTCTCCTTGCCTCTTTCCATGCTGTCATACCACTTTCATTCTCCTTCCTGAGGAGACAGTCATAAAAGCATCCCTTTTGCCAAACAGATTTTTCCAGCATGACAAAAGGCATGCTTTTACAAACATCTGCCTTGGGAAAAGAATGGGAGTTGCAACATCATGCAGAGAGGCAAGGAGAAAGCCACTGCTCTGCTGATCTGTCTTGGCTTTCTTTTTTCATGTGATAAGGCTTGCAATTTGGCTTTAGTCTATGTGGAAAATGCATTTGTGTGTTTCTATGTGCGCAGAAAATGGTATTTTCTAAGAGGAATGAAGATTAAAGGAAAAGAATATAAGTTACGTGCCTTTGCCGATGATGTGGTATTGATATTGGAGGACCCAATAGAAAATATAAAGGAAACGTTCAGAATGATAGAAGATTTTGGGAATAGGGCCGGATTTAAAATAAATTATGACAAAACAGTAATAATTACCAAAAACATGACAAAAAAAGAAGAAACAGAATTAGCTGAAGAAACGCATTGTAAGGTTGTAAATAAAACTAAATATTTAATAATAATAATAATAATAATAATAATAATAAAATTTATTTGTATACCGCCCAATGGTTTCCCAATCTGGGCGGTTAACAGCATAAAAACAATAAATATTTGGGGATATGGATATCCAAAAGGAATGTAGATTTATTCGAAAACAATTATAAACCAAAATGGAGAGAAATCAAGAAAGATATGATAAATTGGAGTAAAATTCAGCTATCATTATCAGGAAGAATAGAGACGATAAAAATCATGATTTTACCCAAATTAAATTTTTTATTTCAGAATATCCCGATAATACATAACAGGCAAATATTTCAAGAGTGGCAAAAAGATTTGAAGGAATTTATTTGGAAAAGTAAAAAAGCGAGAATCAATTGGCTAACAATGACAAGACAAAGTAAAGATGGAGGGAGGAATGTACCAGACTTAGAACTCTACCACAAAGCGAATGTTTTAGATTGGCTATCCGAATGGATAACATTAGAAGACCAGGATATATTGAATTTGGAGGGATTCAACAACAGATTCGGATGGCATGGTTACTTATGTTATGATAAGGATAGAGTTCACAAAGAATTCCAACACCACGTAATAAGAAGAAGCTTACTTAAAACTTGAAAAGAACTGAAAAAAATAATATACACTAAAATACCTTTATGGACTTCACCACATGAAGCTTTTTTTGGAAGATGGACAGCCCTTCGAATTTGGTTAAAATATAAAGAGATACTGGAGAAGATTGGAAACCAATTGGAACTTAAAGCTATGTCTGAGATTCAACATTTAGATGATAAAATGCACTGGTTATTATATACCCAAATAAAGGAAAGATTTAAAATGGATATTAAGCTGCAAGGGGTGGAAGAAGAATTGAAAGACATAGATAAAATTTGGCTGGGGACAAGAGAGAAGAGAATAAGTAAATTATATAAAATATTAATGTGTCAGAGACAGGAAAAAGAAATAATATCAGACAATATGATCAAGTGGGCAACAGACATTGGTAGGACAATAATGGTAGATCACTGGGAGAAAGCAAGGAAAATGACAAGAAAATTTACTCGCTCTCAAGACATAAGAGAAAATCAATGGAAAATGGAACAAAAATGGTATCTCACCCCTGCTAGAATGGCAAAAATTTATAAACTACAAACGAACGAATGTTGGAAATGTAAAAGCAATGTTGGATCTTTGTATCATGTTTGGCGGAGATGTCCCAAAATGAAAATGTATTGGAAAAAAATACACATGACGATGGAAGACATACTTAAAAACAGACTTGAATTATATCCAGAATTATATTTATTAAATATGACATACAAACTAGAAGCAGATATAACTAGAAAATATTGGAGACTAATACTTTACATGGTCTCGGCAGCAAGAATACTAATAGCCTCCAAATGGAAACAGGAGACAACTCCAATGGTAGATGAATGGCTATTGAAATTGTTAGAAATGAAGGAAATGGACAAATTGACAAGGTTATTGAATAATGAGAATGTGGAATTGGTTGAGGAAGAGTGGGCTCCAGTGGAAGAATATATAAATAGAAAATGGGAATAAAGCAGCAAAGTAGTTATTAAGATTGTGTAAATGAACTGGATCTGAGATGATGATAGAAGATAGAAGTAATAGACACAGAAATGATGTATGTAAAATGTGAAAAAAAATGTATTTACTTTCAAAGAACTATTGAAAAGTTAGAACTATGGGTAAATGTACTGTAAAGATGACTAAGAATATATTTTAAGTGGAAAAAAAAAAGAAAATGGTATTTTCTATGCAAAAAAACCAAACAAGTATCTGGAATAGAAAAGATGATTTTTTCCCCCACAAAAAAGCCCTCACATTTCAGTGCAGAAAACTCATTTTTTGCCATTTTCTGTGCAATAAAGAAATAAATAAATTTCACATACTAAATCCCAAATTGTGGGTGGGGAGAAAAATGGTGAAATTATTTGTTTTTGCGTATGAGAAAGAAATATATAAAGATTTGCATCTTACTGTTAACTAATGTGTTATTATTTTTTCATTATAGACAGGGTCAGGGAGAGGTGTTTGTAAGGATTTTTCTGCTCCATGTACCAATATAACTTGAATGGCTTTAGGTAGTGCATTCCTTGACTTATATAGGTGAAGGCTGCATTTGCTGCTTTGACTTAAGCAACAATGTCCCATAGGCCGGGTCTTCTCACATTCCAGAGTCACAAATACCTTCTGAGGTAAATGGCAGTTGTGTGCTATGGTAAAGTTGCAATGACAAATTTGTATCCTGCTGATGACATTTGTTGTGTGCACATACCTTCAAATCAAGTCCGACTTATGGTGACCCTTTCATATGGTTCCCCTCCATCCTGAAAGATTTATTCAGAGGAGATTGCTTTCCTCTTAGACTAAGAGGCAAAATAGATGGGCAGGAAGAGCTGCCTTTTCCGAAACTGCATTGAGACCCCACCAACCATACCGATGATTCCCAAGATGGCTAGAGTACATCTGTCATGACCACATGAATGACTTCAAGCTGTGCTGCTGGGTAACTTTTTTTTTGTTTACTGTTCCCTCCACTATCCCTGCACATCTTTGCAGGAGCTAACCACCGGTGAGTGCCATCCCATTTGATGGCTGTCCCTGTGAACCTGTACACATTCACATGTACAGCGCTTCACTGGGACAAGGCATCGGAACAGAGGTGAGCCCATGTATATGCCTGCAAGGTAAAATCAACCCCCCCCCCAATCACCCCATGCCCTTTCTTTAACTGTCTGTTTTGTGTATGTTGTACTCATCTCCATAAGAGGTGTCTCACTTTCTCTTTTAGGCATTGCCACCTCCACTGTTTCGGTACAGCAGCTCCATCCTTTTTAAATGCACTCCTGTGATGGCACATTTACATATACAATTAGGGTTAGGATTTGGAAAGAGTGCCCATTTAGAGCTACCCTGGCATCAGTGCATTTATATATACATGTGAAGGTGTGCACTTTCCAGGAAGAAGCGGAAAAATCCAACTCCTTTTTACTCCAGGTTTTCTCCCTGTAGCAGAGCTTCGATGCACTTTCTGGCTGGCTTTAAGGTGTGCATCATCTAAATGCCTCACCTCAAAGCTTGCCTGAAACCTGCTTATTTTGACTGTCTGTTTCACCCCTAAGTTAGTGTAACAATCTCAGGGGGTTTCCCTGGATGTTCCCTGGGTTTCCCTGGATGTGTGTGGGATCCCAGTATTCAAATGTAGTGCTCAAAAGTTCTATATCAGGGGTAGGCAACCTTTCCCCTTTAAGGGCCAAGGGACTTCAGCTCCCAGAAGCTTCAGCCATGTTGGCCAATAGTCCCATGTTGGCCAATAGCTCCTGGGATTCTGGGAGCTGAAGTCCCTCGGCCCTTAAAGGGGAAAGGTTGCCTACCCCTGTTCTATATCATACTCACTCTCAGTGGTGATATATGCAGGTGCAATTGCAAACTGCATCTCCATTTGGATGTGTCAATATGCAGACTAGGGGGGGAAGCAGACGGGAGCTTCCCGTGCGCCGCGGGACGGAGCGCCGCTGGACCGCGGCAGCCGCACCGCGGCGCACCATCGGCGACTCTAAAAGGAGCACCAAATTGGCACTCCTTTTAGATTTCAGGGAAAGGGCGCCCTAAAAGCAGCGGGTGCACTTTCCCTGACTCAAACGCCGCGGCGCGTGCGGTCACCGTGGCGTGAGGTCATCCTCGGAGCGCCGGCCGTGCGGAGGGCCGGTGACTCCGAGGGCGACCTCAGGAAGAGGAAGGGGCGCTGCCCGTGCGGCTGCCCCTCCTCTTCCCTGCCCGGAAGACGACTCTATTAGTCGTCTGCCGAGGCCCATAGTTTGCTAACACACGTACATATAGTTTTTTCCCAGTCAGCACAAATGAAGGAGAAAGCCACTGCATCTTCATCCATCATGATGATCACCTGCCGTCACCACCTACCTTTTCCCGGGCTAGGTCCTATTCTATCACTCTTTAGTGGCTGGGAGGAGGGATGGCACAGCCAGGAAGGGTCAAATGCATCAGTAAGCAGCCATCCACTAGGGGAACTCAAGTGTACTTCTAGGAGGACCAGTAGAATGACATCAGACTTATACATCCTGTGATGGATGACCATGGGGGTACACCCCAGTTACCGATCATTATGTAAAAACAGCAGGCAGAGACTACATTTATGCCTGGCAGAGCTTTATGCTCCACTAGTATGATCTAGGATATTGACCATCATCATATAACTTAATGAGGGATAATATCCTTCCTTCAGTGGTGTGCTATAACTATGAGTTACTTTTATAGTTACAGTGTGTTATAGTTTGGCCTCGCCAGATGGTATATAGAGATTGTGTCATGGTTGAAGTCCTGGATTATTCTATGCCTTGTGCTGCTGCCCATATCCTGTTGTGGACATTGAGGTGATAATAAGATAGATAACAAGAGGAGAGTGTGTTTTGTATCACAGGCAGTTTGTAGTGTTCACAGCTTCTTCTTCCTCTTCCTCTTCCTCTTCTAAAAGAAGTCCTGGTGGCATAGTGACTGCAGCCATTCACTCACAAGCCACAAGGTTGTGAGTTCAATACCAGCCAGGGGCTCAGGGTCAACTAAGCCCTGCATGCTAAAATGAATGCCCAGCTTGTTGGGGACAATTGGCTTACACATTGTAAACTGCTTAGGGAGTGCTTAAGTGCACTGATAAGTGATACAGAAATGTACTAGCTATTGCTATTGCTATTGCTATTACTAAAAACTAACTAAATAATATTTTAATTGGACAAGTAGGCAGTTGTTTTAAAAACAATGTTAATACTAATTAAAATTAGTTTGTAGTGGGTTTGTAAATAACTGTAGCTAATTATGATGTAACTTCCCAAGCCCTGCCACCAACTCTGTATTAGCCTGCTGACCCCAGGTACAGTGGAGTTCCTCTTCAACTGTTACTGTTCCTTTGTCAGTGTTAAAGTAAGGTACAATGGACCTTACAATCTGCTGCTTTACACTGAATGAGGAATAGTTGACCCTTTCGTGGGACCAGAAAAAAGGAAGGGTGCCTAAAGATTGCAAAAACAGCATTGGGGGCTACATGCAGACCCAGGGTCACACTTGTACATTAAATGGTGATGGAAAAGGACTCTCACATTAGTTCAAGTGCCTTGTGCTGCTGCCACATGTGGTATTGTTTCTGTGGAAGCAGGACTAAATGCATTGGATGTAAGGAGAATGTGCCACAGACCAAAATGGAATATTCATTTGTTTTTTTAAAAGCCAAAATGTAAAAGATAACTATTTTACTTACTTCTGACAAAATGGGTAAACAAATTCTGACTATTAAAAAAATAAACAATATGCATCTCCCACTCCACCCAAATATCCTGATTTAGTAGGGATAGTCCAGATTAATCCTCTGTTTTTCAGCTGTTTTTAAAACATTCCAGTTTTTCTCTCCTACTACTACTTTCCTCTTTTGTCCTCAGCTTACTTCCATTGCTGCCAACAGAGTACTGTGCACTCAGTTAACTCAGCTGGAGGAAAGAAGACTAAAACAAACTGCTATGGCCTCTTCTACCTTATGTGTTCTTCCTCATTAAGAACTTTTGCCATCTTGATCACTCTCTGATGGTACTTGGCCAACATGTCCTGTTTTTATCTGTACAATGTTGGAGTGTATGATAATAGCAACAGGTAACTAACTTGGGGGAGGGAGGACTTGGAACTATAAACATAACAAATCACTTATTATATGCAAGGTTTAAAACTCTGCTCTTATATTGCCTGTTGCCTTTTTTCTGTGCTGTCTCTTTTGTATATCACACTTCTATATGGATGGATCACTTTATGGCATGCATTTCAGCTGTTCACATATGGCTCTACTTAATCTGACAATAGCTCTCACTTCCTGGCCAGGGATCCATTGTCTAAGAAGGAACCATACATTGTAATAAAATACTAGGGCTGGGGATGGGATATTTTTTAAAAATGGTAGACATCCTTTCATTTCAACATCAGACGAGGTATCTTTTGAAGTATAGCTAAGATTTATTTGGTATAAATATATATCTGATCTACACCCCAAACCATTGCAATTCATTTTTATATTTGGTAAGGGGGGGGGGGGGCAGGGAAATGAAAGGTACAAGTCTAGAGAGACTTTTTTCTCCAGTCCATCAACAAAGCCTAAATATCACTTGACCTATCTATGAAAGTTTACATTTTCTATAGTATAAAACATCAAACAAAACAGTATCTGGTTAGGTGTGCTATGAATATGGATGAGAAAGTATGAATTGCAACATGTTCTTTCCCCAAGAAGGTAGCAATCTTCTAACATTATAAACTCAAACAACAACCTGCTAGTGGAAGGAATTCAATTCATATATCATACTTGTGTTGACTTCCTGTTAGTGATATAAGCAGACTCAAGTTATACTATACATGCAGGGTAAATTTGTGGACAGTGTGCAAAAGTCATATTTAGCTGACAGCAGAGTAAGTGAAGTCCCACATGTGTAACCTTTGAACATGCAATACTGCATTAATGTTCAAAGGGTTGCTTACAAATCTGTTTTGATCATAAGGTACATTGCAGATTGCATGATGCACATTGAACAATGAGATATCAACCATACATAGTGACCATTTATCCACATTTTCCTACTCTGGTATTCAGTGTGCAGGTTGCATAATGCAAGTGTAATGTAATGTAACTCTGCCAGTGAATATAAGAATATTTCCTGTCTCACTAACACTTTGCTTGAGAAACAGTCATGGCGTGTTTCTTCTCTTCTAGTTACAACGGATTAGATTGTACTGTACTGGATGTTTTGCAGATTCTCTGGATGTGGATGTGGGCTTGGAACCTAAAGTTTATAGGGACTTATTTTATGTATTGCTGAAGAGACTTTATTTTCATCAGAATTGCATGAAACTGCATCCAAATTGAATTCAGATTTTGAAAACAGTATTAGGTGGCTTCTACCTCCAGTCAGTTCTAAGTATTCTGAACCATAAATTGTTAATATTTTTATTATTGCTCCATTATGCAATATGGATTGAGAGTCATAGTGCCACTCTCTAGACAAAACAACATTATTTGGGGTAGGATGACCAATTCCACAGCTATTGTAAAACTCTTCTCCATTTTGGTTACTTCAGACTACTGAATGCCTGCCATTTGAACAATAATATTGAGAACCACATGCATTGGTTTCAGATTAAGAAGTAGGAAGTCAGGGAAAAGATGGAGAAAGAATACAGCAACTATTCAGAATGGACATTGTTCTGGAAATGATATTGATGACATCATTTACTTATTTGGTAGACAGGATCTCGAATGAGAATAAGGATTCATCTGTCGTCATCACATCATTCTCCAGTTTTCTACTGCTGTAGGCAATAAAAGTTCTGTTTCTAGTTTTAGCATGTTTCATTGTAATTTGGCTCAGTTCATTGGGTAATGACTACAGAAGATAGGAATACAGAAATTTGGAGGTTTGTTTGCTGCTGGGAGATGTGTGAGAGGTTTAGATTTAGATTTGCAGCTCTTTAGAGCCTTAGTGTCTCCAAAATATCTACCTTTCAGGACAAAAGTAGACATCTGCAACTACTTTGAGAAAAGAACAAAAGCTTGCATTTGCTATAAAACAGCAATATTGCATTGCTATAAAATAGTCCCAGCCTATCCAAACATATAGTTATGTCTGTCTGTGCTTCTTATGGGTCTATGGAAGCCTAAACCACTTCCTCTGTTTCCATTTTGTCTTGACTGATGCCAAACAGCTCCATTTACTGCAGTGTTTGTGAATACTTACTGAAAATGTGGTGTACTTCTACTTAATTCCTGGACAATAACTCATATAAGCCTCATCATCTTGTTATAGTTTTTGTGTGCCTTCAAGTCATTTCTGACTTATGGTGCCTCTAAGGCAGTGCCGTATCCTCACTTGGTGCCTCCTGGTGTGGGGGGTGGGGCTTCTGGATGCGGGGCTTCTGGCATGTGTGCATGCCAAAAATTGCTTGTGCGTGCCTTATGTCACCCCAGAAAGCCCAGAAGCAGCTGGGAGAGTGGGCTCCATGTGCTGCCAGTGGCCCAGGAAGCCTCATAGTGGCTGGGAGAGTAGGATCCGTGCACTGCCAGTGGCCCAGGAAGCCCTGTGGTGGGTCCCACATGCTGCCAGTAGCCCAGGAAGCCTCATGGCGTCTGGGAGGATGGGTCCCGTGCACTGCAGGCAACCTAGGTAGCCCCACAATGACTGGGAAGGTGGGCTTTGAAAGCTGCCAGAGGCCCAGGAAGCCCTGCAGCAGCTGGAAAGGTGGGCCCTGCATGCTGTTGGAGGCCCAGGAAGCCCTGCGGTGGCCGGGAGACTGTGCCCAAGGCCCTGGGAAGGCATTGCAGGGGTGGGGAACTGACTGGTTGTCACCCCCTCTTCTGTGGTGTCACCTTCCCTTCTGGGTTGTCACCCAGTGTGATCCTCATCCCCCTGATTCCCCAGTGACACGCCTGCTCTAAGGCAGAGCTATCATGGGGTTTTCTTGGCAAGTTTCTTCAGAGGAGGTTTATCTTTGCCATTCCCTGAGGCTGAGAGAGTGTGACTTGCCCAAGGTCACTCAATGGGTTTACATGGCTGAGCTGAGATTTGAACCCTGGTCTCCAGAGTTGTAGTCCAACACCCAACCCACTATATTGCACTGGTGTAGAATTTAGAATTCAGAATAAACCTTTAAATAAACTTAAAACTCATGCCCTTCAGAATCAAAATGATTTCTAAATTGTATCCCTCTTCCATCATCAAAGGACCTCAGAATGGGACCCAAAAATGATATGCAATTTTCTGCTGGAAGTAAAGAAAAAAATGGCTGCTTCTCCACATACAGAAGCTGTCTGGATTGGCAATTGCATCTTTCTTTCAACAGGGCACAGGGCAAGCACTCTGGCATACCCACCTCCACCTCCATCAGCAAGAAATTGTTGGGCAGTGGGACTCGGGGGGGGGGGGTGCTAAGAGACGGCACAACATGTACAGATATGGGCTACTATTCATCATCCCCTCAGCATAGTGTAAATATCTGCATGTCCCCACATAGAATAGGGAACATCGTGCAGCACATGTCAATGACCAGGTGCCATTGCACAGTGTGAATTGTGCACCTGCAATGCACAATAGGCAATTGCAATATACAACATTGCTGTATGCACAACTCAGCTTTTGCTGCTGTCTGTTGTGCTATGGTGAATAATTTGCTCCGTGTGTGTAGCACAAATATGTGTGTCTCACTCTCTGTGTGTGTCACTAACAGGATGCCAGCCATGACCATCTGTCAGTTTTATTTTTGCATTTCTCAAAATTCCACCAACACTCTCATCCCATCCAAGTTCTACATCAGAATGAGAGACTTTCTCCCTTTCTCACATGGAAATTTTTGTGTATATTCACATATGCCCTTTTCCTCATGTACATATTGTTCTGCATTTTTCTCCATTGCTCACATTTGTGTCCAATTTTTTCTCAATGTACACATATCCGCTGCTCCTGCTGATTCAAGTGTATGCACAGTTTTCAAATCTATGTATTTTAATTTACAGACATTTTGATTTGTTTAACCAGAAAAGCTAAAAGATGAGAAGCTAATGCTTCTTTCCATCTCATGATCTTGCGATGCGTGTACACACATACACTTTTTTCATGAATAATCTTGCATGCCAGCTGGATACATTTGAGAGGAAAGATTATGATTAGTACCATTTTCTTCCCCCTTCCATCATATACATACAGAACTCAGAGCATGGAACTTGAGTTTTGTTGGAGTTGCTGACAAAAATTTGATTTCCAAGCAATGTCATAGTGGCTTGCAGCTCTGATTGTGGTGGGACTGCAAATCTGTTCTGGGTTTTTGTTGGGACTTTAAAAGTTTTTCAATGTGCTAAACTCTTTTCCCCCAATTATTTTCAAAACCTTGGATAACTCTTTTAAAGTTTGGACTAAAAACCAGAGCAGGTTTACCATCTCAGCCTCTACTGGGCCTGTAGCTGAATTATTGGTGCAGACTGCTTAATCCTATAGGATTCCTTGAGAATTCAGCAGTTTATGTCCCTAGGGACTATATAATTAATTGCTCAGGGATCTTTAGCAGTTCACAAAAGGTCAGCGGCAAGGAATCGAGTCTTGCTCTACAGTTACATTCATTTAATAACCCTCAGAATGGCTAAGTGAAACACCTCTCAACTGCTACTAGCCAGCAATGCTCTAAGGCAATTTCTTTTGTGTCATTGTACAAAAATGAAAAACACATGAAGCTCTGTACTATGCCAGGACTTAGGCATTCATCATCTGCTGAGACAGAAATCCTTTCTGGTGCAATTACTGTACATTAAAATAGATGCAATTTTGATATGGGATTACAGAATACTTGACATTATATTAGCCAAAGAACAGAGTGTTCATCTTTGCTTTAATCTGTAGACTTTAGAACTTTGTTTGCATATCCTACAACATAACCAAGCCACCCTCATGAGAAATGACAGCTCTTGTAAAAAGATGTGACAAATACTGCTGTGTTGATAGATTTCCTACAGATTACAGTGGACACACCTCTCTTGCATGGACTATTATCACTTCCAATGAGAATTTCATTATATATATATATATATATATATATATATATATATATATATATATTGGAATGATTAGTGAAGAAAGTGGAAAGGCAGCCTTACAGTTGAACTTTAAGAAAACAAAATCAATTACCACAGATGATTTACATCATCCTAAAGTAGATGATAAAGACATTGAAATAGTTCAAGATTTTCCATACTTTACCTTAGTCATGAATTGGAATGGAGACTGCAGTTAAGAAATCAGAGGAAGCTAGGATTTGGAAGGGCAGCTATGAAGGAGCTAGACAAGATCCTCAAGTGTAAAAGATATATTATTGAATAGTAAAGCTAGGATTGCCCATGAGATCACATTTTCCATTTCTATGTATGGTTGTGTATGCTGGACAGTGAAGAAAAGTGATAGGGAAAAGAATAATCTCATTTGAAATGTGGTTCAGGAGAAGAGTTCTATGGATACTGTGGACTGTCAAAAAGACAAATAAATGGGTCCATGAACAAACAAATCAAGCATGAACTTTCACTAGATGTCAAGACAACCTGAGACTGTTGTACTTTGGACATATCATGAGAAGACATGGTTTACTAGAAAGGCAATAATGCTTAGCAAAATAGAAAGCCATAGGAAAAGTTAAAGACTACTAGGCTATACAGACTGCCCCTTCAGAGCTGCATCCTGGCACCCCTTTCATCATAGGATTGGGGCCTTGAAAACCACATGCCACAGCCCTGATCCACCATTTTGCACCCAAAAAGGAGTGGCAAAGTGCCGCTCATTTTTAAAACAGGGAAAGTGTGCCTTTGCCACCATGGTGGCATTTTTTCAGGATTTTTGCAGCACAGCGTGTCTAAGTGCTGCACTGCAGAAACAGAGAAATGCTGCCCACTATGTGGTCACTCAGGTGATGTGTGGTTACCATGCTCTCACTCTACCCCCGATGCCAGCACAAAGTGCCAGTCTGTATAGCCCCTACATTCCAGATGAATAAACCAATCAAGGAAACCTTTGAATACAAAACAGCTAATCAGGGTTGTTAAAGATAGACTGACTAGGAGGTCTCTCGTTCATAAGGCCATCATAAATTGAAAGATGAAGTTGACTTGACAGAAATTAACAACAACAATATATGTGTGTGTCCATGTGTGTATGAGTATTGGAAGGAATATTGGAAATGATTCAAAAACTGATTGAACAACATGTGCCTCACGGATGATTATACCAAGGCAAAGAGGCTCCTGGATTATGTGTGGCCTGTTTGCACAGAAAACAGCAGTTTCTGTACCATAAATATCATTTTCTGCATAGAATTTTTTCCCCCGCAAGAATACATGTGCAACTTTTTTCCCCCAAGAATATGTCCCCAACTATAGCATTTTCTGTGCAGGAAACAGCATTTTTGTGTGTTTGGAGGGAAATATATATATATATATATATTCTGAGAAGAAATTACCACATGCAAATTTTGTGCAGATTAAATCCTGAACTGCAAACAGACTTTGAAAAGTTATTATTATTATTATTATTATTATTATTATTATTATTATTATTATTATTAAATTATTTATTTATTTATATCCCACCCCTCTGCAGAGCAATGGGGGCGGCTTACAACATTAAAATTTCCATACAGATATATTAAACATGATATAAAATCCCAAATCCCACCCATCCTTTAAGAAGTAAGGATTCTTCTTATTCTAGGCCCGATGGTGCTGGGCCTAGCGTCTCTCCCCCAGATGACATCGGATGGTAATGGAGGGAGGGCTCTTATTATTATTCTAGGCCTGATGGTGCTGGGCCTAGCGTCTCTCCCTCAGATGACATCGGATGGTAATGGAGGGAGGGCTCTTCTTATTATTCTAGGCCCGATGGTGCTGGGCCTAGCGTTTGAAGATATTTGCAAAGTGGGAAGAAATTTGCTAAAATTTCATTGATTCTTTTGAGGACAAAATTAGCAATGAATTATATCCCTAATATGCAAATATCGCTAGCCTGTAAACTTTACACCTCACCACCTAGCAATGATTAAAGCAACCCTAAGCTAATGAACTGGGCATTGCCTTAATCTGCAATCCCATACTCATTTTCCATTGAATTAAATTGGTTATATGTTTTTATCCAACAGTAGGGATGGAAAAACTATTCATTAATATTTTAAAATGGTTGAATCTTGGCAATTTGGGGGCTTATTCTGTACAAAAGTCACATGAGGGCGATTTGCATAGAAAACAGGATTATCTGCATAAGAAACAGCTTTTTCTATGCATGAAATAATATTCCTATGCAGCAATATTATTTCTAATAATATTTCTAATATTATTTATATTATTATTTCTTCTAAAATCTATTTCACCTCCCAGAAGCTAGCATGGTCAAACTTCAGGTATTCTGAGGCCTGTTCCAAAATATCAAGAGGCCTGAACGTGGAGAAGTGTTGAAACAGGGGATGGTTCTGATTGATTGATTGTCCCACCTTCCTCCCATATACTCCAACCTTTTACATAAAGAAAACTAGGACACGTGTGGACAAGCAGCATTAATGTGTGGTCAAGATGGGAAAAAGTTATTAATGAGGAAGAACACACAAGCTAAAAGAAAAAGCACAAGCAATTTGCTTTTGCCCGAGTCTACAGGGAATGGCAAGACTTCATTCCCTATTCTTTTCTCCCTGCTGCTGAGTTAACTGAGTGCAAACTACTTTTGCACTTTGAACTCAATCTGCAGCAATTGAAGTAAACTGAGGACAAAGGGAGAAAGTGGAAGGAGGAGGAGACAAAATGGGACATATTAAAACCAGTTTGAAAAGTGGGGTGAAAGAGGAGTAATCAGGCTTGTTCTATCAAATCAATTGGAGAGTATATCCTCCCAATATGGGGCCCGAAGCAAAGCAAATGGACTCCTCTAGTTCCTGCAAGGGCTTATTTTATCTAGTAAGCATTAGTGTGATGAAGGCTGGCCAGACGCTAACACTTCCTGCAGATAAGTTCTTGGCCTAGCTTGCTTTTTTCCTTTCCCAGTAGCAGAAACAATCTGTTTGCTTTCTCCAAGTATAGAGGATAGTGTGACAAAGTGAAGTGCTCGGCTGCAAAGCCTAAATTAAAATTGGCTTAAGGATGCATCAGGCAGTTTGGAAGAAATGAATGATTAAACAACACTTTAGCACTTTAACTTTTCACTTGGAAAAAAAAAAGGAGAGGGGAAAGAAAAGAAAGACAGACTGAACTGCCAGCTTACAAATGAGAGGGGTGAACTCTTTTGCTGGAACACTCCCTGCTTTGTAAATAAGCCAGCTTGTAGAACCTAATTGATTTGCTGAAACAGATCACCTTTTGTGATTATCCTGGTGGGAACATGAAGGCAGTGAGAGATCATTCATTTAATTTTAGGCTGACCAGTTTGTTCATTAGGTTTGGGTTATTTATATTGCCAAAAGATGCATGCCAATAGAGGCTAGATTTCCCCCCTCCTCTTTTCAGTCTGGCAGTAATGGATGCCAGCTTCTCACATAGTGACTTTCCCAAAGGACAAAAATGGTTTTAGGTATTCTCTGCCTACATTTTTCAAAATTACATTGGACTGCAAAACTCTGATTTCATTATTCATATTCTCAGAAGTCTGGACTGGTCAGCCCTCTGAAGTTAGTTTATCTGGGTTGTTAATAGCATGCTGGTAACACTCTTCTGGAAAGGCTTCTGTCTAGATATTTCTATCATTCTTTAGAAAGATTTAAAAAAATGTCCCCAACAACCCTCCACTTGTGCTATTCTGTGCTATTCAAACCCTTTGCCTCATGAATGTTTTACATCCAGTTCTATGAAAAAATAAGTCTTCATATGGCTTACTCCAGGGACTGAGCAGAAATTAGTTCAGATTGCCTCTTAATGCAACCCTATCTGATCTACACACCCTGAACCAATTCGTGAACAGAAATGTTATTTATGCTTTGACATTATGCACTATTGTGTATTTTGAGATGACATTTGTTGTTTAAATAAATTTACATGTTAAGAAAAGATGTGTACAAAAATGGATATTTTTGTAAAAATAATATAAAAACCATCTTCAATATAGTACAGTCTGTAGGGTGGCTGTGGAATGGAACTACCATTTATGTTCATTGAAAGAATAAGGGTCACCTTTGCCATATGTGTGAGTTCTCCTGTTAGACAACTGGCTTTCCTCTCTGGCATATCCAAGTGCATTGTGCTACTATAGGAACCTAGAACGAGACCTTTCTAGGTCCACTTTGTATCTCCCATGCCTTTCTCCCAGCTGTTGTGACTGCATCCCCACCAACATTTCACGGTTGAAAATTGGGACACATATGGAAAAACAACTTCAGAGTGTGGTCGAATGGCAAACATTATTAATGAGGAAGAACACAGAGGCTAGGAAAGGCTGCAGCAGTTGCTTTTGCCTGAGCCTACTGGGATTGGCAAGATTAAGCCTCTTCTTCTCCTCTTCCCACCTCTTGAATTACTTGAGTCCAAACTATTAACTCTACACCAATGAAAGTAAGCAAAGGGTGAAGGAGAAAGTGGAAGATGGAGAAAGAATATGGGTCATGAAAGCAAATGTTTAAATCATTCTTAAGGCTGCACTAAGATAGTTCCAAAATAGGGCCTTCTTTCTTTACTGTGTGAACTACTTTTGGAGTGGTGGCTTAGAAATTAGATCAATGAATGAATGAATAAAAAGACAAAAGGACTGCAACACATAAATCTTAAGTGTTTTTTTTCACTTTTTCAGATTTATATATTCAGTGAAACTAACAGTATAATCCCATGCATTTTTAGTCAGTCACCCAAATAAGACCCCAAAGAAGTTGTTGATAATAGAAACATCACTAGATTCAGGAAGTGAGTGGGGAAGAGAAGGTAATAAACTCTATCTTTTTTCCTTCAGCATTGTGAGCTGCCTGGAGCAATTGCTCCATCTGAACTGTTGATCATCTAGACCTCACCTTTTATACCATGCACCAGAAATCCAAAACTGATAGTATTGTGATGATCACTTGAGTAAGCCAGTCAAAAGGTACAAACTTTATTACACCAGTTTCCAAAGCACATAGGGCCCCTCATTAAGTAAAGATGGTAAAAAGAAAAAAAGAAAAGAAAAAAAGAATCATACCAGAAGGTAATTGTCAGTGCTAGAGTCCCAGCATCTGTCCTTTGTTTGGGTTGTTAGAGGAAGGATTTGTGCAGAGAGAAAGATTAGGGCACCCCACTATCTACATACCATGAGCTGATTTGGACAACAACAGTAAAAAGAAAGGCAATACAATTTGTTTCTCCACTTAATAACTAAAAAAAATCCCCCTTGAAAATGGAGTCCAAAGGTCTCTTTATAGGAAGAGTACAGTGAGTCTCGTAGGAGGTCTCTTAGGAGGTCTCTGGTACTGACAGGTCTGGAGGTAAATTTATGCATTGGAACAAGAGATTTCAATGGGAGTCAAACTTAACCTTGTTCATGAGGAAACAAACCCTGAGAAAATCAACTCCCAGAGTAAGATGATCTGAAATCCACTTTCTCAAGTGTTGGATTTCCCTGTTGAGCAGGGAGCTATTCCTGTTGAATATTTCTGAACCAGAAAAAAAAGCCAGATGTAGCCATGTTGACCATAAAATAAAATCCAAAGTCCATATTATGGTGAAACTTTTAAGTACTTTTATGTATTTAACCCAACAAACAGATTCAAAATTCACTATGCTATCTTTTGAAACTCCCAGGGATTTTCATCATGGAAAAACAGGTAAAAAGTATGCACCAAAGCAACAGTTTTTAGAGTCACAGTGTCTCCAAGACTAGATAATTTTCTGTAGTGGACATTTTAATGGCATTGTGGATGATTGTCATG
Source organism: Phrynosoma blainvillii (assembly GCA_026167975.1). NCBI lineage: Eukaryota > Metazoa > Chordata > Lepidosauria > Squamata > Phrynosomatidae > Phrynosoma > Phrynosoma blainvillii. The sequence goes on along the minus strand of JANUYF010000007.1, from coordinate 18,043,776 downwards.
TGTGCTACTCAATGATCTTTCTAAACCATGTAGACTTCCAGTAGAAAGTTCAGCACCATAAAATGAGGGACATGGAAATTTCTCAGTTTTGATTTTAGTGAATTCCTCCAAATCTCACTTGTATTTTCTTCCCTTCATTATTTGTATCAAATAATGAGACAATTTTCTTATGGAAATTTCATGCATAATTTTCTAGGCATTTTTTTAAAGTGCCCATTTATTCATGCAATTTCCCCAATTTATACTCATTGACTAAAGTGTGTTTGTGCATTTTTTCAATTGCACACATTTTGGTCATTAAGCATTTTTAAAATAGGAGCATTGTCTTATGCAGTTTCTATTTCCCCAAGATACCCCGTAAAGCTGACAATGTGCAAATTCAACTAGTAGACCACAAGTTGAACATGAGTCAACAGTGTAATGCCACAGCTAAAAATGCCAATGCAACTTTAGGCTGCATTAATAGAAGTATAGTAAAAGAAGTAACCATCTTGCTTTAACGTTAAAATTACTTTAATTCTCTTTTAAGGAGTGGGAGGGTTGTGGGATTTTGGACTGTATTTTAATATTGTATGAAGTTTTAAACTGCTGTAAGCTGCACCGATTACTTGACAGAGGGGTGGGATATAAATAATTTTTTATTATTATTAGTAGTAGTAGTAGTAGTAGTAGTATCTAGATCAAGGGAAGTAATAGTGTCACTATATTCTGTGTTGGCCAGGCCTGGCTATACAGTAATCTATTCAGGAAATGGAAAAGAAAAAAAAAAACCAAGAAGAAATGGGGTGGCTTTCATACTAAGGAAAGATATAGCTAGAGCACTCAAAGGATACAGCTCAAAGTCAGACCGTATATTAGCAACCACAGATGCAAATGAAGAGGAAATTGAGCGATTCTGTGATGCAGTCCAGCAAGAAATTGACAACATACCATCTCAAAATTTCAAACTAATCATTGAAGACTTGAATGCTAAAGTTGGCAACAAAGAAGAATCAAAACCAGTAGGAAGATTTGGATTAGGAACAAGAAATAGTGTGGGAGAGCATCTGATAGAATTCTGTGAGGCCAATAATCTATTCATTGCAAATATCTGCTTCATACAACGAGATAGAAGGCTATACACCTGGACATCACCAGATGGTAAACACAAAAACCAGGTAGACTACATAATTGGAAGTAAAAGATGGAGAAACTCTATCCTTGTGGCCAAAACCAGACCAGAAGCTGATTGTGTCACAGACCATGAACTATTCATAACAAAAATCAGAGTTAAGCTGAAGAAGAAAGCAAAAACTATCATTATACCAAAATATGACCTGGATTCAAGGGCAATGTAAGAAATAGATTTGAATTATTGAGTATAATCGACTGGTAGCTTGAAGAACTGTGGTTGACAGAAGTCAAAGACATAATTAAGGACAAATGCAATAAAACACTAACAATAGCCAAAAAGAAAGATAAGAAACAATAGATGACAGATGAAACACTTCATGCAATAAAAGAAATAAGAAAAGCAAAAGCAAAGGTATAGGAACAAAGCCAGAAGTATGAACAGAACTGTCCAACGTCTGACACACAGGGATAAGGAGAAATACTACAATGAGCAATTCAAACAAATAGAAGACAACAACAAAAAGGGGAAAATGAGAGACCTCTATCAAAAAAAAATCTGAGAAATTAAAGTTAAGTTCAAACCAATGGCAGGGATGGTCTATGGAGAGAGAAAAACAACATAATACAGGAACAAGAATAAATAAAAATACACTGGAAGTAATACACAGAAGTGTTATACAAAAGAAATGAGGGAATTAATGATATTTGGAATGAGGCATCATATGAAGACGTACCCCAAATTCTAAGAAGTGAAGTGGAATCTGCAATAGAGGAAATGGAGAAAAAAAATCAGCAGGAACAGATGATATCCCAATTGAACTGCTACAGTGCCTATAGGCAGATGCAACTTTAATGCTAACTGAAATATGCCAACAACTATGGAAAACAAAGAAGTGGCCAACAGACTGGAAATGCTTGATATACATACTAATCCACAAGAAAAGTGATACAAAAAACTGCAGCAACTATGGGACAATAGCACTAATCTCATATGCAAGCTAAATAATGCTCAAAATTCTGCAGCACAGACTCCAATCATACATGGAGAGAGAAATTCCAGAGGTGCAAGCAAGATTCAGAAAAGGAAGGGGCACTAGGGACCACATTTCAAACATACAATGGCTAATGGAGCACACCAAAGAATTCCAAAAAAGAACCATCATGTGTTTCATAGACTACAGCAAAACATTTGATTGTATAGATCACAAAAAATTATGGAATACACTCAACGATATGGGGGTGCCACTACTTATGATAGTCCTGATGAGGAATCTGTACCAAGGACAAGAGGCCACTGTCAGAACAGAATCTGGGGAAACAGAGTGGTTCCCAATAGGCAAAGGGGCCAGGCAAGGCTGCATTCTATCACCCTAGTTGTTTAATTTATATACTGAAAACATCATGAGAAAAGCAGAATTAGAATTAAAAAAAGGAGAAGTTAAGATAGGAGGAAGCAACAGTAACAACCTAATATATGTGGACGACACCATAATATTAGCAGAAGACATTCAGGAATTGGAATAGTTAATAAGAAAGGTCAAAGGTGAAAGCACAAAGGCAGTCTGATGCTGAACATAAAGAAAAGAAAAATAATGACACAGATCAATCTAGACAATGAGGAAATTGAAAAAAAAATTGATCTAGGATCAACATTGACCAGAATGGAGACTGCAGTCAAGAAATAAGATAAAGACTAGGAATGGGAAGGGCATTTATGAAAGAACTAGAAAAGATACTTAAGAGCAAAGACGTAAAACTGAGCACTAAAGTTAAAATTGTTCTGGCCATTGTATTCCCAATTACCATGTATGGATGCGAGACAGTGAAGAAAGTAGACAGAAAAAGAATCAGCTCATTTGAAATGTGGTACTGGAGAAGAATACTTAGGATACCATGGACAGCCAAGAAGACAAACAAATGGGTTCTTGAACAGATCAGACCAGGGCTCTCCTTGTAAGCAAAGATGATCAAGTTGAGACTATCGTACCTTGGCCACATAATGAGAAGGCACGAATCAGTAGAAAAAACAATAATGCAAGTAAAGGTAGATGGTAGAAGAAAGAGAGGAAGACCACAAACCAGATGGATAGACTCAATTGGGGGGTTATGCGGAAGGGCTTGCAGGATTTCGGCAAGGCAGTGGAAGATAGGGTTTCTTGGAAATGTCTCATCCACAGGGTCACCATGAGTTAGAACCAACTTGAGGTCAGTTAACAACAACAACAACAAAGGTTTATCCTTGACATGAATATCTAGTTGTAACCAAGTGTAGGGGCAGTGCTCATCTCCGTTACTAAGCCGAAGAACCAGCGTTGTCCAAAGATGACTCTGGTGGTCATGTACAGAGGATACACACATTGAAATGAGATAACTCACTGGTAAAGATGATTATATTTGGTAAAGTGGAAGGCAGTAGGGGAAAAAGTGACACGCTATTGCACTCATTCATTCATGGTAGCTATGACCCTGAGTGTCAGACTTGAGCAAATTCAGAAACTGTGAGTATCAATAAGTCCAGCCAGTTAAACCAATGAGAAGTTTATTGAAAACACATAGTCAGAAATTCACCAGTCAGAGTTTAAGCCAGAACTGCCCCCTCCAAGCCAAACGATATCTTAAACCCCCAAACCATTAAACTCCACCCAACATCCTAGGTGCCAAAAACAGCACCCACCTCCAATTCCCATAGCATCTTTTCCCCCATCAAGCCAGCCCCCCTTTCCAAACTTTCTCACTAGCACTATCTTTCTTCAGCCCAGGCATTTCACCCATCACCCCTCCTTCCAGTTACATCCAGACATCAACCTTCCTCATCCCACAGCTTACATATTCCAAAGGCCTAGCCTTATGAAAACTATTCTAGCCCAGTAAAAATAGTCCCAACCCCCCAGCCCAACTAACATATTTGCTACAACTACTAACATACCCACAATTCCCTACCAACTACAACTATTAAAATATTAAAACCCAATAATAAAAACCTGACAGAATCCATGCATGCAGGCATGGTTCTGACACTGAGTTTGCAAGAAAAGAACAGGGCTATTGATGGTGAAGGCTACTGAAGATTTCTCATTCATACAGTTGAAGTCAGTCAAAGTCAATTTGATTGCAAATAAAAACATTATCAAAACCATATAGTACCATCCTTGTCCCATGCAACATTGCTGGAAGTGTCTTGAAGCAAGGATTAGCAATGGCTGGATTTTTCTGGGATTCCTGTTTGTTGAATGCAGCCTTGCCCAACCTGATGTCCTCCAACATGCTAGGCTAGACATCACATAATCCTCAGGAAGCACAGTCGGTGATAGCTGAGGATGTTGGTAGTTGTATTCCAATGCAACTGAAGGACATATGATTCTATCAGATAAGGATTTGTTAGTAGAATCATTTTCTTTTCACTTGAAATATTGTCCCTTCTTTGCAAGGTTCTGATGGGCATGAGAGTTTGAAAAGAAACAAGATGTGTGCTTTCTGTTCTTTTTCACGAGAAGATTAGACAGGATAATATAGGCACCCCATTCCAGGAATTGGGTGTAGGTATGGAAATGCTACTGTCTGGGTGAAGGAATGTGATCATCTTGAAAGGAGGGAGATTCTTGGTACCACAGCCTCCCCTTATCCTCCTTTCAAGGCTGAGAGAAAAGTTATCTACTACATAAGAAAGCTTGTAAAGAAAAGGAAAGGGGAGGGGAGAGAAAATGTAGACATTGCTTTGAAACTGTCATCCACAGTATATACTCCACTACAATTTCCTTGAATTAAGACATCTTTCTTTTGATTAAATCCCAGGGCTTAATGCTAGTAGTTTCAGCAGGTCTTTCATCTGTTCACATATAATACACCACTTGTAGGTCAAGATGCTGGAGAGTAGTTTCTCTTTCCTAAACTCTCTTTTCTACCCATGTCTTTTGAGATTCCAGCAACACTGCAAAATATTACACTGCCAATTGCCAGCTTGACCCTGTCAGCTGACCTTGCAAATTTCTGTTCCAAATATGTTCCAAAGATGTTATAGATATATTTTAAACAGTTTTTTTTCTTCTTTTCTTGGCTGTATCAATGGCAAATGCACAATTAAAAACTAACCACTTGACAATGTAAAAGAAACTTTCAGAAAATTGCACACAAACATGAGAAGCAGAAAATGTTTTTATCTAATGGGATTGAGGAGATGAGTTTCAAAGCTTTTATCAAATCAGTTTAGTTCAGGCATTCCAAATAGCAGCTGTAATTTAACTAATTTAACTAATTACTTAGCAACAATAACAAAAAGAACTGTTTAGCTATACCATAAAATATGGCCTAAACTGAAGGTCAGGCTATAGGTTAGGCGGCCAGCAAAGTTATCTATGTGGAATAATGGAACAAATTTACACACTGGCTCCATTTGCAGATAATGCAGAATCTAAACATGGTTTACGGTTATGAGGATGAGACACAATAAGCCTAAAATTCATCCATCCCTTCCTGTTTCTCTACTGGCTTTGACATGAGCAGAACTTCAGAATCTTTCATTTCAACTTTAGATCAAGTACGGTATGTAGTGATATCTGAACCCTAATTGTTGTTAACTGCCCTCGACTCAGCCTTGACTCATAGCAACCCTTTGTATGAGATATCTCCAAGACCTCCTCCATTGCTCTGCTTAGGTTTTGTAGATTCAGGCCTGTGAGTCTAGCTATCTGAATCACAGAATCATGGAATCATAGAGTTGGAAGAGACTACAAGGGCCATCCAGTCCAACCTCCTGCCATGCAGGAACTCCCAATTAAAGCATCCCTGACAGATGGCCATCCAGCCTCTGCTTAAAGACCTTCAAGGAAGGAGACTCCACCACACTCCAAGGAAGTGTGTTCCACTGTCGAACTGCCCTTACTGTCAGGAAGTTCCTCATAATGTTGAGGTGGAATCTCTTTTACTGGAGCTTGCACTCATTGTTCTGGGTCCTAGTCTTTGGAGCAGCAGAAAACAAGCTTGTTCCCTCCTCAATATGACATCCCTTCAAATATTTAAACACAGCTATCATATCACCTCTTAACCTTCTCTTCTCCAGGCTAAACATCCCCAGCTCCCTAAGTTGTTCCTCATAGGTAGACCCTTCACCATTTTAGTTGACCTCCTTTGGACATGCTCCAGTTTTTCCACATCCTTTTTGAATTGTGGTGTCCAGAACTGGACACAGTATTCCAGGTGAGGCCTGACCAAAGCAGAATAGAGTGGCACTATTACTTCTCTTGATCTAGACACTGTACTTCTATTGATGCAGTCTAAAATTGCATTGGCCTTTCTAGCTGCTGCATTGCACTGCTGACTCATGTTCAACTTGTGGTCTACCTGGACTCCTAGATCCCTTTCACACATAGTCTCATTCAGACAGGTGTCCCCCATCGTATATATGTGCTTTTCATTTTTCCTCCCTAAGTGCAGTACCTTACATTTCTCCGTGTTGAATTTCATTTTGTTAGCTTTGGCCCAGCTTTCTGGTATGCCATCTTCCTCCCTTTCTACTACCTTCTAATTTTCCTAGCATTATTGTTTTCTCTCATGATGTGGCCAAAGTACAACAGTCTACATTTAATCATCTTAGCTTCCAAGTACAGTTCAGGCTTGATCTGTTCAAGGACCCTTTTGTTTGTCTTTTTGGCTGTCCACAGAATCCTCAGCACTTGTTTTCAACACCACATCTGAAATGAGTGGATTTTCTTCTTATCCATTTTCTTGACTGTCCAGCTCTCACATCCATACATAGAGATGAGGAATACAAATGAACTCTAATAAACCATGGTCAGTTGTACTTCTTGTTGGTGAAAACAAGCCAGCTGTAAATCATGATAGAAATCCTGTTGGCATCATCTTGTACATGCATAGGTTCCCCTATGTAAATGGTTGAACATTTTTGTCTGATGCAGAGCAGACATGTTCCCCTCAAGGTTGCAGAAGCGGAGATGCATATGTGGTGTCATTCACATAGAGATGTACATGGAGCACTGATGCACAATGCATACTCTCCATGGTTGTGCATGTGCATTTGGTGGCAAATGTAGTATCTTGAACCAGTTGCATAATGGGGCCATTCAACCCAAAGATTATGTAGCACAATTAAGCCATAACGTAGCACACAAGAGATTTATACTACACCATGATGTAGGACCTCAGCTAAAGATTTATGAAGTCAGTTGTTTTCCCTAGACAAACAACTGTTTAGGGTTGGGATGTAATGCTGAATTGTGATTATCATAAACAGAAGCAGAAGCTCCTACTCTGCAGACATGACAAAAGAGTGGTGGAAACAATGACCTCAAGGCTACTTGTGGGTTGTTATCATAAATTTAAATCAGTCTCCTTGAATTATGGTCTTTTTTATGTGTTGGACTCCAGCTCCCCTCACCAGTGGGAACTGATAGAAGTTGGACTCCAATAATATTTTGAGAGGTCAAGAAAAGGGATGAAACTACTCTTATTTAGGCTTCTTGCTTTTTGATGACAATTCTCAACTGTTTTGTCTTCAGTGTAAAATACTCGGTGCCACATCATGAAAAGGCAGGAGTCATTAGAAATGGAAATAATGCTAGAAAAGGTGAAGGGTAGCAGAAAGAGAGGAAGACTGCATGCCATATGATTAGACTCAATCAAGGAGGTTACAGATAGTAGAAAGTGAAGAAAGCAGAAAGAAAAGCAGAAAGTTACAGGAACTAAGTAGACTGGGGTTCATAGAGATGTCTCATCCACAGGGTTGCCATGAGTTGGGGTCAATTCAAGGGCACTTAACATCAACAAATGAATACAATAATAAGAGATAAGAATACCTCTAAAAGTGGGAAAAGAAATGGAAAATAAATTCATCTTAACTAAATCTTTCTATTTATCCAGTCTATAACTGGATAAAGTCTATCAGCCATATAAATAAGAGAAATAGCGGAAAACAAATTATCAGGAACAATATTACAATTGAACTACTGCAATCCATATTGACAGAGTCAACTCTAGTGCTAACCAATATAGGTCAACAAATATGGAAAACAAAATGATGGCCAACAGATTGGAAGTGATCAATATACATCCCCATCCACAAAAAGCGAGACACAAGAGACTGCAGCAACTTTGAGTCTTTTCTACAAAATATAGAGTACATGAGATTGAGTGATGAAGTAAGAGATGAATTAAATAAGGATATAACAGGAAAAGAAATAGAGGAAGCTATCTTGAAACTTAAAACAAAGAAATCACCAGGACCAGACGGCTTTATTTCTGAATATTATATTAAATTTGCAAATTTGTTAATAGAATCTTTGAAAAATACAATTAATGATATAATAAAAAATGGAATCCCAGAATCATGGAATTATGCGGATATTGCATTAATTCCCAAGGAAGGAAAGGATAATACAAGAATTGAAAACTATCGACCAATCTCTCTTATGAACATAGACTATAAAATATTTACTAGTATATTGGCAGCTAGATTGAAAGAAGTCTTGAAAAAGAGAATACATGAGGACCAAGCAGGGTTCTTACCGCATAGACAAATTAGACAGAATATTAGGACAGTGATTGATATTATAGAATTCTATGAGCAAAACAATGAAAAGAAATTGGCAATGCTGCTAATCGACGCTGAGAAAGCTTTCGATTCCGTAAATTGGGAGGCTATGTTTTTCATTCTTGAAAATTTAAATTTTGGAGAAACATTTATAACATGGATTAAAAGCATTTATGCTAACCCGAAGGCCAGAATAATTGTAAATGGTGAAAGGACTGAAGAATTCTGTATTGCTAGGGGGGTAAGACAGGGATGCCCTCTCTCCCCTTTACTTTTCGTGATAATGATAGAACTTCTTAATAATAAAATTAGACAGGAAGAGGAAATAAAAGGTCCCAGAGTAAGAGGCTCTGAATTTAAGATCAAGGCCTATGCTGATGACCTTGTTGTTTTTTTGGATAACCCCTTATATAGTATAGAGAAATTAATGAGCACTCTTGAAGAATTTGGAGAATATACGGGCTTTAAAGTAAATAAGGGTAAATCAATGATTATCACCAAAAATTTATCAAGCAAAGAGGAGGAAATCTTGAAACAAAAAACATCATGTAACATTGTTAAAAGGGCTAAATACCTAGGAGTCTATATTTCAGCTAGAAATACAGAATTGTTTGAGCTAAACTACACAAAAACATGGAATGAAATTAAAAAAGATTTGTTAAGATGGGCTCAATCAAAGCTATCATTTTATGGAAGAATAGCGGCATTTAAAATGTTTGCATTACCAAAATTAATCTTTTTATTTACAAATCTACCAATAATACATAACATAAAACCATTCTCAGTTTGGAATAAAGAACTAAAAAAATTTATTTGGGAGGGGAAAAAACCTCGAATTAAATGGAAAATTCTAATTGACACTAAAAATAATGGAGGATGTGAAGTACCGGATTTGGAAGTATATTATCAGGCTTGTGCATTAATATGGATAAAGGATTGGATTAAGGGTACAAATAAAAGACTGTTGGATTTGGAAGGTTACGATTTAAGGTACGGTTGGCATGCGTACCTTTGGTACGATAAAGAAAAGGTTCATCAAAAATTCTCACATCATATAATAAGAAGAGCACTTATAAAAACATGGGAAAAAACAAAATCTAGCTTCTATAGGGGTATTCCAGGGTGGATGTCACCACAAGAGGCATTGTTAGGAAGATTTAAAATAACAAGAAACTGGCTAAAATATGAGGAAATCATTACGCAGGAATCACGTCTAGGATTACCTAGACTTAAGGAAATAGGGGAAATTAGAATCAAAGACCCAGACTTGTCTTGGTTTCAATACCATCAATTACAAAATATATTGATAACTGACCTTAAAACTCAAGGGATAGATCTTGTTAAAAACAAATTGGATAATTTGCTGATAGTAGATATAGTAGATAAGCCAAAACAAATAGCTAACTTATATAAATTATTAATACAAAGGAAATTAGAGGATGAAGTGATTAAGGAGCATATGTTATGCTGGGCAAGGGACATGGGTAATGAGATTTCATTGGAAAGCTGGAATAAAGCCAGGAAAGTAACATATAAGTTCACAAGAAATCAAATACTGAGAGAAAATTATTTCAAGTTAGAAACTAGATGGCACCTTACCCCAATCAGATTGGCAAAAATGTATAAAAATAGCAACGATACATGCTGGAAGTGCAAAAGAAATCGTGGTTCATGGTTTCATATTTGGTGGACCTGTCCGGTTGTTAAAAGTTTTTGGCAGAAAGTACACAGGATAATTATGGAGGTAACGAATATAACATTTGACTTTAGCCCAGAAATATTTCTATTAAATATGGTACACTTGATAAAGGGAGTAGAAAAGAATAGTAGATGGAAGCTAATCCTATATATGACTACAACAGCCAGGATCTTATTGGCTGCTAAATGGAAGACAGAAGAAATGCCAACCATGGATAAGTGGTTGTTCAGGTTACTAGACATTGCAGAATTAGATAGAGAAGATCAATTATATGAAGGGAAAACAGAAACTCAGAGTAACGACATGTGGAATTCATTAAATGTCTATTGTAAGAAAAGATGGGGAATATAGCATATAATAAAATTAAAAGAAATTGTATTACTATATTATTTGGGGAAGTTACTTATAGCAAGAATGGAAGTTAGAGACAATAGGCAAAATTTATGAAATAGGAAGCATTGATGGAAAAAACTAATTAACAGCTTATAGACAGGGTATATCAAGGATGATAATTGTATAATTAGCCGAAACACAGATGTAATGATAATACTGTGATTTTCGAAGTTTTGTTTGCTAATAAGCTTGTCTATTTTGTTATAAAGTTTGTAATATATTTATGTTATAATAAAAAAAAAAAAAAGAGAGACTGCAGCAACTATAGGACCATAGTACTGATCTCCCATGCAAGCAAAATCATGCTCAAAATTCTGCAACATAGACTCCAACCATACATGGAGAGAGAAATCCCAGAGGTTCTAGTAGGGTTCAGGAAAGCGAGAGGCACTAGGGACCACATTGCAAACATATGATGGCTAATGGAGAGCATCAGGGAATTCCAAAAGAAAATCAGCATGTGCTTTGTAGACTACAGCAAAGCCTTTGACTGCATAGATCATGAAAGGCTATGGAATGTCCTTAAAGACATAGGAGTGCCAACACATCTGATAGCTCTGATGAGGACTCAGGACAAGAGGCTACTGTCAGAACAGAACACAGAGAAACAGAATGGTTCCCAACTGGCAAAGACCCAGATAAGGTTGCACACTTTCACCCTATCTGTTCAACTTGTATGTAGAACATATTATAAGAAAATCAGACTTAGGGGGGAAGCAGACGGGAGCTTCCCGTGCGCCGCGGGATGGAGCGCCGCTGGACCGCGGCAGCCGCACCGCGGCGCACCGTCGGCGACTCTAAAAGGAGCACCAAATTGGCGCCCCTTTTAGATTTCAGGGAAAGGGCGCCCTAAAAGCGGCGGGCGCACTTTCCCTGACTCAAACGCCGCGGCGCGTGCGGTCGCCGTGGCGTGAGGTCATCCTCGGAGCGCCGGCCGTGCGGAGGGCCGGCGACTCCGAGGGCGACCTCTGGAAGAGGAAGGGCCGCTGCTCGTGCGGCTGCCCCTCCTCTTCCCTGCCCGGAAGACGACTCTATTAGTCGTCTGCCGAGGCCCTTAGACACCGAAAAAGAAGGAGTGAAAATAGGAGGAAGGAATATCAACATTCTAAGATATACAGATGACACCATAATACTAGCAGAAAACCTCACAGACCTGGAACAACTACTAAGGAAGATAAAAGAAGAAGTGCAAAGGCAGGCTTAATGTTGAATATAAAGAAAACAAAAATAATGACCACCGAGAACCTTCATAAGTTCAACCTAGACAATGAAAAATAGAAATAGTAAAATAATTCTCATACCTGGGATCAAACATTGATAGAAATGGAGACTGCAGTCAGGAAATCAGGAGAAGATTAAGAATGGGGAGATATTCAACTCAGCACAAAAGTTAGAATCATACAAGCCATTGTATTCCCTGTTACCATGTATGGATGTGAGAGCTGGACAGTTAAGAAAGATGATAGGAAGAAAAGCAACTCTTTGGAGATGTGGCACTGGAGAAATGTGTTGAGGATCCTGTGGATAGCCGAAAAGACAAATAAATGGGTCCTAGAGCAGATCAAGCTGGAAACCTCCCTGGAAGCCAAGATGAACAAACTGAGGCTGACACACTTTGGACACATTATGAGAAGAGAAGACTCATTAGAAAAGACAATAATGCTGGGAAAGGTAGAGGGAAGTAAGAAGAAATGAAAGCCACATGCTAGATGGATGGACTCTATTATGGAAGTCATGGTTATGGGTTTGCAGGATTTAAGCAGAGCAGTGGAGGACAGGGGGTCTTGGAGATGTCTCATATAATCACCATGGGTTGAGATTGACTTGAGGGCAGTTAACAACAACAGCTATCAGCCAATGTGTGTACAAATCTGAGTTATTTTGTCTTTAAGAAAAAAATTCAAGCCACATTTTTTTTCTTTTATCAAACTATATGTTGATAAATGAGTACAACCCAAAACATAAATGTGCACAGGGACAATGGGGGGAAATGCATATGAAATAAAAAAGGAAAGTACATACAAAAACACATTCCAATTTCCATGTGAAAACAAGGCACAAAACCTCCTTAAGATGTTAGACAAACTGAGATGGCCCCAAAGTTGATATCTTAGGTCAGATAATGGACCAAATGATACAATACTCTGAGGCTAAATTGTTACCCTCTGTTTTCAAGGGTCTGACTGAGAAATTTGTACAAAGAGAGCAAACAGAACTATTTAATGGAACAACCAAACTGGTGATATCCAGATGATAGAAACACTTAAAAGACCTAAGCCAGGGGTAGGCAACCTTTCCCCTTTAAGGGCCGAGGGGCTTCAGCTCCCAGAAGCTTCAGCCATGTTGGCCAATAGTCCCATGTTGGCCAATAGCTCCTGGGATTCTGGGAGCTGAAGTCCCTCGGCCCTTAAAGGGGAAAGGTTGCCTACCCCTGACCTAAGCATTCAAGGATGGATGTGGAGGTCCTGTGTGGAACCTTCCATTGACCAAAAAGTTGACTTATAAACTTAGGCCAGTATTTTGTATCAGCAGCTTAGTTACTTTGTTAAGTATATTTTGTATCAGCTACCAAGTATACTTAGGGCATGCCTACATGAGCCAATTACACTGGTTTCTCCTTGTCTTCACCACAATCTTTCTACATGATGCAGAGCCAAAGCCCTAATTCAAGTATGGATTATCTTTTTGAGAGAAGTTCTGCATCAAATCCACCCTATCCCTGGATAAATTGGTATAAACTCATCTTTTGCTCTGGATTTTGCTAGAAAATCTAGAGCACTCTGGAGCAATGCCAGTTGGCTGTTTTGTTTATCTTATTGGTTAGGTAATAATCTTTACTGATTTTGTTTTCTACAACTGTGTCTGACTGTTTAACTTTTAAGAATTTAACAAGGAAGGCTTGTTACACTTTACCACACTGAACCCACTAATCTACACAGCCACTTGCCCAGAACAGCAGCTACCAGATCCAGGAAGAGTTCTTAGGCATAAAAGGGAAAGGTGATGGACAGGAACCATAGGGTTGGAACTGGAGTGTCAACCTGGAGAGGGGGGTTGTCACTTCTGTCTAATCAGAGGTAAACCCTTTTGTGTTAAAATACCACATTTTAAGAGGAGCATGGGCAAATTGTAAAGAATAACCAAGATGGAGATGAGTTTTTTTAAAAAAAGTTATCTTGGCTTCCAAGAAGAGTTCAGGCTCAATCTGTTCCAAAACCCATTTGTTTTTTGTTTTTCTCAGTACTTTTCTCCAGCACCACATCTCAAATGAGATGATTTTCCTTCTGTTGGTTTTCTTTACTGTCCAGCTCTCACATCCGTACATGGTGTTAGGGAAAATGATGGCTTGGATGATCCTCCCTTTAGTGTTCAGAGTTATATTTTTTGCATTTTACCATCTTGTCTAGTTCTTTCACAGGTGCCTTTCCCAATCTGAGTCTTTTTATGATTTCTTGACTGCAATCTCCACTGTGATCAATATTTGATCTAAGGTATGGGAACTCTTCCATTATTTCAATTTTCTCATTATCTAGGATGAATTCTTGCAGATATTCCATGGTACTATCTGAAGTACAAAACTTTAATGCCCCAATATGTTCAGCATCTTGGATAGTTCCTTTAAAGTTTGTACTAAAACCCAGAGTGAATTCACTGGCCTACTAACATCTAGAAAAGGTCCACCACCCACTACTACTTCCAAGATGGAGATCGCAGAATACATGCCAGGTGAAAACACTCCAGATTTTCTAAATGCTAGCCAAGGTGCTAATACCATTTGGACAGATCCTTTAAAGTTCAGATTAAAATCTAGAGAGGAATCAGAACCTTGGTGACTAGAAGACCTGTAAGACCCTTCCAGTTCCAAATTCATTATCACATAATTAAAAGGGATTTCTTACCAAATCAATAAGAATTGGCTTTCTGATTTAATTGTTATACACAATTACTGGGGAATGTTCTGCTGAAAACTGAGTAGATATGTATGGGGTTGCACTGGCTGGAATCCTGTTGGTTGACATGTGCAGGTAACTTAGTCCTATGCACAGATATAGCTTTTGTTTTGCATCTTGTATAAAGGGGCTATTTACTATCTGCTCATGCAATGACTGATCTCCTGTAAAAGTCAAATTTTGTGGGTACTTGCAAGGCCACTCTCTTTTCATAGGTAAGGGGGAGAGAGGGTGACCAGGCAAACATCCTTCCTGGGCTGTGGTTCTGCAGCTTGGGATAGAAAAATGAGAAATAACAAGGTCACTGTCCCAAATTTCCAGCAATTCACTGGGTAGGAGTGGTCAATGCCACTAAAACAAGACTACCACTTCACTGGAGATCTGGGAGAGGATCCAATTTCCTTCCCCAGATGTAGAACTACAACTAGACATTGACTTCCTTCCTTTCCTCTCCTCCCTTTTCCTAGTTGTTGAACAATCATGGCAGCACCCCATGGCATGAGTAGTATGGGACGGAGGGAAGCACAGAGCTACATGTGTGAAACATACACTCTACATGCCTAGATGTAAGATTTTGGTCACTGTGATTTTTTTAAAAATGGCAGTATCTTTTTTTTTTTTTTTTTTTATGAAAATGAGCAATGGTTCCTTTAAAGAAAGTTTTGTTTTATTTCATGGTGACTTGTTCAAATTGCAATCAAATTATGCAGCAGCACAGAGAAAAAAACAACACTGTATAATGTGTCATCATATACTTAGAGTGCAACATTTATTTTATTTTTCCCCCCTTTTTGCATGGCCCAGGTCACTATTGTTTGAACCTCTGTCTCTCAAGAGCTGACACTTAAAGCACAAATGAAGCTAATGACAAGAGACAATATTTTAATGTTAATTAGATATTTCATGTGTCTTAGTTCATCAGAGCAATATTGTTCTTTTATGTATTACATGAAAGTGGAGACTTTTGCTTGGAGGAAAACAGGGAACACAGCCAGTCATCAAAAAAGCATTCTTAGGGTTTTTTAAATTATTAAAATTATTGTTAGATGCAAGGAAATCTATGAAACTTTGAAAGAAAGATTCTAGTGAACAAGAAAAAAGTGACTGCTTAATGGGAAGCCCTAGAAAATTTGTTTCAGCTTCTATTATCCCACCCATCTCTCAGGAAGAGCCAGACTTGCTAAATATGTAGTCGGTAGTAATCAAATCCAGGTTTCTGGATATTTGTAGGAGCATGAATGAGGTTCATCAGGCCTGTATAAGAGGGATGTATTCCACTATATTATGGGATGCTGCTTTGTTGTTGTGTGCCTCCAAATCATTATTGACTTATGGTGACCCTAAGACAAACCTGTTATAGGGGCCTGAAACACAAGGGCCAAAAGAAGCAACTTGACTTTTCTTTGACAAACATCCCCCAAACAGCTGGAAGCTACTAAGATGCTGCAAAATGAAGCCCAAAGCCACTGCAAAAAGGAGTCAGTTTAAAACAACCCCTGGCCAGTGCAGCTCGGGACTACAGGAAGCGGCCTGCTTTGGGAACAGGCTGTGTGGTCACCATGGTCCTGGCCAGATTGCAGTTTGATCAGACATTGTCTGAAAAACACACTGTGTCTACACTGTAGTTGTAGTTGTTTTAATTTCATGGAAGTCACACTCTCTCAGCTTCAGAGGATGGCAATGGCAAAACCTCTGAAGAAACTTGCAAAGAAAACCCTGGGGCAAGGCAGACAACCAGGAAGGCTTCATTTTGCAGCATCTTAGTAGCTTCCTGGTTGTCTGCCTTGCCCCAGGGTTTTCTTTGCAAGTTTCTTCAGAGGTTTTGCCATTGCCATCCTCTGAAGCTGAGAGAGTGTGACTTCCATGAAATTAAAACAACTACAACTACAGTGTAGACACAGTGTGTTTTTCAGATAATGTCTGCTGGCCATATTTGGCCCTTGCTGGCCATCTTTTCTTTTCTTTTTTATTGACATGCTGTGAAATCCTCCCTTATCACACACACAAAAAGGTAAAGGTTTCTGCTTTGACATGATTGTCAAGTCGTGTCCAACTGTAGGAGGTGATGCTCATCTCCATGACTAAGCTGAGAGAGCCAGTGTTGCCTGGAGATGACTCCAGTGGTCATATAGCTAGCATGACTGCACAAAATGCTGCTACCTTCCCACCAAAGTGATACCTATTTATCTAATTGCACTTTTACATGCTTTTAAACTGCTAGGTTGGCACAAGCTGGGACTCGTAATAGAAGCTCACTCTATCATGTGGCACTTGGGTCTTGAATGCTGACCTGTCGATGTTGCGATTGTCAGAGTCAGCATCTTAACTGCTTTGTCATTGCATTCTCATCACAAAAACAGTGAGCACAATTATGCTACTAATAATCCCAAATATTTTGTGGAGGATGATGGAGATGTTTATAGCTTTAAAATATTGAGAATCTAATATGTTATGATTTCGAGATTTTCTTTTGGAGGGGCAGGAGAAAGAGTTGACAAGACCAAGAATGAGGAGAGGATGGGGAAAATTGTGGTGGTCAAGTGGGGACCAAAAAGTCAAGCTCCTACTAAGCCTCCTATGAAACCTCCACACTTGGAGCGACTCACTATCTCCCAATTTAACCTCCCCAAGAAATCTGTTCTCAAGATCAGTATCATATGGATGTAGATCAGTAAGGTCCATATACAAGTCTGGCCCATAGGCTGCATACCACCCCAAGACTATTTCTGTGGTTCTCATGGTCCCCAGGTTTCAAATTTCTGCCCCCAGATGCCCTCTATGGGGCATTTTCACCATCTTATGTGGCTCTCCTGGGCCATGATAGGTCCAAGAAAGGCCTTTATAAAAAAACAACTAGAAGTAAACTAAGGTGGCTTCCTATTACCTCATTTTTTTAAAAAATCTTCAGCTTAAAATGTCCCAGGGAGTCCTAAAAATATGACAAAAATGCCAGCCATACCCCCTTGAAAGTGTTTGGGGACATTTTTTTGCTGCAGGGTGTGGTAGGTGTGTGGAGCTCCAAGTTCTCCATGTGGGGGAACAATGTGATCCCCGAGCCTTCCATGGTTGTCCACCATTGCTATAGGCATCCCTGTAATTGTTGCAGCAGTTATATGAGATCCAGTTAGATCTCAGTTCAATATCCCTTCAGCATAGCAAAATGATCTGCATGAAAATCTTATGGTGTTTTGACCCATATAGCAGCCCCCTTCCCTCACCTGCACACACACACACACACACACACACACACGACCTAGACACACACTGAGATTTGAGGAGGTCCTGTGTAGGTTGTACATAAGCATCATGTCTCTGGCAGAGGTAGAGAGAGATTGCAAGATGCTTCTCTGATCCTACCTGTTCACATTGCAACATAGAAAGCCTGTATGAAGTCGCTCTGGAGCTATAAAATAGCTTGCAAAGGAGGAATTGGGCACTGCGCAGAGATGATGGGAAGACCAACCTCCACAGAGGGCCTTTTCTGTTGTCGCCTCCAGGCTCTGGAACGGCCTGCCGGATGGGATCTGTCAATTAACATCTCTGGACAGCTTTAAAAAGGCTGTCAAGACGGATCTCTTCCGGCAGGCCTTTCCAGATTAAATTTACTCGGCCTCAAGACCTTGAATATTCTATAACTCCCTTTAGCAGGGGTTGTTGGTTTGTATTTATAATTTTTATATTCTATTTTAAATTGTTAGTGTTAAATTGTAATTGTTTTAATCGAGCTTGATTTAATACATTTTTAAGGGGGGGGGGGGGAGAGGGAATTATATTGTTTTAGCCTGTATGTATTTTACTGTTGTTCACCGCCCGGATTGGTTCGCCATAGGGCGGTATAGAAATAAAAATTATTATTATTATTATAGCACCCAAACAAAGACATCCATGTGCAAGATGAACACTTACGCATGAAACTGTTTGCAGCCAAATTTCTGTCCTAAGTCTTATACACACACCCAGTCATCCACTTGTGTAAAAGAAAGTATGCATACCATTTGCTGAACTTCTTAGAGGAAAGGGCTGTGTGCGTGTCTGTGTATTTACTAAATATGCATAAAAATATCAACTAATTAACTACTTACATATCTGGTTATTCAAAGCATTCTTTGAAGCATAGATTTCTTTGGGGTGAATGTGCCATATTTTATTTCTTTTATCTACACTGCCTTGTGTTTGTCCTTTCCAAAGAAGTGAATGGCAAACAAGAACCCAGATAAAGACTGTGCTATGTGTTGCTTTTTAAAGTTTCTAACATGAAAAACCCATGTTGGACCTTTTCTGGCATAGTTTTCATTGAGAGATATTTAGGAATGAAACATGGACTGACTGGTTCATTAATATACATTAACCAATTGCAAACACATTAACTGAGAAAGAAAGCTGTTTGCTTTTCTGCCGGATGCAGGTTGCTTTTTGAAATCCCTGGTTCCTGCTCTTTTTCAGCATAGCAGTGGACAAATCCATGTGGTGGCAGAAGGTTAGAGATACTGTAAGTTATATTTAGCTAAAAAAACAAGCCAATAGATCTGAGGCACTTCTGCTATGCTATAAAAAGACTGCATATGCTTGGTGCAGGTTTTCTTAAGGTAAGGGACAAAGCATTGGATGCTCCAAGGCAGATAGATTTGCCCATATGGGAAGGCGGTCTTTCGCTGATGATTTTGCAGACAGAAATTGCCCATCTGCACTGTTTGCAGGTGTTTTGAATGATTATATTATTAGCTCTGTCTGTTCAACTTTGCTTTTTTATGGTGGCTTTAGTATTGCAGTAAATAAAAAAAAAAGAAAATATATAAGCAGCCATCTGCTTCCCAGTTTTTGACTAGCGTTCTTTGACAAGAAAGAAAAAAGAATTTGCCGATTTTTATCTTGTAGTTTTGAAATGCTGGCAATTGAGTAAACACACAGAGATATGCACACACACACATGCACATACATACATACACACACACCATACCCCTTCTCTTTCTCCTCCCACCCAAATTTGACTTGCATGTTAAATGGAAAAAGAATTTTTGTCTTATTTATTATTTATGTGTCTTTGATTGATCTATTTAAATATACAATCAACCCAGTTCTGCATTCATTTAGATGATGCCAGGGTGTTGAAGGCATTGCTGCACACTTAGATTGTGTTTTCTAAAAATCTGATTCTCATCCCTAGCAAATTAGAGAGGATGTGAATGATAGAGGAGATAATCCTTGTTAAGTCATTTTCCATTTGTTGAAACCCTACAGAGTATATGTGTATGTGTGTGAGAGAGAGATGGAAGGGTTTGTTGTTTTTACAATTCCTATAAAATGTGTGCTGCAATGCCAAAAAAGAAGAAAAAGAAGGAGGGCAAGAGAAAGAGAAAGAGGAGAAGCGGCATCAGTAGCAGCTTTATGTGGAAATCTGGTCAGCTGATTAGCAAACCTTTAACATTTTGGAAAGGAAATCTTTCCTTCCTTCCATCTTTCCATTTAAAAATCTTACTCTTACAGCCAATAAAGCATCCCAGAGCCATTCATAAATACCATTTTCTGCCCATAGGCAGAAAAAACAAAAACAAAAAGGGACTGGAAAAGAGGAAGAAAAATAAAACCCAAGTACCAGATTCTTGTTAGAAAGTTCACCATGTAGGAATGTCAGTTCATTAAATAGTACATGCAGCAACTCATAGAGCTTTGCATTTTATTTATTCTTTTTAAACCTTTCTAAACCAGGAGCCCTGGTGGCACAGTTATGGTGGCCCTAAAGGGAACAAGAGGTCTTCTTAGCAAGTTCCTTCAGAGCAGTTTTGCCATTGCAGTTCAATGCCTGTACTGCAGCCACTCACTCATAGACCACATGGTTGTGAGTTCAGTACTAGCCAGGGCTCAGGCTAGACTCAGGCCTGCATCCTTCCGAGGCCGCTAAAATGAGTACCTAGATGTTGGAGGGCAATGAGCTTACAATTGTAAACTGCTTAGACACCCCATAGTGTGGTATGAACCGGTATATAAATGAAGCTGCTTTGCTTTATATTTTAAAAAATGAAAAGCTATGGCAGATCAAGTATCATATATTAGTCTGTCTCTACTCAGTAGCATCACTAGGGTTGGTGTCACCCGGTATAGTAACTCATGGTGTCACCCCACCCCACTGACCGTCCATACCAAACTATACAGAATCCTTAGTAATGCGTTTTTATTATTATTCTAATGTTACTCATAAGTCGTAATTCTTGTATATCACTGAATACAGTGGCAATAGTTTTGATGTAAACAACAAACAAAATTAAAATTATACTTTAAATTACAATATCATATGCACAGCCTGAATGAATTTATATATCCATAGTTTAATGGGTTAAAATGAAAATTTAGTACATTATAATGTTTTTGAAGAAAAGTTCAAAAGAATATTTTATTTAAAAATAGTTTTTTTATTTTTTTAAAAAAAATAGAATTTAACTTAAAAAGCTCACCCTGGAGCCTCTCCTTTCTTTTCCCACTGAGCCTCACCCCATTCACTGCATCTCCAGCATTGTAAAGGGACACAGGTGAGCACCATGGTCTGTTTCTGCTGAAAGGCAAGTGTTTGGGGAGCAAATGATGCAGACCACACCCCCTGAACCCCCTAGTAATGCCCCTGTCTCTCCTATCTCCAGAGAGACCAAGTTTGACTCTTACCCTTTCTCTTCCTGAGAAAGTGTCTTCTTAGGGGGGTTGCAGACTGCCAGAAATAGTGTGAATTCAGTCCACTTTTAGGGTTAGGGTTAGAGTTAGGGAACCATGGGAACTGTATTTTATTGTGGCATCAGAGTTGTCTGACAGAGAAGGCTCAATGTCTCAGAAAAATAACAGTTCCCATGATTCCCTAGCACTAACCCTAACCCTAAAAGTGGACTGAATTCACACTATTGTGTTGCTAAGATGTTGATTTTACACAATTAGATGAAAACAGAAATAAAACAACCATTCCATGCAGAACTTAATTTGTATGTTATTATCAAGAAATGTATTTCCATATAGTCAAGGTCCTTTTATTATTCTTTCTCAAAAGTCCTGGTCAAAGTTCTGTATTATTTAATGGTTCCTCCATAGGGGAAAATCAACTCAGGAAACACAAGGTTTTATTTATGTACAAATCTGTTTTATTTTGGAGATCCATCTGATGATTTCTTCATCTCAAAGTATTGCCTGGAGCTACCAGCATCACCTAAACCTTTTAATTTTCACTCCCCAGATTGGTTCAAATTAACCCAGTCCTTTCCAAAATGAAATGTAAAGCACACTTGCTCTGTGTGTTTCTACTATCTTGGATCAAGTAAAGGTTGTTATTGTTGCTGTGTGCCTTCAAGTCATTTCCAACCTATGGTGACCCTAAGGGAAAAAGAGGTCTTCTTAGCAAGTTTCTTCAGAGCAGTTTTGCCATTGCCATCCTCTGAGAGTGAGAGAGTGTGACTTGCACAAGGTCACATAGTGGGTTTCCACAGCCGAGCCAGGATATGAATCTTGGTCTCCCAGTGTCCTAATTCAATGCTCAGACCACCATACCATGCTAGCTGCCAAGTAAACACAGCAATTGTTTCCATGATATAGATTCAACAGAGACCATGGGAGAGAAAGAAAAATGTTAGCACTAAAATGAAATGATCCTAATGTTCAAGCTATATAATAGTGTGTTTAGCAATTTAATTATAATGGGAGGGGGAAAGGCTCAGTGTAAATATGTGAAAATCAGTTTTTGAAATGTTGCACAAGATTGGATGTGACATGTGATCAATGAGAGTGGGAAAGGAAATACACAAACAAAGGAAGGGGGTGCTGACATATTTCAAGAGAGGACAAGATGCAAATCCATGACTACAGGTAGAGAGGGTATGCTGCATTAGTGGGCTAGCAATTCGTAGATTGGAGGGTCTGTGGCTCATCATGCCCCATATTATTAAATGGTGGAACATGCATGCAGACACAAAGATGCAGATGCAAAAAAAATTTTTTTTAATAATATAAGCCACAACCATCTGTGTTTTCCCCATCCATGGGGATGAGGTGAACCAAGCCTCCATGGGTTGGAAGGTTCCACTGTACAATCAAAACAAAAGGAACTGGAAACTCTAAATACCTTACGGCATTCTAAGTCCTAAAATAGTATTCAGGTTCTCTTTCCTTTACTGTTTTGGCCCAGACACAAAATGATACTATCAGAGCAAAAACTAAGGGCAGAGTGAGGTGGCTTCAGGTCTCCAGTTTTGGATACAAGAAAGAGCATAAAATTGTTAGTGATCAATTTCATGTTAATATACTTTTACTGAAAGGTATGAGGTGAGTCGCTTGTGGGATGTTTTTTCTTCCATGTGACAAAATAACACATTTGGTTTTTAAGTACTGTGGGCTTTGACTATGGTGGATAAATCTGAGGGAGGTAAATCCTGACTGGTTTTGTCCTGTGGGGTAAATGAGATATTTTTTTAAAAAAACGTTCTCAGTGAAGTGAGCCACTGCAAGGTGGCACATTTGTTTTCCTCCTTGCTTTCCTTGTAAGAATTGACAGAGATATATGCACTTTCAATTTCATAGGGATATGATATTTATGGGTGTATCCTGCCACAAGGCATAGTGATGGTACACCCACAAGAGGCATGGCTGTGCCTTCCCAGGTAGTCTTCCTAAATCCCTCTTTGGCTTTTTCCTTACATAATCCCTAATGTGACCTGCTGTCCTCAGGAGTAGTGCAAAGCTGCATCCTACAAGAGTGTTGAAGTAAGTTTCAACACTGCCATTCCTGTATATATGCAAAGGGAAGGGACACTTTGTTATGCTTTGTAAGCAAAAGGGTCAGTTTCCAAAAAGTGCATATCAAGCCATCAAAACTAGGGGTTCAATGGTTTGAATCTGAGGACCATGAAGTCTAAAAGGGGAAAAGGACCAAGAAAGCTACATGGAAAGTCTTTTTGTTGTTAACTGCCCTCGAGTCGATCTTGACTCATGGTGACCCTATGGATGAGACATCTCCAAGACCCTCTGTTCTCCACTGCTATGATTAAATCCTGCAAACCTTTAATATCCATGACTTCCCTAATACAATCCATCCATCTGGCATGTGGCCTTCCTCCCTTCCTACTTCCCTCCACCTTTCCCAGCATGATTGTCTTTTCCAGTGAGTTCTTCATTCTCATAATGTGTCAGAAATACAGCAGCCTCAGTTTGGTCATCTTGGCTTCCAGAAAGGTTTTTGGCTTGATCTGCTCTAGGACCCACTTGTTGGTCCTTTTGGCTGTCCATGGGATCTCCAGCACCACATCTCAAATGCATTGATTTTCTTCCTATCATCTTTCTTACCTGTCCAGCTCTCACATCCACACATGGTAATAGGGAATACCTATTTGAATTATGGTGCCCTCTTCAGGCACAGAAACAAATAGTGGTGAAACAACATTGGCCCCTGTTTCTAGTAGGCATTATGATGTCTCTGGCCTACATACCCTAAAGAAGTAAAATCTCATCTGATCTTGGAAACTAAGCAGGGTTAGCCTGGTTAGTACTTGAATGAGAGACTGCCAATGAATTCCAGGTGCTATATTTCAGAAGACAGAACTGGTAAAACCATCTCTGAATATTCCTTGGCTAAAAAACCCCTATGAAATGCATGGGGTCACTATAAGTCAACACGTGACTTGAAGACATGCACATACAGACATGATGCCCCCTGGATTGGCAGTATAGAACTAATATAGCAATAGCAATAGCAAGTATGTTTCTATACCACTTATAGAACTCCCTAAGTGGTTTACAATGTGTAAACTAATTGCCCCAACAATCTGGGTACTCATTTTAGCAACCTTGGAAGGATGCAAGTCTGAATCGAGCCTGATCCCCTTGGCTGGGATTGAACTCGCAACCTTATGGTTTGCGAGTAAGTGGCTGCAGTACAGGCATTTAACCACTGTGCCACCAGGGCTCTGGTGTCTGAGATCTAACATTGAAGAGATTATGTGTAATTCTACTTTCCTAGAGATACATGACCAAGAGCCAATGTCATATTGAGCCCTCGTGGTGCAGTGGTTAAATGCCTGTACTGTAGCCACTCACTCACAAACCACAAGGTTGTCAGTTCAATCCCAACCAGGGGGCTCAGGCTCGACTCAGGCTTGCATCTTTCTGAGGTCGCTAAAATGAGTACTGAGCTTGTTGGGGGCAATTAGCTTATACATTGTAAACCACTTAGGGAGTGCTTAAGTGCACTGGTAAGTGGTATAGAAATTCTATCCGATGTCATCTGGGGGAGAGACACTAGGCCCAGCACCATCGGGCCTGGAATAATAAAAAGCGCCCTCCCTCCATTCCATCTGATGTCATCTGGGGGAGAGACACTAGGCCCAGCACCATCTGGCCTGGAATAAGAAGAACCCTTACTTCTTAAAGGACGGGTGGGATTTGGGATTTTTATGTTCTGTTTAGATTGTATTAATATATCTGTATGGAAATTTTAATGTTGTAAGCCACCCCGATTGCTCTGAAGAGGGGCGGGATATTATTATTATTATTATTATTATTATTATTATTATTATTATTATTTGCTATTGCTATTGCTATATTATTTATATACTGCCAATCCAGGGGGCATCATGTCATACCAAGAAAACCCTATGATAAGGTCACCTTAGGGTTGCCATAAGTCATAAACAACTTGAAGGCACACAAGAACACATGTTACACAGCAGTAATTTTGTATTAGTAGTACACTGTGACATTGTGCAAACATTTGTGCAACACGCATATGAAATGGTGCCACAATTCTAACTCTCCTTTCTCAACTTGGAACTGAATATAACCCTTCTGTATTGGATAAAAATGTCCAGCAGTTTCCATATGGTAACTTACATGGTGCGTGAAACACCAACATGATACTTGTCTGTGTTTGTATGTGTATGTGTGAGAGACATCTCCTCTTTCCCTGCTTAACACAGTAGTAACTTCTTCTGGCTCCAGACACTGCACCTCCAAGAAGAGACTCTGTAGTTTACAGAAGGCACACTCCAGAAAAGTCATCATTAGGTTTAACATGCAGCATTCAGAATTTTTTTTTTAACTACAACATACACACCAACTGTTCTGATTTGGTAGAGACTATTCTGATTAATTCTCTGTCATCCCTTTTTCAGCAGCTTCTAAAATGTCCTAGTTTCTCTCTCTGCTTTCCACTTTTTCCTTCAACCTTGGTATACTTCAGTCACTGCAAACTGAGTTCAAAGTGCACAAGTTTGTTTGCACTCAATTAATTCAGTGTGGGAGAGCAGAGGAGAAGATCGAGTCTTGCACTTGCCTGTAGATTCAGGCAAAAGGAAACTTCTGGTGCCTCTCCTTGTTTGTCTGTTCTTCCTCATTAATAACATTTGCCATCTTGAGCACACTCTAATGCTGCTTGGCAACAAACATCCTGGTTTTCATCTGTGAAATATTGAGAGATTGCTAAAATCTGAGAGCCAGTATGGCGTAATGGTTTAAGTGTTATACTACAGCTCTGGAGACCAGAGTTCAGTTTCCGGCTTGGCCATGAAACCCACTAGCTGACCTTGGGCATGTCATATGCTCTCAGCATCAAGGAAAGGCAATGACAAACCTCCTCTGAACAACTCTCTCCAATAAATCCCCATAATAGGGTTGCCATAAGTCAGAAATGACTTGAAGGCGCACAACAGCAACAATACTACAATCCCTCAGAATCCCAAACCAAGACAGCCCCTTGCCCTTGTGGAAATGGCATTAATTCAAGCAGAGTGCCCATTCACAAGCATGTGATAAATTTATATGACAAAGTTTGATACTGATTGGAATTTCAAGCCCCCAGGGCTTTTCTCACACCTTTAGCACTATTATCCTACTTTTACTGCCATGCCAACATACTATAGAATCCAGAGATTTGTAATTTGTGGGACGCAGTAGAGTTCTCTGGCAGAGAATTCGAAATACATCTCTCTAAACTGCAGATTGCAGGATTCCATAGGGTCATGCCAGTTAAAGTGGAATCAGTGCTGTAATTATGTAGTGTGAAAAGGCCCCAGGATATATTTTCAAGGATGCCTAGATAGACATTGGTAGTGGGCTTTGTCATGGCTCTTGGACCCTTCAGGTTTTCCAATGATTCTGCAAGAATCCCATGATTTTACAATGAACCTGCATTCTGAGTTTGGATTCAAGCATGACCATCATCGTTGTAGCCTGAGTTGTCAATATGAATAGTTTTATTGCTCCATAAAATTGAAATAAAGAAAATATACACACATACTGAGAAATAGATGTTATTTTTAAACTGCTGCAAATAATGTTAGTCATAATTGTTATTACTTCTCCTTTGGGGATCAATTGTTATCTACACTCAACTCTTTTGTTTCTCTTCTGGAACTCAAGGCAATGTAGTAATTTGTAAAAAATACCAGACCATGGGCTAAATCTAAGTCCTTAGGGTTATGAGGAGTTGCTAAACAGCAAAACAAAAATCCCAGTGTTGCAGTTCCTTAACTTCACTATGTATAATTAGTCATTTCAATTAACCTTCCCTTTATGTTCATTTATGTTTAAAGGCTGTATCAAAAGTAATGTTGATTTTAAATAGTTGTGGAGGTGGGGGGATTGCAAGATTATTCCAGGACGTAGAAAAGTATGTTACAATTTAGGGTTACTAATGAATGTATGGTGGAAAGGAGACTGGAGGGCTAAGAAACTCTATTCTGGTGTGGTCAGATTTCACTTAGAATGTTGTGTCCAATTCTGGGTACCACAATTCAAGAAGGATGTTGACAAGCTGGAGTGTGTCTAGAAGAAGACAATCAAAATGATGAAAGGTGTGGAAACCATGCCCTATAACAGGGGTAGGCAACCTTTCCCCTTTAAGGGCCGAGGGACTTCAGCTCCCAGAATCCTAGGAGCTATTGGCCAATATAGAACTATTGGCCAACATGGCTGAGGCTTCTGGGAGCTGAAGTCCCTCGGCCCTTAAAGGGGAAAGGTTGCCTACCCCTGCCCTATAAGGAGTGCCTTAGGGACTGTTTAGCCTGGAGAAGATAAGGTTAAAGCCTGTTTAATATTTAAAAATACATGATAGGCCTGTTTAATATTTGAAGGAATGTCATATTGAGCAAGGTTGTTTACTGATGCTCCAGAGGCTACGGAACAATGGATTCAAACTACAGGAAAAGAGATCCACCTAAACCAGGGGTAGGCAACCTTTCCCCTTTAAGGGCCGAGGGACTTCAGCTCCCAGAATCCCAGGAGCTATTGGCCAACATGGGACTATTGGCCAACATGGCTGAGGCTTCTGAGAGCTGAAGTTCCTCGGCCCTTAAAGGGGAAAGGTTGCCTACCCCTGACCTAAACATTAGGAAGAATTTCCTGGCAGTAAGAGCTGTTTGACAGTGGAATACGCTGCTTCAGAGTGTGGTAGAGTCTTCTTCTTTGGAGGTATTTAAACAGAGGCTGGATGTTAATCTGTTGGGAATGCTTTGATTGTATATTCCTGTATGGCAGGAGGCTGGATTGGATGACCCCTGGCAACTCTTCTAACTCTATGATTCTATATTTCTGGCCACTACTTGGTCACTACCAAAAAGAAACTATATTTCATATTAAATGAGTAGGGTATGTTTGATTCTATATCCAAAACAAATACATTCCCCCTACAACCTTATTTTAGTCCCATTCACTTTGAAATCTGTGTTAGAGAGTTCCCAAATATAAGGTCAGCTCTTTTGTCATGCTACTGGTACATTGCCATCAGGTGGTACAGAAACCAATGAAATTCTCAATTACTTTATCTTTGATTACATATTATTTTGATTGTAAATGGATTTGTTTTTGTTAGAAATTAATTAAAAACAATATGAAAAAAGAAAAGAAAAGAAACCACTGAAATTCTGTCTAGCTGAAGGTGATTCCTCACAGTGAACAGCAACAAAATTGGAACTTGAAGAAAATCTGGCATTTGGTAAGTGACAAAATCTTTGAAGATCCAGAATAAGCACATATATGTAAAAAAAAAAAAAAAAAAAAAAGCGAACTTGAGAGGGAGGGAGAGAGAAGTGAATAATCCTTTGCTCCAGGCTTTGGCAATACAGTGGATTAAGCTCATTACTAATTAGACACAATTGTAAAGCACAATTATTTATGAACTTTCAATGGGATGAATTCATGAAAGGAATAATGAGTACATATTTTCCTTTTGTAGAATATTAATGAAGAAGTGGCATTGCTATTCATTATTAATTTATTTTTAAACTATAATGAATACTTTCCATGGCAAATCCCAAATTTCTATATTTACAGAAACATCATGTATGTTGATGATGGAACAACACTGCCATAATTGTAAATGAGGAACCACGGTGATTATTGGTAAAACAATTTCATGAGGCTTGGCAGTGCTGAATTCTGGTTCATGAATGTGTTTCAGATAAAGAAAAACCCAGCTGTGTTCCTTATTCATTCACTTTTACAAATCTGAACCCTTTTTTTAAAGCAACAGTAGTAGCAGAAACAACAAAAGTTTTGGCTTGGGGAAAACCTGGATTCAAACCCCACCTTTATGGAGCCTTAGAGGGAATACAGACTGGCCAAAAGGGCAAGCCTGGAGGTGGAGTTGGGACATGGTGACCACACACTGGTCACCCTGATTTTACCGCAATGCCATTGTCATGCTGTGTGCCCCACCGCACAGCGGGCGGTTTGAGGGTGCTCCCTTGGTATAGCATTCAATCACACTGTGCTGAAGGAGCATGGAAAAACTGCCACCACAGCAAGGGTGGCTTTTTGCCACTCCAGAAAGGAGCAGCATTTGACAGCTCTTTTTAGAGCAGCAAAGTGCCAAATTGGGGCCATGGTGTTAGGTTGCCATGGCCCTGATCTGGCAAGGAAAGGGGAGGCATCCCCTTTAGTAGCGCTATGATTTTTCAATAAGGGCTTTTGCAGACTGCCAGAAATAGTGCAAATTGAGACCACTTTAACTGCCCTGACTCAGTGCTAGGAAATCATGGGAACTGTAGTTTATTGTGGCAACAGAGCTCTCTGACAGAGAAGGCTCAATGTCTCAGAAAAAAAATACAATTCCCATGATTCCCTAGCACTGAGCCAGGGCAGTTAAAGTGGACTCAATTTGCACTATTTCTGGCAGTGTGCAAAGGCCCTAAAGAAAGCAATGAATAATTCCCACTGTCAAGAAAGTCTTCTAAAACCACAGTATTTGAAGCCTATTCACAATTCAGGACTTCTGTGCAGAATTTTCATGTGATTGCTTTGTATAGCAAACTGCATTTTCTGCACAGAAAGCAGCCTGTGCAGAAAATCAAATTTCTATCTGAAAATATTATTTCCTGCACTGAAATGCTTTTCATGTGCTCAAAATATTTTCTGTGCAAACCAGCCACAAAAGAACCCACCAACTGCAGCATGTTCTGTACATGAAACAGTATTATCTGCATTTCCTTATAGAAATAATATTTTCTGCACATAAAATGCTGCTTTCTGTGCAAAACAAGTGTGTGAAAATTTTGTACAGGAGAATGCTCAAGCTGCAAGGATTTTTTTATCATACTAGGATTCTTCTTGTTGGAGTCCTTCAACTTTTGAAAAATGTGTTTTTCAACCATTTTGTAAATATTTTTTATTACTCTTCCCATCCCTAAGCCTTATACTATTCTCAACCGCTCAGAAGAAAAATGGAAATAGAAGCACTCTGCTTATGGTGTTGCAGAGAGAAGAAATGCATTCAAGATTACAGAGCAGTTTTCAGCTTCCAGGTTCTATAGAGATGATAAGCAGCCCTTATATTTGTCACTTGTACAGCAGTTTAGGCACTTCTAATATCCGTCTGCAGTTGCAAGAATGAAACCAGGGAGAACCATCATTCTGGCTTAATTAATCTGGAATAAAAGCCTGTGATCCTCAGCCTACGTCTTTGGTACAGCATTGAGCCTCCATTTGTCAGAAACAAACTTTTTTATTAAACACAATAGTGCTGTGCTTAGCTGCTTTTCAAATCCTTGGGGAGCAGGGGACAATAAAGACAAGTCACATACAGAAGGCTTAATTGTATATCTGAGGGTCAGCGGAAATTCCTGGTTATATCCATCATGTGTAATATTCGGAATTCATTCTCCTTCCAACTTTTAGGCATGATTGGAATGAAGCAGGCTCCCAAAGGGTTTCTGCTGCTTCTTTTTCTGTATGCACGTTCTGTACTCATGCAGGAGTAGGCGTCTTACTATAATTTTATCATCTAGTGATGCATTTGATCATTAGGTGCAAAATGTACCCCTCTTGCTGCCCCAAGAATCAGAAACCCTGATAAGCCTCACAGAGTTTTAAGATTAATATAGAGGAAATTTAATTTGTTAGTCATGACTTCTTTTATTAGTACCTTGCAATTTGATTCAGTCTGGGAAGTAGAAAAGGATAAGGTGGGGGAATTGCTTACCAATGGGACAGGGAAGGAAAAGGTGAGTGAAAGAAATGCATTGCTCTTTTAGTAATCCAATACAATTCATTACTAAGGAGTTGTATCTCAACCAGAGTTAGGGAGGGAAAGGCAATAAACAGGGTATATGCCATCACATTAATGAATTCTAATCCTCTACCCAGAATCTAGAAGCATATCTATAACACAGAGTTACAGTTTCTCTACAGCAGACTCTGGGAATTGTAGTTCTGTGGGGAACAGGTAGATGCCATGTTATCTAACAGAGGATAATTCACTTCCTCATCAACTGACAGTTCCTATGATTCTTCAGGATACATCCTGAAAGCTAAGCTGGCATAACATCAATATTTGTTTGCTGTATAAGGATGCCTTTGCTGCATATTGACACTACAATTGTAAACCATTGTCAAGCCTGTTTACTACCCATGCCTCTCAAGCAGAATATGTGAAGAGAGTAGAGTCCTCTCTGCACATTTCCTTCACATATCAAGCCTAATATCTCTTGACTTTGTCCCTGAGGTTGTATGCTGTCCTGGCCCCACCACTTCCATAGGCACTTCTCATTAGATATCTATGTTCAATGCACAAACTTCAAAGGCAGAGACATCTGTGCTCAGTGCCCTAGTCCATCATCCACATATCAACACAAGATATGAAGGAAATTAATTTGTTTATTTCATTTGTATCCCCTGGGGGAGAGGGAATAGGCTTGGAGTTAAGATCATTCACAAAAGTTAAGCTAACATATCTCAGTTCATGCACTTTCTGAGGAACATGTGTGATCATTGGTGCCATACATCATTAAGCTGCTTATGGTTAGGTCTTATACAAGGAGTTGTAACATTTTTATATTAAAGATCGTGTACCATTAAGGTGAGAGCCAGCATGCTATAGTAATTTGAGCATTGGACTATGACTCTGAAGACTAGGGTTCAAACCCTGCTCAGCCATAGAAACCCATTAAATGACCCTGGACTCTCTCAGCCTCAGAGGAAGGGAAAGGCAAATTCCCTCTGCCTTAAAACAAAACCATGATAGATTCACCTTAGGGTTGCTGTAGGTCAGAAATGATTTGAAGGTACAGAACAAGAACAATTAACCATTAAGTTACTCCTTCCAGTCAGTTTTCATAGTAACAGATTTTCAAAATAGCAATAAGGAATGGTCAAAATTTATGACATGCAATGTTGACAATCAGAAATTAGCTATTAACATGTTGTATTCTCCCTAAATACTAAATGCTGTCATGTAATTTTTTTGGTAAAATTAGCATATTGTCTGTATTCATAAATTACAGGAAGCAGTCATAACTGTCCTTATGAAGGGAATCTCATCCTGAAATACAAGGTATTTTTTTGGTGGAAGCATTTTGTTCAGTCTATATAAAAAGAAAAACTTTCTGCTTTCTGACCCTCAAATAAGTGACATCCCTTATGATAAGAGACCTCTGCCACTTCAATAAGGCAGAGCTTTCTGGACTCAAGCAAGGGACATCCTTTATAGTAAAGGACACCTGGCAATCCTATCTCCCAGCATTTTTATAAAACTTTTTAACCCACATACCACTGGTGGCTGGTGGTCCCATGTCAGTGGGGTGATGAATTTCCTCCAGGTTTAACAAAACTATCTAACATCTGAACCTATTTTTAGGATAGCCTTCAGCATCTTGGATTGATCTTTTAATATATAGAGGCCACTGTCTCATGTACTAGGATTAGAAACAGCAACAACAGTTTTATGTTGTGTGGGTTGTAGCATGTTTTCTGATCCATGAGAATTCCACTGCATTGAGAGTTAATGTGTGGGTTTAACACTCCCAATACAAATTTCAAGATGTCCCTGCCCCTATGGGAGGAAGTCCCATTTCTCCTGAAGGAAGCCAACTGACTGACCACCAGAATTTATCATTTCTACTTTATTTTGTCATGATTCATTGGGGGGGGGGGAAGCATGGGACATTTTTTCCCCGATTATTATACTGACTAAACCAAAAAGTTATCCAACAATATTTTCTGCTGATTTTTGTTTTGTCTTTCAATGCATCTGTTATAAAATTGTATTTTAATAACAACTTTTCCTAGGGAATCATGGGAACTGTAGTTTATTGTGGCATCAGAGCTCTCTGACAGAGAAGGCTAAATGTGTCAGAAAAAAAATACAGTTCCTATGATTCCCTAGCACTCAGCCACAACAGTTAAAGTGGCCTCAATTTGCACTATTTCTAGCAGTCTACAAAGGCTCTAAGTCACCTTGCATCCCAAAATTGAGGTAAAGACAGGATATCAAATTATTATTATCATCATCATCACCATTGGCAGTAGCAGTAATAGATTTGGTGGAACATCTTGTGTCCCAACGTTTTGTGGTTTTTGGGGAAAAAAAGAAAACTGAACATGGCAATTGATTGAAATTTGGGGTAATTATTTTCAGCTATGCAGAATCCCTATGTCATAGGTCTAGTTTCTGTCACAAGATGTGACCTGGGGACTACAGTATCTCATTTTGGTGCATGGAGGTTAACAAGAGGATGGGTATGCACATATGTGCAAATTGAAAGAAAGAAAAAAAAGGAGCATTTTTTTTTTTGCCCATCCCTTTCCTTCTAGCTTATTAGGTCCTGATGGGAATCTCCTTAATCCCTCTCATTCTGACAGCATCACCAGCCAGCTGTTCAGGTCCTCTCTTCTGCAGTCACATCCAGCTGTTCTAAAATAGCACACGTGTGTGCACCAGAGCAATGCTAAGAAAGAAAACATTCCTGCCATCTGCTGCTGTAGGGAAGGATGCCATTGCACACTAATGTGCTGACCTAGTCACCCATTTTGGGCAGAAAGCTGGCCTGAGATGGACCACCAACCTCCTGTAAAGGTTAGAACCTGATTGTCAGAATATGTTTTCTTGCAATGCTCATCTCAATCCATTTGATGTTGTTGTTGTTGCTGCTGCCTGAGATTTAGAGTTGTTTTTCCCCCTCAGCAAACTGTTTTCTTTGAGTTTTGCTTTCCCTTTATGTAACATTCCAAATGCTTTCTCAAAAACCAATTTTACACTTAATAAAGTTTAACTATTCAATATTTTTTTTTCATTTCAAAACTAAATAACAGTCATTTAAGAGAATATTTTTTTTTTTTTTTAATGTCACACATGGTAGTCTTTGGAAAAACCGTCTGGCATCCACAATGGGAGATTTCATTCATTTGCTAGCAAATACTCTGTTTAGTGAAGTTTGCTCATATTTACTAAATCGTTCTTCCTCCTTCTACCCAAAGTGTTTTACTGCTGCCCTTAGAAAGCAACATCTGTTACTCTGGGGATTTTTTTCCCTTTTTTTAAAGTCAGATATATCCAATGCAATTGCTATTTGAGATAAAACTACTGTGATGTGATCACACCATGTGTAGAAGACTCATCCTTGGGTGTGGTGGTTTTTTAAAGTGAGGAAGAAAGGAGAACAAAAGCTTAGCCCTTGGTGGTCATTTTGCTGAGTAGGTGCCTGAACTTATGCCTGGGGTGTAGCTTTGTGGGAGTCATTGCCATAGTGAGAATTCTGCAACAAGTAAAAGCTTCCTTCACTTCAAATTTCTACCATTGCAGTCATGTAAAATTTCAGTAGTGCCCTTAGAGGTATAGTTTATGAATCCAAAAAAAGAAAAAAAGAAAAAAGAAAAAGAAAAAAAAGGGTCAAGCAAAGTTCTCAAAGGCATGTGAACACAGCAAGTAGAAGAGTTCTAGGTCTGGACAATTTCTCAATGTTAGAAATTTGGAGACTGGAGGAAAAAAAACATGGGAGGAAGCATTCTTATGGGGGGCAATGCCATCATTTTGCCCCTCCTGCTGCAGCTCTGCATAAGTCCAAGGCCATAGTCAGTAGAGCAGGAGGGATTGTAGAGGCAACAGGGCTGGCATACCACATTTTAAGGAAAGTGGAGGAAAGGGCACAGCTAGCTACATAAAAATACTGAAGAAAATTAAAATAGTGTCTATCAGACACCAGGGTGCTATTCAGAACTGTACAGCAGGGTGGGAAACATCACCCCTGCAGCTACTGTAGCTATAGGATGTGTGGGAAAGGTATGAGAACATTGACCCTCAAGTAAAAATGCTTCCTTCCCCCTCCCCCATGAAATTATCATTCAGTGCCCAGGTTTCTAACATTACTTAAAACTTCAGTGAAGCATTTAGAAATACAGCTTAGGCATCCAAAAAAGAGGGGCAGGCAAAGTGGCAAAGGGAGTACAAACACAGCAAATAAAAGAGTTCTAGGGGTGATCAGTTTCCCATGTCTCACTCTCAGCAATGCTAGAAAATGTGGGAATGGAAGGAAAATTCATTTGGGTGGGAAGGATTCTTATTTAGAGGGGCAATGTCCTCTTTCTCTCTCCCTACTCCCACCATAGCTCCATGTCTGGGATGGAAGTATTCAGCTCTTTCATCCACAATGACACCATCCTATTGATGACCAACCATGAATAACAAGACCAAACACAGAAATTTGGGTTAAATGAGAGCCACTTTATTTGACCTATATCCCATTTTAAGCTATTTGGACCAGAAAGAAGCAAGAGGGGAAAGTAACCTGATGCAGGTCCAGCTGAGGTCAGGTGTTTACTCTAGACTGCCTCCTAAGATTCCATTGGACAGGGGTAGGTCAAGGTGATCTGGAAGTTATCACAAGCCAGATCTGACCCTTTGCAAGCCAGAGGGTTCCCTCTTCTATTGTAAAAAGTTTGCAGTGTCTCTTTACACTTGCCGCTTTTTCATGTCTCTTGAGACAGCAGCTTATTTTTCTTCTCTCATTCTCTCCTCCCCCTTTCCTTTTTGGTCTAAATGAAGTAACTGTGGAAAGAAAAAGACATTTTCACCAAGTAGTTCTCAATTATCACATCAACAGCCATACTCTTGTGTGTAAATTGTCTTTTTTTATATATTAAAAAATGCCCTCGAGTGTAAGAACTCTCTTCGGGATTGTTCCAAATGAAATATCTTATTTTTCTCGAAAGAATGATGGTCTCTTGGGAAAAGAATTGCCAAGAGTTGTAAGAAAAGCAAGGTGTTGCAATGTAATGGAACATTATGATTTAAAAGTGTTAAAAGTGTCTGATTATCATTTTTTTCTTAAGTATTGTATGCACTGTATTCCTTCATTCCCTCCACTGTGAAATAAACCACAAGATAATTCTACAAAGGAGAGACATGATGTTTCTATATTAATGTGTTAGCCTTGGGCATCTTCATAAATTTGTCTGCAAGCATAATTGTAAATATATCTTTTTATGTTTGGATCTGTTACAATATTTCTTCAATTTGTTCCCTCCCCCCAGTGCATGTATATCAAAATATGAACAGAACAAGTGCTTGCAGACATAAGAGAACTGGTCTAGAATAGTTTGTTTTATTTTTAGGAGATGATAGCTATTTAATTTGGGGGTCTTCTTATGATATCTCAAAGTCCTTTAAAGATAACCTCAAGACAAAGCAGCATGTTTGAAGGTTCACATGATTATGTTTGGGTGGCCATATGTTCTGCTATAGAAAGGGCAGTCCTCTATTTGTAGATACATCC
The DNA here is from genome assembly GCA_026167975.1 of Phrynosoma blainvillii. Lineage (NCBI taxonomy): Eukaryota > Metazoa > Chordata > Lepidosauria > Squamata > Phrynosomatidae > Phrynosoma > Phrynosoma blainvillii. The sequence goes on along the minus strand of JANUYF010000007.1, from coordinate 18,007,077 downwards.
AAAGAGAGACCTTGGTGTTCTCTCTTTGAAGGGCTTTCCAATCCAAGTCAAGTTTATTGGTAAAAAATGAAAAGAAGGAAGAGCAGAGACCTTATGTGTTGCATCACCATTAGTACCTGCACAGGAGATTAAACAGGTACACAGGTTACCTGGTCACCTGTCTCCTTTAGTAAGTGCTGTATATCTTTTTGAAATGAAATACACTCATCACTCCACATTTGCAGATTTGACTTTTGCAGATTTGATTATTCACAAATTTTATTAATATGTTCTCTCTAGGAATCTCTAGGTCCTCCAGCACGACTCTATGGTTAACTTTAACCAAAAATCACACTAAAGGATCTAGATCAAGGGTAGGCAACCTTTCCCCTTTAAGGTCCGAGGGACTTCAGCTCCCAGAAGCCTCAGCCATGTTGGCCAATAGTGCCATGTTGGCCAATAGCTCCTGGGATTCTGGGAGCTGAAGTCCCTCGGCCCTTAAAGGGAAAAGGTTGCCTACCCCTGATCTAGAGCAGGAGTAGGCAACCTAAGGCCTGGGGGCCAGATGTGTCCCCCGAGGCCTTTGGACTGGCCCTAGGCCGGTCCTGCCACCACCGCCACCACCGCTGCTGCCACCGCCCCCCACCACCGCCCGCCATGATGATATTGATTATTGTTGTTATTACTTGTTCTTGGGGTTTTCTTGGCAAAATCTCCACAGGGGTTTCGCCATAGCTTTTCTGGGGCTGAGAGAGTGTGCATGCATATTTTTTTTAAATTTTATTTTAAAAAATAAATACATATTTATTTATTTATTTATTTATTTATTTATTTTTGGTGCTTCAGCCCCCCAATTGTCTGAGGGACAGAAACCTGGCCCCCGGCTCAAAAAGGTTGCCTACCCCTGATCTAGAGATTCCTAGAGAGAACACTCCACTAGGCATTTATAGCTCCTCCAGTGAAATTTTATGACCAATGTCTGGCAGACGTTGACCACAGAGTTGCACTTGAACAGTAGAGATTTCTAAAGAGGTGTTCTTTCATGTAAAAACATTGTGTTTTTGTTATTTGCAGATTTTCCACATTCATAGGGGTCCTGTGCTCCTAACCTCAGTGAATGTGGAGGGATGAGTGTAATTGTTTGTATATTTGCATATGCAAACCTATATCTTTTTTGGGGGGGCAGTGGTGGTAGTGATGTATTTTCTCTTCTTTGCAGATGCCTGAGTAGTTATGCTAGACTGCATTAAGTCTTACAAAAGGGCAACAGTGAGTGAGAGTTCCATAAATAAGGCTGACACCATGAATTCCATCCTCTTGCTCCCAGCACACACTAAGAAGTAATAGATGTAACGTAGGCTACATCAGCACTGCCAAAATAATCTGGTTTGAGCCCACTTTAATTGCCATGGCTCAACACTATGGGATTTTCAGAATGCTGAAATTGGAAGACTTCCAGTGGTTTAACAAGGGGTCCCTGCTGAAGATCAGTTGCCATCATGCATGTGACAATGGGATGAAGAAAGATTGTGCCACTCTAGAGATTATCGAGGCAAAGATGCTGACCTAATTAGTCACCTGAGGTCTTGGACCAGCTGCCTATAAATCTCCTAGCCACTCCCTTCTGGATGATTAGTACCAGCTCTAGTGACACCCTGTCTGGACCAGATGGTGACAACCCTCCTGCTGGATACCCTGATTTGGATGGAATTGATTACTCAACAGTTCTTGTATTCTAACCTCCTGATTCCTGGGACACTTGCTGACTAGAGCACAGAACATGTTCCCTACCTCTTGTCTCTATGTCTTGTGACATAAAGTTTGGCTCAGCATTTACATCACTCTGTAGAATCATTTTTTCTCTCCCTCAACTCATTCTTTGGAGGTCTCCTTCTTTGGAGGTCTTTAAACAGAGGCTGGATGGCCATCTGTTGGGGATGCTTTGATTTTGAGTTTGTGCATGGCAGAAGGGGAGTTGGACTGGATGACCCTTGTGGTCTCTTCCAACTCTATGATTCTATAATTCTTCTCCTCCGTACTCATTCACAGCTGACATCCTCTTTCTGGATAGCTCTAGAACCAGATTTTTTTATTGATAAAACAACAAGAAGAATAACAACATACATAACAATTGCAATAGCAGCAGAAAGCATCCGTCCTTTCACACCACTGAAATTTTGTCCTTCCTAATGTTTTAGTTTTACAAATGTATCTGTGTTCATATATTTATAAATAAAACAAATATAAATTATGCATCTTCCAACTTAATTTAAAATGCATTATGCACTGAGATGTTTTCTAGAATTAATATTATTAAGGGGACAGATCTGTATGGATTAATTCTGAATCAGTCCTTTGTAATTCAGTGGCAAGGAACATGTCCCCAGGTGTCAAATTAAAAATTTTAACTGTAAAAAACACATACATAATAGGGTTCTTTTTTCCTCCTTGTATTTGATTATTTGTGTATATAGTTTGTTTACAGAATGCATTGTTTCACTTTTCCACCTCTTTATAAGTTCGCAACAAAATCAAACTTTTAAAAAGCAGTTTAAAAAGAAAGCCCTTCATTTATAGTTTCTTACCTATTTTCCAGCTTTGTCTCTTAGTGACTTAGATCTGCACCTCACAGTTCCAGTTCCCAAACATGAATAGCCATCTGTGAACTGCTTCTTAATATATATATATTTTTAATATGTGTAATAGTTCCTCACTTTTAGGTGTTATTTTCTTTAATAGATTCAGTGTGGGGTGGCTGGTGGCTCCCATGTCATTTGGGCTGGGTTTTAGTCCAAACATGCTTTAAAAGATCATAGAGTCTTTTTGAAAGAAATAACAAGGACCATCCAGTCCACTCCCTGCCATGCAGGAACATACAATCAAAGCACCCTGGACAGATGGTCATCCATCCCTGTTTAAAAACCTCCAAAGGAGGAGACTCCACCACATTCTGAGGGAGCGTGTTCCACTGTTGAACAGCTCTTACTGTAAAGAAGTTCTTCCTAATGTATAGATGGAATCTCTTCTCTTGTAGCTTGAATCCATTGTTTTGTGTCCTGGTCTCTGAAACAGCAGAAAACAAGCTTGCTCCATCTTCAATGTGAAATCTTATCAAATGATTAAATAGGGCTATCATGTCACCCCTTAACCTTCTCTTCTCCATGCCTAGCTCCCTAAGCCACTCCTCATTGGGCATGATTTCCAGACCTTTCACCACTTTGGTCACCCTCCAGCTTGTCCTCATCCTTCTTGAATTGTGGTGCCCAGAACTAGATGCAGTATTCCAGGTGAGACATGTACAAAGCAGAATAGAGTGCCACTGTCACTTCCCTCAATCTAGACACTGCACTCTTATTGATGCAGCCTAGAAATGCATTGGCTTTCTTAGCTGCCCAACCTTAGATGCTGAACCTGTTTGGGAATTGAGTTCAGCACTTTGGATATCTCCTTTAAACTTCACATTGAAACCTGTAGAGGAATCATTTGGATTGGAGCCATCAGCTTGATTCAACAATTATGTTAATTAGGGAGTCGATTCAATATGAGCCCTTTGAATTTGAGAGGGAATAAGATGGTGAGGCTTCCCTTTCAGTGGGCAGAAAGAGAAATCTATAGGTGAAGGCCTCCCTTGTGTGGTGATGAAAAGATCCACCTTCATTGTTGTTTTCACAATAGCAGGACTGGGAATGTGGGATTCTGGGGATAGTGGAGGCAGTAGGGAGGCCATGATTCCTCAGAATATGATTGCCACAACACCCCCTCAAAAATATGCCAATTGAAACAGGTGTGATTTCCCACCCTTGCCTCTTTAATCTCAGGGACTGAGAGGTCTTGGCCATTTATCAGTTATCTTGCATTTGTATCTATCTGATGTTACCTCTAGTCACCTCCTGGTTACCTTATCTTCCAAATCATAAACAACCTGTAACACAACCCCTGAGTTGTCTCACTCCCCTCACATTGCTGTCAATGGGATGGAATGGGGCTGAGAGTTGGTAAAGTCACCCTCTACTCCATAGTTTGCCTTGGTCTGCACAGGAAGGATAATAGAAAGTTGTCTTATCCTGTTCCAGCCACTGATCCATCTAGTCCATTGCTATCTACCAGTTATGTATCTACAGGAGGGGAGAACAAGGGCACCCCAATTATTAATGTTTCCAGTCCTCAAATTTCCCAAATTTCTAGCACTGAAGAGATTGAGACACTAAAACATTTTCACTCCTACAACACTTATATTTACTATGTCTGCTTTCCTTTGATAACTCTGTCTATCTTTTTTTCTTTGGCTGCCTAGATTGTATGTCTAAATACTCAACTGATGATTTAAAATAATGCAATATCTGAGATTACTGGAATGATAGAAAATTTCATTTGAGGGGATGCAATTCTTTTTTGTGGGGGCAATGCCTTCATTTTGCCACCCTGTCGTTACATCCTTGCTGTTAAATCTATCTGGTAGTGGCTCTCCAGGCAGGATTCTTTCCTAAACCTACCTAAGGATGTCTGGCACTTCCTGGTGGGCTTTGGTCCAAGTAATAACCAGGACCAAGCCTGCTAAGCTTCCAAAATGAGACAAGATATGGTGTGATCAGGATGGTACAATTAAATTCATAAGCTGGCAGGATTTGAATATGGTGGTTCCTCAACAACAGATTCTTTCCCCACCACACACCCAATATGAGTTTTCTGCTCTTGTTTCAGGGAAACCACCCTTTCATTTAACTGTTTTAAATCTCCTCTCCCCCCTCCTTTGCATCTCCCCACACCATTTCTTCCTTTAAACTGGGTGAGAAAATAGAGTCTGCATTCTTAATTAGTCTTCCTTAAACAAAATATCCTTTCATATACACTAATAAAGACAGAGGATCATTTCTCTCTGGTTTAAATAACTGCTAGCTGTTGTATAAAATTGTAAGAGACATGATGCAGATCAAGATGCCGACTTGAAGTGGAGAAGAAGAACAAGCAGTGCCATAATAAGCAGATTTTAATGATTTACTATAAATCAGCATTTTTGCCCTGTCAGGGAGATTGAAGAGGCAGACAGCTCTTCACATGTCTGCCTAGCAAATGCCTTCCTGATGAATCATGTGCTTTGAATCACTGATCACAACATTCAAACAGCACATCCAAATAATGAGGGAAACATTTCTTTGGGTTCCTTACAGCTGGCCTAAAATGCCAGGAATATGTGTTTTTTAGTGGCATGGTCGTTAAACCCTCATGTTGATACTATGTCTGTTTGAAGGAGGGTAATCATAGGTACCTCTTCCAGGTTAGTTCAGAAATAGCATTCTCACATGCTCAGTTACTCACAGCCAGTTTTGCTGACTTTAATGGAATTCCTTTGGATGAATAGCAGTGAGGTTTGAAATCTAAGCATATTAGGGGAGCAAGTAGAAATATGTGGCCTACCTCTTCAGGTGATATGCTTAATACAGATAGGCAACCTTACTTTCTTTGTTTATGGCCATGTTCTCTCAGGGACAATCCCCTGGAGGCTCTGTGCTGGCATTGGATGGGACTGCCATTGGTGGGCAATATAAGAACTCAAAGCAGATCATCCCACCATCCTTCTCTTTCTGTACCTACCTCCTTCTTTCCCTCCCTCCATCCCCAATTATCAGGTTGTTGGAGAAAGGGAAGATGGTTCTTGTATAGGCCTGAAGTGATCACTTGCAGATCGGTTTTGGAATTAGCACAAGAGCTTGAAAAAAGTTACTTTTTGGACCACAACTCTCAGAATTATCTCTCCAGTGGCCATGCTGACCAGGAGGATCTGGGAGCTGTAGCTTCAAGAAAAATCACTTTCCAAAGCTCTATGAGGGATTCAAGAGATCAGATTGATCAACACAAGTGACCACGATCCAACCATTATCTTGGATTTTCAGTGGCCCTTGAAGACCAAAGCAGAGTGATGAGGGAGAATGTGAAACTAATCCCTGGGATGATCAGGAAAAATTACAACTATTGCAGTCAAGTTCTAGTTCATAAAAGAAGAGGGAACTAAGAACAGCTTTTTAGTTGATGTGCTTCTTGCTTTGGGAGGAGAGGCTTGTTATGGAAGGAAGAAATGAGTCAACCTGGCAGAGATAAGAGTGGGGATGGAAATAGAACCACAGGCATAAAGTTGAGGCTGAGTGAAGGGCTCTGGCATTAGACAGAATGATGTAGTGATGCAACATGGCAGATGATTTGTGAGGTGAAGAAGCTAGTGACGGTCTTTCCACCATTTCCCTATGTTAGAGGATATAGATATGAGTTTTATTGAACTTACCATTCCACACAAGCCATTGGCCATGATGATTGGGGGATTTGGGGAGTTTTAATTCAAATCTTCTAAAAGCTAGGGTGCTGATGTAATGGAGAATGATGTCCCAGTGCTGAATATCATTCCAATTCTACTACAATCAAAATCTACTCAACTTCTGTAAGGGATACTATTTTGTCAGTGGGCAGAAAAATGGGAAGTAAGACCACACCCTGAACAACAATAATCTAACTCTTCTTATTGTCTATAATATTCATGAACTGTGTTCTTTCAGTACTCATAAGATCCCATTTCAGATAATAATAATAATAATAATAATAATAATAATAATAATAATAATAATGAGCTCTCAACTCAAGAACCTTACAAATATTTCCAAATAAAAGACTTGCCTATTCATATAGAAAAAGAGAGTGGCAAAACTCCAATGTGGTTAAACAATGTGAAGTTGTATCAGTATAGATCACAAGTCTTTACTGGCCAAGATGACAATAGCCAGTGGAAGGTGTACTGAATCCAGTCTTTTTACAGGTTAAGGCTTGATGAAAATACTTCAAGACTACCTTTGGACTGTCATTGTGGCTGTGTCCCTGGGCTGGAAGAGATTTGAATCTAGTGCAATTTAGTGCTCCCTTTCACCCCCCTCCTTCTCTTCTACTTTTCTGCCAGCAGATTTTAGCAAGTGGAGCAGTCCTACCAGCAGATTGCCCTGTCAGCAAAACTCTGAAATCAGTTGGCAAAAGAGGGTTCTGTTGGAAAAAGGGGCTTCTGCCTAATTGTAACACCTTATATTATGTGCATCTTTGAATTAAGATTGCACTGCCTAATTGCAGGTGGAGGTCAGTTTGTGATCTCCTCAAGCAGCTTGAAGTCGCAACTCCCAATCTACAATGTCTACATTCCACCACCTCATTCTTTGGCTTTTGATAAAATCCTTCTCAAAAGAAAGATACTGTAATGCCCTAAGAGCTGAAAAGTACATTATCTGGATGGAATACAGTTGGTTGCTGTTTGATTTTGGTTTGGTTTTTTAACATCAGTGATAGTGGAGCCAAAAAGCCAAAACACCCAGTGATTCTTGTATTAGGCCAAACAAAAATGTACAAAATAGATCATGCAAGCTTTTGAAATTTCACTGACTTTTTTAGGCAAACCCTCGTGCTTGGTCCAGAAACTTCAGCTAGTACAAAACATGGCAGCCAAATTGGTTTCAGGAACATCTAGGAGAGACCATATAACACCTGTATTAAAGTCTCTCCACTGGCTGCCTATCAGTTTCTGGACCCAGTATAAGTTGTTGGTTAATACTGCCTATCAGTTTCTGGACCCAGTATAAGGTGTTGGTTATGACCTTTAAAGCCCTAAATGGCTTGGGCCCAATTTATCTCCAGGACCACCTCCTTCCATATAATCCTCCCTGCACACTCCAGTCCTCTGGGAGGAAATTGCTACAGCCGATAAAAACTAGGGTGTTGGCAACCTTCCAGAGGAACTTCTCGGCAACTGCTCCTAGATTATGGAATGGCCTGCTGGACGAGATCCTTCAGATTACAACCTTAACCAGCTTTAAAAAGGCTATCAAGACGGATCTCTTCTGGCAGGCCTTTCCTGACTAGATTTCCCAGCCTCAGGAGTCTTCCATCTTGCCCTATCTCACTCATGTCTGCTGTCACTGCTTCCTTAGCTTATTAGCTAATTAATTTAATTCTTCTTTGTTTTATTAATTAATATGTTTTGATTGTTAACGGGTTTAATGCTTTTTTTAGGGGTGGGTAGGTTCTCCGGTCATGGGGTTGTTTTAACATACTGTATGGAATTTTAATTTTTGTTAGCCGCCCCGATTGCTTGTCAGAGGGGCGGGATACAATTATTATTATTATTATTATTATTATTATTATTATTATTATTAAAACCATTAATTAATTGAAAATTAATCCAGACAAGACAGAGGTGCTCCTGGTCAGTTGGAAGGCAGATCAGGGAATAGGGATACAGCCTGTGTTAGATAGGGTTACACTCCCCTTGAAGACACAGGTTTGCAGTTTGGGGATACTCCTGGACTCAGCTTTGAACTTGGAGGCCTAGGTTTCTGAAATGACCAGAAGTGCTTTTGCACATTTAAAGCTTGTGTGCCAACTGTGCCCATTCCTTGAGACATCAGATATGGCCACAGTGGTACATGCTTTGGTTACATCCCATTTGGATTACTGTAACATGCTCTACTTGGGGCTGCCTTTGATGAGTGTTGGGAAACTTCAGCTGGCCCAAAGAACTGTGGTCAGGATGGTCTGTACAGAAGGCGGCAATCTCTCGGATAACCTAGTCTTAAGCTGCACAGGGCATTATAAACCAAGAGGTGATAGCCCTGTTTAAATATTTGAAGGGATGTCATATTGTGAATGGAGCAAGCTTGTTCTTTGCTGCTCCAGAGACTAGGATACGGAGCAATGGATTAAAACTATAGGAAAAGAGATTCCGCCTAAAACTGAGGAAGAACTTCCTGGCAATAAGAGCTGTTTGACAGTAGAACATGCTGCCTCAGAGAGTGGTGGTATCTCTTTCTTTGGAGGATTTTAAACAGAGGCTGGATGGTCATCTTTTGGGAGTGTTTTGATTATGTATTGCTGCATGGCAGAGGGATGGACTGGGTGGCTCTTGTGGTCTCTTCCAGATCTGTGATTCTATGAGTAACACTTTGAACATAGCTCATTATCTAACTGGCAAGTGGTGCAGCTTTTCATCACAGATATTATATATGCACAGTAGGAAAATTCAATAAGTAGCCTAGCTGCTGTATTCTGTATTAGTTGCAACTTCCATGTCAAGTCCCATATAGAATGCATTACAGTAGTCCAGGCTTGAGACTATCAAAATGTGGATCACTGTGGCCAGGTTATCCCTGTCCAGGAATGATCATAGATGCTTTGCCAGATGAGGTTTGTAACAGAGGCATTTACCAGTAAGCCTACCTGGGCCTCTGTTTATTGAGATGAATCCAAGACCACCTGCATTCCCCTCAGGGAAATGAAAACTTGCCCAGGATAGAGAAATCACCTGACTTTTGATGCTATCCACATGTTACCCATCTTTCCAGGAATCATTCTTGGTTGATTCATTCTCAGCCTTCATCCAACCCACCAGCTCTACCACTGGGCACTAGTCTAGAGCCCCACACGATTCTGATATAACCTGATTCTGATTTTGTTTTGTCCAGCAAAACACAAAGAGATCATAAAATGCTCCTGGAAATAACAAAAAACAAACAAACATTATTTTAACAACTATATATAAAAATTGAAAGTTAGCAATTTTATTTATTAATTGTATTTACAAACTCATATCCTGTTGAGGCATTCTGCCAGTGGTTGCACTTTTTATATACCTGCATAAGGAAGTATTCAGCAAGCAGTTCCCCATTCATCCACAGCAGAAAGGCAGACAACTTTCTCCCTCTGCTAGAACCCAGGACAGCTCCTGAAACAGCCACCAGAATGGCCTGGAATGGCCTTTGGAACATTGTCCAGATTCACATGTTGTGTAAGTGTGGTGGTGAAGATTTGTGTTCTACAGGTATTGAACTGATGGAATTTTTCTTGAGATTTCTTAGAAAACTCAGGAAAATAGGAGAGATTGATTTAATCTCACCATCAAAGTAAACATAGCAGAAAGTGTGTGAGCAGGAAAGCAAAATAGTCCACTCTTATTCTCCCAGTCTCCGCATGTCTCCCAATAAAGAACTAAGACAAAGTCCTTAGTTAGAGTAATATAAAAAGGTAAATTTACTTACAAAATCATATGCTTCCTCATACACAGGTAAAGCTTCATGTTGCAAAGAAAATGAGGTAGAAAAAGTAGTCTACATGCTTCTTAAGAAAGTTTCCTATCAGCATGCTAGGAAGCAATGCTTCTCTGGACAAAAGACAAAGAGGATAAATAATGGCAATCTCTCCAGGGACAAAGAAAAGTGTGCCCATAGAGAAGGAGGAAATGAGGGTCATAAAACAATAAACTATCATAGACATGCATCTATGATCCTAGAAAGACTCAGCATACTTGAGTTGCAGTACCCCCAACATGAACAGCACAGTTTATGGGTAAATCTAGAACTGCTTCTGCCAAATTCCTCTTTGTTGGACAGAATCTTATGCAGATGTCAGCTCTTCTTTGGATGAGGCTGGATATTTTTGTCTGACACAAAACATTCACATTCTGTTCAAGCTTGTGAAAGTGATGTATTGTGCTATGCATTGGATAATGCATTTGTTTGCACATTTGTTTGTTCATTGGATTATGCATTCTTCACATGCAATTGTGCAACATTGCCATGAAATGTAAGGGTTGTGTAGTACATTCCACACATAGCTCTGCATGCAGAGGTTTATACTATGCAACCTAGAAATAGGATCTCAGCCACTGATTCATTTGCATGATAGTAAGGCTGAGCAGAATGAAACAAAATGGGTGGTTTGTCAGAAGTGCATGCCAGCCATTGTGGCATGAGAACAAAGGCAGTTCTAGGTCAAGGGGTAAGGCTGTTTGCAGGTCAGAGTAGAAGAACTCATTTTGCAATAAGCTGAACTTTAGTGTTTAGAGTTAAAATGGGGAGTTTATCTTCCAGGACTCTTTATCCTTTAACCTTTTATTAGCTCTCGCATTCATTCAGAGAATAAACTGCCATGTGCATTAGCAGCCATCCTATTTTTTTTTTAAAAAAAAAAGGTTATTGCTATGTTGGACTGCAATGTTCATGATGGTGGTGGTGGTGCTACAAAAGACAGTGGCTTGTACTTTTGCCTGTAGCTTTTGCATTTGCAGCTAATTTTTCTGTATTGCTCTCAATCCAACAGTGCATATATTTTTCTCAAAATTACCACAGTGTCACTCGAACATATTATGCCAGACAACTAATTCATTGTTATGAATGGAAAAGAAGGAGGAAAGGGAGGAATAAGAAAAAAAAAAGGGGGGGGGAGTGACAGACCTCTGAGTCTCCCTCCCCTGTTTTTGTTGTTGTTGTTGTTTTGGAAATGTACATTTACACCCCACACACACACACACACACAAAACAGAAATAACTTATTTTTAGTGAGACACTGGCAGGAGGAATGGCCAGAAATCTGAAACACTACAATTAAATTGGGTATTTTTCCTCCTTAAAGAAGAAGATAAATATTAGTATATTCTCCCTGCCTTTTCTCTCCCCCCTATCCACTGCCAGCAATGACAATATATTTAAAACATAACATTGTCCAATTCAAAAATGCATTTGCTAAAGCAGATCCATTTGTTTAATTTTAATAGGAACATACTTAATTTCATGGTCATTTGGTTAAAGTCGTTACATTTTTTAATGTGGTATTGAGTTGAGAGCACTGGTCACTTTGCAGGGGATAGCTCATTGGTTTGTGGTGGAGGGGATAGAAGGAAAATGCAAGTAAACAGGAATTTTAAAAAGGAGAAAAAAACCTTTCTCTTTCTGATTTCATAAAGATAGATTTGATCCTTCTCTCTGTTCTTTCCCTGGTTTGAAAACAACAACAACATATATTGCTTCTTTCTTTGGGAAAGAGAGGATCTGAAAATGAACTGTTGTATTAGCCCGAATGTACAAAAGTCTTTAAAATCTTTCTCTTCAAAAGCATAATTAGGTATTTATTTCAGACATACTAACATCTTTGCAGTAGCTAATAAGATGCAGCCCATTTGAATATTAATATAATAAATGATTAAATTAAACAGCAAGATTCAGACTCAGAAATAGCCTTTATGGGTCCCAGAGGGTCAGTAAAACTGTATTTCGTTTCTTCCTACAGTTAACATAGTACAAGAGACATGAATGCGTAAAGCAATATTTGTCTTATGAAACATGGAGTTTTATATTGTGCTATTTGGTTTTATGACTCCACAGTTTGAATCAGAGGCCTGGGATGGAGTTGCCATGCTGAGCCCCAACAAGCAGAGCTTCCTGTTTCAGTGGGTTTGGGGCATCAAAGTGATGCATTGCCACTTTGGCAAAGAGGCGGATCTGTGGCAAGCGACACTGAAATAGGTTAACAACATTGGCACATGAAAAACTAATAACGGAAGGAGTTGCCATAAAGTAGGATGCCTCGGAATGTGTCGTTTGGAGATTACAATGTATTTATTATTAATAATATGTACCCAATGATGAGCGGAATTGTAGCAAAACAATCGGTTGGACTTATTTCCTCCCCCCTTCCTTTTCTCTCCCTTTCCATGGCCCGATGAAAGCAAAATAGACAAATATGGCAATTATAATTGGCTATTATTCCAAGAAAGTTGTTTTGCTTTTCAAATAAGTCCATGAAAACTGTACACGAGCCAAATCATGTACAGTGAACCTAAGAGGTGTTAATAAACATCTGGTTGTGGGCATGTTTCTTTCCTTGCCTTGTCTTTTCTGCTTAATTAGCATTCTTTCATTTGGACAAAAGTCAGTTGATGTAAAACATCACACACACACACTTCAATGTACAACAAAGTTAGGAGAGTTTTTGTTCTTTTTATGGATTTGTGTTTTTGTTTTTCAGAAAGAAAGAAAGAAACTGCAATCCTGCACACAGTAAGGCTGTGTAAATGCCATTGGTGTCAAGGGGATTTAAGCAATTTTACTGTGTTCAAGATTGCCACACTAGAAGAGAGAGAAAGAGGGAGAATATTATGCACTTTGAATATTTACCGTATTATATTGGTTCTGTATCACTTTTCATCATGTGTGTTGGGCTTTAGTCCTAAAAAATAGGTTATAAATAATAATTAAAACACAAAGTTCATAAGCAGATGTATTTAGTTCCTGCATGTTGGATTTTCTTTTCTTTAACATTTGGAAACAGAACACTGTATTACAAACCCATATTTCTAATGTGGCTTCCATTGTGATTTACAAACTCTTTCTGTTTAATTGCAGAAACACCAAACAATTGAAATTTCCTATGAAAATATAATGGTGGCTATCCAATAAGCTTTTGCCTTCTGCAAGTTACCGGTGTGTGTGTGGATGTGTGTGGGGGGAATCTTTTGAATGCCCACATACTATTTTATTATTCCTAGCAACCAAAATCTCACACTCCAATCTCTCTAAGGAACAAAGTTGGCAGGAAGGTAATGGATAAACATGCAACTGGGTTTGCTAGACTATACTGTCTAAATTCGATAAAAGAAAAGTAAGGCAAAAACTCAAAGATAAGTGGTGCAAAGTAAATCAAAACAAATCATCTTACCAAACTTTATTCACATCTGATACCATTTTTAGAAATTAAGGTCAGTTTTGTGGAACTAATGGGGAGTTATACCTATATATCTTGGACACCATGACAATGCTGGAGAGGAAGATTTATACACTATGGTTGCAGATGCAGAAGAAAGATATGAGAGATCAAATGGAAGTCCATGATAACAAATGAAAAATGGTCCCAGCAGCCCATAAATTAATTGAGAAAAGAAGGTTGTCATTATTTGAACATGCTTTAAAATAAGGTATGGGGTCCAGATGGCAGAGAATAGATAGGCCAACAAAGTTTGAGTAATTGATGACTTAAAAATAAAACAAGATCTTAAAGAAATGAATCACGTTGGGAGAAATGAATCATGTTGGGAGAGTTAGAAAAGGCATATTAGATAGGGAAAAAAGAACATTTAAAAAAAACTGGAAAATCAGAGTAGAGGGAAGCAAACATTTTTTATATTTATAGGATCTCAATAAATATCAACAATAAAATAGCTAAGCTGGCAATTTTATTTCTATTAGGACCATGATTTTAACTGTTATTTCATTAAGCTCTTCACTGTTGACTTTACAGTTTTTGGTAGTCTAAAGATTGCAAAGAATGTACTCTGAGAAATTAGCAAACAGCTTCACCATAAAAATCACAATTAGTGTTTTGTTAACCTTTCAGGCCACTTAAAAGGACTTTAATCTGAGAGTCATCTATATATATATTTGTCTGCTGTAATGTTGTCATATTTATATTTTATTGTCTAACTGAGAAAGTGCTTCTTTTACTAAATTTAACATTCTAAAGTGAAGCATCCTGCTGAAAAGTGAGGAAATGTGTTGCTTCCCCACAGCTGAGAAAATCTTTTCCAAAATGATTCAGGATGGCAACTTTGTTTAAAAAGAGTGGCCATGATCCAGCAATCTTTAAGTTTCCTTTATGGATATGTTTATACTTTTCCCCTGCCCCAAGAAATTTTACTAGCTATGGATTTAATAGGTTTTATTTTGAAATCAGAAATAGACTACGAATGTGAAGGGCAGCTGTGAAAGAACTAGAAAAGATCCCAAACAGTACAGATATACAACTTAGCACTAAATTCAGAATCATAAAGGCCATGGTATTCCCCATCACCATGTATGGAAGTGAGAGCTGGACAGTAAAGAAAATGGATAAGAAGAAAATCAATTCATTTGAAATGTAATACTGGAGAAGAGTGCTAAGGATACCTAATTGAGCCCAAAAGACAAACAAATGGGTCCTAGAACAAATCAAGCCTGAAACCTCCCTGGAAGCTAATATGATCAGATTGAAACTGTTGTACATTGGCCATATCACAAGAAGGCATGAATCCTTGGAAAAGACAATGAGGGAAGTAGGAAGAGAGGAAGATGGCATGCTAGATGGATGGACACTATTATGGAGGTCACAGATATGAATTTACAGGACCTAAGCTGAGCAATGGAGGAGAAGGAGTCTTGGAGATGTTTCATCCACAGGGTTGCCATGAATCAGAGTCAACTAAAGGGCAGTTAACAACAAGACATCCATAAGATTGTGCTGAAAATTTCACTCATTTGATAACCCTCTAAATTCATGTTTTACTCCATTTCTTCCTAAACTGGTGATTGACAGCTTAGGAATTAATAAACTTTCCAAAAGCTGTGGCTAATAAAATTTCTTCAGGTGTTCTCTCTGATAGGTTGTTTCTAAATTTTCATTAAGATTCACAAAGAAGATAATCACTACCATAACCACCAACAAGGACAAGAACAATGTAAATGTGCTTTACTTGGGATGTACTCAGCTTTAGTTGCTATGCAGATTGCTTTAGGATGTCTAAATACACAATGTTCTATTTTTAAACCTCTTGGAATGTTTTCAGTAGACTAAATGGTTCTCTCAAATAGAAAACTGATTTTAATAATCAGCAAATGCAGGTGGTACAGACTTTCTAGGAACTGTACCTCTTCAAAATTCAGATTGGAGGATTTCAGGACCAAAAGAGTTCTCCATGCACAAAACACCCTGCATACAGAAAGCTAGCATTTCAGAGACAAGCCTTGGCATCATCAGCTTGACATGCAAAAACTGAGCAACTTTCAGGATGTTCTTGCACATGTTGACTGAAGAAAATTCCCTGGGTTTATTTTAGCAGGGTTTCTCAGGAAACTATTATAAGGCTGACACTTCTTTTTCATATACAAATAAAACCATCACTTGTTTTGTGTTTTTTTTATGCCTGCTTGAGCCCAAAAGAAAAAGAAAAAAGAAAAAGATGTTTGTCTCTGTGTGTGCGTGTCTGTGTGTGAGAGAGAGACAGAAAGAGAGAGAAAGTGATTGAGTGTGTAAAATGGTATTGAAACCTACATTTTCTGCACAGGAAACAACATTTTTCTTTCCAGATAATTGTATTTTTCCAGAGAAATATTTTTGTGTAGAAAATTCTGCTTCTTGTACAGCAAATTAGGTTTTCTGCACAAAAATGCCACATGTAGATTTTGTGCAGAATAAGTCCCGAACTGCAAATACTCTTTGAAAAATCACAGTTTTGTACCATTATGCCTGAGGATGTCACCAACAGGATTCCAGTGAATGTATATTAAATCCACTAGATTCTTCATTAGGGATGTAATCCTTCATTAAAATTTCTTCTTAACAGAAGCAATGAGTAATTGTAACAATTTTCTTCCTGCTGCACAGCATAATGTTGTTTTCTATGTAAATCAACCATGTGTGACTTTTGTATAGAAAAAAAAAATTCCCATGTACCTTTTTTTCTGTGAAAGAAACTTGCCTCTCTATAAAGAAATGTTATTTTCTATGCAAAAAAATAAATAAAAAAAATACTAATTTTCTGTAGAAAATGATGTTTTCTGCACAAGACAATCACATGCAAATTGAGTGCAGAATACGTCCCAAACTAAAAAGATTCTCCTCAGTCCAGGATTCTGCTCATCAGGGTTTCTCAATGCTTGAAAAATGTATTTTTGAATATTTAAAAATATTTTGAATATTATTTCCATTTTTGTTCTCTACAGAAAGTTGTGGGAAGATTGAAGGAGTTCTTCAAAGATAGTGGGAGGGAAGCTGTCTTTCAAACAGCTTGTCACCCATCACAGATGTCACTGAGAACTCCCTGGCAGGCTTCCAAGGATATCCAGTTTCCCCCACCATTTGATGGAAATCACACTACCTTATTGCTTTCCACTTTACAGACAGCACAGAAAGCAAGCATTGACACCTCATGGATGGGTGATAAAACAGGAACAACAAGAATTGCGGCTGAACAAAAATAAATGGAAAACTTATGGACTTTCTCTATCTTAGCATATGATGGTGTTATATTCATCATGGATTTATATATTAGAAAATTAAATGATGGCTATCACTAGGGATGGGATGCAAGAATGCTTACAAAATGTTCTAGTACCAAAAAGGCAACAATAGCATTTCAATAGAAATGGTTGTTTGTTGTGTGCCTTTGAGCTGTTTCCAGCTTATGGTAACCCTAAGGTGACCCTACCACAGGGTTTTCTTGGCCAGGATTGTTCAGAGAGGAGGCTCAGAGAGTATGACTTGTCAAGGTAACCAAGTGAATTTTCATGGCTAAGCTGGGATGTGAACCCTGGTTTTCAGAGTTGTAGTCCAATGCTTAAACTACTATATCATGATGTTTCTCACCAATAGGGTTACCACCATTACATTAGTGATTCCCCCTTTTCTTCTTCTCATAAAGGTGGGGTATATTTTCTTTCTGACACTCCTTGCCTCAATCCCAGGACAAAAATCTCTACCCATTTAAAAATGGGTCTTCAGAGATACTGCAAATGAAGAACTAATAGATAAACCAGGTGTGGGCAACCTGCCCTCCAGTTGTATTGAATTTTAGCTCCCACTAGTCTCATTTAAATTCATTTTTTCCTCTGTATCTATCTCTCTATCACTTAGTGGCCTTTCAGACTACACAGTTGTAGCACTCTGATTCCACTTGAACTGCAACAACCAATGGAATCCTGGGATTTCTTGATGTATTTCAAATTCTCTACCAGGGAGCTCTACTGCCTCCAAATGACATATCCCAGGATTCCTCAGGATACAGCCAAGCAGTTAAAGGGTAATCAAAGTGCTGTGATTGTGTAGTGTGAAAACTCCCTTAGTTAAGCCTTTTATCAAGGCAGAAAGAGGCAATCCCACAAACAACGAGGGAAATCCCATCAAAAGAACATTAAGTAGTACTTTCCTCACATTAGATTCCAACTTATTCAAATGCATAGCTTGATTTTTATTGTGAGCAAAAAAATGGCATATTTCAGTTCTGGCATTATGCATTGCAAGAAAAATGACAGCAGACAAATATTTACCAATGCATCTCATCACCTGGGAGTTTGCCATGAAACAGACAGCTAAAAATTATGACTTTCCTGCCCCCTCCTCTAAAACTTCAGTCATTTTCTCATGAACCTAAGCCGGCCTATAACATCATTAAGGAATACTTTGCATTATTTATTCAGAGTAGGGTCCACTTTTAGCGGCACTTCTCTCTCCTGTTTGTTATTTAACATGTGTTTAATGTTTTCTGTCCTACTGTGCACAGCTGTAAGCTTCTATATATATATTTGGAAGTCTGGGGGATGGCGGGAGTGATTTGTGTTTTTGCATGTTACCTTTCTGTTCTATGGCCTGCTGTTTTGATTCCTTCTCCCTGCCATGTTTTTTCTTTGAAAAAAAAACACCAAGTTATTCTTTCTAAATATGACCTTTGTTTCACTCCACTGAAGTAAACACAAAATTGTCAAAGGCTGAATGAGCCATGTCACTCATCTTTAGAGAGCCATTCCCATGTTGATTCAAACATGGACCTATAAATCAAATAATTGTTGTTGTTTCTTTTTTACAGAACACACCTAAACCACAATGCTATAATGCTACCAAGATATATTTACCAGTCCCACACACTTTCTTGGTAATCTCAAGTAGGGTGGTACACATTTATAATCCATATCCTCAGACACCTTCCATCTCCCATCTCAACCTGCCTCTGTCCATTGTTATTCTTGTTGCTTTTATAGAATGGAGCCATATGCTTTTCTGTTTTTTCTTTTTTTATCTATATAAAATGTATGCTTTACATTCCTGTGCTTTTAGTATTTTAAAACTGTATTTTAGGATTGGTTTTAGACTGTTTTAAAATAGTCTTCTAAAGAGTATTTTAATGTGTTTTTAACATTTAAGAAGATCTTTGTATTGTTTTAATTGCTTTTTTTTCATCATGACAGGAGTCTTTGCAGGCTGGGAAGTGATATAAAATATCCACACATTGTTAAGCTTCATCTTTGAAAAAAGAGTTTTGGAAAGCATTGTGCTCAGAGGGGGCAGAACTCAAACCAATTGGACTTTAGTTGGTCAGAATCACAAGCTGTCACTATCCTGGTGCTTTCAAAATTAGGGCATTTTTTTGACCATCTCCATAGAACCATATTCTTACTGCATTTATGCAATATGAATGAAAGCACATTTCTCTCAAATTAATATTTAACACTCAAGTTTTTCCCATCCTAGATATGAAATAATTTCTGAATTTTGGTAAATTCTTTCAAAATAAAATTCTTCTTCTGCATCTGTACCAGTTAAAATGTAAATAGGAACCATGACTCCCAGCACAGAGAGGGCCATGTTGTTACTGCATACCTTACAGCTGAGAAGAAAGGAGGTGGTTATCCATATTCAACAATAATGAAATGGAATTCAAACCCAGTTTTTTTTTAAGACATAAAGACTTGCAATTCTGGTCCTGAATAGATGGATACATCTGTCAGTTTTGATTCCTCCCATGTTTTATTTTTGTAAACCCCATATTTTTAATATCCCAAATATGAGCAAATTATAGTACATTCTTATCAAAAGTAAACTGATAATCTCACCCATTTCAACTACGCACACAAATGAAAATAAAGGGGATTCATTGGAGGTTAGCCATTGGATGCCATCCATTCTTTGTTTTGATCTCATTATGTCATTTGAATTGAACAGAAATCTCACCTGTGTCTGCACTGTGTGACAATTGGGTACAATTACCCTGATACGACCTCAGCTAAGAGAAATCTATTTTGCAATAGCAGCCAAAGGGTAAAATGTAATCTTTGCACAGACCTACAGAGCTGCAGTGCAACTATGCAATCATAGCCATCCAGTTTTACAGCATGCTGTAATATCACAGCATGAACATTTTTTTTTTGGTATTGCAATTTGCTTTTGAAAAGCAAAGCACAACACAAGCAGCATTGTCAAGGGACATGGGGGGGGGGGGGAATCTATTAGGGCCTCTAAAGAAATGGACTACCAAACCCACTGGTAGTTTGAAGTAAGGAAAGTTTGCTATGGACCAGTTTACTTCATTTCTAATCACAATATTCATTCAGAATCTCTGCAGAAAGTCATGTACTGCCGATATGACTCCATGCATATGTATGCCACGGAAGCTCAAAGGATTCTCACCATTCGTCAACAAGCAGGAGACTGTCATGAGAAGATTATGAAGTCCACAAATGTGCAGGTTGAAAGAAAAATAACCTCTTGACTTCAATAAAGAGCTTGTGGGGCAGGGGAGACAAATACACACAACACACACTGAATTTTGTACATTGACTGGATTAGATCCTTCTTGAGTTCACAGTTGGTTTCTGCTTTTTCTTTTGGATAAGCAAAATGATGTGTAGGGTCACAGAAGACCAAAGACCAGGGTTTGTATTCACTGGAGGGCTGAATCTGAAAGAAATCTGGTGGAGATGAAGTCTAGGTATCACAATTCATTTCTGGTTAATGCATAATTAAATAGCAGACTTAAAGTCACACAAGGAAGGATGCTTCTTAATACTGATAAGACAAAGCTGTCTTAGGGGGAATACAAACCAGCCAAAAGGGCTGGCCTGGGGATGGAGTTGGGTCATGATGACTGCACACTGGCTGCCTCAACTCCACCCTGATGCCTCTATCATGCGGTGCACCCCACCACATGGTGGGTGGCATCAGGGCGCTCCCTTGGTGCAGCATTCAGACACACTGTGCCAAGGGAGCATGGAAAAGCCACTGCCGTGGCAGCAAGGGCAGCTTTTTGCCACTCCAAAAAGGAGCCGCAAAGTGCCAGATCAGGGCCATGGTGTACAGTTGCCACAGCCCCAATCCGTCAAGGAAAGGGATAGCGAGACACCATCTCTTAGGGGCTATCTATATAGCTCCTTTGTTGGCTTATGCTGAGCCTTGTAAAAAACATAAGAAGGGCTTTGATAGATTGGTTCAAAGTATTTGTCGTTGTTAATTGCTGTCAACATATCTGACCCTATGAATGACAGACCTCCAAAACAGTATTAGCGACAGCCCTATTCAAGTCCTGCAAACTCAGGGCTTTGGCTTTCTTGACTGAGGGGCTGTACAGACCAACTAGGGAACATTTAGGCTTGATTTGTTCTAGAACCCATATGTTAGTAATTTTGGCCATCCATGGTATCAATAGAACTCTCCTTCAGTACCACATTTCAAATCAATTGGTTTTCTTTCTGACAGCTTTCACAATCATACATAGAAATTGGAAATTTGTTGGCATGGATGACCCTGATCTTGATACACAGTGGGGCTGCCATATCAGCAGGCTAGTTATCCATGGATTCAACAATTTGTGGATCATCATGCCCCATATTATTCAATGGCAGTGCATGCACACAGGTGCTAAATAATATGCTGCTTGAGCATCCACATTTTCCCCATCTCTCCTGGAACTGAATCCTCACAGATGGGAAGAGTCCAGTGTACAATTATATATCTAGTTACAAGTATAGATAATTCTATATGATCATGGGATAGGCAGATGACTTTTGCATCAAGCCCTGCACAGCCAAGATATTCTGTTTTTTCCATCAATGTAAGATCCAGTAGGGCCATCAGAGCAGGAGTTTGGCAAATTGGTCAAGGTCCCACTCTACAGAATGAGAAGGAAGCCTCTCCAAATGCAGCCTCTGAGTGTGAAATCACACCCTTTGTCCCCAAACACACTTTAATTCCATTAAACCTACAGTCTAAAATTATTCAACTTTACCATTTTTAACAGCAGCTGGGTCTGACAGTCAATTCACCCATGTGTTAAAAAAAATCAGCATGAACTGACACCTGCATGCATACAGGCACGAAGGAGCTCCTCTCATGAGATCTGTCTGGCACAAAAACAAGATTATTTTTGTTGTTAGATTTTGCAATAGGTAGGCCAAACTTGTGAGCTCTTTGCATTTTTCCATCCATAAATGGAATTGGTGGAAAACACATTTTGTGTGTGCATGTTAAATGCCTTGTACACCTTTCTATTTGCAATTTTTTAAAATTATATTCCAATTTGGGAGCTGGGGGAAGAGATCTCATTATGTAGCAATGACATCCATAAAACTTTTAATTTATTGACTATCATTTCCTTTTGCAATCTTTATCATTGGTTCCATTTTATTCTCTCCTGATCTTGAATGTGAGCTCATGCACAGCATACTCTATATATAAAATATTTGCAGAGAACATAGGATAAAGCCATATAAGATTAACATATAATATTGCACATTATGAAAACAAATTGAACACATAATGACCATTGCCCAATCAGATCAACAGCATAGTATTCTGTATGTCCCCAGAAACATATATTAATCAGAAGGACACGATTTCTACATTTAGAAATGTTAGACTGAGGCTTTCCAACAGGAGGTGTATCATTAAGTTCCATCCCAGCAGAACTGTGATATGTCTTCTTTCACCCCTCCTGCAGAACTCACTTCCTTCCTGCAGACCTTCTATCTGCAATCATTAAGTGGCTGATGGATGGTAGGAGGCATGGGAGAAGTATGTGGCTGTGTTCCTATAAAAAAAAACACAAAATGACAACATCCTCCTCCTGGACCTCTGGGGACTAGTAGGAGATCCCACAGAATGCCTTTGTTATTCTGTATCTGCTTAGGAACATATCCAGATATTTCTCTGAGGCCCCTAAAGGAGGCAGGTGAGGTCTGGGGGAGTGGCTATTGTGTAATTATTCCCTTCTCTTCAAAAATAAAATTCAATGCACAGACATAGGTTTTAGTTTCATTTGTGTATGTTACTATCCATGTGCTAGCCTTAGTTCCATATGTAATGGCTAAAATCCACCATAAATTTGCATTATTTGTTCCTCTGCAAACTCATCTGTGCTAGAGATCACTGCATTTTGTGGCAATGGATTTCTTATATGAATTATGCCTTCTATGAAGTAGTACTTACATTTCCTTGACCTGAATTGGCTGCTACTTAGGAAGATCCCAAGTTCTGGAGTTTTGAGATACAGGGATAGAGAGATATTGAAATAAAAGGCGGGGGGACAAAGGAAGACAGAATTATTTGTATCAAATTATACTCTTCCTGTAATAGTCCTAATCCTAAGAACATGATGTTCTTCCTAACATTTGTCATCTAGTTTCTCATATAAAATTCAGATATGAACCTGATGTCTAGTAGTGTCCAATGTGATTTTAATTTAACGTAGGTGGCTAAAATGAGGGGTTCATCAATACATGGAAAAGAAACAGGATTGTAATTGCTGGTGCTATTTCTTCCTAATACAAAGATGTTGATTTTTCCTTTTGTGTAGAAGATCTGGTCATGAACTCAGAGACATGAGGAACAAGACCAGTGTGTCAATATAACTGATCTCCCCCTCTTTGACTTGATTATTCATATGAACTGAAATTGTAGAGGAAAACCAAAGGAAAACTAAAATAATCAGGGAGCTAGAGCCATTCCTTTGGGAAGAAAAGTTCCAACTTTTAGATATTTTTCATTCAGAAAAAGTGTTAAGAAATAAGAATTAGGGTGAATGGTATAAAATAATGCAGTGTGGAAAAAGTGGGTAAAGAGGATGTTTACTACTACTACTCCCATAATATTAGCACCTGAAGTTATCCAGTGATGAAGCTGAATGGCAGGATATAATAGGGCAAAAAGAAATACTATTTCGTGGAATGAATCCTGTGCTGGCAGAAAGGCAGGATATAAATTGAGTAAAAAAGAAATGTCACCAATAGCATTAAGTACCATAAGATACCATGATACCTACTAACTTAGTTTGAAAAAGGAATCAGATGATAATGGTGGATAAAGTTACTAGTGACGTCTAGGCATGATGGCTATATACTACCTTCAGGGTCACACAGAGCATATATTTGAATACCAGTTGCTAGTAAACAAGATACGAGGGTTTTAATTATTACCTTTAAAAAAATTGACAGAAAGTTTGTTTTAATTTGTAGTACATAGTCACTATCCAGATTTACACATTTATTGACCCTCTGAATACCTGATATGGTAGAAGTCTGCAGATTGCTCCTAAAGAGAGGGTATCATAAAGTAATAATTATCATCCAGAAGTTATTATGGTATGTTGATGAAATTTTGTCAGTGTCATCATTGGTTCCTAATTGCTTGATGCTGCAAAAATCAGCTCATTGTGTCCCTTATTTTTGTGACAGATTGTGCCAGAAGTGACTAAAGTGTATAATTCTTGTAAGTACAATCTGCAGACTTCTACAGTAATGGTATTTGGAGGATCAAGAAACACTGGAAAAATATATAAATCTGGATGGTGACTATGTAGGGATAAGTTAACAACTACAAATCAAAACAAATTTTCTGTCATTTTTTTTTAAAGGTGATAATTAAAACTTTACGATACCCCCTTATAGAGAGGGCTACTGGCTATTCTGGAAAACAAACAGTATACTCTATAAGCCTTTGTTCTTATCCAGCATAGCTTTTCTGTGTTTTAATGTTCTTCAGTTGTCTGTATAGAAGCTCGTGTAGAATTCAAATGCTCAAACTCTTTATATATGATACTAATCAAAATGAAATAATGCATGCAGGCTGCTCATTCCCTTCTAGTTTTTTTCACTGGGAAATTTTCTCTGTCTTTCCATTTGCTCTTTCAGTCCTTCTGAGAGTACTTAAAAATCTATAAAGGGAAAAACAAATACAGGTTTTGCAGGAAAAGTTGTCTATCTGATTGGATATATCTACCTGCTAAGTAGCAAACTTTGTAACTTCATTTATCTGATTTCTATGAACATGGAAAATCCATTGCAAAATTATTTAAGTGGGAAAAAATACCTAGGTTATTACTACTTGATATATGCTTCCTTTTCCTTTTGCAAAATCTCTCAGAGGGAAAAAAAGGCTACCTTGGAATAGTTTAATGCAATGCATTTAACTTATCTAAAGTGCTTTCGCTGACTGCTCCAAGAAAATTGAATCTTTTCCTCACCATCTTAGTGACATGAAAAATATATAATACAGTAAATGATTAATGCAGTTATAAACTATACCTGAGATAAGATTTAAGTATTCATATTTCTATCATGTTAATACAACATGATAAACCCACAAAGCAAACTTGACCATGGCATTTGTTATTCTGTCCAATGTTCAATTATTCTTTGTCCAAATACAATTTAGGGGTTTGTGAAAGTACATTTGCCTGGTGCAAAACATTATGTATTACAGTGAGATAATCAGCAGCAGTGGTCAGTGAATGTCAGTCTCAATTCATGTAGATAGGACTGAAAAACAAAGCTGACCCTTAGTTATATTACGTGCAGCTTTGGATTGTTATTGTTGTTATATTAATACAACATAATATATGAGCATTCAACATATAATATCCTACTAGTACTAACAGCATAGAACAATTGTTTCTTTTGAAAAGTTTTACAGAATTGACTCATGAAACCTGAAGAAAACTTAATACAGAATAAAGTTGTTAAGGATCATATTTAAGGAGAAAATGTGTCTTTATGGTATTGAGGACAAAAGTGAAATTTGCTTGGTTCATATTTTAAAACAAACTCATCTAATCCTTCTCCCATGCTAATGTTATTGTTGCTTTTATTGCCTCGACTCATGGTGACCCTGTGGATGGGACATCTCCAAGACTCCCTGTTTCCCATGCTAATATGCAGGCTGAAATGTATTTGTCTTTCAAAATACAGGTTGAGTCTCCTTATCCAAAATGTTTGGAACCAGAAATGTTTTAGATTTCTGATTATTATTATTTTTTTAGCTTGTGTAATATTTGCATATACATAGTGAGATGTCGTGGAGATGGGACCCAAGTCTAAACATTCATTCATTTGTATTTCCTATACACCTTTTGCACATAGCCTGAAGGCAATTTTGTAGACAATATTTTTAATAATTTTGTGCATGAAACAAAGCAACCCAGGTTTTGGAGTATTTTGGATTTTGCAGTTCCAGATATGTTGTGATTCTATGATTCTTTCATTCTGATTCTTCAGCATCAGAGACCCCTGAGCCTAAATGAGCCTGCATGCATGGATTCTGTCAGGTTTTTATTGTTGTTGGGTTAAATGTTTTAGTATTCTATTAGTTGTAGTTGATAAGGGATTGTGGGTATGTTAATAGTCATAGCAAATACGTTAATTCAGGGGTAGGCAACCTTTTTGAGCTGGGGGCCGGGTTGCTGTCCCTCAGACAATTGGGGGGGCTGAAACTGTTAGGATATGGATGGGATATACAGTCAAAGGTGAAATGTAAAGATGTGTGTGTGTCTGTAATTTTCCACTTGAGAACAGTCTTTGGACAAGGCACAAACAACATTTTGAAAAACAGGGTGAATCAACGCCAGGTGGTAACAGAGACATCAACAATGTATTTTCTCAAAGATACAAGTCAGGGACAGAGACTTTGTTATGGTTAACAAGTGATAACAATTATACGTAAGCATTGTTAGCTTGGGAAAGATAGTCACGTGGTGGATGATGGACAGCAAGAGGCTGGGTTAGTAGACATCATATAGACATTATCCAATTAAAATAAGGTTAACACCTAGAAGGTGGAATATGGGAAGGGCCTAGAAAATCCTTTGTCTAAGAGTTGTTTATTGTTCATGATGTTTGCATGTGTGGCTGGCAGCAGTGGTTTTAACTGCAACAAGTTGGATCCTAATGCTTTTGGGATTGTTAAAGATGTAATCTTATATGGCTGAACTGGACAAGTTCATCACAATGGATTTTACTTAGTTATCTTATTTTTACTTTTTATATGCATTAATAAAGCTATGCTTTTGGACTTTACAATGTGTCTTCTTGACTGAGGAAAACAGGTTTCTGAAGAAGAGAAGCTGAGCCAGTTGTTGGTAAGAATTACACAGTGGCTGTGGATCACAGCAGCCAGCTTGTCCTGAAGATTCTGCTGGGTGCCAAAGGGCATCACTACAACACTCATCATCCACACACCAACAGAAGAACCATAAATAAATAAATAAATAAATATAAAAATATTTTTTAAAAAAATTTAAAAAAAAATAAAAAAAATGCATGCACACTCTCTCGGCCCCAGAAAAGCCATGGCAAACCCCCTGTGGAGATTTTGCCAAGAAAACCCCAAGAACAAGTAATAACAACAATAATCAATATCTTCATGGTGGGTGGCGGTGGGGGGCAGTGGCGGTGGCGGTGGCAGGACCGGCCTGGGGCCGGTCCAAAGGACTCAGGGGGCTGCATCTGACCCCCGGGCCTTAGGTTGCCTACCCCTGCATTAGTTGGTATGGGG
Source organism: Phrynosoma blainvillii (assembly GCA_026167975.1). Classification (NCBI taxonomy): domain Eukaryota; kingdom Metazoa; phylum Chordata; class Lepidosauria; order Squamata; family Phrynosomatidae; genus Phrynosoma; species Phrynosoma blainvillii. Next base: position 17,979,963 of record JANUYF010000007.1, on the reverse strand, counting down.
GATTGGGACTAATGGTACCGGGCTAGGATAGTTTTGAGAAAGTTAGGTCTTTGGAATGTGTGAGCTGTGGGATATGGAGAGTTGGTGTCTGGATATAACTGGAAGGAGGGGGGTTGGTTTAATGGCCTGTGTTAAAAAGAGATATATCACTGGTGAGAAGGTTTGGAAAAGAGGGTCTGGCTTGATGGGGGGAAAGGCTATGGGAATTGGAGGTGGGTGCCAAGGGTGTTGGGTGGAGTTTAATGATTTGGGGGTTTTAAAGTATCATTTGGCTTGGAGGGGGCAGTTCTGACTTAAATGGTGACTGGTGTATTTCTGACTATGTGTTCTCAATAAACTTCTTGTTGGTTCAACCTACTGAACTTATTGATACACAGAGTTCCTGAATTTGCTCAAGTCTGACACCTAGCTGCCTTTCTCACCCTCAGGTCCCCAAGCTGTGAAGGAAACTTTAGGGCATTGCTCAGGTGCCTTCAGACGCTTATCAATTCTTCAAGTAACTAAAAGTAAGTCCCACTGAAATCAATGGGACATTGTTGTTGTTGTTGTTGTTGTTGTTGTTTGTCTTCAATTGATTTCCAACTAAGGTGACCCTAAGAGAAGTCTATCATAGACAAGATTTGTTCAGAGGAGGTTTACCATTGCCTCTCCCTGAGGCTGAGAGCATGTGATTTGTCCAAAGTCAACCAGTTGGTTTCATGGCTGAGTGGGGAATCAAACCCTGGTTTCCTGAGTCATGGTCCAACACCCAAACCATTATGCCACACTGGCTCTTCCTGAAACCACTACACCACATTTATTCCCTGGCAAATGGATAAAACATTTCAGCTAAAGACTGTAATGTTCATGACACTTGTTAGAGAGTTTGCAGCCACGGTGCAATTTACTGTGGAGCACTGGTGGCACAGTGGTTAAATAACAGTACTGCAGCAAAAGTGTTGTGAGTTCAATCCCAGGGCTCCAAGGTTGACCCAGACTTCTATCCTTTCAGTAAAACAAGTAAACAGATTGTTGGGCGCAATTGGCTAACACATTGTAAACCACTTAGAGAGTGTTCATTACTATAAAGCAGCATAGAAATGTAAGTGCTATTGCTATTGCTACTTGTGAGTAAGCAGAGGTAGCCAAGTGCACCACTCTTGATTTGCAATACCATTTGATGTTCTTAAAAAAATAACAAATTTGCATCAAGGGACCAAATATACAATCACACACACATACAAGGTGTGATTTGATTTTAACTAGTTTTTTATTGTGATTGACAACATTTATATGATCATCCTTACAGCTTCTAAGGAAGGATCTCTTGACAGAAAAATACCACAGCCAGCGTCTGCTAGAAATATCATGGTCCAGAGAATTTGTACATGGTGCTTTTGGCTATCAGATAATAACTTTATATCTTTGAAGCATCCTAACATTATCGATTGGTGGGGAGCAAGAAAGGGAAAATTCAAACTGTACCAGAATACGTAATGTCCAAAAGAGTAAAGTGTATGAGTAAACTGATGACAATAATATCAAGTGCTTTTCTGGGGGATTTTCAAGGCATTCATTATGTTTAGCTTAAACTGGCAGAACTAAAGTGGAGAATGGAATATACTCAGTTACTAGGCTTTGCTCTTCAGTTCTGCTAATCTGAATTTCTCCATGGATCTTTGGACTTAACCATTTTCCCTATAGGGGAATCAATGGGTTCTATATTGGATTTTAATTCAAGAATGGTCCAAAACATTTTTCTTCCCAAGTTAGAGCAGAAAATGATGCCTCCCAATAAACCAGGTCAAGATGGATAGTATCAAAACAAGTTATTTTGGCACATGAGACACACCCAAAGGTACCAATCCATTATCTCATCATCAGATAATTAACAAGATAATGTTCTTTCAGAGCATTCCAAACCTTCTGTTAGAAGTGTTCACCTCATTCTGCCCAGTAGTACTGCTGTAGACTGAAAAACCATAGAAAAACAAGACTTTCAATGGAAGTTTTCCTAAGCAGTCATCCTGGCTTAGGGACATGTAAGACATTATACACTAGCATATGGGACATGTAAGACATTATACACTAGCATATGGAACAGGCCAAGAATCGACCAATGGAACTGGAGAACGGATGCAAAAAAACTGTAGTCTCATTCCATTGCTGGCATTCTCACTCAATTCCATACTAGGTTGTATGTGGATTTTTTCCCTATTTTCTGTATGGAAATGTACGCACATTTTTAAAAAGACATTTCCCTTCATGACCATCGTATGCTTGTGTGTACTTTCCAGTTATAACAATTTTTAGTCCTCTGGATTTGTCACATATACACATCCTTTTATGCACATTTTCCCTTCACTCAAACAGTTTGCACATCTCTGATTTCTGAGGCAAGATGCTCTTTTGTCCTCTTACAAATATTGGTGAGATGGATATCTCATGGAGAAATGTGAATCCAATTAATTTCTTTTCCATCTATAGGCCAGAGGAAACATGTCTATCTTTTTTTATTCTCTTAGGACGTTATCACACGGGGGCAAATCTGCTGGTTAAACCACACAAAATCCAAACAGAAACTGGATTAGTGCCCCATGTTTTCACATGACGTCGCACAGAAACTGGACAGAAAGTGGACAGAAACTGGTGTTAACTGCCCTTGAGTTGATCTCCCTCATGGTAGCCCTATGGATGAGACATCTCCAAGACCCCCTGTCCTCCACTGTTCTCCTTAGTTCCTGCAACCCCTTAATCCACTCCGTTTGGGGCTGGCAAAAGGTCACACTTTCAGCGGCAACGGTGGCTTTTTTGTGTACTTTTGGTGCAGTGTGTGCACATGCTGCACCAAGAAGGCGTCCTGACACTGCATGCCATGCAAATGGACGCATGGCATCAGGACGGCTCAGGGTGGAGTTGGGGCAGCCGGTGTGCAGCTGTCCTGCCCAACTGCACCCCAGGCCAGCTCTTTAGTCCGGTCTGCAATGGCCCTATGTCATGAACTGAGGCTCTTTGTTGTTCTTTTGATCCAGAGAGAAATATCTTTTGAAATTCAGTTGTTTGGAGGAAATGCAAATGCGCAATTAAAGTAAATTCGCAATTAAGGTAAATTCGCCGTAATGTGAAAAGCAAATGTGCATTTGGAGAAAGACGATGTGAAAAAGAGGGAAGGGGAAAAGAAAGAAAGCATTTCCCCGCATTTCCCCATGGTTCTGTGGGGTCCTGGAGGCAGCGTAAGTGTCTCCTTTCCCCTCAGCAGACGGCTAATTGAGCCATCTTGGGGGCAGGGAAGGGGAGGGGCAGCTGCACGATCGGCGCCCCAACCCCTTCCCCAGGTCGTCCTCAGAGCACCGACCCTCCGCACGGCCGGCGCTCCAAGGAGGACCTCTTTGGAACGCCGACCCCTCCACACGGCCGGCACTCTGAGGATGACCTGGGGAAGGGGTGTCAGCTGCGGCAAGTGACAGCTGTGGCAAGCATAGTGCGCATGTGCTAGAAGATCATTTCTAGTACATGTATGGGATTTTTCACTTATGTGTGAACGTTAAATGCGGTTTCAGCGGGAGCTTCCCTTAATCACGCAATTAAGGTAATTACGTGTGAAAAACATTTGCAGAATCAAGGTTTATTTTCGGTTTATTTTCGGAATTTGTCATTTCCAGTTTATTATCGCTTTGTGGCCCACATGTTAAATTAAACTTCTGTATTGTATTAAAGCTGTTTGAGGAGAGAAATAGAGAGCATGAGTGACTTTGCTATTAGTGTTCCCAGATATTCTGTGTCATTTCCAAAGGAGAGCTTTTCCACACTCCTTGAAGAAATCCAAAACAAGACCCTTCCAATTGTGGACCTCAGAGAACAAACCAACAAACTGGATACATAACATCAGATCTAAAATAGCTCTTAGACTGTTCCTTTGAAGCCACTGAATAGTCTCCCTGTCATTTTCCAACCCTGTCAATATCATCAGAATATAACCCAAAGTTCTAAATAAATTCCCATCCATCTTGAAATCCTTTTGGTGATCATGGCACCAATAACCTCTGGGCAATGCTTATGTATGAGTAATAACTATAACTTGGAGGACTGCATTCCCTGCATGATGTGAGAAAAGGCAGACAGACAATTTCTGGCTGAAGTAAATGTTGCATGCTGGAAGTGTACATACTCTTCCAGATTGGTTTTGTATTATGAAAATAATAAATCTTACCATTCTTTTACAACAGGTCCTGATAGATGTTTGACTGTTCTGTTCCTAGGCTGGGGGTTTTCTCTTTTGTTTTTAAGGTGAACACTTTATTCATAGGTGGAAGAAAAAGAACAGGAGGGCAGGTGGAAAAAAAGGAGGATAAGAAGGAAGAGGATGCAGCAGCAGTAACAACATCTGGCAATAACTTGGTTGATCACTACATATGGTAGTATAAAAAGTCATAATTAGGTAACACTTGCAGCGCTAAGAAATAATATTCTTTTCTTTGCAAAAGACACTCTATTCAGTATTTGGAATTGAGTTTAACTAAAACTAATCACACCCTCTACATATAGAGGGAGTTAGTCTGAAGAAGACTTCTCTTACTAGCTCTGTACCCTCCATTTTCCATTCTAATGCTGCATGAACCTGCCACATTTTTCATAACTTCTAAAGACTCCACAATGCAAAAACATGGAGGTTGTCAGATAATTAAAAATGTAAAGGTAGTCCCTTGACATGAATGTCTAGTCATAATTGACTGTAGGGAGCAGTGTCCATCTCCATTACTAAGTCAAAGAACCAACATTGTCTGAAGATGACTCTGGTGGTCATGTGACTAGCATGACTGCACATAATGCTGTTACCTTCCCACCAAAGTGGTACCTATGTATCTACTTGCATTTGCATGCTTTCAAACTGCTAGGGAGTTTATCACACAGGGGAAACTGGAAGTATAAACAGTGATTAACCCATGATTAACATGCAATTCCGCAAATGGTTTTCACACACATAGCTGTTATCCCATGCAGAATCCATGATTAACCCACACATGTGTGCAAATGCACGGATGGTTTTCACACGACATTGAGACAGAATGTGATTAAAGTGCCATTATCCAATGAAGAACCAGCAAGAAACAACAGTAACTCATTCACGGAATTTTCCTGTGAATTACTTTTTGATGTTTCTTGCCTGGTTATTCCCTGTTTCTTCATGGGATAATGGCACTTGCATTAATATCATTTTAAGCACGTTTTAATGTCAATTGCACAATTTTCATGGGTTAATCATTGTTTAAACTCCCAGTTTACCCCATGTGATAAACTCCTAAGTTGGCAAAAGCTGAGACTAGTGACAGGCACTCACCCCATTATGCAGCACTCGGGCCTCGAACTGCCAACCTTCTGATCATCAGAACTAGTGTCTTAACCTCCCTGTCACCACATCCCTTCTGGTTGTCAGATACAGGAGTCTTTATATTTATGTAATTAAGGACAGTTTGAATGTTGGGCTATGGCTCTGGAGACCAGAGTTCAATTCTCAGCTTGGCCATGAAACCATTGGGTGACCTTGGGCAAGTCAATGAAACAATGAGGAAATCAAAATAATTAAAGAGTTCCCATACCTTGGATCAAACATTGATAAGGATGGAGATTTCATCCAGAAATCAGAAGACTGGGATTGGGAAGGACAGCCATGAAAAAGCTAGACAAGATCCTAAAGTGTAAAGATATACATGAGTTAGAATCATTCAAGCCATTGTATTCTCTATCACTATGTACAGATGTGAGTGCTGGACAGTTAAGAAAGCTGATAGGAAGAAAATAAACTCATTTGAGATGTGGTGTTGGACAAGAGTGCTGAGGATACAGTGGATGTTCAAGAAGACAAACAAATGGATTTTGGAAAAGATCAAGCTTGAACTCTCCTTGGAAGCCAAGATGACAAAACTGAGGCTGTCATACTTGGTCCCATCAAGGAAAATGGAGGGCAGGAGAAAGAGAGGAAGACCACACACCAGATGGGTAGACTGAATGAAAAAGATCATGGACATGAATTTGCAGGACCTGAGCAGAACAGTTGAGGACAGAGGAACTTGGAGATGCCTCAACTACAGGCCATGAGTTGGGGCTGACTCAAGAGCAGCTAACAACAAACGAACTTAAAATTCTTAGCCAGGAAGCTCTAGTGATCCACCAAACTACAAACCCCTGGATTCCATAGGAAGTTACCATGGTAATTACACTGGAATACAGCACCATAATTGTGTAGTGTGAATGGGGCTCTACTTATTCTATAAGTAAATGATTAGTCATCTACAATGTCTTACACTGTCAGATATTTTCTTCTTCAACCTACCCCTCCAGAAACTTCCTTTTCTAGTTTTCATGTTTGCTCTGTTCCTACTTCCGCCTGGTGGTAATTTCAGCTTTGTATCTGGAGTGAAATCCATTTTTTTACAACTATTTTGAAAATGTGCACAGTTTTGTATGCCTTTCTTAAATTATATACATCCCCATTACTAAAAAGAAAGTTTCTATTGTGGTTTTGTTTCTCTGCATCTTTAAAACAAGCATCTTTTTTACATGTACTTTTAAAATGTGTGTATTTTATCAGATGTGCATGCAGCTGTCTGCCTGTGTGCAAATACTGGTATACAAAGTGCATTTAATTCATATCTAGTTTGGGGCAGTGTGGGCAGAGGAAAAGCTATGCAAAAAACATTCTCTGGGATATATTCTTTATGTATTCCTACTGGTACTTCCTGCTAGAAAACAGCTTTATTTGTCAAAGGTGGGAAAATGGGAAGAAAAAAAATGAAAGAAGAAAAAAACATGAAGTCAGAAGTAGAAAGCAAAGTATCTAGCAAATTAAAACACCTTGCAAACAGAAGCAGGAAATATTCAGCACAACCCTGCTTGTAATGACAGCAAACATTATTTCTCTTTTTGTTCTACAGCATTCACCTACTACAGAAAGCAATCCTGCAGGCTACTAATACAGCAGCTAGATGGGACAGGCAGTGAGAGACAGAACAGGGCAGCTGCAGATGAAAATCACCCTAGGGAAGGTTCCAACTGGATAAAGTTTTCGACAATAAGATTCCAGAGACTGCTGACTGGAGAGAAAGCTCAATATTTTAGTCTCAGTACAAATTTGCTTCAATCTTATACAACTCCCATGCAGCCGCAGCCACAGCTGTACGCTGTAAACAACAAACAAATCTATTTCCATCAGCCCTGCTGATGCTATGAGAAAAGTGCCTGAGCATAAGACATGCACAGATGTAGAGTCTCACCTGAGCCTAGTGATGCCCTCCATTTGGCCCCTCCAACTTAATATCGTTGTTGCAAAGCTATTGGTCTCCTGGTACGGAGCTGGCTCAGTGCAAAGCCTCTTCTTCCAGCTAATCTGACAACTCCGATCCAAGAAGCATCAAGGGCCCAATTAAGAAGACACATCTTATCAAGGAGCTTATTTTGCATAACAGAATACAAATGACGAATAAAAATTTAATGTTTAATAACTTAGTACAAAGAGGGCTGTTGATATAGAATGGCTGGAATTTTTATGGCGGCTGTCAGACTTGTGATAAAACTGTTATATAGGAACACTTGGCAAAAAACAGCGTAGAATTTTTCAGTAATGGTGTGTGCATGATATTGCATTAATTCTTGATAGGAAAGTAACTGTAAACATGGGAATTGGCCAGTTTTTGAGTTTCTGTTTAAGATGTGTTCCCATCCTCATTTTGTGTGCTCGCTCTATCCCCCTCCTGCATCTCTTGCTCCTCTTTCATTACTGAGGGACATTTAAATACATTTTAATGAACAGAGAGAGAGGCAAGGACACTTGGTACTTCATAAAGGGTTCCCCCCTCTCCCACTCCTTCCCCAAGCATGAGCCTGTTGAAGTCCCAAATCAGCATAATCCTTTTTTCGGTTCAAAATTAACTTTGTCCATCTCAGTGGAAGGGCAACAGTTTGCTAACTATAGCTAATGGTAGAATAAGATGGTTCAAAGAGAAAGCAAAGGTTATATCTAAGCCCTTCGCCTTCACTACAGAAGGGAGTTTCTTCCCATTTAATTGCATCTTGTTGGCTTTGGGACTTCAGAGGTAGAGTGGCCCTGTGTCCTGGCTTATAGTAGAGAGTTCTCTGTTTGAGAGATCTCAAAGGACACTCCTCTAAAAGTTTGTCCTACATGAAGAGAGGCCATGTCCCTATCTACTTGAAGGGAAAAGAACCATAAACAACTGATCACAGTCCTTCACATCAGGATGAGGTGTAACTGCTTTCTCTACCTTAATGCAAGGTAAGCAAAATGCAGCCTAGTGGCTATGGCCCTTGGACGTTTGTGGCCTCTGAAGCCACCCACAAGTTCCCCCAAAACCTCCAGCCCCCATTTTTAAAAAAGGTTTGGGCACAACTGGGGATGTTTTGGCCTAGAAAAAAAATGCACAGAGCCCCTGAATTATGTAAAAAATCCCCAGCTTCACACCAAACTCACTTCCACAGAGCAACCTTGTCAGAGTTCTCAAAATGGTGATGGGAAGAAATGTGACTTCACTACCTGCCATCATTTTGGGAAGGACTTGAATGAAGATAAAGATATTTAGAAACAATGTTGGGGAGTGGGGGGGGGGGGGTTGGAAGGAGAAAATTACCCCCCCCCCCCAGGAATGGATGGAAGGATGGAAGGTCGAACCTATGCATCTTCTCATATTCCTGGTCTCCTTCTTAACAAGGAATGGGTAACTGTGGTGAGTTAAGGGGCAATTTTTCTGCCTCTGGAACCCTTTTGGTATAGACTGCCAAAAAGTCAAAGCAAAACAAAGCCAGAAGTGGCTGAAAGTCCATATCTGGGCCAGAATCCGGTTAGTGATGTCACATTATACCTGCCTGTGTTCTTTTTAAGGTCATTTTAAGATATCCAGGACCTTCTTTGCACAATAACCTCCTGCCCATACAACCTACCCCATTGCTTCTAGTGCAAACACCATGGCCCTTTAGTAGCCAAAAGAGGTGCAGTGGGTAGGCAGCATTGGCTGTTTTCTGAAATTGGATAGATGAAGCAGAAGGCATCTTATTAGTCTAGAAGGATGCTGACTAAAGAACTACAACCACTTGTTACCTGGTTGACCCCGTTCTCCTGTCACCAGAGGGATGCCTGCAGCAGGGACATAGAATGTGCACATGGGGAGCAGGGAGAAAGCAGAGCTATTTTTGGTGGAGGTTTATGTTCCAACAGTTTGATATGAGAGCCAGAATGGTGTAGTGGTTTGAGTGTTGGACTATGACTCTGGAGATCTGGGTTGGAATTCCTGCTCAGCCATGGAAATGGATTGGGTGACCTTGGGCAAGTCACACACTCTCAGCCTCAGAAGAGGGCAAAGACAAACCTCCTCTGAACAAATCTTGCCAAGAAAACTTTATGATGGGTTTGCCTCGTCATAAGTCAGAAATGACTTGAAAGTAAACAACAACAAAGTTTGATGTAGGATCTTGCTCCCGGTTTTAGAAAAGGGGCATTTTTTAAAATGTTAAACAGTACAGGGATATGGGAAAGGGTTGTTTGGAGAGTCTGGAGGGGCCAAGTCCCACAAAAACAGTCTACTGCTATTCTTTTTTCTTCTTCCAGATTTTGACTTGGAAGTACAGTATTGTGATTGCACATGAGAAGATGGGACAAAAAGTTGGTGCTGGTGGCCTTTTGTTCCATCTCCTGCCATTTGGAATGATTCAAGACTTCTTATCCTCCGTGTTTTTCAATATATCCACAAGAAACCACTGAAAGATGTATTCCAGAGCATTTGGCTGAAGTATTTTCAAAGTGGTTGATGAGCTGAAGCGTAATCCAAATGAAATAGCAGTGTGAGATGGGAAATCCAATATTCTGGATGGTAGTATAGATCTGGCTTCGGATGAGCCCCCAGGATTTTCCATTCCCCGCACACAGTGTGAGGGAATCCCTAGACTTGGTACTTTCTATGGATAGGGGCTTGGAAAAGTGTGACCCACAGGACACAAACAGCTGACGGGCTCCATTTTGCAACCCATTTTGCAACCTCTGAAGCCCCCAAAGCCCCTCAATTGAAAAAAAACAAAAAATACCACTGAAATTTCAATTGGGGGGGGGAAATGGGGGGGAAAATAGCCACAAACACCTTTGGTCTATGGAGGTGCAGATGGTTAGGTAACCCAGGAGTAATTGTTGCCAGCTTAACCAAGTTCAGCAGCTGTGACCCAGTCTAGAGAATGCAAACTAGCTATGGTGATGCATACATTTTTGGTTATGTCCCAGTTAGGTGTGTGATGAAGATAGTGGAGGACTTCCCCTTCACTTAGTTTAGACAGTGTAATTGGAACAGACTGGGGGACATACAAAACAAGTGGGTGCTAGACCCTTAGGATATCTATTCTGTATTTCAGGGGGATATAACAAGTGACTTTGGGGCCATAAATATATTTTAAAAGGATATTGTTTCTAAAGTTGTAGGTGCAATCAGCTCTCCATATTCATGGATTTTTTATCCATGAATTCAAGCATCCATAGTTTGAAAACATTTTAAAATATATGTCAAATGCAAACCTTGATTTTGCTATTTTACACAAGGGACACCATATTACTATGCCATTGTATTTAATGGGACTTGAATATTTTGGTATCCATGAGAGGTCCTGGAACCAAACCCAGCAGATACCAAGAGTCCACTGTATTCGTAAAAATTAGTAGATTTGATGTTAAGTTATATCCTTTCCCCCACTTCTTTTTGGAGATGCATTTTTCTTTATTTACCTATGTATAGTTCCCAGCATGACATAGTGGATTTGAGTGCTGGACTATGACTCTGGAGACCAGGGTTCGAATCCCACCTCAGCCATGAAAACTGACTAGGTGGCCTTGGGCAAATAACATGCTCTCAGCCTCAGAGGAAGGCAAAAGCAAACCGCTTCAGAACAAACCTTGCCGAGAAAAACCCATGATAGGTTTGCCTTAGGGTTACCCTAAGTCAGAAATGACTTGAAGATACACAGCCACAACAAATAGTTTCCATCTCATACATTTCAATCACCCTGATCTGACTGGGACAGTCCCATTTTGTCCTCTGTCATCCCATTTTTTCAGCTGCCTTTAAAATATTCCAGTTTCTCTCTCCCTTTCCCACTCTTTTCCCTTTGTCCACAGCTTACTTCAGTTGATGAAAATTGAGTTTAAGGGGCTAAGCTAGTTTGTACTCAATTCACTCAGCAAGTGGGAAAGGTAGAATCTTGCCCTTTCCAGTAGGTTCAGGAAAAAACAAACTGTTGCAGCCTCTCCTAGCTCTTTTGTTTTGTCCTCTTGACAACTTTCTGGTGTTGCTGGTCCATATGTGTCCTGATTTTCATCTGTGCAATGTTAGAGGGTATGCCATCTAATCTTGGTAGCACTTTGCTGTTAAAATTTTAAAAAAAAAGTTGTACTTGGTGTCAAATATTGTTGTGGCTGCAGCTCAAAAATGTTACAATTCCCCATATTCCCAAATTAGGATGACTGCTGGCTGAGGATTCCTGGGGATTGTAATTTAAAAATAAATTTTTAAAAAACTCCAGGTTGCTTTTTGATCTGCTTACTATAGCTGTCTCCCTCAAGTTGCCAACTGGTTATGCTGTAACTGGATTCTCAGACAATTATGATAATCTGTAGGCAGAAGTTTCTAGACAAACAGCAAGAATGATCCATCAGGAGAAGTTTTCAAATTCACCCTCTGATCACTTCTTCAAGGCAGCCTCTATCTGACTTAGGTTGAAGGACCTTTCCTTTATATTCTGATTAAACTGGCGCCTTTTTGAAGCTTCTTTCAAAAAATCTAAATATCTAAGGGTAGAAATTGAGTCATCTGTACCAGCAACACTTTATTTTAAGTGCCCATTAAGTAAGGCTAAAACTAATGCTGAATTAGAGTGGAACTCTCTTAGAAGAACTTATCACATCCGTATGAATACTAAATGAATTTCTTATTCATTCAGTTCTATTGTATTAGTGTTATTGCAATGAATACTAAATGAATTCCTAACGATTGGACACTTAAAATAAAGTGTTACCCCTTTTCACTAGTCATCGAACTTTAAGGACACACTGTGCTTATTATATTATCTTTTTTCAAGGAAAAGATGGACTGAATGGCAAAACTGTATATTTCAAATGATTCAAAGACATAATTTATCCGACACAGCTAATGTACAGATGCAGCTTTTATATTAGAATTAATGCTACAGGAGGGGACCCTTATAGAGAGGATTTGTTACAGAAATAAAATCTATCGGTAACACTTTCATTGTTCCATCATTATGAACTCATTTGGTATTCACTGTAATAGCACCAATCATAATGAATTTGTTTGATATTCAAGTGCTTCACACATGCATTTACATAGGCTTTCTGCTGTATTTCAATATCCAATAAGCATTAGTTAACACAGCCTTTTTGATTAGAAATGGACCCATATTGTGTCACTAGAGTTTCCATTTAACTTATAAACAGCAAAAGGGCATTTGCTCCACACTATCTGCAAGATTCTGGAGTCATTTCTTTTTTTATGATTTTGAAAGACCTAACAGTGTTTCCTTTTTGTTGTTCAGTGGAAGGAATATTGCCTTTGCATTTTTATGCAAAAGAACTGAGTTCAGATCTCTGTTCATGGCTGGAATGTTCAGGAATGATTCCTCCTTTGAATGTAAGGGGCAGGTGAAGTGCTGGCATGCATATGATTTTCATGGACACATTGGAATCGTATACTATTTCTCAAACACAGTGTTGATCCACAGAGTTGTGAGTGACATACAAATAGCTTGACCTGACACACTGTGACAGGAGAAATCTGGGGCAAAGCTGCAGGATCAAGGCAGGGGAAGAGGAGTGGCAAGACTCAGTAAGAGAGGCGTAAAAGCAGACTAGGAAGAAAAGATCATAGAGGAGTTTAAGACAAGAGTATTGTCTCAAAGAAGTGGTATACCAGCAGATGAAGGCTAAGCAGAAATTTCGGCCCAAGGAAACCTAAATCGGTTTAAAGTAGCCTGGTAGGAAGCAAATGCTCCATGTGTTCTGTCTCAAGTCAACACCTGATATGAAGAAAGATCAGAACTCAGTGTTAGAGCATTATGTTCTGAATGTAGTAGGTCTCTGGTTGAAATCCTTTGAATTTCTAGTTAAAATGATCTGAAAAGAAGCAATGAGAAATGCCTACATAAGGCCATTGATGTTAGTTGTTATTGCTGTTGTCATCATCGTCATTATCTATACTCTGACTTTCTCCAAAAAATATGGGGAAAAGGTGAGCAATACACACGACCAAATAATAAGACCTCTGCTCCCACAGAATGATTAAATATCAAAAATGCATTAAGTGCATGGGAGGTACCACTATGTATGGTTTTCTACTATGGACTTTATCACACAGGGGCCAGTTCTGTCTTTAAAGAGATAATAAAGCACAAATAAACCATCCCGAAAATAAAACAAAAGTAGTGTTTAATTGCACAAATGAAAATCACATGCAATTAGAATAAAAGCATAACACAAAAAGTGGGGGAAAAATCTGCTTTTGTGTTTCATAGAAAAGGGAACAAATTCCATACATGAAGGAGAAATGGTATACTCGCACATGCACAGAGGGACTCATAGTTAGTGCATCACAGGGACCTTCATTGCTTCTTCTTTGTGTTCCCATGTTATTTCGCCATTACAATATTTCCTATTCTCAACAGTTGTATTTTTTACTTTATGAGAATGGATACAATTTTGTTGTTGATGCTGCAGTTAATTACAAGGAAGTAAAAGCGGCCTCACAGAACCATGGGAAAACTGGGAAATTGAGTGAAAGGAGGATTACTGCGTGAATAAACCGTATTTGACTTTCACAGTAGAGTAAATGTGCAATTACAGTAACATTGCAAATGCATTTTTGCTAAAATCCCAAAAGTATAAAGATCCAGGATAACACCACTTTCTGACCACTTTAATGACGGGTTTTACACAACATCATGTGAAATCATTGCATGTAATTTTTTTCTGGATTTATATGGGATATAAACTATAGATTCTCCCCATGTGATAAAGTCTTATCTTAGATTTGGATGCTTCCATCTGTAAGTATCTCCTTGCATTTTTTTTCCAATCCAAGAGAGATTAAATTAAGACATGCTAGGACAAACACAGTCAGCAAAAGCTATGCTATAACGTGCAGAGGGGGAAGGAATGAGGTATAGGCACTTATCACAAAAGTTCCGGTTTCCCTAGCACCTGGGATAAAGATTTTGGGTAAAATTAGATGTTAAGGGAATGGCGTATTCCCTACTAGTAAACTGTTTTTCCTCCCACAGTGGGATCTCATCAGAGATAAGCACAGCAGCACTTAGACATGCAAATTCTGCATTTACTTTCCAGTGAAAAAGCATGGCTGTGTTTCCATAGCCTGGTGCAGAATGATTACATCATCCATTAAGACCTCCAGAGGACCCTGCCAGAATTCAAAAGATGATGTCATAATTTTGTTCTGGCTATAAGGACATAGCCAGACACTTCTCAGTCCTCCAGATGTTGACTGTACTGTTGTACTGGAGGACTTAGAAATTCCTAGACAGGTTTTTCTGCAGGTAAAATAAACTGTTTTTTTTTCTCTTTAATTTGCAGTGTTTCCACTTTCACATGTGCCACATCCAGTGGATGTGGAGGGCCAGGGTTTTTTTTGCCTTCTTTCCCCTTCCCCCACATCTGTTTTTCTAGCTCTTTTTTCTTTGCCACCCTGCCCAGGAAAATCATGAAGTCACAATTATAGGGCTGATGTAGACCGACCTAAAGGGCCAGCCTAGGGGTGGAGTTGGGGCAGGGTGACCACACACTGGCTGCCCCAACTCCACCCTGATTCCACCCCAATGCTATGCACCCAATTGCACAGCGCATGGCATCAGGGTGCCCCATTGGCACAGCATACAGATACCCTGCGCCACAGGGGCACAAAAGAGCCACGACGGTGGCTCTAGGGGCGGCTTTTTGCAGCCCCAAAAAGGAGCAACATTTACCCCCCCCCCTTTTTTTTTGGGGAGCAGCAAAAAGCTGGATGGGGCCATGGCATGTGGTTGCCACAACCCCAATCCAGCGCTCCCAGGGGCGGCACAGAGCCACCCCTTGCAGGCCATGAGTATCGGCCCATAGTTAGTATCTCAGTAAGCTTCTAGCATTTTAAAGGTATACGCTTATCAGCTTCCTTATTCTTCTCTCCCCAAAATGGTAGTCAGTGAGAAGCACTGGTTAATGCAAGTACTGCATTAAAATCCCTTTAGAAAATGTTCATTTTGGCTTGGTTGGCTTCTTTGTCAGGATTGCAGCTCCCATGTCTTAAAACTATCACTTACAAAGTGTTGAAAACAAGCAGAGGAAAGTATGGGCTCCCCCCACCTCAATAAAAATCCCATTTAGTCTCATGGCCCGAATCCTATTGGCTAGTTCCAGCTAACATAGACTCATTGATACAATTTTTGAATAATGATTCTGCATACAGGTAAATCCAATTGATTCAGTAGGTCTACTCTAATGGGCACTAACAGTAGATTTTAGGCTCATGTATTTCAGGATTTAGCAAACTTCTCTGGTTGGAATATGACCTTGCATTCTTAGAAGCAGTGCTTTCAAAGGAATTAAGAACAGAGTTTGGAAAAATGTATGAGTTTTTCTTTAATATAAAGTTCTGAAAAGTTTTCTCATCTTTTTAGATCAATGCATCTTTACCTAGATGCCATGTTGTGAATAATTACAGTTGAAACAATAACAAAGCAGTCCCTTTGCTTGGGCTTTTAAACCTGAAGACACAACACAAAAGGGGAAGAAAAAAAAAGGTTTGGAATCAGGAGAAAAAAGGAAACTCAAACACTAGATTTTAGTGTTATTTAAAAAAAAAAACAGAAAAGAATGAAATTACAATAAAATGAAAACACTTATAATTTTATATAGAAATTCACAAAATTCAGTTCCGCATGCATCCCAGCCATAAGAGCTCATGAAATGTTATTTTGGGAAGAATTTCAGTAACTTCATGTTTTGTATTTGAAAGAAAAAGGTGCTGGGAACTTAAACTGTTCAGCCTATCAGGAGTTCATAATGAAAATGAATGTTCATTTTCCCCTTTTAAAAGTGTCTCTAGCTAAATGATACTGACGCTTTCAATTTTTAACATCATAATCAATAAAGGATGCTTATGCACACTTTGCAAAACCATTGGTTTAGAAGTTTGGGGGAAAAAAAATATGCATATGGCTGCAGCTTGCTGACTGGAAGCGCTTGCACTAAATCTTCCGAGTTAAAGTTTTACTGGTGTGTTATGAGTAAAAATGCCTTGTCAGCCATCTGCCAGTTTTTCTCCTAACATCCATATTTTCAACCCTTGCTAAACATTGGGAGCACTTGGCCACAAGAGGCCGGCTCTACAATTAAACAGCTGCATTCTGCTGCAGAAGCAAGGGCATGTCAAAATAGAACTGTCTGTTATTAATTTTAAAAGTCCATAAAGGAAAGGTATGACCCTGTCAAGGTGATGGACTGGCAGTTAAACGTATTATAAACTGTTAACTCTCTGTGACAAAAAAGAGAGAGAGAAGAAACAACAACAAAAAAGAGGAGACATGGGAAACAACCCCCCCCCCCAGCTCTAAACCAACAAAGCAGAAATATAACTAATCATAGTGAATTAATCAATCACCCATCCCACTGATCCGAAAAGGTTGCAAGGTTTTTGTTATGTCAGATTAGCTTTTTCTCTTCTTCTCCTTTGTGATCAGAGAATCTATTTGCAAACCTGCATTTAAATATATATATATATATATATATATATATATGTTGAATTCAGTTCATTAGCTCTTTAACTTAAAATCAGAGGGCAAAAGCCTTGGGCCTTCTTCCCACTATGATTTTAAGCAAACTGCAGATTGGGCTATATGACCATAATTCCCACTTGAAACCCGTTCCGATACTATTGAGCTCGGTTATAATTGTGATGAAGCAGTTGCCTGACACTATTTCTTTGGTGGTTCTTTTGAAAAGAATTGATTCCAAAGTGTGTTCAACAAATGAGAATGATGGATCTGAATCGGATCATACTGGAGGTGAGGGACTAATGGCAGAGGGGTATTTACCATCCCGACTCAGTTTTTGGGAGATCCACCATTTCCTCCACCCCTCTCAGTGCTGCCTTTGTGCTTGTGTAACCTATGGGTGCATTATCTATCTATCTATCTATACATTAGGCCTAAGCAGACTGCCAGAAATAGTGCACATTAAATTGAGGCACTGCCCTGGCTCAGTGCTAGGGAATCATAGGAACTGTATTTTTTTCTGGGACATTGAGCCTTCTCTGTCAGAGAGCTCTGGTGCCACAATAAATTACAGTTCCCATGATTCCCTAGCACTGAGCCAGGGCAGTGCCTCAATTTAATGTGCACTATTTCTGGCAGTCTACTTAGGCCCTGAATTGCTGAATATATGATCCATTGTTTTTGTAACTTGGCAGCACGCTGGGTGATCGGGCCAATGGCAACTCAGTGAGACAAGTAGTTGCAAAACCAATGGATCAAATCTATCCGTTTTTTAAAAACAATTTAGTTCCCAAGCCAGGCTGCTCAAAGGGGAAATGGTGTACTTTTGAGCAGCCAGACACTGGATGCAGATGGTGCAAAGTGCTGTCTTGGAGCCAGAGAAGGGGAGGGGCAGCCGGACAGCGGGCACCCCAACCCCTTCTCGAGGATGTCATCGGAGCGCTCTCCATTGCACATGGGGAGCACTCTGATGACGTCTGTCCGGCTCAGTGTCCAGACACGCTGAGCCAGAAGAAGCACGGAAGAGGTGCCCGGCACCTCTGCTGGTACCCCTTTTGACTCCTCTGAAAAGGAGCGCTATTAAGGATGGATTGAGGCCAAGGCATGGAGCAGCCTCAGTCCCAATCCGCAGCTTCCCAGGGTGGCCCATGGACACCCGTCTGTAGAAGTCCAAAGTCACCCCCCTCTGGCCTCATCCTCACCGTGTTGCCACTTGATGCATAGATGATTGACATGCATTTTGGAGTGGTGCAAACTAGTGGGGATGACAATCATGCCACAAAAGAAGTGATTACAAGGGAATGACGGACCTTTTGGAATCGATTCACTGACACAGAGCAAAGGTGAATTGCAAACTGGTTTAAATGTAAGTAGGAATGAGGCCTTGGCTGGTATCTAGTATCAGCCTAAAGTAAAACAGTGTTCCTCTACAAAAGATGCAGTTTAACAGACCATTCTAATAGCAGATAGCAAACATGAAATACAGAGGTATTATTTCACTGAAGCGTGAATGCACAGAGATAAGAATTTGTTTGCACACTCAACCCAAAGTCCATTGAGTTTCTCAGTTTGCTCCCAAAGACAGCTAGGCCAATGGCCTTTGCACCACACAAGGATGATAGCTTTCTTATAGGTAGACTGCTCCTATACATGCAGATTCTGTTAAGCTATCACAACTGATAGCATCTAAGGAAGAGAAATAAACTTCTGCTAAGTAAGAAAAACTTCTGTTAAACTTCAGTCTACTCCAGCCCCTGTACAAGGTCTAGTTGAGAAAAAAATCAAAGTTTTCTTTGTAAGTTATATAAAAGTACTTCTACTCATGAATATGTTTGCATAATCAACATAGGCCCATCATATTGAAGAAAGGTAAGAAAAGAGAGAGGATTACATAGTATCCGGAAAGTTGGAACATCTCATGTAGAAAGATGCTTATCATACATGTTTCATGGAAGACAGGCAGGGAGACAGATGTGAGAACAGATGAGACTCCAACAAAGGAAGAAGCTATGAAATACAGGAAGAGATTGGGTGTGAATAAACATACACCTAACCATAAACATGCTGTGCCTAAAACTCCAAGAGAGTGGCATGCAATCTAACAACTAGTGAGTATAGGGTTGTTGTTGTTAGCTAACAACAACAACAACAACGGAAGTGCTTCATGTTCACACAGGGCTGCTTTTGTCATAAGTCAGAGTGAGAGGATTGCCTGAAGTGGCAGGGAGAGAAATTATTAGAGCCTCCCAGATGTTTCTCCTGAACTCTACCTCTCTTCCTTTTTGCCACATAAATTGTCCTGGCTCCCTATTTTAGCATTCTCCCACTGAAGACGTTGAAGAAAGATTGAGTTGCCAGCCCAGTCAGGTTCTATATGGGGAGAGAGGACCATTTTGTCCCTTGCCTGAGGCAGTAAAACATCTGGACCTACTTCACACTTGTATAGATCACATTGCTTCCCACCAACCACATCATCAAGACACACAACAGAGCAAAAGACAACATACCACAAGGCACAGTCAACACTTGAACCAGGTGGTATTCCTCATAAATATGAAGATAACAAAAAGTTATAGTTACATTAAACATTATTTTTTAAAAGTGACTCCTACGAATGAAGATGCCTCTAGTTAAATTACAGTCATGAACATATTCCTTTGTGATTGGGGAAAGGAATTAATCACAATTTTGATCAACATTAAAATAATTAGACTTGTTTTAGTTGAACCATTGTTCCTCATTGTTGTTCTGACTAGCTACTCTGCTCATGCAGTGAAGATCAACCCTACCATTAGTCTGTGTGAGGAAGCCACTTCTAGCAACACATTTTAGGTTTCAGAAAAGACATTTTAACTATTTAACTGCATATTATTTTATTTTTATTGACAGGTATATGGAGATATATTAAATGATGTTTAAAATACTTCCCTACATACTTGACAATAACACCAGTGGCATCATTAGGGGGGTGCAGGGGTGCGGACCACACCAGGATAATGTCCTAAGGTGGACTAATTCCATTGCTCCTCAAACATCTGCCTTTGCACAGAAATGTGTTGGGGTGTTCACCTGTGTTCCTTTAAAATGCTGAAAAGATGTTATGAGTGGGGTGATGCTTAGAGCAGGGGTACCCAAACTATGGCCCGCAGGCCAGACCCGGCCCATCGAGGCCTTCCTACTGGCCCACAGCCGGTCCTGCCACTGCTGCCGTGCCCCTGCCACTCGCGCCCACCACTGGATGTCATTTTGTCTTCCAAAATGGCATCTGGAGTCATGTGCATGCGCCCAGCGTTGTGCACGCATGTGCACTACTTGGGTGCCATTTTGTCTTCCAAAATGGCACCCGGAGTCATGTGCATGTGCACGTACACCTCTGGCCTCCCAGAAGATCTGGGGGCCAGCGAACCGGCCCCCGGATCAAAAAGTCCGGGGACCCCTGGCTTAGAGGAAGGAGAAAGGATAGGCCCCAGATTTTCAAATCCCTTGGCTTTGGAACAAGGAATTCTATGAATGGTAATCAAGAGAAAGGAAATTTGTCCAACCTTTCATGCTAATACATAACAACATGCTTCCAATAATCTCTCCCTCTAATACCAAGGTCTGATGATTTGGGGTTCATAGGACTGAAAGCAATGGGAGCCACTGAGAAAGTAGAAAGTACCAGTATGTTCTAATGTACTGAGTTCAAAACATGAAAACAAAATGAAAATAAAAGGGCACAAACACTGCTTTTTCCAAATAAGAACAGTGGTGAGTGTTGACAATACTTAGGGGCTTCCACGAGAATACCTGATATCAGGAAAAACCAAAATAAAAAGGTGAGAAAATAGGAAGAGAGATGGAAGGGGAAGTGGGTAATTTAGAGCTCTTTCTATCATATAATCTTCTGAAGGAGGACACAACTGGGTGACTGGAAAAGGCTTCTTTTAGGATTGGTGTGGGAAACTGTTCTCCTTATCCTTAACTATTTCAGAGAAGGCTGATAGGAGATGTAGTCCAATGGCAAGATCAAAAATGACTCATGCTTGTTTTAGGATGTAAGAATTTATGCCCATATATAATTGCTGGCTCCATTCCTTTGAAAAGCCCTCCGCAGGTACATTACTGGAAATCAGCAGGAAAAAGAAAAGAACCATACTCTGTGGAAGGGCTTCAAACAAAACAAAACACCACCTATAACATTTATCTCATCCCCAAGTGTGCTTCTGTTCTCATTACAATGACAATTTCTTAATCTTTGCAAAGTGTCTTACAATTGTGACACAGCAAGTAATGCTTAGAAACTTAGAAATCCGATGTTCCTCTCTGCCTAAGCTTTTGAAATTATTTTTTTTAAAAAAAAGCCAAGCTTGAAACATCAAAACAAATCAGAGCCTGAGTGAACACCAGCATGATACCCAGTGGGAATAGGGATTCATTTTGAGAGGCAGGCAAGATCCCATGGCAAATAAGAAAGGAGATATGTCTGCATCCATTGATGAGTTCTCTTTTCAAGAAATATTCATCAAGGAGCACTCTTGCTCCTTAAAGACTTCGAGTCTTTGAGGCAGAAGGGCTACCTTTATCTCAGGTTGGTCCATGGGTTTTCTCTCTCTCTCTCTCTCTCTGTGGTCTTGCATACCTCTATCAGACCCCTTAATGCCCCCCAAAGCTTTTGCAACCACCAAATTTGGAATTTTAATTTGGTGGACTAGGCTAATACTCTCTGGCAGACAATTCCATACCCCTTTAAAAACTATTCTATAGTTTGGATCCATAGGAGTTAAAGTGGTAGCATAGGATTTAAAAATGCCACTCAACCATGAAAATAAGAATCAGCTCAAAATTGTTGGAATTGAAAATAAAGTTATTTCCAGTTTTATTGTTGAGGTGTTAGCCATGCCACAAGGGGCACATTTTGCTCCTACAGTCTTTACATTTGCCCAACCATGTGAAGGATCTAGAGGCCACCCACTCCGAACATACCACTGAAATTCCAGTGCATGAAAAAAAAAAAAAAAAAACTTCCTTGGATTAAACCTCCCTTTATTTCCCAACCAACATGGTCCATTGCTGGCTGTAGAACTTGGAGGACTGTAGTAGTCCAAAAAAAAAAAAAAAAACCTTCCCTAAGCTCTGGAAATTTCACCTATTGGTCTTGATGAAACAGCAAAAGGGCATGAGGCACCTGAAAAAGGAACATCTTTATTGGACCATAAATGTCTGTAGATGTTTTATTTAGGAGGAGGAGTCATTTTGTTACTGCTCACATTAAACACATGCAAGTCAGGAAACCTTACCAATCTGCTGCAGTTTTTTAAAGTGTGAAAAATATCAAAGATATTATGTAAAAGCATATTCACACGTAACAGGGCCAGATGAAGACCTTTAGGGGCCCTAAGAACTTAAAAGATTTGGGTGCCCCCATATATATCACAATCATGTGAGCCTTGGTGGATTGTGTGGCAGGTTACCACTTACCAGATTCCAAGCCTGAACTCTCCCTTGACACCAAGATAACTATAAACTGAGCTGTCATACCTTGGCCATATCATGAGAACGCATGACTCATTAGAAAAGACAATGACGCTAGGAAAGGTAGAAGGCAGTAGAAAGAGAGGAAGACCACATACCATATGACTGGACTCAATCAAAGATGTCACGGGCCTGCATCTACAAGGAGGATAGAGGGAGCTTGGAGATTTCTCATCCACAGGGTCTCCATGAATCGGGATCAACTCGAAGGCAGCTAACTATCACAAATGTTGTTGTATTCCCAAGATTAATGCATATCATTTACCTCTATTATTACCATATTATTATTATTATTATTATTATTATTATTATTATTATTATTTGTATTTTTTTTTTCATTTATTGTGGAAGCCTATTTTTTGGGGAACCTGGTTCAGCTGCACTATTTGCAGTTTCACACCATATGCTCCATGGTAAATCTGGCAATGGAAAATTCCTGTGGTGCCCCCTTTCCTTGATGCGCTAATCACATGCTTATTTTGCTTAATGGTTAATCCAGCCCTAACATGTCAGGAAATGTGCCTTTATTGTCTATTTATTACAAGTTGCAGAATTCAGTGCAGAACTGCAAGGGATCAATTCTTTTGGTTAGCTGTTTGTTTCTTTGGTTTGCATCGTGGAAAAAATCCAGCCCTCTCCTGTGTTAATTCCTCCAGGGGATGTTGCTCACTTCCCCAGAGAGTCATGCTGTCAAGAGGTATAGTCCCATCTAACCAGTGTGCAACATAGTCTGCCTTGTAAATCTGTCAGGGTTGGCTTTGGAGCTACCCAGATGAGTAGGTGGAAAGATAAGAGTGTAGACAGATCTGGGTAAGGAAATCTCTCTCTTTCACATTGTCTCATTTTCCTTCATCATCACCAGCTGCATCCATATTGCAGAAATAAACCAGCTTGACACCACTTTAACTGTCTGGCTCAATGCTATGGAGTTCTGGGAATTGTAGTTTGCTGTGGCACCAGAGCTCTCTGACAGGAGGCTGAATATTGCACAAAACTACAATTCCCAGAACGTCATAACACTGAGCCATGCCGACTAAAGTGGTGTCAAACTGGATTATTTCTGCAGTGCAAATGCAGCCACCACCATCTGCTGCTTCTCCTTCTCCTTGGCTACCTTCTTGTTCGGAACCCCCAGCCTCTGTTTGATTCTCTGCTTCAACCACTTCTTTTGCAAAAATAAATAATTGCTGCATTAGACCCATTCTCTGATCCCCTCCTCCTTCTTTCCCCTTGCAAGGCTACAGCCAAGAAGCAGTTAAAATTATTAGGTAGGGAATTCCATCCAGCTATTAATGTCCTGCAATTCATCTCCAGCTCTGGCCTGTGTGGCTCGGCCCCCACCCTGCTTCAAGTGCCGTTCTGTTTTTTAAAGCAGTTTTGAAGGAATGCTCTCCAGTGGACTGCAGCCTGTCACTGTTCCCCGTCATGTGTCCGATAATTAAAATCTGACTGATTTATGGACTGGCATCAACCATCACAGCTCAAGAGTCAGATGATGTTCATCCTTCCCAAGGCTAAATTTACTTGGTGAAATGGGGCCGCTGGCTTCCAGGCTAAGCTGTCATTCAGCTGCCGTGGAAACCATAAAGATAGCTAACAGAGCCCCAGCCAGCAGCCCTTAAGTTTATTTTATTCTAATATTTATTGCCACCCAGAAAATGAACATAATACAGACAAGTTAGTGAGCGCACTGCACCAGTGATTTGTGAGGCCGCCAGTGCCGCAAGAGCAAAACAAGCCTCACTGTATTAAAATAAAATAGAACACTCGTTTTTTCTTTCTTCCCCCCACCTCAAAAAGTAGGATTTTGAGGAAGGGGGTTGCACAGCTGGAGCAAGTAGACAGGAGATGAATACCGTCCTATGGTTAACATCTTTCATCAATGGGGGGGGGGGGGGTTAAAATTTTGAAAAGAGAGAAGAAATGCCAACGATGGAAGAGGGTGGGGGGAAACTTATTGAAAATGGCAGCTTGCAATTCCTCAGGGTCACAGACCCAGTAGCAGTGATGGAACAGGACTGTTTAAAAATGATTTAAATGGCAGCAAACAAGACCGGAGGCTTAGAGGATCACTCTCATGTAGCCTTGAGGGATACATCCAACTTATCCTCTGCCTCCAACTTTGGCTGCATCCACACTGCAGAAAGAATCTGGTTTGACACCACTTTAACTGCCATGGCAGAGCTCTGGTACCACAACAAACTACAGTTCCCAGAATTCCACAGTATTATGCCATGACAATTAAAGTGGTGTCAAATCAGATTCTTCCTGCAGTGCAGATGCAGCCCAAGTATCTCCTTCCCCCTTCAGACTAGGGATTTGCCAGTGACTTGGGGGGGTTGCAGACTGCCAGAAATAGTGCAAATTGAGTCCACTGTAAGGGTTAGGGTTAGTGCTAGGGAGTCATGGGAATTGTTTTTTTTTTTTTTTGGTTTTTTTTTTGTTTTTTTTTTTTGTTTTTTGTTTTTTTTCTGAGACATTGAGCCTTCTTTATCAGAGAGCTCTGGTGTCACAATAAAATATAGTTCCCATGATTCCCTAACCCTAACCCTAACCCTAAAAGTGGACTCAATTTGCACTATTTCTGGCAGTCTGCAACCCCCCTAAGCTTTACAGGCCCCAAAGCTCCACTACAGGTCTTCACCTTTTCTCTGCTTCAAGGAGATCATATGCGCTGTTAATTGTACCTTCCGACTGTCTCGATTTGGCAAGCACTGTCACAAGGAATCTGTCATCCTGCTTTTCAGCTGCTTTTCAAATGTCCCATTTTTTTCTCTCCTCCTCCCACTTTGTCCCTTTGTTCTTCAGTTACTTCAGTTGCAGCAGACTGTGTTCAAAGTGCCACAGTAGTTTGCACTGAATTTAAGTGAAAGATGAGAAAAAGAGGGTGGGATTTGGCATTCCCACTAGGGGCAAGGAAAAAAAATGAATTGGTGCAGCCTCTAGTCCTAGTTTCTCTCTCTGCTTTCCACTTTTCCTTTCATCCTTGGCATACTCCAGTCACTGCAAACTGAATTCAAAGTGCAGAAGTTGTTTGCACTCAATTCAATGTGGGATAAGAGAAGAGAAGAGGGGGCAGGATGGAGTATTGCACTTGCCTGTAGATTCAGGCAAAAGAAAACTTCTACTGCCTCTCCTAGTTTGTCTGGTCTTCCTCATTCATAACTTTTGCCACTTTGACCCCACTCTGATATTGCTTGGCCACACATGACCTGGTCTTCATCTTGGAGGGTATGCAGTCTTGCCCTTGGATTCTATTACCATCACCGCCTCAATTTCCTGAAGTGTGCAAACAACAACAAAGAAATGTTATAAATATACATATTGGTACTGAGACGGTGGGCCACATCTTGCCCAGTATTATCAGCTCAGACTGGCAGAAGCTGCCCGGTGTTTCAGGCAGAATTCTACCCTTGTCCTACATGGAGATCCCTAATATTATGAAGTAGTATCCCACGCAAATACTAATTGACCCTCAATGGTGTAGAGGAGGCAGGTTCCCAGTGTCAAGACCTTGGCACTTTTTTTGGCACCAAGGTCTATAAAACAATTGCCCCCAACTCCCATTGTCATCTGAGTTTGAGTACATTCTAATAGTAATTGAGGGGGGGGGGGTGGTGGTTTCCCCCTAGCAACTATGTATTATCTCAAGATGATGATAATGATGATGATGATGATGATGATGATGATGATGATGATGATGATGATGATTTTATCTTGCCCCTCTGTGCAATGCAACCGAGGTGGCTTACAACATTAAAATATGCATTCTGTATCCCACAATCCCACTCCCTTAAAATACTATTACATATATTTCTGTTATAATCCAAAGTATCAGGGGGTCACTTGGTCTTCAGTGGGCAAGACCAGACAGCTTTCCAAAAGACCCCTTCCATGTAGAAATAGAAACTGACACAAATAGCTCAATACAATGTTTTGTGTCCAGTGTTTTGGAGTTTTCTTAGAGGTGTCTTTTTGGAAGCTGTCAGGATGAGGACTTGCCCTTCAAAATTTACCGCCACACTACTTTCAACTCAGCTTAGCTTCTGAAATCAGACAACATCTGACATGTTCACGGTGGTATGCTAGTTGACAATACCAGGTTTATTGAAATTATACTGGTTCCACATGTCTTGCCTAAATAGGAATGGGAGCATTTGCCGTAATTTTTGCTTTATCTACAATTAACCACAATGTAAGGATATGTGAAACCTACCCTCAGAAATCTCACTAAGTATTGCACAACTCTTTTAACTTCCTTCAAAGGGAAGTTGTGCCCAAGAGACACATCCAAACTTGTCTCACATTTCACTGCTAGCAAAATGCAATGGCTATTCTACCTCCTATTTCTCATTGTGCTCTATTCCTAACTACTGTTCATATCAAGACACATAAATAAAGGCAAACCTTAAACACATCTTGACTGGTGAGACATTCAAAATGTTTTTCTCTTAGATGGACAAGATTAGTCACACACAATATTTACTGTACTAAGCAAAATAGTTATAACATCGTATATACTTCCTTGAACAAACATACTGACAGTTCTTCACTGGAGGGATGGTGAGAAGCAACTGTGAAAGCATGACACACACACACACACAAAAACACTTTTAAATAAATACGGGAGGCTTCCATGAACCTCTAGCTTGCCCTCAAAGGGTTCTTGGACTTTGAGCCAATGCATAACTGACTCAGGGGTGTGTGGAACATGGTCTGCAGCTGAAGGTCCAGATACTGGCAGCTTGGAGTGACTGGAAAGCAATAGAGCCATCAGCTGCTCAGTGGTCAGGACTTAGGGTATGTAACCCCAATTCATATAGGCAGACATATGCACATAAAAGAAATGCTCCTCTCTTATTTTTGAGTTTCCTTGAAACCCTAATGGAACTGATAGGCAGAGGGAGCATAGATTTTCTCTGCAACAATATATTGTTATGCTAAAGGTATTCCCCATTGACAAGGTGGTCAAGTCATGTCCGACCATAGGGAGCAGTGCTTATCTCCGTTACTAAGCCAAAGAGCCAGCATTGTCAGAGATTCTGTGATCATGTGCTATCTATGTTGTAATGCATTAGAATGGGTTGGATGGGCAATTAAGACCTGTTAGCTTTTTAAAAGACCTTCTGGTGGAGAGAAAATGGCTATTGCTGTCTTGATGATATTGGTTAATACAACTGCCTAGATTTTTCTTTTCTTGGTTTGAAGCAGTGAGGACTTTCATCATGAGTGCTGTAGTTCAGAATTGACTACACCAGTGGTTCCTACAACATACTAACTTTCCCTCCACATGCCCATTGGTCATTATAATGATGACTTTAGAGCTAGTCATATCTAAACAACTGTCTGTGTACAGCGTGTCAAAAAGTACATTCTGGCTGAGACTGTATAGAAAGAGAGAAGAGTAGAATGTTCCATTGGGTCCTTTGAGTTGACCAAGCCCAGATTCAATGACCTACAGTGTAGGACTCAGTTGAGAGGAAGCAAATGACTATTGTAATGGCTGGGCCCCCAATGCTCATCTTAAGTGTCCTCTCCCATTCTCCCATTCAGGGGTTCACCTTACGTTTAGCAAAGTTTTCAGCATTATATAGTGGGCTTGCTGTATTGGTGGACTAACCATCCATGGATAGGCGCTCCCACCAATTGTACTGTCCCATATTAATCACTGACATGAGCACGTGCATGTTGCCACCCCTTGACTAATACAGGCTTGAACTTCCACATTTTTCCCATCCACACAAGGGCAAATGAGAAAGGCTCAGTGTATAATAAAGTCTTGTTCCACCTGAAGGATAGCCACCAGGTGACAAATTATCCATAAACCACAATTAATGAAACAAGTTGCCTTTTGCATTGGAGCAAGGACTGAACTGATGAAACTACAGGCTTTCATGGTATGTTCTCCAGTACTGATTCTCATGGCATTATAAGATACTTTACACTATATCAGAGCCTGGAAAAGTTGCTTGGGCAATGGCCTGTTGGCTGAGAAATTGCAATCCACTCCCCACATAATTTTTTCCAAGCTCCAGACAGATTATTAATCCATCATGCCAATTTAGTTGAGTCTGAGTCTGAGTCTGAGTCTGAGTCTGAGTCTGAGTCTGAGTCTGAATCTGAGTTGTTCTCCAGGTCTCAGACATAGGTCTTTCCTCTCACTTATCTTTGGAAGATGTCAGAGATGGAGCAGAGACTTTATGAATGCAAAATATGCATTCTTTCACTAAACAGTTCGTGACCCTGATTGGTGCCAAGATGGCCATATTGGAGTTGTGCTCGAGCTACCTGGCTTCAAATCCTTAATCCCTGGGTAACTTTTTTATTCTAACTGATATCATAGCCAATATGCATTGGCTCAAACTTTGAAACATGAAGTATGGAGAAGCGGAAATGGGATGTAAAAAAATGGGAGGCATAGTTCAATGACAGAGCATTAAGGCTTCAATCCTGGTGTTTCCAGTTCAAAAGATTAGATAGAAAGTGACAGGAAAAATCTCTATCTGAAATCCTAAAGTGCCACTGCCAGTCAGAGTAGACAATACTGGGCCTGGTGGGCCAATGGTTTGACTCAATAGAAGGCAGCTTCCCATATCTTATCATTAATCAGAGAAGAACTGGAGTTATTATACAATACACACCACCCAAATGAGCATTTTGGCATAGACGGTATCACAAGACAGTTTCTTATCCTCACAAGAGAAGTGTGATGGCTTCGCTGAACTTCAGTGTAACAGTTATCCACCCACGTTATGCTACGTGTCTGAAACAAGCCATTTTAACTTGAAATCTTACTCTCGCCAAATGTTTGCATTTCCGAAGGCGCAGAGGAAGACATCAACTTGACAATAATGTATTTTCAGCAAAAGCCGTGCCTGCTATTCTGTCAGACATAATTTGTTTCCTAACCAATGATGCTATTTAATCAAAATTCACACCAGCTCTCTTTAAAAGCATTTAAGCAACTAAACAAGAAATAAACTTTGTGTGACAAAGGTTGTTGGGATTATTGCTGTCCTTCCTTCCTTCCTTCCTTCCTTCCTCCCTCCCTCCCTCCCTTCCTTTTCCTTTTTCATTAATTCAACTAATCAATCCTCTGCACCCCTCTCAATGAATTCTTAGCAACATTTGCCAAAATTTAAAAAAAGTTAATGTAGAACTTCAAAGCTAGAATTGTCTCTGATAATACTAAATTAATTCCTAATCTGTGAACCATAAAGAAGATGCATATTTGAGATGCAGGCCACATTGAGCCATATGGCTTCAGGGAGACAGTCTCTGTGATGTGTGTGATGCATCTTACTGTCCCTGGCATACACACCTGAGGTTCATGCCCCTTAATGTAATTGGACAGTTTTGTTTATGAAAATGGCCTGTTCTACCAAATGCTGAAGTCCTCACTTTGACAGATATATCACTTTTTCAATCTGAATGTATTTTGAAGCGAGCTGACACACGATCAAGTTCTCTTTTAATATCCCTTCAGCAAACCTGACACTTGTCCAGCAGGGTTTCTGTTGTATCCAACTGTCAGCTACCAATGTGGCATTATGGGAAAGTGAAAAGGGAAGGAAACAGCAAGCAATGAGTAATAGGAGGGAGAAATGTGCTTCAGATAGTCCCTTCTTAACTCCCCACCAAAGGAAGTATTTAGATTTGTAGTTCTTTTATAATCTCCCATAATGTAGGTTAACCCAGATTTCAATATTACCTAGTTCTAACTCTTTATTCCTTTCTTTGTTCGGCTGTCATTTATTGTTGTTGTTAACTGTCTTTGAACTAACCTCAACCCATGGCAACCGTATGTATGAGAGACCTCCAAGTCACCCTATCCTTAACTGCCTTGCTCATCTCCTGGAGACTTAGGGTTGTGGTTCTTTGACTGAATCTATCCATCTGGAATGCAGTCTTCTTCTTTTCTTATAATGCTTAGCATAATAACATTTTCTAGTGAGACCTTTCTTCTCATGATATGACCAAAATATGACCACCTTGGTTTAGTTATCTTTGCTTCCAGGGAGAGTTCAGGTCTGATCTGGACCCATCCTGGCCCCCTCCATTGGTCTTTTTAGTGATCCACGGTATTCTCAGCACCACATCTCAAATGAATCCCCCCCCCCATCAACTTTCTTCACTCTCCAGCTTTCACAACCTTATATAGAAATGGGAAATGCAATGGCATAGGTAATCTTAAATTTGGTATTTAATGACATATTTTTACACTTCAGGATCTTGTCTAGTTCTTGTCCAGCTGTCATACTAAACCATAGTGTTCTTTTATGACAGGCAAGAGTCCCTCAACCAAACATGATCTCCCCTCCCCTCCTCTCCCCTCTTATAGATGCAAGGAAGTGTTTGAAACCTTTCACATCTGTTCATGCCTAACTATGATGGCGTCTTGTGTCATTCAACCATGGCAGTCTGTGCGGGGAAAAAAGAACTGTGTTTTGCTGGAAGCAATCCAACTTCAGACTGTGCTTTAGGAAGCTGGCTTGTTTGAACAAACCCTAATGCATGTGAATCATAGTTTATGGGTCATATGACATGTTAAACTCTGATTAATGTAGAATGGAACAGAAGGCTTCCAGGCTCTTCCTGATAGCCACACTGCAGGGAGAGAGGTGAGGATGGACATGTGGGCAAACAGGGAAGCTGGGCTCATTGCCATCATACTAAGATCTAGTTGATCCAGCCTTGCCTTCTCCTTTCCTCCCTCCTTCCATTCCTCTCAAGCCAATCTCATTTTGACCTTCTGTTAGTCTTTTTCCTGATCCTTTCACTTAGGACTGCTGAGACTCTTCATCGGAGGACAAGGGACTAGGCGCCTGGACCACAGTAGAGAGCTAGTCCCATCTATCCTGGAAATGTCCATCCAGTCCATCCACACTGCACACTTTTAACAGTTTGATCCCACTTTAACTGACTTGGCTTCATGCTATGGAATTCCAGGATTTATTGAGATACTGGGAATTCTCTAATAAGCTCCCCTTAACTACAGAATTAGAGCTATGAAGCAGAGAATTCTAAATACTCAAGAAACTACTGATCCCAGGATTCCACAGGATGGAGGCATGACAGTTAAAGTGGTTCCAAGCTGCTATAATTGTACAGTGTGGATACAACCCAACTCTACAAGGAAACAGTACAAAGAAGAGTGTGGATTGACAGGCATGCTTTACCTTCTTCCAAAACCTTGCAGGGAATTTAGAACACAGCATTTGAATCATGTAGAACAACCAACTAAGGTGCCAAAATGTCTAGGGGCCCAGTTCGCCACACTAATGGAAATAATCCTAATGAAGGCTCCTAATAGTCATTAACTGTCACATATTCCCTGTCATGCTTCATAGAAGGTACCAGAAAGAAGTTTAAAGAGAAGACTATTTTCTTCTTTGGCAAGATGATTCAACCTACTTTCTATTTAAGCAAAATATATTGGGCAAAAAGACAAGGGCATCAATTTCCTTTAAATTTCATCCATCAAAGTCAAAGCGGGTTTCTTCTTTCTATATTATGTTCTTAATCTCTCCATGCTCTGAAGTTCATTTCTCCCACATTACTGGCCTCGCTAGTTGCACCTGCATGTCTGGCTTATTTCAAAAGGGCTCAGTGCAGACAACATAATGAAGCTCTGCCGGCCAGTTTTTTTTCTTTCTTTAATAGCAGAGACAAAATTGTTAGCTCTGGATAAACATCAAGAGAAGAAAATGTAGTACATGAAGTTCAAAAGAGCTCACTCGCTGACCAGAATTGCCTCTGATTTCTAATTAAAAATGTTGGGGGATTAGACCATTTGCCCCAAATTACTGGGTAGTTCTCCTAAACTGCTGGACAGTTCTCCCCATATACTGAAAGTCCACACAGCAGTGCCCACCCCATATTGTCTGCAAGTTATATGCTGAATTTTAAAATCCAGTTTAGCTTGCATGGTGTTAAACGCCATTCATTTCAGTTTTACAATTTTGCCATGCCCATCTACAGATACAACAGTAGGCAGGATCATCTTCTTTTCTCATCACACTCATCACATTCCTCATGTCCTAAATTTGTTTGCCCAATTTTTCGTGAAAGCAGGCTCTTAGACCTAATAAAAGACCATAAAACTAGTTTATAAGGCTTTTGGTTTTATGGGCACCAATCCCACAAAAAGTTGTATCCTTCCACTTTTGAGTATTTTCAGAATACCACTTCACAACTTATCTTCACAAAAGTCCAGGATGCCAAACAAAAATCAGAGCTGTTTTGATTAGGACTATTGGATCCTGGTGCTGGCTTCTCTTGACCCATTATAAGCCTCACACCTAATGCCATTCCTAGAGAAACTAAAAAAATAAACCCACTTTGAAAAGAAATGTTATGAGTTTTACAAGGTAAAGTTAAGTAGGTTAAAGAGGCTGGGTGCTCACAAGACAAAAAAATGGCATTGGTATATTTTCAAGGGTTTCCCACAACAGATGCT
Organism: Phrynosoma blainvillii; assembly: GCA_026167975.1. Lineage (NCBI taxonomy): Eukaryota > Metazoa > Chordata > Lepidosauria > Squamata > Phrynosomatidae > Phrynosoma > Phrynosoma blainvillii. The sequence goes on along the minus strand of JANUYF010000007.1, from coordinate 17,947,193 downwards.
GATTTTGTTCTCACATTGAGAATAGTTTTGTAATACAATTCAGCCAGTTCTTAGCTTCAAATTCTAGACAAATATCTCTGTTAGAATCACCACCAACTGTGATAGACTTTAAAGAACCTCTGAGTAGGATGGACAATGTTGTCAACTACAATTTTACAAAGGCTTTCCTTTTCTTCTTACTAAATCCATCCCATCCTTATTTCACATTATATTATGGGGCTTTTTTTTTTTAGTCCATATGAAAATTTGTATGTATTTTCATTTATATTAGAAAAACATAACATTTTGTATGCATTTTAAATGTATCTCTTTTACCAAGTGATTTTCAAAGTAAGTAATATTTTTTTCTCATAAATGCACCTTTTTAATGCTGAAATGTGCAATTATGTTATTTCTGGAAAATAATATATGTTTTTAATGCAATTTTTAAGAACTTTTTCATTTTATTTATTTCATTGTATTTTATTTTTCATATATCTTCATAGATTTTGGAGATGTATACATTTCAGTTAAAAAAAATTGTTTTGGTTTGAGAAGTGTAAATCTGAAGATATCCTTCCTTTAAAAAGCATGCCAACACATGCAACAATAAACCTATTATTTTCTAAGGCAGGGGTGAGACCTGTGTGGCCCATAGGATTCCCAGATCTCAGGTACTGGACCTGTAACTGGCCTTCAGTGCAAGAGGAAGGAGTGTTGGTGCAAGAGCACTGGCTAGAAAAATATGTGTATATTTTTTCCTCATTTGTTAGACTGTGTTTTTCTATCTCAATGGCATGCTCCCTGCAACTGTGATTGATGTTTAGTGTATCATGCTTCATGGCATCACCAGGGACTGACCCTTGGTCATCTTTGGTTCTGACTCTGAAAACTCTGGGCCTGGACTAGCCACGACCTGGCAAACATCAACTGCATGGGGGCCACAGGAGGATTTTGTGTGATCCTTGCCTTCAGATTCCCACAGAATAGCTGAAATGCAGCAATTCCCCCACCCCATCCCCAAAATTAGCCCAGCCACCCCCACCCACTTTTTAGACTTAAAATGACTTGTTGGGTACAAATGAACAGGGTGGGATCACCATGAAATAGCCAAACATTGCTTGGGTAAATGCCAGAAGCAATCACCTCTGGCTTTAGAAAATGGTGGCAGTGTGGTCTGGGCAGGGTCAGGAAATGCTGAAATTGACTTTGTGGATCTTGGTGCATGTCCATCACTGCTCTAAGGTGGTGTCATAAAAATGATGCTATGTAGGAAGGTTACACACTTCTATGCATATCTTTTGGTTCTTGTATAAACACATTAACTTTAGGCAAAGAAAAATGCCTAGGATTTTTATGCAGACTTCTGAAAACAAAATATTCAAAACTTGATGGAGAAATAGGATGGGAGAAACCTCTGCTCAAACAAAATAAGGAGGTTATAGAAAATGAAATAGACAGTTTGAGGGCCTCGGCAGACGACTAAAAGAGTCGTCTTCCGGGCAGGGAAGAGGAGGGGCAGCCGCACGAGCGGCGCCCCTTCCTCTCCCCGAGGTCGCCCCCAGAAGCGCCGGCCGTCGGCACGGCCGGCGCACCGGGGATGACCTCACGGCGCAGCGTCCACATGCGCTGCGCCGTTTGAGCCAGGGAAAGTGCGCCCGCCGCTTTTAGGGCGCACTTTCCCTTACATCTAAAAGGAGCGCCAATTTGGTGCTCCTTTTAGATGCGCTGCAGGAGCGCCGCGGTCCGGAGGCTGAACTCCGGCGGCGCTCCGACCCGCGGCGTCTCCGGGGCCTCCGTCTGCTGAGGCCCTTACTTGCCCATCCTTTCATCTAAGGTGCATTATAAAACCATGGGGTAATCCCAAGCAGTTTTTCCTTATGTGCTTCATAAATATTTGGCTTAAAACACTTGCATTTTGGATAACCACTTGGAACAGTCATGCTAGACCATTCAATTATGAGAAGAGAGATTTATTAGTATGAATTGAAGATAGGTTTGACCTAAAGAAAGCCTGGAAAAAGTATGGACCTTGAGATGTCATTAGCCTGCATCGTCTATCAGCCTTTGTCAGAATAGTGAATTGTGAGGGATGCTGTGAGTTGTTTAGAAACATCTAGAGGGCCACATGTTCCCCACCCTGATCTGAAGCTTTTCTAATAGTATATACTCAGGTTGCCTGAAGAAAGGAAGTACAGTGGGCCCTTATCAGCCGCTGAAGTTTGGTCCTAGGACCACACATGAATAACAAAATCCATAGATGCTAAAGTCCCATTAAATACAATGGCATAGCAAAAGGATGTCCCTTTTATAAAGTGGCAAAATGAAGGTTTTCTTTTTGGAATCTATACATTTTCAAAATATTTTCAAAATGTGGATGCTGGAATCCATGAATAAAAAATCTGTGGATATGGAGGGCTGAGTATATATGCCCATAACTTGTTTGAGATGAAAACACCACAATGTCTAGAAAGTAGAATCAGTTCAGGAGTGACAAGTTACCAAAAAGAGCCAAGTATTCAACTCAGTGATAGATTGCTGCAATTGTTACATTATTAATTAAAAGTGTTTTGGTAGTAGCATTCTGATGCAACCCATTTGAACTTAATTAAACATAAATTCAGACTATAATCTAAGAGCCATAGACCACTCATAAAAAATGACTGTAAATAGGGAGTAGATTTTATGGAGCATAGAGACACGTGATTCATTTTTATTTTTTATTTTTTGAGCTCAAGAGCACACACACATGTGCACAGACACACAGCAATGGAAGGTTTGTGTTTCATCTCCCCTTTTTGCTTCCCACTCTTCAGCAAGTTAGGCAGACACTGAGAGATTGGCCTTTGACGAGTGTTTATGTTCATTCTGAATTACCTTCTTGTGAACCTTTGATTTATGGGCAATCTGTTAAATATTTGAATTGAGATCTGGGTACCTGAGCTAATCCATCTGAAAGAAATCATGTTCTCCTAATAGGCCAGGGGTTATGTCATGTCACCTTGCTTGTGTGAGAGAAAACATGTTGTTATCAAAGCAGGGAATTTGTTAACAATTTTGAGAATGTATGAGCAAAGGAAGAACTGAATTATTGACTCTTCACTTCGGTTTTGCTTCAGTATGTTGGCAAATACTTAGCGCTGCCTGACCTACCCTTGTTGGGACAGTGATCAGGCAGAAGCAGATAAAAGCAAAAGCAAAATGCCATTCAAAAGCTTTACCTTTAAAAAGCATGAGTTGCCATAATAGCAATGGCTCTATGGAGTGGGCTGTGCAAAGTTCACATACCCTCCAACTAATTTGGCAGGCACAGTCCTGGTTAATCCTCTGTCAGTTTGCTTTTTCAGCTGCTTTTGAAATGTCCGAGTTTCTCTCTCCTCCTTCCACTTTCCCCTTTTGTCCTCAGCTTACTCTAACTGCTGCAAGCTGGGCTCAAAGTGCAGACATTGTTTGTACTCAGGGAGGAGAGGAGAGGAAGGCAAGGGAGGTGGTAGAGCCTTTCTTGCAGGCTCAGGCAAAAGCAAATTGCTGAAGCCTCATCTAGCCTGTGAGTTCTTCTTCATTAATAGCGGTGCCATCTTGATCATGCTCTGATGTTACTTGGCCACATCCATCCTAATTTTCATCTGTGAAAGGTCAGAGGGTATGAGTGAAGCCTCCCACCTGTTGCTGAATTGCAGCTTCCATCAGCTACCATAGACAATGGTGAGAATACTAGGTGTTGCAGTCCAAAGAGATCTGGAGAACCATATTTTACCAGTTTCTAAAGAACAGTCATGATCAGGGAACCATCTAGTGAAGATGATTTTGCAAATAGAAATGGAAAAGCTTACCCACTTTATATTTCTGTTGCTATTTTTTTCTGCATTTCTTCCATGATAGTTCTTTACTGGATTTCCCCCCCTGCAAATATTTGTGTATTCCTAATGCTCAACTTGACTAACTGTGTGTGTGTGTGTGTGTGTGTGTGTGTGTGTGCATTCCATCTTATGTAGTCCAGATAACCAGATAAAATCAAACGTCCTATTCCGGTTACCCATGCCAGCTGAGATAAGTAGGTGAGTATAAAAGGCAGGGACTTTTCAAGTGTGGCACCAACATTTGGTTCCATCCAATATGCATTCCAATTAACTCCCTGCATGTACAATGATCTGCACACAGTACCACATCCATGTAATCAGGAGAGAGCCTCAGAGTAGGTCCTGTGTTGTTCCAGTTGAACATACAGGGATCTGATCCTGTTTATAAAATTCATGACTAGTTGTCATGTGTAATGGCAGTGAGCAATCTGCATGTCTCCAAGAAATATACTATTTCTCTCTCCACCCCCCCCCCAAGAATGTTATTTCAGTGTATGTTGGGGAAAGAAACAGGAAATGCTTTCAGATTTTAATTCCATTCCCTGAGAAAACAATATTTTTTTGCTGCTAGCAAATTTTGGCAGAATGCCAAAACAAAAGTCCAGGATGCCAAACAAAAATCAGAGCTGTTTTGATTAGGACTATTGGATCCTGGCGCTGGCTTCTCTTGACCCATTATAAGCCTCACACCTAATGCCATTCCTAGAGAAACTAAAAATAAATAAATAATCCACTTTGAAAAGAAATGTTATGAGTTTTACAAGGTAAAGTTAAGTAGGTTAAAGAGGCTGGATGCTCACAAGACACCCCCCCCCCAAAAAAAAATGGCATGTGCATATTTTCAAAAGCAAACAAATATTCATATGTAAAGGTTTTTAACCACTACAGTTGTTTTCCATGCATGGGTTACAGCATTCTTTTTTCTATTACATGCTCTAGTCTATCCTCTCTCTCAAGAGAATAGTTAAGATTAGAAGAGTGGCATGTAGTGGTTTAAAGAATCTGCAAAGTGAAGTAGTCTAGTGTGTAAGTGCATGTCAACACATTTAACCATAAGACACCTTAGCAACTTTCGTTAACCCAAGCAGATGTCAGATTGAGCTTTTAGGTTTATATTTCATAGTAGGGTGGCAATAAATTATACAAAGCATATTTTTCTACCCCCTAAATTTCAAATATAATGGAGTTTCTCTTTAAATTCTTACTCTCACTAAAATTGAATTGTTAATTAAGACAAATAAAAGCAAGTGGGGGGAGAGCAAAGCTATCAGTTTTACTTTCTTGACATTTTGATTATTATTATTGTTGTTGTTGTTATTATTATTATTATTATTATTATTATTTTAAAAAAGATGTCCATTTCTTTCTGTCCCAAATATGAAATTTGCTGTTTTTGAAAATAAAATCTTCAAAAATGAACTCAAATTAAGTTCTCTTACCATTGCATTATCCGGATTCAATAGGTATAATTGTTTTCATTATGGTGAGGACCATGTAGGACCCGCCTGTCTTGTAGGTATTAAAGATGAGAAACCTCTCTGGGAGAAAAAGAGAGGTAAGAAGCAAAATACACCACTTCTCTGGTTAAATGCATTGTGAATAAATAAAATGGTGTGGCTCACATAGCAATCATCTGGTGTGGCAGACCCTGGGCCAGCATCAGTTATGGGTCCTGTGAGATAATGAGACCTAATGTCTGTGCAAGGATTTCAGATCTTGATGCTGACAGGGATGTGATTCTTCTTTAAATCCATTCCAATGGTGGCGGGGGGGGGGGGGGTGAGGGAATGAACAATAGAATCTTAAGGAGTTAGAAGGAGCAGCAAGAGCAGCATCCAGTCCAGTTCCCTGCAATACAAGAAAACACAACTAAAGCACTCCCTAAAATGTCCATCGAATCTCAATGGAGACGAGTCCACCACTCACCCTAGAGCAAAAACATCTCCCCCCCCCCACAAAAAAACCCTCACATTTTTGTTGCCTCTTTTATTGGTCTATGACCATAAATAAAAAATCCTATCTTATCCTATCTATTTTTGTTACCCTATTGGAATTTCTGAAAGACCTTCAGGAGATCCTGGAGGATACCTGCATCACCATGATGCAGCTTTCAGAGCATTGCTGGATGCTCCTTTGTTGCACTCTATCCACTATATGCTGGCTGGTGGTGGGGCAACAAGGGATTAAAGTTTTAAGAGCTAGTGCACAACAATGGAGAAAACTTCTGGAATCTCACAGGGATCCACTGGAAGAAAATGACATTTTACATGCACTGGCTATCAGAACATAGCTGGTTGAGCCTCAGTTGTTTCTTGTCCTCCTCCAGCCATGCCATTGCTGAGTTGAAGGGGATAAGAAAACAGGGAGTCCAGAACTCTGGGCTTCTTGCTGCAGATTATTCCTGCCTGCCTTCATTGTTGGAGGATGACTAAGGATTGATTTCTCATCATGCCTTGAGCTTTGGCCAAGGTCCACCTGATCAGGATTCCCTGACACTTAGCATCCTTCTCGCTTTCACTGATATTCTCCCTAGTATCTTCAAATAATCTTTTCATCCCTAGCCACAAAGTTACCAATTGTCTGTCTTCTTTAATGTTCAGGGTCAGCCTTGCACATGCACGTTTGATCTCTAAGACTTGGTGTGTATGTATCTGTGTGGATTTACCCCCTTTTCAGTTGACTGGCTTTATCATTTTATTTGCTTTGCTTTGCATATACCCATTTTCTATGTGGGTGGTACTACTTTGCCTACAAAACAAAGAGCACAGGATGCCTGAGGTCAACAACATACATGCCCTTTACAAATCCATTCATGTGCAACATATCTGCACTATCCATCAGCATATTTATTTTGGTATCTCTCACCTGTCTATCAATGAACTCAAAATGACACACATACTTCTCTTCCTTCCCACTTTATCCTTCCAACTCCCCTGTGAGGTAGTGGAAGAGAGAATGCCAGATCCAAGGATATATAGTACGTTTCAGGACTCTGTAAGGACATGAACCTGGACCTCCAAAGTTCTTATCCAACAATTTTAGAAATAGGTTCCATTGATTTCAATGGAACTTAGTTTGTGGGGATGGGAGCTTAGGCTTGCACTCTGGGAGTCACTGTAACTTTGTTTGAATCCAATAATGTGTACTTATCAACTAACCATTGGAATAGCAAAACTACAACTTAGGCCCAAAACAGATGGGCCAAAAGGTGCAGCTCCAATGTGGCCAAAAGCCTCTCCGAGGCCACCTAAGGTGAGGACCATGGCATCAGGCAGCTTCAGGGCTGCACTGTCCAGTTGCAGTGGTCCTGGGCTGATAGGGGGCTGATCATGGCTGGAGCAGCTTGATGCCACTCCAAGCTGCCTGTCTGCTTCACCCCTTAGAAACATAGCTATGTTAGGACCTTATCACTAACCCAGCTTACTTCTTCTGAATTGAAGTCTAATTTAGGAGGCAGCCAGGTCCTATTGCAAGGATTTTTCCACTGAAGCCACCAGGTGAGTCCAACCCAGCTGCAGTCCAGATCCCTGGTGTGCTTTGGTGGCCATTTTTTCAAGACAGAAAGCTCCTGGTTTCGATATAAGGCTGCCAAAGCACACCTGGAACCCGGGCTGCACCTGGGCTGGATTCATCCAGTGGCTTTGGCAACAAAATCCTTGTGATAGGACTTGAATGCCTCCTGAATTAGACTTCAATTTGGAAGAGGTAAACTGAGTTATTTGAGCAGAGCGATAAGGTCCTTAGTCTGGAATATCAGTATGCAAAGTGATCTTGCAGCACCTTTGAGCCTAACTGTGCAAACAAACAAACAAACAAGTTGTTGCATGAACTTTTGTAGATTTGGTCTACTCTGAGGAAGTACACCAAATCTACGAAAGCTCATGCTACAACCTCTTTCACACAGTTAGGATCAAAGGTGCTGCAAGATCCCATTGTAAAACTATAACGTCATTGTTCAAAGGCACGACCTTGTAAACCTATTTGGAAGCTCATTTCTAGAAAGAGTTATGGTAGAAATCTATTCCACATCACTGCTTTCTTTATCAAAATGAATATTCTAAAAAACAACTAGTGTGTGCCATACATTTCCCATCCATCAATAGAGGCCCTGCTGATGTGGTTCAGCCTAATTTTTAACATTTTATGCCCTTTCTTTACCGCTAACAAGGCTTTGTCATTGTACCACCCTGCTTCTTTCATGAATGATCTTTAAAATAACTCAAGGTCTCTTCCCGTTCATATGACACATTCCCAACCTCTTCCACATTCTAATTGGAGTGGACAAATGTAACATATGAGCCAATAATATGAATAATTCTTGTACGGTAGCAGAAAGAGGTGACAAGGATGAATGGGGTGGGGTTGGACTTTGCTTTCTTACCTGTGCAGGTTATAATCTATTGAACTGAAATAAAGCCCTTAATATCATTAAAATCTAGTAACAGATATATCTCAATTAATAAAGTATATGTGTTTTGGGGAATTGCTTTTTTTAACAACAATTTTGGTACCAGAGGTAGAAATAAAATGGAAAGAATAGGGATAATGTCCTACACCACACAAAAAAAGAGCAGTTGAATATATTTCAGCAGACTTTTTATTTAAAACTGACAATATGCACATATGAATTGAAATGATCAGGTCAGGTGGGCCATGTGTAAGTAAAAACATTTTCAACTTTTTGGAGATCACTTCAAAGCTTCTTCCAACATATATCCAGGGGCACTTTCTTTTCCTATTACTATACTCCATTTTTTAAATGATCTCTATTTTACTTGCCCAGGGTGTTACCCAGTGCAGTGAGGGAGGGCTTCTCTGGCTGGGGCTTCTGGGGGACAAGGCCAAAAGGGTGCTTACTCCTCTTGCTGCCACGGTGCTTAATATGGCACTGTAAGAATGAGATGGCACTGTAGCAATGAGTCCCGTGTGGACATGGCTGTGTGGGACCTGAAAGGCAGCCACCACCCCCCACCCCCATGTTCCAAATCCCACGTGGCCATGGCCACACGAGACCCAGAACACAGCCATTTCTTTCAGAGGATGGTGACCAAAATGGTTGTCCTGAGAATGGTGACCAAAATTGTTAAAGATATGGAAACCATGTTCTGTGAGGAGCTGCTTAGGGAGCTCTGTATGTTTAGACTGGGGAAGAGATGGCCATGTTTAAATATTTGAAGGGATATCATACTAAAGATGGAGCAAGCTTGTTTTCTGCTGCTTCAGAGACTAGGACACAGAGCATTGGATCCAAACTACAGGAAAAGAGATTCCAGCTCAAAATTAGAGAGAACTTCCTGACAGTAAGAGCTGTTCAACTGTAGAACATGGTGCCATAGAGAGTGGTGGAGTTATTTGGAAGTTTTTGAACAGAAACTGGATGGCCATCTATCATGAGTGCTTTGATTGTGAGTTTCTCAATAGCAGGGGTTGGACTGGATGGCCTTTGAAGTCTCTTCCAACTCTAGGTAAAGGTAAAGGTATTCCCTGTTGACAAGATTGTCAAGTCGTGTCTGACCATAGGGGGCAGTGCTTATCTCCGTTACTAAACCAAAGAGCCAGTGTTGTCATAGGCTACTCTGTGATCATGTGGCCATGATTGCACATAATACTGTTTACCTTCCCACCAAAGTGGTACCTATCTATCTAATTGCATTTGCACACTTTCAAACTGCTAGGTTGGCAGAAGCTGGGACTAGTGACAGGAGCTCACCCCATCATGCAGCACCTGGGCCTTGAACTGTCAACCTGCCGATCTTGCAATCAACAGAGTCAATGTATTCCAACTCTATGATTCTATAATTCTATGATCCTCCTGATCTTGATGTTGCTAAGAAATTTCCAGCTAGAGGAAGGAAAGGGGAGGAAAGAGATCTAGAAGCTTAAAAAGACTTAGGTGCTTCTTTGTCAGAGGATCTGTTCCTTGAGATATACCCATGTAATTAGCAATCCTAATCATTGTATATTAAATGCAGTGGTGGCTGGTGGCTTCCATCTTAGTAGAGTTGGCAGCAAGGGGCAGCAAGAGGAGTAAGCACCCTTTTGGCCCTGTCCCCAGAAGCCCCAGCCAGAGAAGCCCTGCCTCACTGCACTGAGTGACACCCTGGACAAGAAAAATCAGGTACTGGTTTTTGCCCAGACTTTATCCAAGGGGCTGGGTCTCCTCTGAAAATATAATTTAACATACACACCAAATCCTGGCATGGTTTCATAGTTCCACTGTTATGACAGCTGCCTTTAACAAAGCTTTAATTAGGAATCCATATACTCATAACTCCTGTTTATATTATATAGATGATTATTAGTGAAATTAATCCTGTATTTATTTCTTGTTGTGTATGGGAAAGGGATGTCTGCTATTTGGAAGTCAAAGGATGAAAATCTTCATAAATTTCATTCTTGAAGACAAGAATTATTAATTTTGCCATTTTTGTCTTTGTGAAAAAAAAATGTTGAAGACTATTTAACATTTGGGATTCATTCTATTCAAAATGCATGTTTTTGCACAAATAAATGGCATTTTCTGAACAAAAACATTTCTGCACTGAAAAAAAAACAGTTTCCTGCATTTTCTATGCAGAGATACTGTGTTCTGTTCATAAATGCTATTTTCTTTGCAGAAAATGCTGTTTTCTCTGAAGGAAATTTGCATAGGTTCTTGCACAGAGATTTTTTTTTATGATTAAAATACTGTTTTCTGAACTTAAAGACCAAAATAAAATCACACATACTTTTTTATTTTTGTACACAGTAAATTACAAGCTGTGACTATTGTAGTTTTGTCTAGGTTTTTCTCTATTAGGGTTTCCCAACTCTAAAGAAAGCTGAGAGCCTGGGTGGTGTAGCTGTTTGAGTGTTAGACAAGGACTCTGGGAGACTAGACTATGAATCCCTGCTCAGCCATGAAAACCCACTAGATGACCCTGGACAAGTCACACTCTATGCTTAAAAGGAAGATAACGGCAAACCACCTCTGAATAATTCTTGCCAAGAAAACCCTACAATAGGGTCACCACAAAGCAGAGTCAATTTGAAGACACAAAATAAAGAGAAACTCATTTTGCAGTCATTTTTGATTATTTTTTGAATATCTTTTCTATCTCTAGTAATGTCAGTATATGCATGTTTAACTGTATGCATTTGCACATGTGATTATGGACCCCCAACCCACTGTCCATCATCACAAATGTCCCTCAGAAGCAAAAGGGTTAACTATTTTTGTTTTATAACTTTCATACCTCCATGGAGTTTTAGACAGCTTGAAAGAAAGTAAATAAGTGTAATAGCTGTAATTGTAAGAATTAGAAATATCTGAGACTGGAAGCCAGAAGCAGATATCATGGACTTTTGGGTGTAAGTGTAATGAAAAGGAAGATATAGAGTGGTTGACAAGTTATTTATTCTATGTTATTAATACAGCAATAAACAAAGTATGATATAACCATGAAGCCATGAAAAACATGTTGAACACCACCCTCATGCTGAATTGGCTGAAAGACATGGATAGAACCCACATAGCACTGGTTGTAGGATTGGCCCTATCTTTTGGAACAATGAAGGAATTGCCTCAAGTGGCAGATACTGGAAGGAGTAGGAGCAATGGGTCATATTCCAGTTGTTACTCCTGAGACCTTTGCTGTTTACCCTATGTTTTTTTTGTGTTTTTTTTTAATTGTTTTTATTGTGCAAACAAAGAATCTTACAAAAGTATCCTACAAAGCTCAATAATTGATTACATCATCATCAAAATAAAACTCATTATTCACAAGGTTACAAGGTTACAAGACCCTTTACTTTTTCATTTAGATTACTCTTGATCTGACACAATTCTGTATTTCCAATGTATCCCATCTATATGTTGTTTATCTTAATTTTTGCTTTCCAACTTCTAATTTTGTAAAAATTTCCTATTATCTCAAACTATTGTTTTTCTTTCCATTTTTTGATGTTTATTTATTGTTGTTCCTAATATATCATTAATGTTATTTTAATGTTCTTGTTATTCTTAGTCATGTCCTATGTCCCAAATTTTGTCACAATATGCATACAGAAGCTTCCACTGTACATACTCTTCATTAGTTGGTTTTCCTTCAATAGTATCTAATCCTTTGTCCATTTCTGTAATGTCAATCAATTTATATAACCAACTATCTATGTTGGGTATATCCTCTGTTTTCCACTTACTAACAATCAGGATTCTGGCTGTTATCATACATAATATCATTTTCCACAATCTTTTTCGTTCTTTTGTTTTCATATCCTGTACCATATTTAGTAGGTAAATCTCGGGTGTATATTCGAACAATATGCCTAAAATTTCACATATTGTTTCGTGTAGATCATTCCAAAATGTTTCAATCAGAGGACAGGTCCACCACAGATGGTACCATGTATCAGGTGCCTTATGGCATTTCCAGCAAGTATAGTTGTTATTTTTGTATATTTTTGCTAGCTTTACTGGGGTTAAATGCCATCTTGTTTCCATTTAAAAAAAAAAAAATCACGCATTTTTCCAAAGGGATTTCTTTACCTATATTTCTTGCCCAGCTTCACGATTTCATCCTCCAGTTTTCTGGCTAATAAGATTTTATACAATTTAGCAATTAGTTTGGAGTTTTCAGATAATAAAATGTTATCCACTTCAGTTTTAGCTAGGTATATCCCATAGGTTTTAACATCCGATTTAAACATGCTTTGTAGTTGGAGATATTGAAACCAAGTAAAGCTTGAATCAAAGCCCTTGATGATATCTAATTCTTTTAGCTCCATGTTCCCACTTCTTTTATCCTGTATTACAGCATCTTCATAGCTTACCCATTTTTTAATTGATTTGAATCTGCTTAGCATGGCCTCCTGTGGGGACAACCATCCTGGTAGGCCATGGTAGAAGTTTGCTTTAACTTTGTCCCATATCTTTATGAGAGCTCTCCTTAATATATGATGGCTAAAATTTTGATGCACCTTTTGTTTATTGTACCAAAGGTATGTGTGCCATCCATATCGAAGATCATGACCCTCCAGGTTAAGCAGTCATCTATTTTTTTAATTTTACCCACTCCTGAATCCAGGTTAAAGCGCAAGCCTGGAAATATAATTCTAGATCAGGTATGCCGCAACCACCATTTTCTTTTTTATCAATCATAATTTTCCATCTTATTCGAGGTTTTTTTTCCTTCCCAGATGAATCTTTTCAATTCTTTATTCCAAGTTGAAAAGGGTTTATTGTTATAGATAATAGGTAGATTTGAAAACAGAAAAAATAGTCTCGGTAATACAAACATTTTTATTGCGGCAATTCTACCATATAAGGATAACTTTAATCATGTCCAACTTACTAAATCTTTTTTTTATTTCTTTCCAAACCTTCTCATAATTATATTCACTGTTTACCCTATGTTTTGGAAGACAGAGATGCACATTCCACAGTACTTGGTCATGGCCTATTGGTTTAGAAACTCTAATAATAATAATAATAATAATAATAATTTTTATTTAATACCCTGCCCCTCTGAGAGCAATCGGGGCGGCTTACATCATAAAAGGTCATCACATAACAATTAAGAACAGTTCCCCCCTCCCCCCTTAAAAAGTTATTAAGCCAATTACGATTAAAATAAATTATAAAGGAGGTGAATTCCTCCATAAGATCACATAAAAACCATAACAAAAAATAAAAATAAAAATAAATGCTGGCTCATAAAAGACCTAATCATAGAGGTCATAGAAGGCCATAGAAGGGGGAGGATCTTCAAGAGGGACTGGAGCCATAAGCCGGTAGTTATTCCGGGAAGGCCTGCCGGAAGAGATCCGTCTTGACAGCCTTCTTGAAGCTGTCAAGTGATGTCAATTGACGGATCTCCTCCGGCAGGCCATTCCACAGTTTGGGGGCAACAACAGAAAAGGCCCTCTGGGAGGTAGTCACCAGCCTTGTTTTTTGAGGCTGTAACAAATTCCTCCCAGAGGACCGGAGGGTGCGGGGAGGATTGTACGGGAGAAGGCGGTCCTTAAGATAGCCTGGACCCAAGCCATTTAGGCAAAAGCTAGAGGGTACAACACATTCCAACTATCCTGATTTGGCCAGGACAATCCCAGTTAATTCTCTGTTTTCTCATTTTTTCAGCTGCTTTTAAATGTCCCACTTTGTCTCTCCTTCTCCCACTTTCCTCCTCAACTTACTTCCTTTGCTGCAAACTGGGTTCACAGTACAAGAGTAATTTGCATTCAATTATCTTGGGGTGGAAGGGAAGAGAGGCAGTAGTGGAATCTTACCCTTCTCAGTGTTCTTGTTGTGTGCCTTCAAATTGTTTCCAATTTATGGTGACCATAGGGCCCTGCGTTTGCTGAGGCTGAGAGTGTGTGGCTTGTCCAATATCACCCAGTGGATTTCCATGGTTGAATGGGGAATTGAACCCTAATCTGCAGAGTCGCAGTCAAGTGTTCAGTCTACTTCACCATGCTGACTCTTCCCAGTAGACTCAGGCAAAAGCTCAGGGAAAAGCCTTTCCTAGCTTGTTTGCTCTTTCTCATTGATAACTTTTGACATTTTGATCACAATCTGATTTTGCTTGGCCATATCATCCTGGCTTTCATTGATGAAATGTTGGACGCTATGTGATACTGTTCAACTAACTGCCATTTTAATTCACTACTGTACAACAAATAATAATGGGGTACTATCTGGTCTTTTGCCCCAAGCAGCAAAATGCCTTGGCCTGGCCCTGTCATCACCATCCAAGAACCTAAGATTATAAGGAAGAGGATAAGTCCACCAGCTTCCACCCTGAGCTTACACTGCAGATGTGAACAGTGACATTTTATTATAATTAGCTGGGAAACGTGCAGATTGTAGATGTTTTATGGAACCCATACGATGGAAACTATTAATGTAAAACTGTTATGGAAGCCATAATGCATTTTCTGCACTAAATTAAGTTGTGTCATAAGATATAAGCCATTCGTTAAAGAAATAACATTTAATGTTTGTTTTTAAAGCAAGAAGTACTAAGCTGAAAGAGGAGGGGGAAAGCCAGTGTTCTGTTTATCTGCCTTGAACTGTACTGTATGATGGGCATGGCTGTGGACTGTTGCAAGCACAATGCAGTCATTGTTATCCATTCATGCATGATTGGACCGAAAGGAGAAGAATAAATCCAAAGATGCCCATCTGCATCTGGAAGGAGGAAACCCTTCTCTCAGTTCTAACACTCATATTTGTTGGGGAGATAAGAGAGGGTTTTCTTAGTGCCACTCCAGATCCTGGAAGCCCCAACCATGAGTGGGTAAGCTGACTTCCCTCCATAATGTGTTTCTACCAGTAAATAAAGACCATTTTGACCAAGTGATTTGGTCCCTCTGGAGTGAGATTTGAACCAGAAGAAGGACATTCACACTGCACAGTTATAGTAGTTTGATAACACTTCAGTTGTCATGACTCCATCCTATGAAATCCTGTGATTTGTCATTTCATGAAATACTTAAAATGCTCCCTTGTACTTCCCTAAATTACAGTGTTGTACTTAATGGAACTACAAATCCCAGATATCCATAATGGTTAAAGTTTTTAAAGTTTTATAGTATTTTTCCTTCCTTCATGGAAGAATAGAAGCATAACATAAGTAAGGGCCTCTACAGATGGCACTTTGCGCTGTCTTGGAGGAAGGGAAGGGGAGGGGCAGCCACATGCCAGGCGCTCCAACCCCTTCCCAAAAGACGTCATCATGGTGCATGCTGTTACGCATGGTGCGTGCCATCAAGACGTCCTCCCAGCACAGCGTCTTAATGTGCTGCGCTGGAAGGGACACAGAAGAGCTGTGGGGCAGCTCTTCGGGCAACCTATTTGCCAGTTCGGGAAGGACTGGCATTTTAGCGCTCCTTTTGAGGGCCAGCAAAAGGGTGGATTGGGGCTGAGGCATGCGGAAGCCTCGGCCCCAATCCTCTACTTCCCAGGGCAGCCCAGGGCAGCCTGTCTGCATCCCCTCTAAGTAGTCTCTTAAAGTTCTCTTACCAGATATGTACCCAAATGTAAGATACTCCCAGTTTAAAGACAATGCTGATAACAGAACTTTTACAACCATTCCAAATCACATCAGTAATCCCCTGTGTTATTATCGTCATTGCTGCTGCTGCTGCTGTTGTCATTCTCCCATTTTTCTTCTGAACCATGTCCTTCAACTATTCCAATTATCCAAGGACAGTCCTCTGTTGTCCCACTTTTTCATCTGCTTTTAAAATATCACAGGTTATATCAACCCTGCAGAAATAAAGCAGTTTGAAGCCCCTTTATAATAGCTCCTTCCTGTAGAATCCTGTGGTTTCTAGTTTGGTGAGACACCAGAGCTCTCTGATAGACTAGTCTGAATATGTCACCAGACTACAAACTGAAGGATTCTACAGGATGAAGCCATGATAATTAAAGTGGTTACAAACTGCTTTATTTATGCAGTGTGGCAATAGCTTCAGTATCTTTCCTTTATTCCCCTCCCACTATTCCCCTTTGTCCTCACTTTACTTCAGTTGCTAAAAAATAGCTTCTGCCCCATCAATTCAGCAAAAGTAAGAGGAGGAGAAAGGGTGGAATCTTGTTTTTTCCCATAAGTTCAGGCAAAAACAAACTGCTGCAGCCTCTCCATGTGTATTTTCCTCATTAATAACTTTTGCCATCTTGACCACAATCTGAAGTTACTTGGCCACATGTATCCTAGTTTTCATTTGTGAAATACTGGAAGTTATGCTAACTTAAAGCATGGATTCCCTCCCCACATATTCTTTTATCCTTAAAATAAACCTGTAATGTAGTTCAGGATGGGAGAGAATCACTGCCCTAAGGTTGTTTACTGAGTTTTCATAGTAGGATCTCATAAATTCCAATACAGCAATGTAGCCACTACACTACAGAGAGAAACAGATATTCAAATCAATGCAGAGCCTTTGTTATTGTGGGTTATTTTAAACAAATGAAATAAATCTTCCCCCCGCTACACAGAAAATCCATGTGATTTTAGTGCTTTCAGTTCAGACTTTTGCAGGAAAAAAATAGGTTTTTTTCCTACTATCTTTCATGCCCTGCCCTTGATAGTTTATGAAAGAGCAGGACAGAATTAATTTGATCTAAATGGTAGCAATAAAACTCACTGCTAGCTCTGAAGTCTGCAAGATCTTTTATTTCCTTGCTTTATCCTCCTTTTCAATGACTGTTTTCCTCTTTGGTTTCTCCCTGTCCTACACACACATACAGACACACACTTTGTCTGCCTTTTGACCACACAAATAAAGAAGCAGTAGTACAGTAGATGGATCTTCAGGCCCAAAACTCTAGAGTAAATTCCATAATCAACTAGGCTGAATGATGCTTTTAGCACGCCAAGGTTGATACTAACTATAATTCACATCCTCTGGGAACCTTGCTCTGTAATAAAGCTTGAATGTCAGGCATCTCGGCCAAGAACTAACATACCTGTTTGAACAAGTGCTGTGCCAATGGAAACACATCAGAAACCAAAAACATTTAGGCTACTGTACAGTCATAAATGGATGCTTTCTAACCCAATGAAGAATAATTGCCTATACATAAGCACACCAGGGTGTTCAATGTTAATAAAGCCTTAAACCACTCCTAGCTGGCATATTCAGAATACTGAATTCAGAATATAAATAGAAGAGGAAATTCATCAAAGCCCAAACCCTTCCAATCTACGTTCTTTTAATGCAAAGGTAGGGGACACACATGGCTTTTCAGGAGTTGCTGGACTGCAATCTTCATTAGCCCTAGCCAACAGGGGATGATGGGAATTGTAGCCCAACAACATCTATGGAATACACTTCCATGTTCTTCAACATTTTATGCAACATTGGAATGTGGTCAAGGTGGCAAGGCTTATTAGGAAGAAAGAGCATTCAAGGTAGGAGATGCCATTTTATTTTGCCTTAGCCCACTGGGAAGGCCTAGGCTTCTTCTTTGGGAAAATCAGCTGCAGCCATGTGAAGTCTTTGAAAGCAAAGGACTTCCATACTTGGCATACAGGTGCGAAAAACCACTGGCCTTTAAAATATATTAGATTTTCAAAAGGCTCACCCAGTATAGCCAATATTAAAGGTATGTGGCAGTTGCCAAAAATAGCTGGAGAGCCAAAAATTCTCACCCTGATGGAGCAGATAAATATAGAATCTTGTTTTCAACATGAGACTGTTGTAGTGTGCCCTCTCTTTGTCATATTTAAGATTTAGCAATGAAACTCTATTATTTGGAAACAACAAAGAGCCATGTATTCTTGGAATATCCATGGACGGAGGTTACAAAAATCACCGCATTGTCATGGACGGATCATTTCCTGGTCAAGACCGAACTAAGACTGACTATCTGCCCCACCGGGGGTGGTGGACCCATTAGAATGGTCCGCCCTCAAAGGCTAATGACCCTACAGGATTCCAGAAAGTCTTGGAGGTTTTAATGATAGGTAGTGCCAGTGACCCTGTCGAAGCTTTGGTTAACACTTGGAACACCGATCTTACCAGGGCTCTCGACACGATTGCTCCCAAGCGTCCTTTCCAACCCGCTTTAAATGGTAAGCCATGGTATACATCAGAGCTTAGGAAAATGAAGCGGGTTGGACAATGACTAGAGCACAACTGGCAGAAAACTCAACTCTTATCTGACAGAACTTGTCATAGGAACTTCCTTTGGTCCTATTGAGAGGCAATATGTGCAGCTCAGATATCCTTCTGTTCTGCACGTATTGCATCTGCAGAGTCCCGTCCAGCAGAGCTGTTTAGGTGGTAAGGGAATTGACGCAGGTTTCTCCTGCACAGAACCCGTTACTTAACCCGACAAATGCCTGCTGTGATGCGTTTAACAATTTCTTTGCAGATAAAATCTCTCAGATAAGAGCCGACCTAGACGCCAATGTTTTGACAGAAACAAGTGACAAGCTGTCTAGCAACTCCCTTAGCGAAATTATCCTGGATCAGTTTCAATCTGTGAGTACTGATGATGTGGACAAGCTCCTTGGTAGAGTGAGGAAAACAACCTGCCTTCTCGATCCTTGCCCATCATGGCTGGCCATGCGGGGGGGGGGATGCATTGAGGAGGTTCCTTACAGACATCATCAATGCATCCCTCAGGGAGGGTTATATTCCATCTTGTTTGAAGGAAGCAACTGTTAGGCTGCTGCTGAAGAAAACCTCCCTGGACCCCCTCGATATGAACAACTATAGGCCAGTCTCTTTGTTACCATTCTTGAGCAAGGTAATCGAGAGGGCAATTGCTCTTCAACTCCAACCTGTCTTGGATGAAACTGATTATCTAGACCCATTTCAAACTGGCTTTAGGACAGGATTTGGAGTTGAGACTGCCATGGTTGCTTTGACCGACGACCTGTGTCTGAGCATCGACAGGGGTAGTGTGACATTGTTGGTGCTTCTAGACCTCTCAGTGGCTTTTAATACAAAAGATCATGGCATCCTCCTGGATCGCCTGGGTGGGGTGGGAATCGGAGGCACTGTGCTCAGTGGTTCCGTTCCTTCCTCTCGGGCAGATCCCAAAGGGTGCTGCTCGGGGACAGTCACTCCAGTAAAAAGGAGCTCACTTGTGGTGTCCCTCAAGGTGCCATTCTGTCCCCGATGCTGTTCAACATCTATATGAAGCCGCTGGGTGAGATCATTCAGAGTTATGGATCTGGGTGTTATCAGTACTCTGATGACACCCAGATCTATTTCTCCATGTCACAATCGTCGGCTGTGAATTCCGATGGCATCTCTTCTCTCAATGAATGTCTTAAGGCAGTAATGGGCTGGATGAGGAAACGCAGATTGAGACTAAATCCAGAAAAAAATGGAGGTGTTCACAGTAGCTGCCCCGAAACCAAGAACTGGGTTGCAACCTCTGGTCCTAGATGGGGTCACACTCTCCGTAAAGGACTGTGTTTGCAGTCTGGGGATGCTTCTTGATTCGTCACTTTTGATGACAAATCAGATAAATGTGATGGTCAGAAGTGCCTGTTATCAACTTTGGCTGATACGCCAGCTGCACCCTTTTCTGGAAGTAAGGGACCTTGAGACTGTTGTGCACTTGTTGGTAATCTCCCATCTGGATTTCTGTAATGTGCTCTACATGGGGCTACCCTCAAGCTTGGTCCAGAAACTTCAGATAGTACAAAATATGGCAGCCAGAGTGGTCTCAGGAACATCTCGCAGAGACCACATTACCTCGGTGTTAAAATCTTTCCCCTGGCTGCCTATCAGTTTCCGGGCCAAGTATAAGGTGCTGGTTATTACCTTTAAAGCCCTAAATGGCTTGGGCCCAACTTATCTTCGGAACTGCCTCTTCCCATATAATCCTCCCAGCGCACTTCGGTCCTCTGGGAGGAATTTGCTTCAGCCACAAAAAAAATCTAGGCTGTCTGCAACCTCCCAGAGGGCATTTTCAGTAATCACCCCCAGATTATGGAACGACCTGCCAGATTAAATCCATCAGATTATGAGCCTGAGTACTTTTTAAAAGGCGGTAAAGACGAATCTCTTTCTGCAGGCCTTTCCTGATTAGATCCTGGTCTCAGGAGCTGCGCCTCTCACCTTCTCTGAGTTCTTGGCTTGTCTGCTGCTGGTTTAATATACCCTATGTGGTTTTTTAAGATTTTTGTAGATTTTATTGATGTTAGTTTAATACTTTTTTAATGGGGAGGGCGGGTTTGGGGTTTTTAGCTCGTAAATTGATGTTTTAAATGTTGTAAGCCACCCTGATTGTTTTTAACAGAGGGGTGGATTATAAATAAATTTTATTATATTATTATTAGTATGGAAAAATACTAAAAATGTTCAAAAATGGCTTTAAAAACGTGGGTTTTGAGTGTTGAGAAACCTGATGAAAAAAATCCTGGACTGACAAAGATCTTCACAGTTCAAGATTTATTTTGCACAAAATTTGCACCTGATTGTTTTCTGCAGAAAACAGCATTTTCTGTGAAAAAAAGAGAATTTCTGCACAGATTTTTTTTTCCCTAAACAATTATTTTCTGCACAGAAGATGCTGTAATTGAACATTTATTCTCAAAACTCAAACATCATTGATTTGCATAGAAGGCAACATTTTCTGTGCAGGGAATATTTACTGCACAGAAAAAGCTGCTTACTGCACAGAAAATGTTGTTTTCTGTGCAAATCAAATGTGAATTTTGCACAGAATAAGTTCCAAATTGCAAATAAGCTTTGAAAACTGCATGGTTTTTAAAGGCTTTCTCACAGCAGGTTGAACATTGTTAAAATTACTCATTGCTTCCTTTGAGAAAAATGTAGTGAAGAATTGCATCCTTAATAGTTTCAGTAGTAGCTTTTGTGTCATTGAATGAACTAAGATCTATGACTACTCAGAGCTGTTTCTACTACTCAGGTGTCTTTATTTAACCCTTTTTTAAGTGTAGCTGCAAGCTCTGGACAGTGAAGAAAGAAGAAAAGAGGAAAATCAATGCATTAGAGATGTGATGCTGGAGAAGAGTGGGCAGCCAAAAAGACAAACAAATGTGTCCTTGGACTGACAAAGCCATAAATAGGAAGCCAAAATGATCAAATTGAGGCTATCTTACTTTGGCCACATCATGAGAAGGCATGATTCATTGGAAAAGACAATAATGCTAGGAAAGGCAGAGGGAAGTAGAAAGAGAGGAAGACCACATGCCAGCTAGATAGACTCTTTCTGACAGTCTGTAAAGGTAGTCAGTCAGGGAGGTCACAGGCAGTGAAGGACAGGGGTTCTTGGAGATGTCTCATACGCAGGGTTGCCATGGATCAGGAATGATCCAAGGACAGTTAACAAAAACAACAAACCTGTTTGCTTTTATTATTTTTATGGTCTGCTTGATGCTGTAACTAGGGATTTTAAAATACTCATTAACATTTGAATCCTTGTCTTACAAAGCTCGCCTTGACACTTGAGATACCCCATTGAGAAAAGCTGAAACAGCCAGATTTCAGTACTTTTTCAGGAGGATTCATTTGCACAAAAATACATGTAGTTTTTCTGCATACAAATGTGGGTTTTGTACAGAAAAGCAATATTTTGTACAAAATCAACGGCTTCCTGCCCCAAAATAGTAGCTGATATCCTAAACACTGGAAGTGGAATAAGCAGACCACACCCACATCCTGCCCATATCTCACCCACTATAATGGAGTTTTCACAGAAGGAAGCACAATGGGTGTTACACAGCAAAAAATGTTACTGTTTGGTAGCGAGTAGCAAGTCATTAACAGAGTCTTTCCAGTGTAAAAAATGCACATTTGCAATAGCGCTATGATGAGATGATATCAGACACCAACAATGTCATGCTGTAAGGCATAATCATTTGTGGTATCAATGTGTCCCTATGACATTATAGCAACATGGTGCAGCAGATTGTTTAAATAAAGCACAGATTCAGAAATATCTACTAAGGGGGGGTTGCAGACTGCCAAAAATAGTGCAAATTGAGTCCACTTTTAGGGTTAGGGTTAGTGCTAGGGGATCATGGGAACTGTATTTTATTGTGGCAGCAGAGGTCTCTGACAGAGAAGGCTCAATGTCTCAGAAAAAAAAAAATTACCATGACTCCCTAGCACTAATCTTAACTTAAAAGTGGACTCAATTTGCACTATTTCTGGCAGTCTGCAACCCCCCTAAAAATACTGTTTTTATTAATTATTCCTTATTAAAAATTAATTAACTATAATTATTTTTCTGTTTCCCTTATTATATGTAGTAACAGCTGAGAATTCCATCCCAAAGATGGACTTTTTTAAAAATAAGTCTAAATAAATACATAAATAAATGCTGAAAGGTGGTTGATTAATGCCTTAATAGCATATGATACCACCCTGTACCTTTGCGTATTTCCCTGGCTCCATCCAGCCAACTAAATGGATCGGGAGATGTAGAAGTACACCATGCAGTGATATCAGGAAACAGGATCAATGATTTTATATGTGAGTCATGTCATGAACAGACTCAAGATGAACCTGCTGGACATGCTGTTTCAGTGACAACCCAACATTGTATTTTACATGTAAAATCCAGTCTTAGTAATCACTAAATCAGGGGCCATACCTCCAATGTAAAGATGGATAGATAGTAGATAGATGGTGGAGATTGTAAGTTGCTATGATTGCAAAGTTTCCTTATTTAATAAAAACAGCAATTCCAAATACTGTATTCAACAACCCCAAACAAAGCTCTTCATGTCTCAAACAATGGTTTTGGAGGCAGACTTCTTTTGCTGCTTAAACACTTGACAATGCACTTTAGCCATTTCGAAGGCTCCTCTTCCTTTGACATTGGCAAACGGCAGTGTGCACAATGGGGTTTAATCGCATATTGTTCTCTGAGTACCAACCCTTTACAAATCACATGACATAAAAAGAAAAATAAGTAACACTGTAAAGACGGTAATGAGAACTGTTGAGGCAAAGTGCCTCTTAAAGAAATCCTAATAAATTCCAGATTTTCTAGTCTTCTGGCAAGCTTTCCATTTAGAATAAAATCAATGATCAATGGTTGCAAACAGCCAGGCACCAAGGCTTGCTTGCCTCCGGAGCAGGGGAGGGAAAAAACCTCATAGACGAAAGATGACATTTAAAGGAAAAAAGCTGACATTGACTCCATCACTGTCATTGCTTCTGCCATAAAGCAGCTTCAAATATTAAAACATTTTTCATCTGTGCTGCGTTATTGGCACCAGAAATTGTTTTCTCTCTGTCTGATACTCACTTGAACTGCAGCAAAGCTCCCTAGAGACTCCAGATTGTTACCAAGCCCTCATAACATATTGGCAGTTGAGGCGGTGGTGTCCGTGTATACTTGCCACTCACAAAAGAGCTTTCCTCCTCCCTCCTCACCCTCCTCAGAGGAAAATGAAAATTTTCAGCTGATATCTGACTCAACTTTAGACATGCAGATGTGAAAACCCAGGGTGTCACCCTTTCTGATGTTTTGTTATAAGTAGAGTTTTGGAGACATAGCTGTGGTCCTCAATGGGAAAAGTCAGGGGTCCTTACACACTACACAATTATAATACTGCAATTCTATGTTAACTGCCATGGTTCCATCCTATAGGATCCTGGGATTTGCAGTTTAAGGAGGACACTTAGAATTTTCAATCAGAGAACTTTAGTAACTCACTTAACTACAAACCTCAGGGTTCCACAGAATAAAGCCATGGCTGCTAAAGTGGAACTGTATGGCTATATAGAACGTTATCACACAGGGGAAATCTGTTGGTTAATCCACAAAATTCCCAAACAAAAACTGAATTTGTGCATCATGATTTCACACGTCACACAGAAACTGGTCAGAAACTGGACAGAAACTGGTATTATCTGAGATCTTTTTAATTTCGGGAGTTTAGAGGAAATGCATTTGCTAAATTACAGTAATTTCACATTTACTGTAATGTGAAAAGCAAATACGCACGGACAATTCTCTTTTAAAACCTGGAGGAGGGCCAAGAGGAGGAGGAGGAGGGGCCTCCAGAGAGGGAGAATCCTGGGCTCCTGCCATGCAGGCAAGGCAAGGCAAGGCAAGGAGAGGGAAGTTTGGGACAGAGGAGAAGTTTGGCATTTGGGATGGATGGAAAAGGAGGGGAGAGAAGGCTTCCCTCACAGCAGCTGTGGGGGGATGTGGGTGCAAGTGTGGGGTGTGCTTGTGGAGCAACTTGGAAATCCATCTCACCATGAAGTTCTGTCCTGCAGGTCCTACAAAGGGGAAAGGCTTATGGGGGGGCATGGGAGCTACCTCCAGTTTCCCCCTCTCAATCCCTCCCTTGCCTCGGCTTGGCTTGCCTTGCCTTGCCTTTCCAGCCTCCTCCTCCTCCTCTGCTCTCTTGAGAGGTCCTAATCCCAACGGAAGGAGGTTAGGACCTGTGCAGGAGGACATGACCCCAAATGGAAGACAGTCTGATATTTCCTCCTGGGAAATGCAGGACCCACCCTGGAAAAAGGAGGAGTCTGGTCACGAAACACCCATTTCCAGTACATGTACGGGTTCTTTTCACTTGTGTATGAAAGTTAAAAACGTCTTTTTTTCACTTTTAACTTAATTCCATTATTACTGTAATTACGTGTGAAAAGCTTTTGTGCAATTAAGCTCTTTTTTCGCTTTCTTTTCAGGATGCTTCATTTCCACTTTATTATCTCTTTAACAACAAAACTGACCCACGTGTGATAATGTCCATAGTCAGCCCTCCATATCCAGATTCTTTGACCACAGATTCAACCATCCATGGCTTGAAAATATTCAATATATAAAAATATATTTCAAAAAGCAAAGCTTGATTTTACCATTTTATATAAGGGATACCACTTTACTACATCATTATATTTAATGGATCTTGAACATCTACTGATTTTAGTATCCACAGGGGATCATGAAACCAAACCCCAGTGGATATCAAGGGGCCACTATAATTATATAGTGTGAAAGGGCCCCATGACTAGATCAAAATACTTTGCTGCCTAAGGTGAAGCAGCAAAGAATGCCCCCTCCTTTTCACCCAAGTCAAGGGCCCAAATCCAGTCAAATTATTTTAGCACTGTCCCTCTCCCTGGCAGTGAAAATTGTAACAATAACAAAGCAAATAGTTTGCTGCCTGCACAATGATAGAGCCAGCCCAGAGAGGAGTGGACAGTATGTTACATATTTATTACTCAGTTCATCTTGCATTGTGCATGTTGTACAGCTATACCAACATCATCAATACGGGGAAGCATGCATCTCCTCTCTACTCATTTTTAAGCAAAAAGACTTGTACCTTTTGTTTGCATACATTATAAACATCCAGAACAACCCAGATACATAAGTGCTTACGAACCCAGTAGGAGTCTTCTGAGGAAGTAATGGTGAGTATGCACCTGCTGTGGATGAGAGGTCAATAGTCATGTTCTGCCAACAATTTATTGATAGTTTCCTACCAATAAAAAGTTACGGGGCCATTTCCCTTCACTGATGGGAGAAGGATGGCATGAGAGCAATGCTGCAGGATGTCGTCTGATAATCTTCCTGCAATCACGTGATAAGGACAGGAGTGTCCCACTTCTCTCCCATCCATTTTTGCTGTTTGATAATCTCCTTGGTGTTTTATAATTTAATAGCATGCTCTGTATAACTGTAATTGATACTACATATATCATGCTTCAGGACACAACCGGGAATGTTCCTAGTAACGTTACCTTCTAATATCAACAGGTCCTGTTTTCTGGTTTTCGCCCTGAATTGTCAGGCCCTGTGATAATCCTGGCCTGACAACTTTACCTAGGAGAGCTGTGTCAGTCAACTGTCCCCAATGTTGTTTAACATCTATATGAAGCCGCTGGGTGAGATTATACGGAGTTATGGTGCTGGGTGTTATCAGTACACTGATGACACCCAAATCTATTTCTCCATGTCTCGTTTGTCAGCCTTGAATTCCAATGGCATCTCGTCTCTCAGTGAATGTCTTCGGGCGGTAATGGGCTGGATGAGGAAAAACTGAATTGAAACTGAATCCGGACAAGATGGAGGTGCTCACGGTAGCGGCCCCGAAACCAAGAATTGGGTTGCAACCTCCAGTCCTGGATGGGGCCACACTCTCCTCCAGTGACTGTGTTCGCAGTCTGGGGGTGCTCCTTGACTCGTCGCTCCTGATGACAAATCAGGTGAATGCGACAGTCAGGAGCGCCTGTTATCAGCTTTGTCTGATACGCCAGCTGCACCCTTTTCTGGAAGTAAGGGATCTCGAGACTGTTGTGCACGCGTTGGTAACCTCATGCCTTGATTTCTGTAATGCGCTCTACATGGGGCTACCCTTGTGCTTGGTTCGGAAATTACAGCTGGTGCAAAATATGGCAGCCAGGCTTGTCTCGGAAACATCTAGAAGGTACCACATTACTCCGGTTTTGAGGTCCCTCCACTGGCTGCCTATCAGCTTATGGGCACAGTACAAGGTGTTGGTTATCACCTTTAAAGCCCTAAATGGCTTGCGTCCAAGCTATCTGAGGGACCGCCTCCTCCCATACAATCCTCCCCGCACTCTCCGCTCCTCTTGGAGGAATTTGATGCAGTCTCAGAAATCGAGGCTTGCGGCTACCTCCCAGAGGGCTTTTTCAGTTGTCACCCCTAAACTCTGGAATGGGCTGCCGGATGAGATCCATCAGTTAACATCGTTAGACAGCTTTAAAAAGACTATCAAGATGGATCTCTTCCGGCAGGCCTTTCCAGATTAATTATTCCGGCCTCGGGTACTCCCATCCCCAATGATCTTCACGTGGCCCCATCTATGGATGGATGAAGAACATTGCCTTGGGCCAATCTTGTGTTTGTAATGTCTTTTATTTTTTTTAATTGTTTGAATTAGTAGTTTTAATTTTCATTTGATTTAATACTGTTTTAAGGGGGGAGGAATCATGTTTTGGGATATATTGTATGGTTTTATTGTTGTAAGCCACCCTGATTGGGTCCCCAAAGGGTGAGATATAAATAAATATTATTATTATTATTATTATTATTATTATTATTATTATTATTAAGTATAAGGAGGTGCTGAAACACAGAAATGGAATGTCTATCTTCATCTAATCCTTCAGAAAATTGATGGGTAACTTGGTGTGGACCAGAGGCCAACTTTTCCCCAAGCCACCCCCATAGGGCATCCCCACCAAGAAGCCCAAATACCTCTGTTTACTTCTGCAGCCCATCTCAAAATGGTGACAGGAAGTTACTTTGTGTTACTTCTTGGTGCCATTTTAAGAGGGACTACAGAGGGATATTGAAGTATTGGGAGTAGTATGAGGTTCGAGTGGTGCTTGTGGGAATGGAGTGGCAGTATTTTCATGTTTTCACATGCTTCTGTGTGATTTTCAAAAGTTGCTGTGTGGTTTGCAAAAGTTGTCCAAGAATTGCACCATTAAAAAAGAGGGCCCCTGAAATTCATTGTTTTGTTTTCTTCCCACTTTGTAGTTTTTTCTACATTTAAATACATTCTTGGTGCCATTTTAAGAGGGACTACAGAGGGATATTGAAGTATTGGGAGTAGTATGAGGTTCGAGTGATGCTTGTGGGAATGGAGTGGCAGTATTTTCATGTTTTCACATGTTTCTGTGTGATTTTCAAAAGCTGCTGTGTGGTTTGCAAAAGTTGTCCAAGAATTGCACCATTAAAAAAGAGGGCTCCTGAAATTCATTATTTTGTTTTCTTCCCACTTTGTAGTTTTTCTACATTTAAATATATTTAACGCATTATTTATATATTTTACTTTCTCCCATTGACTAAAGTTTGTCAATGTTTATGTTTTCAGTTGTATGCTTAATTTGTTGTTGTTATGTGCCTTCAAGTCATTTCCAACTTATGGTGACCCTAAGGTGACTCTATCATGGGGTTTTCTGTGGCTGAGAGTGTGTGACTCACCCAAGGTCACCCAGTGGGTTTCCATGGCTCAACAGGAAATTGACTCCTGATCTCCAGTGTGGTCATAGTCCAGCACTAAGACCACGCTACAACATGCTGACTCTCATGCATACTTAGCTATTCACATTATAAAATGCATGCCTTGCTTTCTATGGACTTTATTTTTCCAAAATACTCAGGAAGCCATCCCAAAAGTGTGAGATCTCAAGATGTGGTGTATTTCTTCCTGTGGTGGTCTTAGGTGGTAGGAAAAGGATACTCTTGTGGAGATTGAATCCAACAAAATTCTTTCCCATCCCTAGTCAGTGAAGTAGTCAGTCAAGTATATATCTCTCTCCCTCTTTTTCTCTCTCTCTTTCTCTGCCTGTGTGCATGCATATAATTCATATAGCTCTAATTTCCCATAAATCCAGATTTAACAAAGGGGGGTTGCAGACTGCCAGAAATAGTGTGAATTCAGTCCACTTTTAGGGTTAGGGTTAGAGTTAGGGAACCATGGGAACTGAATTTTATTGTGGCATCAGAGTTGTCTGACAGAGAAGGCTCAATGTCTCAGAAAAATAACAGTTCCCATGATTCCCTAGCACTAACCCTAACCCTAAAAGTGGACTGAATTCACACTATTTCTGGCAGTCTGCAACCCCCCAAAAAGTAAAAGATTACCTTTGGCAACCCAATGCCAAATCAAACAGAAAGGGCTTATAACAGTTCTGAGAAAAGCATTGCTATTCTGGTTTCAAGTCCCCAGAGGAAAAAGAGTTTTATGGCTGTGGGATAACCACTGAGAATGCCTAGTTAAATGCTCCTTCTGTCTGGATTTGGTATGCAGATGGGATGATCAACAGGGAATTCTCAGTAAAACTCATGGGCTCAGTGTGACAGATGGGGCAAGCCTGATCTGTAAGGATGTTTTAGGTGTGAGCCATTTAGGACTTTATAGGTCAGATCTGGAATCTTGAAATTATGTTGCAGAATTCCTTCCAGCAGCAGGTTATACAAATGTTTTAGATATCTCCAGAGCCACCAAGGATATTACTTGGAAAGGAAAGTGGGACACCCGTATAGCATGATGATCTCTTAGAACCAATTATATCCAGCCAATAACTCTCAGAGTCATTCTTGTTTTGAAGCATGGATGTGGAAAATGTGACTCACAAATGTCAGTAGAATGCATTGCCGCCACCCCACCCCACCCCACCCCACCCCACCCCACCCCTCCCTTATCTTTTACTATGCTGGTTAGAACTTATAGCAAGTTTTGGTCCAACAACATCTGAAGGTCCAGATATACCCTATCCTTACTCTAAACCAGTAGTGGAAATAGTGCAGACTGAGGGTGGCATGCGGCCCCTGGACCCTTCTTTTATGGCCCCAGAAGCCCCCACAAGTACAGCTGCCAAAGTGAAAGCTGGATACAGCTTCATTACCTCTCATGGGTCTGTTGAAAAGGTGTTTCAGCAGATGTTGCTTGTTACTTGGTTGCATGACAAGCAACACCTGCTGAAATTCCTTTTTTGACCACTGAAGTTTTAGGAGCCATCTGCAGTTTTTAATCTGGAATCCCTACCCATGAGTTCTTCAAAGCCCTCCAACAGCCCATGTTTAAAAAATGATGCAATTCCCAGACAATTTTTGTCTCAAAACCACATAGAAAGACTCCTAGACATGTGAAAATACATGAAAATATTGCCACTCCACTTACACTCACACATGCACACCAGAACCTCAAACTTCCCCCAAGTATCCCCATTTTCCTCTGCATTCCCTCCCAAAATGACACCAAGGGCACCTCCTGTCACCATTTTGAACACGCTACAGAAGAAAACAGAGGTACTTGAGCTTTTTTAGGGGATGGCCTGTGGTGAGGCTGGGGAAGAAGGAGGACAAACATGGAAGAAATGAAAACACAGTGGAGATTGGAGAAAACACAAGACAGAGAGATTTTTATAGCCTGTCATTTATGAATAAAAAAATATTCAGGGGAGCCATGCTGGCCATTAACAACTCCCCAATACACATTGGTTATACCTTCATTTGGCTTCTGAGAAACTGAAATTTGAACCAGGTAGAACAGCTCAAAGTAAGTTGCTCCGCTTTTACACCCACTAACACATTTCTTCTGTGTAAACTTGAACTTGGTGCAGTGGTTTGTAGGAGATGACAAAAATGCTTGCAAATTTTCAAGGAGTTGATGAGAAAGGGTGATTCAGGAAAATTCTCAACCACCATAAGGGGTTTTCCATATATATAACAAGTTGGAAAATTCATATATATATATATATATATATATATGAATTTTCCAACTTGTTTTTGTGGAGTTTTTTTTTCTGCAAATGATTTGCCCTAAGATTTGCACAATAATTCGAAAATGCACATTTCCCCTTCCCGAGAAATTTCACCCAGCAGAGAGAAAACTATGCTCTTGCATGCAAGAATTAAATAAGCAGTAATTTACATTTTTAGTATCCACAAAAATAGGAGCCCAGTTTAGTCATTCTCTCCTCTCACCGCTTCCCTGTGATTGTCATTGTGCAATGAGGAGACTGAGGATGAGCTTCCTGGAGTCTTCTCCTCCAGATATCCATCCCCATGACTTCATTCTAGAGCAGATCATTAAACAGAGAGTCTGTGAACATTTAGAAGGGAATGCCATAATCACTAAAAATCAACATGGGTTCTCAAAAACAAGTCATGCCAGACGGGATATTATTATTATTATTATTATTATTATTAACATGATGAAAGGAAGAATCCAGGACCTATGTCATATTCTCTGGACCTCCTTGTGTTACACAAATAGCTGCTGGTAGGCACCAAAGGGACACTGATTGCCTGTGGGGGTGGGCTGCACTAGATGACCTCTTTTGTGTCATCACCCAGCTGCCAGCCCTCACTCTCCTGGACCTCCTAAATAAGTACCTTGGTTGAACTTTACCCTTCACCAGTACTGAAAAGGAACTCAGCCTACAAGTCCTTGGTGAGAGAGTCTGCTCCATTGTTGAAAAACCTCTTCTGTCAGGAAACTCTTCTCAATGTTTAGTCAAAATCCTTTTGATAATAATTTGAACTCACTGCTCAGTTCAGATACTATGCTCTGTAGCATCAGGCAGCACATATGCATCCGCATATATGACAGTCCTCCCAATATCTGAGGATTATTCCAAGTTGGTTTGGAGTCAATTTGTTTTCCCCAATGCCTTTGGATCATAGCTTCCAAAGTAAAGTCTAAAGGGCTAGTCCTCTTGTTTCTAAATAATAAAGAATTTATAAGTATACTGCATCTGTTTATGGAAGTAATATAAAGTAACTGATAGACTTATGTGCCATAAATTAATTGAAATCACTCTTATAGCCAAGTGTAAACCAATCCCAAACCTCAGATCCATTGGCTGGAGGGGTTAAGAATATTATGTAGTGCTCTCTCTAGGGATGCAGTTCTTTGCTAATTTTCTTCTAAAATAAATCAATGAATAGTGTTATGAATGTTCTTCTCACTGTGAGAATGTCTTTGAAAACTGCACACTGTTCTAAGGCTATTCACAGTCTGAGACAAATTCTGTTCCAAAAATTGCACATGGTTGTTTTGTACAGAAAGTAGGATTTTCTGCACATAATTCTGTGCAAAGTAAAATGTGCAGAAAATACTATTTTTCTTAACAGACAAATGTTGGTTATACACACACACACAAATAGTGCAAATTGAGTCCACTTTAACTACTCTGACTCAGTGCTAGGGAATCATGGGAACTATAGTTTATTGTGACACCAGAGCTCTCTGATAGAGAAGGCTCAATGTCTCAGAAAAAAATACAATTCCCATGATTCCCTAGCACTCAGCCAGGGCAGTTAAAGTGCACTCAATTTGCACTATTACTGGCACTCTGCAAAGGCCCTGAATCTTGGACTGTGAAGATTCTTCTCAGTCCAGGATTCTTCTTGTGGAAGTTACTTGACATTAGAAAAATCATTTCAGAAAGAGTGGGCCCTCGACATTCACAGGGGTTAGGGGCACATGACCTCCATGAAAGTTGAAAAAACACAAATAGAAAACATTGTTTAAAAACCTGGGAAAATAGCTCTCTAGGAATCTCTAGGTCTAGGTCCTCCTGCACAGCTCTATGGTAAACATCCACCAGATGTTGAGCATAGAATTGAACTTGAGGAATCTTAGGTTCTCCAGGTCAATGTATGGCAGAAGTTGGCTATATCCTGTAGAACCTAGAGATTCCTATAGAGAATATATTAATTAAATCTGTGAATAATCAAATCTGCAAAAGTCAAAGCTGCAAATGTGGAGAGCCAACAGTTTTTTTGTTTTTTCCACCCCAAAAATTCTTATCCCTACTAGTGCTGGTACTCTGGTTACTTCTAGAAGGAAAGCCATGTGGCACCTGAAATATGTTCTCAAATGTGGTGTTCCAGGGGCAGGACAGAGGTGGCCTTAGGTATAGTGGTGTCTTCATTTGTTAAAGAGATCACAGAAGTTGGTTTCTCTACTATCTGTAACTAATTCTGCCTTTCACTAGAATTACTTGGGAGTGGTAGGATTATTATTTTTTAAAAAAAAAACAAAAAACCACAGAATAAGAAAAGAGGGGAACATTCAAAAGTGCATAGAACTTTAAGACTGACTAGATGAGCTGATATAGTTTTGGAAGTAGCACTGCCTCCCTGATCCTCATACACCCATGGCTCACTTCAAACTGCACCATGTCTTCTATTTTACTAAAACTCACCTGCCCTCCAAGTTCAATCCATATATTCACTCTTATCCAAAAGTCTGTGTCTTTGCATGTATATGGCATGTGGATGGGCTTGAGGTGGGTGGGTGGGTGGTTGCATGGCATGTAACAATTTAGTGGATCAAGGCTAGATGCATTTGGATTATCAAGGCAGAGAGGAAGAGAGACAGAAGCAAAGTAACCGGTGTTGGAGAGGGAGGAGGGAAGACCCCACAGAGAGACAAAGCAAAGCCTCTGTACAGCCATCTGCCACAGCATCATGTGACTATCTGGAAACTGACAGCCACTCCTTTAGCAGGGCCCAAGCACGTCAGATGAATCAATCAATCAAAAAAATTCTTATGAAACTTAATCACGGAGGGTCGTGTTAGGGAGTGGGGAACAGATTAAATTACCACGGTATTAGATACGGGAAATGATTTCTGTCAAAACCATCTTTACTGCAATTATAATATGTTAATTATGTATTTCATTAAGTAAGTGGATTAGAGCCTGCACAGATGAAATCACGCTGAAGGCTCTGAATCATTTGCTGAGCAGTGTGGGAGGACTGGGGTGAACAGAACTCTGTTAATTTTGAAAACTTTCGCATGCTAAACATGTTCTTTCTCTCTAGTTCCCCCCCCCCATACACACTCCATCCTCATGTCCCTCCTCCCCTGTTTCCAATGTCAAATGCAGATACCTTATAGATCACGAGGCAGAAATATTCATAGGCATTATTTGTTTCAGTGCTGTGATCGCCCCATGCTGATGCTGCTCCAAAGCTTGCCAGAAATATTCTAAATGTGTTTGTGGATCTCCATGTTTGAATCCAGCAATCATTGTCATTATGGGATTTGAACAGAATGTGTTGCAATTTAGAATTAGGAGGAACATCAGCTTTCTGGTTTGCATTTTTTTTTTTAAAGAATGAGAACATAAGGTTGTACCATTAGAGTATTGCTTGTATTCCTGATGATGTTCAGACACGAATGCTATTGCATTTGGATGCTACTTGGCACAGCATATGCAATGTGGTATAATAGTTACTATAATAAACTGGGATTGGAAAAGTCAATGTGGGGCAATGGTTATGGTAATGGCCTGGGACCTGGGTGGTCCTGGTTCAAGTCCACACTGAGTCATGAAACTCACTGGGTGACCTTAGGACACTCAACTTGATTTACCTCACAAAGCTGCTATGTAGGATTGCCAGTTTAGGATTTCCCCAAGCCCTGAGGTTTCCAGACCAAAATCTGAGACCTAGGAAAAAACCCGGATGATGTTATTTAGTGTTATGCATAAAGGACCAATCATGGATGCTTATAACTTGTCATTCAGACTTCTTATATATAGGCAGAGAGAGAAAACATATTTTCCTTTTCAGAAATTA
Source organism: Phrynosoma blainvillii (assembly GCA_026167975.1). Lineage (NCBI taxonomy): Eukaryota > Metazoa > Chordata > Lepidosauria > Squamata > Phrynosomatidae > Phrynosoma > Phrynosoma blainvillii. The sequence continues at coordinate 17,912,843 of JANUYF010000007.1, read as the reverse complement.
AGTATGTGTGTGTGGGGGGGGAACCTATCTATAGGAGATGTTCTCAGATCTTACTTGTTTGGGGAAATGGGTTAAGTAACATTTAATCTAGCTTGCTTGCTTCAGTCAAGAAGGTGGATGTAGACCAGAGAGCCACACTGACTGGAAGAGAAGGAGGGAGCTAATTAAGTAAATACTTAGACCTCCTCCCACATGAAGTCTTTGCATGTTGCAGCAACAAATCAGCTAAACCTTGAAAATTGTAGCAAGTTGCTGCTCTCCTAGCTGAGTTGCAGGTTTGCAAACAGCCCATTCCTTTTATCTGGAGGTGAGCCTACCCAAACAGGAGAATTTGCACCCTTGTCTCCCACCCAGAGGGCATCATTAGGGATGTGGCGGGTATGGGACACACCAGGTGACACCCTAGTGGGTGCGTGTGACACCACTACTCCCCAAACATCTTCCTTTTGGCCAAAATGGGATGTAGCATTCACCTGCATCTCTTTAAAATAGTGAAGAGATTATGTGAGAGGGGCATGTTTCAGTATAAGGAAAAAGGAGAGACCATAGTTTTTATTTTTGTTTTTTTTTAAAAAAAAAATTCCACTTTAACCACAAGGAACTATATGCATGCAAATACATTTAGGATATACATGTGTTATTGTAAGGTACAATTTTAATTTTGCTAGTTGTTTATGTCACATTCAGTGATATATGGGAATTTCGATGCATGAATAACATTAGTATAAAATACATTACTGAGGATTCTGTATGGTCTAGTATGGGAGGGGATCAATTGCAGTGGTGTTCTAAAGAAAATCCATACCACTCAAGCACAGAATAAAATGGGTGCCTTAAATACAATTTTGTTTATTTGCAAGATCTTCCAATATTATTTAAGTCAAATTTTCTAAGTGAAATCCTTATTACTTAGATTTTTAAAATAAAAAACAGGCCAATCTAGCAGAAGTGTGTGTTTGTTTGAAAAAGAGAAAACAAAATGGGTGGAGTAACATTGATTTCATTGCCATTATTGTATGTGAATCTATTGCCAGTGCTGATGATTACTAAAAAGTGTCCAACAAAAGCAGTGACACAGATGTTCATTGTCTTTTGTAAGCCTTCTTTAAAATAAAATGGGAAAAGTCAGGGATCCATAAGAAATGGCTGATTAGTCAAGTAAGACCATAGCCCTGCTGCAAGCCACTCATTTGCTTTCATTTGCATAAATGACACATACCAACACCAGACCATCAGATGATGTGACTCCATTGACTTCAACAGCACTGTGCTAATTTACACAGCTGGAAACCTGAACTCAACCAATTCTGTTTTTTCAACTTAATCTTCATATCCCCAAGCCTCTCTGCAGTGAAGCAGGTCAGATCATAGTGGCTAGGGGATCTTGGGAACTGTAGTCAAAAATCACTTTCCCATGCTGTGAGGTCATTTTGTTTAAAACAACTGCTTCATGCAGAAAGGGAATGCAGGTGTTCCTGATAAACTTATATAGCAAAAATATATTTTCTGGAGAAGTAGTACGACTGGGATTGTAGGCCCCAACCATTTTTAGTAACCAGTATGGTGTAGTGGCTTGAGCATTGGACTACAACTATGAAGATCAGGGTTCAACTCACCATTCGAGTATAAAAAACCCACTCATTGACCATGGGCAAGTCACACACTCTCAGCCTCAGAGGAGGGCAATGGAAAAACCCCTCTGAAGAAACTTGCCAAGTGGAACATATGACAGGTTCAATTTAGGATTGCCATAAGTCATAAATTACTTGGAGGCACACAAAAACAAATAGGATGAATAAGAAAAAAGGCCCATGCCTGTCTATGTGCACCTATATGTGCATTGGGTTTTCCATGTGACCAAGAATTTTGTTTAGTCCAGAGTTTCAAATCATGTACAGAAATCTACACACATAGAACTCCATACAGGTAGGATGTCTTTCAAACTAATGTGCAGATATTAGGAACATAAGTTGTTGTAGTTATATGTTCTCCAGTCAGTTCCAATATATGACAACCATATCATAGGGTTTTCTTGGCCAGATTTATTCTGCAAATGTTTCCCAATGACTTCCTCTGAGAGTGTGTGACTTGCCCATGTTCACCTAGTGCACGTCCATGGCCAAGCAGGCATTTGAACCCTGATCTGCTAAAGTCTTAGGTCTAACACTCAAACCATTAAACCATTCTGGCTCTCACACAGAAGAAGGAAATGCCAGAGCACTTCATCAGGCTTTCCCTGTATGGTATAAACATTATGCAGAGCACGGTATGTCTAGTGATGATTCCTCTGGGCTGATCCAAGACATTGTACTGCCTGAGGGGAAAAATAAGATGGCTTCCCACCCCCATTCTTTTTTACATGGCAATCAATAAAATAATATCCTCCACATCACTCAAGTCAGTAGAATACTTTAAAGCCCAAGAAGGCACTGTGACATGTGCAGCTCTGCCCTCCAACACAAGCTGGGTGGGGGGAATCTCAGACATAACAGCTGTGACAGTCAACATTACTACTGCTTCTTTTGGTATGTACTGGCTGAGGCAGTTACATCACTAAGCCTAATGGGAGGGCCAGCCGTGGAACTGGTGTTGGTGTAGATACCACCTTTGCTTTTGGGGCAATCTATAATATGGTCCACCCAGCACTACAAATGATTTTAGCATGCTTCTTTCATGGCAATTAAAACTGGATTTAATATTTATAGCTGTACCATATTGTACCTGAGTCCTTGATGTATTTATTTCCTTATTAATAACATGCAAAACATTGATTGAAATCATGGTAACAGTTACCCAGAGGAGATTTTCTTCAGCCACTCTCAGACTGTGGAACATCATGCCAGAAGAGATTTGACAGCTGGATATATTCTGAGATAAAAGTAGCACAGGCAGGCCTATCCAGATGATTTTTAAATTATGAATTGTAAGGCCTGTATTGATTGTTTTTAACATGTACTGGTTTTATATGCTCTTTTAATATGTATTGGTTTTATATGTTTTTTTTAACTATTATGAGTTTAAATTATTATTGTTCTCCACCCTGATCCATAGGGAGAGGCAGGTAAAAAACAACAACAGCAACGACAGAGTTCTATCACCATAGATAATTTTGCCAATGCTATCCCCCGCAAAACCAACATCTTAGGCCACTCAGCACCCCTACTGAAGGGTTTCTGAGGTGTTGTAGAATGGGACATGAGAAAGTTATGACTGCAGTACTCTCCTAATCATGAGCTGCATTGAGATGGGCAGCTGTGGAGCATCCCCAACTGAAGAGTTTCTAAGACACTGCAGATCAAGGTACTGGGAAATGACTACAACATTGTCCAGGTTATGGGGCAAGTGGCCTCCCCAGCTGCCCATCTCAATCCACCCCACAACTAGGAGACCACTACAGTCATGCTTTCCCCATGTCTTGATCTACAACATCTCAGAAAACCTTTAGTAGGGGTGCTGACTGGCTTAAGAGGTAGATTTGGTGGGCGCATTTGCTCATTAACAACCAGGAACATGAGTCCCAAATTTAACAAGATTATAAGTCTGACTTAAAGGTAAAAGGTATTCCCCGTTGACAAGGTTGTCAAGTAGTCTCTGACCATAGGAGCCGGTGCTCATCTCTATTACTATAAGCCAAAGAGCCAGCATTGTCAGAGACTACTCTGTGATTGTATGGCCAGCATGATTGCATAGAATGCTGTTTACCTTCCCACCGAAGTATTTATCTACTTGCATTTGCATGCTTTCAAACTGCTAGGTTGGCAGAAGCTGGGACTAGTGACAGGAGCTCACCCCATCATGCAGCACCTGGGCCTTGAACCTTCTAATCTTGCAATCAACAGAGTCAGTGTCTCAATCACTTGAGCCACTGCATCCCTATAAGTCTGACTTACAATTTTATAAATACTGAACTGGATGCCAGCTTATCATTTATAAACAGCTCCAAGTCTGCATTTCCTTTACATCCCTCAACTGAATAAAGAATTTCCAGATATGATAGGAAGGCATTTATTATTTGTCCCCTTTTTACACATGCAAGATTGGTTGTTTTAGATTATTATATAGTCCAAGGGTTTTCATACCCATTTCTTAACAAGTGTTTTTCACCTTCTCTCCAGCATTTAGCAAACAAAATCCTGTCTGCCACAATCATATAAGTCACAGTCTCTCTATGTCTGCGAATAATATTTCTCCTGTAAATTTAACATATTTATTTATAGAATTTATTTCCTACCTTTCATGGCAAACAGCTTCAAGGCAGCTTAAAACAACAATAAAAATAACGAAGTAATTCCTATAAAAATGAAACACTGAAATGTAGTAAAAGCACAAAATAGAAGTAGGAGACCAGCACATAAACTACTGTCTAAAAACAATTATGCTGCATTTCAAATATCGTTAAAGGCATGGGGGACAGGCCAAGACCTTATTTTGTCCCTAAAAGATGGCAAAGATTGTACCTGAAGAGTATTTCATAATTTGGGTTTTTCTCTGCTAGTTCCGCATTTGGAATGCAATTCTTCACTAATTTCCTTCTCAGAGGAAGTAGTGAGTAATTTTTCCTGCTACAAGAAAGTCTTTGAAAATCATACAGTTTTCAAAGCCTATATACAATTAAGGATCTAGCCTGCACAAAATTTGCATGTGGTTGTTTTGTGCAGAAAACAGCTGCTTCTCTTTTGTGCAAAGCAATAATGTGTACATTTTTTGTACAAAATAAGTCTTGAACTGCTACAATTGTCTTCAGTCCAAGGTTCTTCTCATCAGGATTTATCAACACTTGAAAAATAAGTTTCTTGACCATTTTCTGAATATTTAAAAAAACTTTCTTTCCCTATTGCCCGCTTAGTGTATATTTTGACTTCTGAGTTATGACAGTTTCATACTACTATAACAGTCAAGGCTTCATCTTATGAAATCTTGGTGTGTACAGTTTGTTGAGGGAATAAGATTTTTTTGCTGTAGTGTTTGACTATTGATAATTAAGTATTTCCCAGGATTCCATAAGGTGAAAATATAGCAGTTACAGTGGTATGAAGCTATTATAAGTGTATAGTGTCAAATCTCAGATGGAAAACCCCAAAAAAAGTCATCTCAAGAATATCTTAAATGGGTAAGTAGGTCAATGTGGATATCTGCAAGAATGCCTCTCCTTATACCAGGTTGCCCATGACTTCTCTCCAAGAAGAGCAGACTCTTCTCCAAGTGCCTGAGTACATTATGAGTCAACTAATGACATAACTTTCTTGGTATGGGGCCTTATGGGCTACCATCCCCACAGGCACATACACTACACTTCTGTTGATTCATGCTCAAAAAAGTGTTGTTCCCCTGATATTTTGACTGGTTGACTTTCCTGTATAGTATTCTGTCTTGGTTAGTTTTCAGAATCTTGATAAGTGTTAAAGGTTTTTTAAAATTGTATGATGTATTATTTCAGTCAAGTTTAATATCTTCAAGTTGGAATGGCGGTTGAAGGTCATTTATAAATAAATAAATATCAAAAGGCACATTTTCAAATATTAAATAGCAGAATTTTGACCAACCATAACTGTAAACAACTTCTGAAAGGGTTGTAAACACATCAAAATATGACTGGCTATATAGTAATATGCAGGAATTGAGAAATTTCATACTCCTAATTTTAAAAAGAAAAGAAAATCTCTGTCAGTTTCCACTGATAAAAATGCCTCAGATATTTGGTCTGAAGAGGAACTGATAAATTTACAATGAAATAACATATTACGCTATATTTAGGTGTATCTCCACTGACAGATATGTACATTCCCTTCAACAATTACAACATTCAGTGTGTTAATCAAGTAGTGGAAACTTAATTGCTTCAATTTTAATCAATTATTTTATTTACTCTTTCAGGATATACACATCTTCTAGACATAAGCGTTTTTTCAAATGCTTCAATGGTAGAGTAGATGTATGTGCGAAGGAATACTCTCTGAACTACCATTAAGGAGGCTGGCAGGTGCTATGAAAATGTTATTTTCAGTGATGACCTACATCTCCGAAGCTCCCATCCCCAAGAACATTATTTTAACCTGTGTTTTTCAAGACTGTTTAGAAAATTATGTTTTAGAACTTCCAGAATCTTCTAACTGGGATTTGTCTAATAAGTAACTATTTCAAGCTTTGGTTGCTCAATGATCCCTAGAAACTTTTTATTCCATGAATTTTATTCTTGATTCCTATTGCTAGTTCCCTGCATTATTTTATGCTATTTTCTTTATGGAATTTATAGTTATTTCACTCCATTGTACCAATGGTTATCCTTCAATTTGTCTCACCTATCCTTCTCTCTCTGTCCTTTTTTTAAAAAGAGTCATTGTGCTATATTACATCAACAAAATGACACTTTTTGCATTTTAACACTTATTTTTTTTTAATTCAAAGAGGAGAAAAATTGCCCTTCAAAACACAGAACCAGTGGACCATACCTCCCTTTAAAGAAAAAAAAAACACTTTGGAAAGAGCCCCAATGCAGATCCAAAAAAAAAAAAATGCTATAAAGACCCAACAAAAGAATGGAGCGCATAGACACAGAGGTGATAACTGGAAAACCCCATAGAGCTATACTGTGAGATCTCAGGTTTCTTTAGATGAATCTTGAAGAGCCTATTGTTGAATTATGTGGCATGTTCCAAGTGGTGTCATTCATTGTAATCCATTGTTGTTGTTTCCCTACTGTTACTAATATTCTCAGCTAACATTGCCTGTACATGGCAATTTCTATCTATCCCCTTATACTCTTCCCACTGAAATGAACTGCAGTGGCTGGAGACTCTACTGGCTGCGTTCTGCATCAATTCAATGATTCTACAGTATGTGTGTGTGTATTTCTGCAGTGCTGCACTTGCATTTTATGCAAGTCATTTTGATTGAAAAGGGGTGAAATAATGAAACATCCTGGTAACTGTTGTTCTCTGGGCCTCTGGTAAATTAAATGACTCATTTTAGAGGTTTATCCTAGAGAAGCCAAATTAATGCATAAATAAAAAATAAATGTGTCAGTCTCTAATTACAACAAGAATTGGGTTTCTTGTCATGGGGTGTTAAGACCTTGTGCTAAATAAGCTAGAGTCCATGGGAGACTAGCACACACATTGAAAATAAAAAGGGCAGGCATTGTCAGAGAGGGATAAATCCTCCTCTGGGATCTGGCAGACCTTTTTGTTGCAGTTACCTCATCTAAGGTAGAGTTTTGGAATGGAATGCTTTTCTGGATATATGAGGAGGATGTGGAATTTTTTCTTTTAATAAAGGTCCCCCTCTCTAAATTACGATGAGTAGAAAAGAAGAACCTACACTATACAGATATACATCAACTTCCTTCCAATTATTCAGTTTATCAGTAATAATAATCACAAAAGGTTTTTTTTTCCCCTCCCCTTAAGAGAAGGGAAAGATCTGAGGATACATAACACAAGGCTTGGAGTGAATTCTGGTTTAAATGACTGGAAAAGGTTGGCTGATTTGATGAAAACCCAATCAGACTCTCTGGGGAGATATTACTTTCCTCATTATTCCACTGATTGGCCTTATTTCATCTGAAGAATGCGGCACATTCTTTACGGTGCTGGCAAACCTCTTTAACAATATCCTAGGAAGGAAAGGGAGGGGAAAAATCTATCACCTCCTTAATCGAAACAACAAGGATATTAACAAGAGTCATCTTCTCAAAATCACTGGTTTGATCCTAAGGGAGCTGTTGCCAAAAAAGAAAGAAAGAAAGAAAGAAAGAAAGAAAGAAAGAAAGAAAGAAAGAAAGAGTGCCCTCTTTTCTATTTTTCCTCTTCCCACCAAATGCTGAAGTAAACCTTTAAAATAAATCCCTGAAGAGAGGGCATTGCTGAGATCCAGACAACAGCTGTATGCTTCACATAAATTCAATGTAAAAAGGAACAAAGCAACAACCTCCGGTCTCAGCTCCACCCTCTATGATGTTTTTTGTTTGTTTGTTTGTTTGTTTAAGAGGGTGGGTGTTTAAGATAAAACTGACTTTGTCAATTTGCAGCAAACTAATCTTAACTGATATTGACATAATTTGGAGGAAAGTTTGTTCTTCTGATATATTTTTTTAAAAAATGTTATGCTTACATAGCTAAGCAGGGGTCTTAGCAAAGCAATTTCAAGTGCGGTACAAAACATACTTGTGAAATTCACTCTGCGAACAGTGTTATCAATGGCCTAAAGCTGGCAATAACTGTTAATTAAGTGTATTTTTCATTATTCTTCAGCAAAGAGGCAAGATTTAATGATGTAAGTTAACAATGGATAGTAATTTAGAGTAGTGACAATACTTTAATTATTCACACACAGGCAGAGAAAAAAGTTAACTTCATAACTTATTTCTTTGTAAGAACAAGTTCATTTACAATATTTTGAGCAGTGGATACAATTGTCTTCCATGGCATCTTGCCACAACTCGCTTTGTAGATGTACAAGATCAATTTGCTACTAAAGCCACCCTCTTTAAAATGTACTAAAGAGTTAGAATTGTCATAGTATCCCCCTATCACCATGTATGGATGTGAAAGCTAGACAGTGAAAAAAGAGGATAAGAGGAAAAGCAACTCATTTGACATGTGGTGCTGGAGAAGAGTGCTGAGGAGACCATAGATTCTTTTAATGCCCTTGGATGTAGTTCATTTGGTCCTTAACCATAATCCAACATTATTCTCCAACTACAGAGGCAGAAGAAGAAGAACTTAAAAGATTCTGTGCTGGAGTCCAGGAAGAAACTGATCACACACTAAAACAGGAGTTCTTGTTAATTATAAGCAATTGGAATGCAAAAGTAAGAAACAGAGCAGAACCAAAGACAGTAAGAAAATTTGGCCTAGTATTAGGAAATGAAGCAGGAGACCAACTGACTGACTACATTTTGCAAGTTACTTTATTGCAAAAATATTCTTCAAGCCATCAAAGAGGCAACTGTATACATGGGCATCACTTGATAAAAAAATCAAATTCAATATATAAGTGGAAGCAGAAGATGGAGAAACTCCATTCACTCTGCAAAAAGAAGACCAGGAGCAAATTGTGGCACAGACCATGAACTAGTAATATCAAAAATTAGAGTAATGCTAAAAACAGAACACAACCAACCATCATAATGAAATAAAACCTGAAGAACATCTCACAGAATTTAAATATAATGTTTAATGTTTTAAAAGAAACATGCCTAATTGATCAGGAGCCAGCAGAATTCTGAAATGAAACCAGGGAGGAATGCAAAAAGACACTTATGGCAGCATAAAAGAAAGAGAAGGCTCAATGGATAACAGATGAAACTCTTCAAACAGTTAAGGATAGATGAGAAGCAAAAGTAAAAGACAAAAGAACCTTGAGTGCAATGGTTCTTGTGCACAGGGATAAGGAGAACTACTATAATAAATACAGAGCAATAGAAGATGACAACAAAAAAGAACATAAGACCTCTTTCACAAGATATGAGATTTCAAAGAAAAATTTGATTGCGGTCAAGAAATCAGAAGACTAGGACTTAGAAGGGCAGCTATGAAAAAACTAGACAAGATCTTTTAGTGTAAAGATATATAATTGTATACTAGATTTAGAATGGTCTATGCCATGGCATTTCCAATTTCTGTGTATGATTGTGAAAGCTGGACAATGAAGAAAGCGAATGGGAAGAAAATCAACTCATTTGAAATGCGGTGCTGGAAAAGAGTTAAATGGATATCATGGACTGTTAAAACAACAAATAAATGGATCCTAGAGCAAATCAATCTGAACTATCCCCAGAGGCCAAGACTAAACTGAGAATGTCATACTTTGGACACATCATGAGAAGGCATGACTTACTAGAAAAGATGATAGTGCTTGCCAATGTAGAAGGCAGTAGGAAATGAGGAAGACCACATTCCAGGTGGATAGTCTACAAAACCAGAGCAGGACTGTTGATGATGGTGACTTGCTGGTCTCTCATTCATGGGGTTAGCCTAAGTAAAAATTGACTTGATGGTAGATAACAACAAAGAGCAGAGAAGGCATATATATATATATATTAGAATCATAGAGATGGAAGAGACCACAAGGGCCATCCAGTCCAACCCCCTGCCATGCAGGAACTCAAAATCAAACCATCCCTGACAGATGGCGATCCAGCCTCTGCTTAATGATCTCCAAAGAAGGAGACTCCACAACACCCCAAGGGAGTGTGTTTCACTGTTGGAAGTTCCTCCTAATATTAAGGTGGAATCTCTTTTCCTGTGGCTTGCATCTGTTGTTCTGAGTCCTATTCTCTGGAGCAGCAGAAAACAAGCTAGCACCCTCCTCAATATGACATTCCTTCAAATATTTAAACAGGGCTATCATATCTCCTCTTAACTGTCTCTTCTCCAGGCTAAACATACCCAGTTCCCCAAGTCATTCCTCGTAGGGCATGGTTTCCAGACTCTTCACCATTTTAGTTGCCCTCCTCTGAACACGCTCCAGTTTTTCAACATCCTTTTTGAATTGTGGTGCTCAGAACTGGAGACAGTATTCCAGGTGGGGCCTCACCAAAGCAGAATACAGTGGCACTATTACTTCCCTTGATCTAGATACTATGCTTCTACTATGCAGCATAAAATTGCATTGGCCTTTTTAGCTGCTGCATCACATTGTTGACTCATGTTTAACGTAGTCTACTAGGACTCCTAGATCCCTTTTACGCATAGTCTCTTTAAGCCAGGTGTCCCCCATCTTATATCTATGCATTTCATTTTTTTGCCCCAAGTGCAGAACCTTACATTTCTCTGTGTTGACATTCTTTTTGTTAGCTTTGGCCCTGCTTTCTAATTTATTAAGGTTATTTTGAATTTTCATCCTGTCTTCTTGGGTATTAGCTATTCCTCCTAATTTGGTGTCATCTGCAAATTTGAGAAGCATGCCCCCTATTCCTTCATCCAAATTGTTGGTAAAGATATTGAATAGCACTGGGCCCAGGACAGAACTCTGTGGCACCCCACTGGTCACTTCTCCCCAGGATGAAGAGGAGCCATTGCTGAGCACTCTCTGGGTTCAGTCAGTCAGCCAATTACTAATCCACCTAACAGTTGTATTGTCTAGCCCACATTTTATTATCTTGTTTGCGAGACTATCATGGGGGACCTTGTCCAAAGCCTTAATGAAATCAAGACATGTTATGTCTACCACATTCCCTTCATCTAGCAAGCTGGTAACTTTATCAAAAAGAGAGAGAGAGAGAGAGAAAGAGAGAGAGAGAGAGAGAGAGAGAGAGATCAGATTAGTCTGGCATGACTTGTTTTTGAGAAACCCATGTTGACTTTTAGTGATTATGGCATTCCCGTCTAAATGTTCACAGACTCTCTGTTTAATGAACTGTTCTAGAATCTTTCCCGGTATTGATGTCAGACTAACTGGACAATAGTTGTTGGGATCCTCTTTTTGTCCCCTTTTTGAAGATGGAGACAATATTTGCCCTCCTTCAGTCTGCTGGGACTTCTCTTGTTCTCCAGAGGTTTTCAAAGATTATTGCCAGTGGCTCTGAGATTACCTTTGCCAATTCTTTTAATATGCTTGGATGTAGTTCATCTGGTCCTGGAGACTTGAATTCATTTAGGTTAACCAGGTATATATAATCATAGTTTCTATAGGATCAGGAAAAAAGCCAAGAGCTCTTCAGTTGGGCTTCCAGACAGAACCATATACACATAGGTAGTAGCACAGTAGGGATTAATTCTTCACTTATTTCATTTTCAAAGGAAGCAAAAAACATTAGCAATTTATTTCTCTTTCTGAGAAAGTGTTAGAAACTACAATTTTCAAAGACTATTTGCAATTTGGGATTTATTGTTCAAAATTAGTTTGTTTGTTGTTGTTGTTGTTCGTTTTTTGGGGGGGTTGGGGGGAGAGCATTTTTTGTGCAGAAAATAATGAATGGAACATGTCCAGAAAGGTGTGACCAAGATGATCAAACATTTGGAAACCAAGTTTTATGAGGAAAGACTTGGGAATTAGGTATGTTTTGCCTGGAGAATATTGAGAGGTGGCATGATAGCTATCTTTAAATATCAGAAATGTCAAGTCAAAAAAGGAACAAGCTTGTTTTCTGCTGTTCCAGATAAAAGAACCAATGGATTCAAATTACAAGAAAAGACTCTTCATGGATTCTTCATGTTTGGAGGTTTTTAAATAGAAGTTGGAAGGGCATCTTTCAAGAGTGCTTTAGTACTGTATTCCTCAATGGCAGAGGGTAGGAGATGGTCCTTGTGGTACCATCCAGCTCTAAGATTCTATGATTCTATGGATGGAGGAATAATAGCAACACATTGTGGAACTTTGTGCTCATTCATCAAAATGTTGTATCTTGGCCTATTTTTTATTAGTAGTATTATTATTACTATTTTGAGAAAAACCAACTTGCAGCTATTTTCATCTCTATTAAGAGTAGGTAATTTGCAAAGTTAATACAGCTTTCTGATTCTTGACAAAGCAACTCACAAATACTTTTGAATCTCTAGTTCTGGCAACCTCTCTATTATTTATTTATTTATTTTATATCCCACCTTTCGCCTAATATGAGACCGAAGGCAATTTTTGCTGAAACAAAATACAATTAAAGCAATGGATAATACATTTTAAAACCCTATTAAATAAAAATATTTTAAAACATTAATTTATAACAGTTTTAAGCTTTTTTTAATAAAAAAATGACATTAATGTATAATTATAATGATTAAAAAAAAACATGCAACTGCAATCCACCCCAAGTTAAAAGGATTTTGTAAACCGATAGCCTAACACTCACAGGTCTGGGTAAACAATTGCTTCTGCTACAACAAAAGCTCCTTCTGCTACAACAAACTGAGAGCCAAATTAAAATAAATGCTTGAATAAAAAGGTCTTTTGTCTGGTGGCAGAAAGAGATCATAAAGGGGGCCAAACTAGCCTCTTGTGGTAGATAATTCAAGAAGGTAAGAGCAAGCACTGAGAAGGCCCTCTCCATTAACATCATCAAAGGGGCCTGTAATTACAGTAGGTTCAAGACAAGGCCCTCCCCAAAGACTTTAAGGCTTGAACAGGTGTTTATTGAGAGACAGGGTCTTTCAGATTGCGTGGACCCAAGCCACATAGAGTTTTATAGGCCATAACCAGCACTTTGTATTGGACCTCGAAATGAACCAGTAGCCAGCAAAGCTGCTTCAACAGGGGAATTCTATCTACCCTTTAATCAGTCACAGTCAGGACTCTGTCTGCAGCATTTTGGACCCACTGTAATTTCCAGTTTCCAAAAGCAGCCTCACATAGAATATGTTGTATTAATCCAAACGGGATGTGATCAAGGCAAGTGTCACTGTGGTCAGACCTGTGCATCTAGCAGTGTAGTTTTAACTGTGCGAACACACGCTTAAACAAACTGGTTTATATGATCTGGCTTAAAAATAAATGTGGGTGGTGTCCGGCCCCTATCACAAGGGTTTTGCCACTGAAATCACTGTCTGGGACCATCCCTGCTGTGAAGTGCACTTTTTCTTTTCTTTCATTTGTGGCTACACCATGGACCCTTTTCATCTCACAGCTGCCACCACCCTATGCAAAGAACCACTCCTTTGACAACTTTCTCTTCTAAAACTCTTTGGTATAACTTATCTTGTATAAGGTTTAGTAGCATGGATATTCATTCACACTGTATACAAGTGTTTCATAAAGTAACAACAAAACTTTATTTACAATACAAGTAACAGTGTTTCACTTGGTCTTGCTGCACTTGTTATAACTGGTTACAGTTACAAATAATAATATTCTAATATTCTGGATCAGGTAAACCAGTTTATATAAGTGTGCAATAATCTTCCTGGACACCACTGAGAGCTGGGCCTCCAGGCTCAAGGTTGAGTCCATGACTACACACTACAAGCCTGAGTTTTCAGGGAGAGTGTAATACCTGTGTAGAAGTTTTGATGAACTTGGGCAGATCAATTAAAATCAATGGGACTTCTGTCTTTGATGAATAATTCGATCCCCTTGATTTTAGTAGATCTGCTCTGAAGATGACTAAGCCTGGAACCAACCAGTGAATACTGGAATGGCAGAGAGAAAAGCAAATTCAGAATAACTGTTGGGAAGTGAATTTGAAAAGAGAATTTTCAAATCTGACAATTGACAATCTCCATGCATGTCTCTCTATCTTATCCAATTTTTACAGAGTTGGACTCATAGTGAATTATAAGTGGGCGTTTTTCCACTGTCGTGTAATGATGGCTACCATGGCAAAAATAATAATAATAATAATTAAAAAGGACATGTGTCATAATGTTTCTGTTAATGAGATATCACAAGAAATGCTCAGGGAACTCTAGCCTCCAAAAAAGGCATTATGTTTTACTGTGCATTCTTGAACTAGAACATGCATTGGAAGGTCTTTTTAAATTTTATTAAATTTGAGGATACAAAAGGTGTACCTTGGTAATGCTGATGTAAGAGAGTTTTTAAAATGTGCAACTCCAGGAGTACCAGATGGGTGAAACAACTCCGGGGGGGGGGGGGAATAATTGCAGAAGAATTAAAGCAAACACACACACACACAACTTGAAGACTTCTATAATGATAATTTAGAGATACTACTGTCAGAACTAGTGAACTCAGTTCCTCATGCACAAACAGTTTCATTGTGATGCAGGGAAAAAAACAACAGAAGATTTTATTGAAGGCACCAGGAAAGAAGCTACTAGCAAAGCGTTTAAGTTGGAACTGACCAGTTCCAGCCCCCAATATAATAACCCAAAGTATTAAAATCAACCCCTACATATTGCTGTGCAACCCTTCATTCCCACCAGCTAGCTCTAACGGTTCCATTATCACCTTCCTGCCGTCCATTCTTAAGCTCTAACAGCCTACAATTCTACAAAGAAGCGAGAGAGAAAACTCCATTGCATTCCAACCCCTTGAAGAAGCAGATAGCATTATCAAGCAACCCAGGCCCTGATGTTACATTGCCTAGGCAGCTCATCCTCCACCCAACACCAATGATATTTCCATGCACACAGTACAAGATGCCTTCCCCCAATACCAAGCCCACAGAGGAAAATACAATACAATACAGATCCCTCTCCCACAGAATATGTATATCATGGCAGAACCAAACATGGATTCTGACAACTACCCAAGTACTTTTGGATAGAAACAGATTCTTCATAACCAGAAATTAGCAGACGTTGAAAGGTTACCTCTTAGGGCTACAATTCCCACTAATCCAACACTAGTCTCACTGGCTGAGAGAGTATGAAATGTCTAGCCTTCACCCCACCCCAGTTACTTTTCAAAGTCTTGGGAATTTGATTACCACCAAGAGATTGGAAAAATCAGTTCTTGGGGCACTACAACTCCCTGAATCTTCAGCATGCCCCTGGATCCCATCAGACTGAAAGTCCTTTCACATTACACAGTTCTAGTGCTTCAATATCCCATACAGCATCATTTTAATATCTTACATGGCAACATTCTATGAAATCCTGAGATATGCATTTTAGGGGAATTCATTTAGAATTTTCAGCCAGAGAGCTCTAATGTCTCACCAAACATAATCCAGAATTCCCTGTTGCCATGACAGATAAAACGGAATATAATTGTGCAATGTTAAAGGGCCCTGAATCTGCAATAAACAGAACTCTCCCTCCCTTGATCCACAAAAGGGAAATCAAACAGTTCATTTCCAAGCTAAACATAACATCCAACATTTCACAAATGAAAACTGGGACATATGGCCAAGCAACATCAGTGTGTGGCCAAGGTGTTAAAAGTTATTAATGAAGAAGAACACACAAACCATGGGCCTCTGCAGATCAATTAACCTAATAGTGGGGAGGGGAAAAGAGAGGGCAGAATCATATCCTTCCCAGTAGACTCAAGCAAAAGCAAACTATTACAGTTTATTACAGGGCCTCTGCAGACCAGAAGTAGCGGATTAGGGCTTCAGCAACCCCACGCCGCAGCCCCTATCCTCCCTTTTACTGCTCCCAAAAGAGTGGCAAAATGCTATTCCTTCTAGGGGCAGCCAAAGGACACCCTAAGAGCCAGCACCATGGTTCTTCCTCACTCTTTTAGCACAGCGTGTTTAAATGTTGCACCGGGAGGGCATCCTGATGCCGTGTGCCATGTGTGACGCACAATGCACCAGGATGGCATTGGTGTAGGGTTGGGGCAGTCAGGACACCCCCCCCCCGGTGCAGTGGGTTTTTTCCCCCCTCATTATACTTTTTATTCTTACATTTTTTTTAAAAAAACTTCCTATCAAATTATATGGTTTATAAGCAATTAAAATAAATATAATGCAGATCCCTTTCAATTGTAATTTGTTTTTTGTAACTTTAGTCTTTTTATTCTTACGATGTTTCTTGAGCTATATCATTAAATTAAATTATATTTTCATGACCATCAGTTTTCACAATATTTTTTCAATTTTACCCAGTCTGTGCTCATCACATCTATAAGTTTTCCTTCTATCATGTTTGTTAATCTATCTAGTTATCTAATGATTTTAGTAGCCAGTCTTTATAGTAGGTACTTCTTTTGTCTTCCATTTTTGTGCAATAATGGTTCTGGCTGATGTAATCATATATAGCAGTATTTTCCAATGCTTTTTTGCTTCTATATCTGGTATTTTGTTGACCATGTTTAGAAGGTAAATTTCTGGCATAATTGGAAATTGTATGTTGGAACTTTTTTGGACTTCTATGTGTTTTTCTTCCCAGAGTTTTTTGATCTCAGAGCATTGCCACCAAATGTGGAACCAATCGCCAGCTCCCTTGTTGCATTTCCAACATTTGTTTTCTCTGTTTTTGTAATTGTTTGTGAATCTGGATGGAGTAAGGTGCCATCTATATGCCATCTTTAAATAGTTCTCTCTAATAGTCTGGTATCTTGTGAATTGGAATGTTTTCTTTCTGGAGTATTGTCAACTTTCCAGACCTATATTTCTGCCAATGTCTTTGGCCCATTTTATCTCTTTGGTGATTTCTTGCTCTTGATTTCTGTTGAGAAGTATTTTATAAATTTTTGCTATTTGTTTTGTGACTTTTTCTTCTAATAATTTGTCTAATTCATTCTTTTGCAGTTCAAAACCAAAGTCTGTTTTGTCTGATTTGTATCTTTCTGTTAATTGACAGTAAACCAGCCATTGGCTGTTAGATTTGAATTCTGGGATTTCATTTGTTGTTGTTTGTTATCTTTTTTCAGGATATCCCAGTATCTTAACCATCTAGTGCTTATTTTTGTTCTTTCAAATACTGCCTCTTGGGGGGATAGCCAACCTGGTATCCTAGAATTGAAAGTTGGTTTGATTTTTTTTTCCATGGTGCAAAAATAGATTTCTGGATGAAATGATGTTTGAAGTTCTTATGTATTTTGTTTCTACCATACCAAAGGTAGGCATGCCACCCATAACGTAAGTTAAATCCTTCGAGATTTAGTAGGTTTTGGTTATTAAGTTTGATCTAATCTAATAGGTGGACTAATACATTTGCTTGATAGTATAAATGTCAATCTAGTAAGTTGCATCCTCCATTAAGTGTTATATCAGTTAATGTTTTCCACCTTACTCTTGGTTTTTTGCCTTCCCAGAGAAATCTTTTAAGCTCTTTGTTCCAAACATCAAATGGTTTACTATCTGTTATTATTGGCAAGTTTTTTAAAAAAAGAAAGTTAAATTTAAGCAACATGGACATTTTAATTTTGGCTATTTTACCTAAGAAAGATAGCTTTAGTTATGACCATCTCTGCAAGTCTTGTTGTACAGTCTTCCACATTTTTAATAGTTATTATCAAATGAACCAGTGTTCTTGTTAATGAGCCAAATACCAAGATATTTTATTTTTTTAACTATTTTACATTTGGATTTTTCTTGTAATAGGTTTTTTTCCGATATAGTCATGTTTCTTGCTATGAACACTGATTTTTCATCATTAATTTTGAAGCCTACTATTTTCTAAAATCTATGAGTGTGTTCATCAGCTTGTCTATACATTGCAGAGGATCTTCCAAAAATATTGCTAAATCATCTGCGTAAGCTCTGAGGGAGTATTCCTTGCCTTTTATTTTTGTTCCCATTATCTCTGAATCTGATCTTATTTTATTATTCAACATTTCCAATACTGTAATAAAGAGAAGAGGAGATAAAGGGCATCCCTGTATTGTACCTTTTTGTACAGGGATTGGCTCCAATCTTTCTCCGTTTATCATTATGTAGGCATATTGTTCTTTATACATACTTTTCACCCAATTTAGAAAATAATCTCCCACTTTAATCTTTTCCAATATTCCTAGCATGCAGTCCCATTTCATGTTATCAAAAGCTTTTTTGGCATCCACCAGGAGCAGTGTAAATTTCTTTTCATTATTTTTCTCATAATTTTCGATAAGGTCTATAATAATTCTCATGTTCTCTTTTAATTGTATTGAAGGGAAGAATCCTACTTAGTCTTCATGAATTATATCTTGTAACACTTCTTTAAGCCTATTTGTTAATATTGTTGTAAATATTTTATAATCTGTGTTAACAAGTGATATATATAGGGCAATAATTGCCCATTTTTGTTCTTTTTTTCAGTCCTTTGTGAATTAGTACAACATTAGAGAACTTCCAGGATTCTGGCATTCCTTCTTTTATGATTGAATTAAAGGTGTATTTTACCAGCTTTCTAACTACATCTTCAAGCTTCTTGTAGAAAAGTGCTGTAAAACCATCCAGGCCTGTAGAATAAAGTAGATCTTTTATATAGGCAGCCAGCTAAAAAACTGGGACCTAAATATGTGGGTGCATTGTGGTAAAGAGACTTATGTATGATATAGCTACTGAGTTGGACTTGCCTAAAGGCCTCTTCAGACAGACCCAAAGGTCCAGCCTGAAGGCACAATTGGTGTCCTGGATTGCGGCCAGCACACACAAACCTACGCCAATAAGGATGGCACAACAAGGTAACGAGCTATGCAGCTGGAAATAGTCCACCAACCTTGCAGGAAGTGTGAGAAAGAGCAAACCAAAAGCCAGAGCTGAAGTCAGGAATATAGGGGTCACGATAGTCAGTCCAGTCCAAGGTCAGGTCAGCCAGAGGGTAGCAATAGTCCAGTCCATTCCAAAGTCAAGAGTCAAGGCCACAAAGACTCAAGGTACAGGGAGGTACACACCAAAGGATCATGCAATAAACTCTGGCATTGAGTTGGCATCTCTCTGCTTCCGAAATAGGGGATGCCCTCCCCCATACCAGATGAGGCTGATTAGCTAATTGCCTCGCAGCAATTCTCTGGGAACTGCATCTGCCAGCACTTTCAGCCCTGCGCTGCCTGAAGGAGGGAACCTTCAAGCCTGGTTCCTCCCAGAGTCACCACTAGGCTGCTATACCACCAGAGGAATCCCATGAGCACTAAGACCTGGCTGAGCCTCCTGAGCTCGGAGATCAGGGCTAGGCTCTGGCAGGGCAGGATTAACACCTGGTGTAGGCCTAATTACCTCTTGCTCTGGAGCAGGATTAGCCCCTGGTGTAGCCTCAATTACCTCTTGCTCTGGAGAAGCCCCATCCTACTCCTCATCCTCTGACACCTGCTCTTGGCTGGCCATTACAGTTGGGACAGGGCAGCCACACACCAGCTCTCCCAACCCCACGCTGATGCTGTCCTGATACCACGCACCATTACGCATGGCACACAGAGTCAGGATGCCCTTCCGATGCAGTGTTCTGATGCGCTGCACCAGAAAGGGTGAAGAATGTTAAGGAAAATGCAACATGGGACTTACAGTAATAGAAATAAAATGTGTATGTGAAAGTCACAGTGATTAAGCAGGAGCAATCATGAAGCTACACAGGTGAAAAGGATAATGTAATTTGGAAGCCTTGAGAGCCAAGGACAAAGTTATAGAGTGTATATTGAAAACACCTGTTATAGATTGCAAACACCTGAGATTCATTAAGTAGTCAAGGTAAAATGATGAAATACTTGGGTTGGTCTTAAGTATGGGATGATCTATGTAAACCAATCAAAATGAATGTACACGCCCACTGGGTGGAAACTGACTAGTGGGTGGTGACTAACAATGGCTATAAGTGCAATGTTTGCCAATGCATATTGTGGTGTAATGGTGGTGTAGTTTTGGAGATATTGTGATTTGTAGGGCATATAGTATTTATGTATATAGTAGAATAAAGTAGATCTTTTATATAAGACTACTGAGTTGTCTGGTGTCTTGAGGGAAGATACAAGAGCCAGAAGAATCCTGGAGAAGTTTGGAGACATCTCAGGAAGAAGAGTGAGAAGGCTTGGAGAGTTTGTCAGGGTCTTCAGCCTATTCTCTGAAACTCTGCTGCTTGGGAAAGAAGCATCAACCACTGATCAAAGCTGGTCAGCTCTGCTGCATAACAAGGTGGTGAGTTAGAGCCAGAGGTGAAGAGCTACAACTCCCATCATCCCTGACAGCCTTATCAGGCTTCAGAATTCAAATTGTCTTAGCAATTTCTTCCTCCGTGATTTCTTTATTCGGTGTTTCATAGCAATTTTCTGGAATTGTAAAGCTGATTTGCGTTTGAAGGAAGTCTTGTAATAAGCTTTCTTCGAGCTCTGTTCTCAGAGATTGCTTATATAACCGAGTATAGAATTCCGAGAATTTACATTTTATTTCTTTTGGTGATGTTACTAGCTCTTCATTATCTTGCATTTTCTCTATTATTCTTGACTCTCTTTCATTTCTCAGTCTGTTAGCCAACCATTTCCTGGTTTTGTTTGCCAATTCGAAATGTTTCTGGTGGGTCTCCTGTAGCTTTTTATTCATCTGGTTCATTATTTCCTCTTGTAAGTTTTTCTGAAGAAGTTTTAAGTATTTCTTAATTTCCTTTGATGTTGGGTTAGTCTCTAATTCCATTTCTTTGTGCCTTATTTCTTGTTCTATCTTTTGGATTTTTTCTTGATTTCTTTTCTTAATTTCTGCCCCTCTTTGTATAAGCAATCCTCTTGTCACTGCTTTACCAGCATACTAGATTGTTTGAATGCTACTATCCTTTGTTGTGTTTTCAATGAAATATAACTCTATTTGTTTTGGTTTTCTTTCTTTCTTTCTTTCTTTCTTTCTTTCTTTCTTTCTTTTTAAGTTTTTGAAGATATGCCTCATTTAGGAGTAGTAGATCATTTAATCTCCAAGAATATTGTTTGTTTTTTTTTGGCATGTTTAAATCTAACCAAATTGGATCATGGTCTGATTTAGTTCTTGGTGTTATTTCCATTGTTTTAATTCTTGTTAATATTCTACTTGAAGCTATAAACATGTCAATTTGAGATACAGAATTGCATTGCTTTGAAAAGAAGGTATAACCGGGTGTCTTGTTGCATAATTCTGTCCATGCATCTTTTAGTTTTAGTTGTTCTTTTAGTTGAAAAAAGGCGCTTGGTAATTTCCTCTGGTTTTTTAAAATTCTTTTATTAGAAGTTCTATTTTGTTTTGGATTTATCACAGCATACCAGTCTGCCATTATTAGAACATCTTCTATCTCTTGAAGCAGTTTTTTGAAGTCTATTGGCACATATACTCCCATGAATAATATTTTCATGTCTTGTATTTTAACCATTATACTTATGCAATGTCCTGCATTGTCTTTGAAACATTTTCTTACTGAGTATTTGTTTTGAAAGTAAAGCACCACTCCTCCCTTTTTCTTATTGTTATTTGAAGTAAACATCTGGCCCAATTTCAGGTTCTTTAAGTATTTTTGATCACCTTTTTGATTTTAATTTCTTGTAAGCATGTGATGTCCAGATTTCTTTTTTCTTTTATTAGCTCAGTTTCCTTTTCCTTTATTTGCACTGTTGTTCTTTTTTTTTTTTAATGATTTGTGTTCTTGTTTGGTTCTTCACTTTTTTATGATGGGTCACTTCCTGGTTTGAGTCTTCTTTCTGCATTTCTCTGTTTATCCATTTTTCTATTTCTTCTGCTTTCTCTTTGGAATTTACTTTGTATCTTTTTGCCTATAGGTAAATATTATTCCATTGATTCTGTCCCATGTATACTTTATTTTAAATCTAATCAGCATTTGAGTTAGTGTTTTGTAATTTTGTCTCTTTTTTAATATAGCTGTTAGAATATCTTAGAATATTTTTATATTTTCTCCCTCTATTTGACATTTGTTTATATAGCTTCTGTTAAGGATCAGATCTCTCATTCTTGATCTTGTTAGGCAGATTACGATATCTTGAGATAGATTTTTTTTTTCTTTTGCAGTGTTTCAATTAATTCTGAATAATCAGTCTATTTCAATGTCTAGTTCAGTCTCTGGGATTCCTACAAAAAAGCATGTGGTATTTCACATGTGTAGAGATCTTCATTTGGTTTTTCAGGTAGGCCTCTAAATTTTAGGCATTTTTCCTGGTAACATAGTTCTTGAATTAGAGTAGAGTTTTGATCTCTTTTTTCATCCTCCAAGAGCGATTTGGTTTTCCCCTCCAATCTCAACTTTTTAGCTTTCAGTGTTTCCAAGTCTTTTCTCATTACTGCAATTTCTTTTACAATTGTTTCTATAGTCTTTTCTATTTTGTCGAATCCCTTCTTTAAATTTTCATTTGTTTCTAATCTGTTATCTTTTAATCCTTGATGGACTTCCTGTTTGAAATTTCACATCTCCTCAATTGACTGCTGAATGGCATCCATTTGTTTTGTAGGTATTTCTGTTGATCCTCTTCTGCTGGTTGTACCTGCTTGGGCTCTTGTGGTTATTGACTTGAGTCCTGTGGCCATTTGAATAGAAGTAGAATACTGTTTTGTTAGGAGGAAATTTTGGTAGATTAGCTTTTGTTAGCTCTCCTATATTTCTTGCTTTCTGTCTGTGAACAAACACTAATGAATTTTTGATGAACATCAATATTTGTCTGGGTCAAATTGTATGGGTTTTGTTCAGTAAGACTGATTTGGGTAAGTTCAATGTACTAAATAAATAATAATAATAAAATTTATTTGTATCCCGCCCTTTGGGAAACCCAATCAGGGCGGCTCACAAGAATAAAATCATACATAATAAATCACAACATCCCCCCCCTTAAAACAGTATTAAATTGATAACAAATTAAAAACATTTAAACAATTTAAAAATACATTACATCTTGCAAAAGCAACATTAGGCCATGGCAATGATTGCTCATTCCATCTGTGGAAGACCTATGGAAAGATCAATTGAAGGGAGGAAGTAGCCAAGGCCGGGATATTTAGTCTGGAAAGGCCTGCCGGAAGAGATCTGTCTTGATAGACTTTTTAAAGCTATCTAGCGATGTTAATTGACGGATCTCGTCTGGCAGGCCATTCCAGAGTCTGTGGGCTACAACTGAAAAAGCCCTCTGGGAGGTTGTCGAAAGCCTGGACTTTTTGAGGCTACAGCAAATTCCTCCCAGAGGACCGGAGAGCACGGGGAGGATTGTATGGGAGAAGGCGGTCCCTGAGATAGTTTGGACCCAAGCCATTTAGGGCTTTAAAGGTAATAACCAACACCTTGTACTGGGCCCGGAAGCTGATCGGCAGCCAGTGGAGGGACCTCAGAACTGGAGTAATGTGGTCCCTCCAGGATGTTCCTGAGACAAGTCTGGCTGCCATATTTTGTACCAGCTGTAATTTCCGAACCAAGCACAAGGGTAGCCCCATGTAGAGCGCATTACAGAAATCAAGGCGTGAGGTTACCAGCGCGTGCACAACAGTCTCGAGATCCCTTACTTCCAGAAAAGGGTGCAGCTGGCGTATCAGCCAAAGCTGATAACAGGCGCTCCTGACTGTCGCATTTAACTGATTTATCATCAGGAGCGATGAGTCAAGGAGCACCCCCAGACTGCGAACACAGTCACTGGAGGAGAGAGTGACCCCATCCAGGACTGGAGGTTGCAACCCAATTCTTGGTTTCAGGGCCACTACTGTGAGCACCTCTGTCTTGTCTGGATTCAGTTTCAATCTGTTTTTCCTCATCCAGCCCATTACTGCTCGAAAACATTCATTGAGAGAAGAGATGCCATTGAAATTCGAGGCCGACGAACGAGACACGGAGAAATAGATTTGGGTGTCATCAGCGTACTGATAACACCCAGCACCATAACTCCGTATTATCTCACCCAGCGGCTTCATATAGATGTTGAATAACATCGTGCACAAAATAGCTCCCTGAGGGACCCCACACATGAGGTCCCTCTTATTGGAGCTACAGTCCCTGAGCAGCACCCTCTGAGACCTACCCGAGAGGAAGGACTGGAACCACTGCAGAGCAGTGCCCCCGATACCTAACCCCCTCAGGCGGTCCAAGAGCATGCCATGATCTATCGTATCGAAAGCCACTGAGAGGTCTAAGAGCACCAACAAGGTCACACTACCCCTGTCGATGTTCAGACGCAGATCGTCGGTCAAGGCAACCATGGCAGTCTCAACCCCAAAGCCTGTCCTGAAGCCGGTTTGAAATGGGTCTAGATAATCATTTTCATCCAACACTGCTTGGAGCTGAAGAGCAACCGCCCTCTCGATCACCTTGCTCAAAAAATGGCAACAAAGAAACTGTAGTTACTCATATCCAGGGGGTCCAGGGAAGGTTTTTTCAGAATTGGCCTAACAGCCGCTTCCTTCAGACAAGATGGAACATGTCCTTCCCTGAAGGATGCATTGATGATATCCATAAGGAATCTCCTCAATGTATCCCCCCCCCCCCCAGACGGCCAGGCATGATGGGCAAGGATCGAGAGGGCAGGTTGTTTTCCTTACCTTACCAAGCAGCTTGTCCACGTCCTCGGTACTCACAGATTGCAGCTGATCCAGAATAACTTCATTGACGGAGTTGCTGGACACCTCTCCTATCAATTCTGTTACAACAGTGGTGTCTAAGTCGGCTCTTATCTGAGAGATTTTATCTGCAAAGAAGTTGTTAAATGCGTCACAGCAGGCCGTCATCAGGTTAAGTAAGGGATTTGGTGCAGGGGGCACCTGTGTCATCTCCCTCACCACCCTAAACAGCTCTGCTGGATGGGACTCTGCAGATGCAATAAGGGCAGAGGAGAACACTCTCTTTGCTGCACGTATTGCCTCCCAATAAGAACGAAGAAAGTTCCTATGGCGAGTTCTGTCGAATAAGAGCCGAGTCTTCCACCACCTGTGCTCTAGTCATTGTCCAAACCACTTCATTCTCCTAAGCTCAGGTGTATACCATGGCTTACGGTTTGAAGCGGGTTGACAAGGACGCTTGGGAGCGATCGTGTCGATTGCCCTGGTAAGATCGGTGTTCCACGTATTAACCAGAGCATCGACAGGGTCACTGGCATTCCCAACCATTAAACCCTCTAAGGCTCTCTGGAAACCAATTGGTTCCATTAGCCTTCGAGGGCGGACCATTCTAATGGGTCCACCACCCCCGGAGGGGCAGATATTGGCTCTAAGTTCCATCTTGACCAGGAAATGATCCGTCTATGACAATGCGGAAGTACTTACAACTTCTGCCCACTGATATTTCTGTTCCGTACTAAAGACCGCATCGAATGTATGACCTGCACATTGTGTGGGTCCGTTGACCAATTGGGATAGGCCCATGTTTGTCATGGTCTCCATGAACTCCCGAGCCGCACCTGTTAAACTGGTCTCGAGCGGAATGTTGAAGTCCCCCAAAACTAAAAGTCTGGGGGATTCCAGCAACAGCTCTGAGACCAGCTGTGTCTGCTCGGTTAGGGAGTCTGCTAGACAATGGGGTGGTCAGTAGACTAACAGAATCCCCAAACTATCCCTGGTCTTCAGGCTAAGGTACATACACTCGAAGTGGACTGTGTTCCGGACAGGTATCCTGGTCAAGGTCAGGTTGTTTTTGTGAACTAGAGCCACTCCCCCCCCCCCGCCCACTTCCCCTCACCTGCTCCCTAACAGAGTACCTGGCTGGGAGTGCCTGCGCCCAGGTAACAGTGCTATTCTCTCCCAGCCAGATCTCTGTAAGGCAAGCCAGGTCGGCATCCTCATCCAAAACGAGATCATGGATGATATGAGTCTTGTTTTTTACCTACCTGGCATTGCAGAGGAGCAGAGTGAGGTTCTGTGGAATGGTTGGTCTGCTCTCCAAACCATTCTGGGAAAGAGAGGGAACTGAAGGCAGGATAGCTTTCAAGCAGCGATGCCGCCTTCCTTTGTAACATTTGTTCAATCTGTTCCAGCCATACCTCCCATTCCCCAACACAACTCCTATAGCTGCCCCCACCTCATTCCCAGCCTCGGGGGAAATAGTAGAATTTAAAGCCACTAAAGGATTGCGTCATGAGTATTCAAACAAGGACAACCCCTATCCCATAGTCCCGCTGATAATATGGTCTGATGGTAAATGGCCTAGTGGTTAACTACTATGGATCTTATTTACCAACCCACATCAACCTCGAATTCAAAATCACAAATTGATTCTCCATAGCCTCCCCAGATGTTTACAGCCTGAGATCTAGTAATGTCCTGGCAAACAGTCCTGGCAGGCATTGGCCTACGCTTTTCCGCTGCCAGTGATGTTCCTAGGTGAGCGGGGGGGGGGGGGGGGCTTTAGAGGCTTCTCACAGACAGGTTCCACTCTCCAAGCCTCCACAGGAGGCTAAAGTTTTCGGTAGGTTACATAACTATGCTTTTTAACCATGTAAAGTTCCCATATGCTTTTTGTAGTATTCCCATGAGTTGCCCTGATTTCACAGGGTGTCCCAGAGAAGCAGCCAGCTGCTTTCTGGCTAGCTTGATGAGGCCTAACCATGTCAACTGCCTCCTCCAAGCCCCTATCTCTGAGTCTCTTCCCAGAGCTCAGTTTATGATGAGGTGCTTCCTCATTTCCTGGTTCTCTGGGGGACTGGGATTAGTGATACTAGTCTCAATCCTATCTCACCTTGTGGTTAGGAATCTTAGATATTTTAATATTGACTTTCAGTAGCTGTATTTAGAAGAAGAAACTACAAATATGAACTTTTAAAAAGGCAGCTAGGGGTTCTGTGGCCCCCACACTGATGCTTAACTCCCAATAATACCCCTGCCTCTGCCGTTGTTATTGTACTTACTGTTGCTGCTACTATGGCCACTGGGCAAATATTGGAAGGGCAAGTGGTTGGCTCTGCTTGTTTCTCAGGTCCCACCGTGGCTGTTGTTGTTGCTGCTGCTGGGTCTGAGGCTCCTGGTCACTGGGGAGGGTGGGAGGTTTAAATAGCCAATGTCATGCCCGGCCTGAAGGACGACTCAGGGGATGAGCTGGAGCCTCTGGGACTTGAACCTGCAGTGGAAGAGCCAGAGGCTGGCCCTAACTCTGCTGGAGCAGAGGCTGTGGCCTCTCCAGAGGTTCAGCAGTCAGGTTTGCCTGATGCTGTAGACAGGGAGGAGGATCTGGGCAGTGTGCCTACTTTTAAGGAGCGTCGAGCAAAAAGAGAGGGCTTGAGAAGATCACGGAGGCTTCAGCAGAAGCGTGTTAGTAATCAGACACAGCTGAAGGCTGGCTCCTTGCCTTCTTAAGAACCTGGAGCATGTGTGGTGCTTTGCCAGTGGATATCTGACTCCTCTAAGGGGAAAGACTCTGTCTCTGGCTCCGTGTCTCCTAGATCATCTTGATCACCCGGAAACCTTGACCTTGGACTGCTTATCGACCTGCCTATCTGATACCTCGAACCTCGGACCGTCTGACAAGCCTTTTGGTAATCCCTTTGGGTAGAGTTACTGTGTATCTCCGAGACTGTGTAGTTAACACTGACTTTGCTGCACTGGGGATTTTGTTTGTTTGAGAGCTAGCTGTCTTATCAGCCTTTTGCTGCTTTCCCGGACAGCCGCCTCCACTTGTCTCCTGGGTCCCGCCACTGCTGTTGTTGATGCCGCTGCCAGGTCCAAGGCTGCTGGGCATTGGGGAGGGTGGGCGGTTTAAATAGTCACTCCACTTGTCTCCCGGGTTCCGCCGCTACTGTTGTTGCTGCTGCTGCTGAGTCCTAGGCTGCTGGGCATTGGGAAGGGTGGGTGGTTTAAATAGCCTCCTCTGCTTGTCTCCCAGGTCCTGCAGCTGCTGTTGTTACTGCTGCTGCCGGGTCTGAGGCTTCTGGGTGTTGGGGAGGGCGGGCGGTTTAAATAGCCACCTCCACTTGTCTCCCGGGTCCCACCACTGCTGTTGTTGCTGCTGCTGCTGCTGGGTTAAAGGTTGCTGGGCATTGGGGAGGGTGGATGGTTTAAATAGCCGCCTCCGCTTGTCTCCCAGGTCCTGACACTACTGTTGTTGCTGCTGATGCCAGGTCTGAGACTGCTCCCAGCACAGCGTTTAAACACGCTGTGCCGAAAGGGCAAGGAAGAGCCACAGTGCCGGCTCTTAGGGCGGCCTTTGGCTGCCCTTAAAAGGAGCAGCACTTTGCCGCTCTTTTCAGGGCAGTGAAAGGGAGGGTCGGGGCTGCAGTGTGGGGTTGCAGCAACCCCAATCCACCACTTCCCGGTCTGCAGAGGCGCTGTGATAAACTGTAATAGTTTGCTTTTGCATGTGCCTACTGGAAAGGATATGATTCTGCCCTCTCTTTTCCCCTCCTCACTATTAGGTTAACTGATTGAAACTACTTTTGCACTTTGAAATATTTTTCAAAAACTGAAGTAAGTTGAGGACAAAAGGTGAATGTGGGAGGACGGGAGAGAAACTAGGACATTTTAAAAAGCAGCTAAAAAGTGAGATGGCAATTTACTATCCAATTTACTACAGGTGAGAGGAGAAGAGGGGTAGCATTTTGTCCTTCCCAGGGAAAAGCAAAATGCTACACTCTGTTCTAATTTTGTGTATTCTTGCACATGAATAACTCTTATTAAATATACTGTATTTTTATTAAATATTTATTAAAACTCTTATTAAATATACTGTAAATATACTTATTAAATATACTCTTATTAAATATATATTATTTTACATTGTTGAATGCCACTTTGATTGTTTTTACAAAGAGCAGGATATAGATCGGGGTAGGCAACCTTTTTGAGTGGGGGGCTGGGTTGCTGTCCCTCAGACAATTGGGGAGCCGAAGCAAATAAAATAAAAAAATATAAAATAAAATAAAAAATTTAAAAAATATGCATGCACACTCTCTCAGCCCCAGAAAAGCCATGACAAAACCCCTGTGGAGATTTTGCCAAGAAAACCCCAAGAACAAGTAATAACAACAATAATCATTATCATCATGGAAACGACTGGAAGGCAGGCCCACAAACAAGCAGGGATGCATGCACACTGTCTCAGCCCCAGAAAAGCCATGATGGCAAAACCCCTGTGGAGATTTTGCCAAGAAAACCCCAAGAACAAGTAATAACAACAATAATCAATATCATCATGGTAGGCGACGGCGGGCGGTGGGGGTCGGCGGGGGTCGGCGGCCGCGGCGGCAGGACTGGCCTGGGGCTCGTCCAAAGGCCTCGGGGGGGCGCATTCAGCCCCCAGGCCGTAGGTTGCCTACCCCTGATATAGATAAAAGTATTATTTTTATTTTTATTATCAACTTAACCATACTTTGATGTTGTTTGCCCTGGTTTTCATCTGTGAATAATTGGAGGGTATGCAGTTTATACTAACCAATAGAATTTAGACCATAGAATGAAAACAAAGATATCTGAAGTGAGGAATCTATGAACAGAATGGAAGTAAATGTGTATACCTGTAGTAGATAGTTACATTTTCCCACTGCTTTTTAAAATGAGTAGCAACTGCTATAAAAATGTGTGTGTGAGAGAGAGAGTGTAAGTATGAAGGCACTGTTATGTATATCTAAACCCTTCTTTACTTCAAGGAATATCTTGTAAGCGTGGAAGGTTTTGCTTTGCTGCTTCTATCACCCTAATACACCATATTGATTTGGCTCAGATCTCTGGATCAAAATATAAAACTTTCAGATAAGAAATCTCAGTACAGCTCCGAGATGCTCTTGGCTCAGATTGAAGAAGAACAACACAGTTTCAAAGGGGGAGGTTGACAGCTCTTATAAATGCAGTAGCTTGAATTAAATAAACTAAAAGGCTTGTTCAGCTCATCTCCAATCAGATTTCTGAATTTTAAATTAAAAGGAGCCAAAATATATCAGATTAGAATAACTGACGAAATTAGTTTTATATAATTTATTTAGAATCCCATTCCAAAAATTCATTAAATTCCCTTGCTTGCAGATTGGAGTACATGTGGTATAAAAAATAAAAATAAAAGGGCACCTGGCAAACCTCTGTGTCAGGGCTGGGAACTGCCAACTGTTGTTGGGCTCTAGTCCTATGAGCCTCCACCTAGCCATTAGTGGGGGATAATGGGAGTAGCAGTACATCAACAGCTGGAGAATCACAGATTCCTCAGTTCCATCCTTTGCAGAGAAGAGTGATTTCTTATATTAGGGGGACGGATACACAAGGCTGCTCATCAAAGCCTTTTTACCTCATTTTATGGTTGGTCTCAAGCTGACTTCAATTTATGAGACCCTATGGCTGGGACATCTCCAATACCCCTCTCCTCAACCTTTCTGCTCAGGTCCTGCAGGCTCAGGCCCATGTCTTCCTTGATCAAGATTAGCTATCTAGTATGTGGTATTCCTCTCTTTCTGCTACACTCAACCTTTCCCAGTATCATTGTCTTTTCCAATGAGTCATGTCTTCTCATGATGTGGCCAAAGTACAACAGCCTCAATTTGATAACCTTGGCTTCCAGGGAGAATCCATGCTTGTTCTGTTTTAGAACACTATTGCTTGTCGGCTTGGCTGTCCATGATATCCTCAGCACTCTTTTTCAGCACCACATCTCAAATGGGTTGATTTTCTTCCTGTCTGCTTTTTTCACTGTCCAGCTCTCACATCCATACATGGTAATGGGGAATACAGTGGTTTGACCTATCCTCACTTTAGTTTCAGAGTTACGTTTTTACATATTATTATCTTGTCCCAGATACATTATTGTTGTTGCTATTGCTGCTGTTGTTCTTAACTGCCTTCAATCTCTAGTGACACTGTTAAAGAGGCATCTCCAAGACACCAAATCCTCAATGGCCCTGCTCAGTTCCTGCAGAGTTAGGGCCATGTCCTCTTTCATTGAGTCTATTCAGCTAGTGTATAGTCTTTTTCTCTTCCTGCTGCTTTCTACATTTTCAAGCATTGTTGTCTTTTCTAATGAATTATACTTTCTTATGATGTGGCCAAAATACAACAGTCTCAATTGGTCTTTTAATACTATTGTTCTTATGGTTTGCTTGCTGTTTTGTTTTTGTTTTTTATGTTATTGTTTTCAACTTTATATATTGTTAAATTGTTTTTAAAATAACTTTTATATTTGTGTTTTAACTGATATTTATACCATTTTTAATCTGTGCTGTGTTTAAATATGTTGCTAGCTGCCTTGAGTGTCATTATTGTGAGTAAAGTGGTCTATACATGAATCAAATAAATAAATAATATTTGGGCAATTGAGGAAAAATGAAAAGATGCAGTTCTTAATAATCAGCTGCCAATGTGTTTCCAAGCTGAATTCAAGGAGCTTGTGATGAAATGTAAAGCCCTAAATGACTTGGGATCCCAATACATGGAAAAGTGTGCCTCCCTATATTTGCCTGCCTGAGGATTCAGGTCAGCTGGGGTGGCAGGGAAGAGCTACTTCTCTGTTTTCCACAATGAGGCTAATATATTGTGTTGGGACATGGGAGAGTGCTGTCTCAATGGAAAGGCCCAATTGGCACCAAGGATGGCTTCACTGAGGTACAGTGGGCCTTTGGTATACACTGGTGTTTGATTCCAGGACCCCCTCATGGATACTAAAATCCATGGATACTAAAATCCATGGATGCTCAAGTCCCATTGTATAGTAAAAAAAAAAGCAAAAAAAAAAAAAAAAAAAAAGCAAAATCAAGGTTTGCTTTTTGGAATTTATATATTTTTGGAATATTTTCAAGCCATCTATATATAATCTGTGGATATGGAAGTCTAACTATACCAAGTAAAGACATGACTATTTGGGCCTCACTGATCTATCTCAAAATGCTAATAGGCATAGTTTTTAAATTGGATTTGTGCTTTTAAGCCTGTTTTAAACTTGTTAATCATGTTTGATATCTTTTCATTTATTTAAATTATTTTCATTATTTAAACTTGTTTATATTGATTTTATTTGTAGGCTGCCCTGAGATCTTTTGATATAGGGTGAGATAGAAATACAGTTACAAAAGGAAGGTGACCTTGACAAGGAAAACCCTGTCCGAAGACCCTGACCCAATAAGGAATACTGTCCCTCATTTGCCAAACAGCCAGCTTTGCAGGGTGGTAGTTTGGCAGAAGGCCACCATCTTCTCTCTCCATGTACTAGTATCCTTCCCAGAGACCTGTGTGCCTTTTGAGGGTTTTTGAGGAAGGAAGTCAATCAGGTGACTATCCTGTGCATGGAGGGCACAGATCCTTCTCCCAGGTGGGCACAAAGTCTTTACTCAGGCCCACCCATAGAGGATAGAAGGTACTCTCCTTGCTGATGATTTGGAATTATGGCATTTGCTTTCTTATAGGGAGAAGTTCAAAGAAAGAAGAGAGATCAGAGAAGAGGAAGATGTGCAAGAAGAAAACTGAAGGTGGAAGGGGAGATGGAGACAGAGAGAGGAAGACACAGAGGAAGAGTGACAAAGCAGCAAAAGTTGCATGGTGGAGGTTGTGCATAAGTCCTGAATTACAAGAACATCTTCAAAAACTGCAAAATTTTTGAAGATATTCTCACAGCAGGGAGAAAAACTGAACAAGTAACTTGATCTCTCAGATGAGAACAAAAGCATTGAAGAGGTACATCCCTAAGGGAGATCAGAGGGAAATGAAATCCAGAAAGTCATGACAGTGACACTTGAATTAACACTGGCCACCCACAAACAGTTGTTAACACTATTAATAAGGCACAGGAAAGTCAATTTTGATTTATTTTCCTTGTTCTGGACAATGTGCATCTATGTCTGATTGGAGCATGGTGCTATACCTGCCTAAGACCAGAGTTTTCTGAGTTGTGGTACTCATGCTGTGGAATGCTCTCTGCAACCTTACCCTGTACATGCCTGATTTGGGATGATCATGGAAGCAAAGCAGGGGTGGACTTTTTGCTTAGATGAGAAAACACCAGGTAATAGAAAGGTTGTACACAGCAGGAGAGCACATACTTTACATGCAGGAAGTGCCACCACATCACCAGGTAGGCTTAGGAAAGAATGTTGCCTGGAGAGTTGCTGCCAGTCAGCATCAGCAGTGCTGTGCTAGATGGTCTAAATATGTATCTGGACTGCACAGTAATATCAGTTTGATATCACTTTAACTATCATGGCTCTGTATTAGGGTCTGTAGATTAAGAAGGTACAGTATTAAATGTCTGTTCAGACATTTGTTGAAACTGAAATGCAATGCATGCTTGTATGAGCATATGCCCTGAGCACCCAAATGTTATTTAGACCTTTGAAGGTTGAACATGAAGGTTTGAAAAGGGCTCCAAACAAGGCTCCCATGATTGGGAATCCTGATAAGGTTGGGTCCCTGCCCATAAATTCCATCAACTAA
This sequence comes from Phrynosoma blainvillii, assembly GCA_026167975.1. Taxonomy (NCBI): domain Eukaryota; kingdom Metazoa; phylum Chordata; class Lepidosauria; order Squamata; family Phrynosomatidae; genus Phrynosoma; species Phrynosoma blainvillii. The sequence continues at coordinate 17,879,320 of JANUYF010000007.1, read as the reverse complement.
ACATGGTTACAAAGCCCTTTTCATACATTTCTAAGGTGGTATCTGCACAGCATAAAAGAAACATTCCCTGCCCATTCTCCCACTGACCTGTTCAGATGATACACAGGGCCAAAAGAGCTGGAATACAAGCCCAGTCCACACTCTAGGGTGATTCTCCAGTGTAAAAAGAGTCCCCTTTTGCTTCAGATCAGGGCAAAAACTCTGGAGAATCCCCTGGCATATGGACTGCATGCCAATGTGGGGATGGTGGAATGAGTACTGAACTCTTCCTGCCCCAAACTTACAACTCCTTCCCACAGTACTCTCAAGTTTGTGTGGTTCCTCTGGCACCATTCCTTTTCAGATTGATCACAGAAGCACGTATTAGCACAATACCATCAGTACATCACACCAAGGCAAATTGAACACATAAGCACACGTTAGCACAACAATAACATCTGTACAGCTCATCAGTGCTCAATAGAATGGCCATTGCCCCCGCAAGCTGTGGGGGGGAGAGGGTTCTTCTGGGGAGTGTACAGATAGTGCTGCTGGTATTGGCCCCATTGTGTCTGCCATTTGTGCAGACAACTCATTCTCTCTGTGGATCCAGAAGCAGGATAGTATGTTGGGTTGTCTTATCAGTGCAGACATGACTCTGATAAGACAACTGTATATGGCTTACATTGAGGTGTCTGTGGATTTTAAGGGCCAGGGTTATGTGTGTGTTTGTTTCTCTCCCCACTCCCAGGTTTAGCACTATGCATGTTCAGGTGAACACCAAACAGGCCTTTAGAATTCTCTACTGCTCTGAACAAGAATTCCCAAGGAAGAGGAACCGAGGAGTGAATCAGAGTACCTTAGGACTTGTAGTTTGGAAGACTGCATTAGGGCTCTTTAGCAGAGAATTTTGAATATCTCACTGAGCTATAAATCCCAGTATTCCTTAGAATGGAACCATGACTGTTAAAGTGGTATCCAACTGACATAACTGTGCAATTCAATGGATTTTTAAGATTCAGTACCATTCTCTATTTCTGTGCTCTCTCCAGGTGCATTCAGCACATTCCAAAGCACCGTATTTGCAATGGTCACTGCTATTGCTATTTGCTGGACAATGTAACACATTTGCTGAATTTTGTCAAATTTTGTGTCTTTTTTTGGTGGAGCTAAATAGTCTCTCTCCCATCTTCCTCCCCCACTCCATATTATATATGTACAGAGCGCCTTTCTTTGTTTGGGAGAGAAAATGGCAAGTTATCTATGATTTATTTATTAAAAGTGTTTTACCAGGAAAACACAACTGAGACAGGCCTTTTCCTATACAGTGAGGCCCTAGAGAGCAGTAAATTTACATACACAAAAGACAGGCATCCACCCTTGAGCCTTGAATGTTTATCTTGATTGCCCACCCTGCTGGCTAGGCCTTTTGTTACCAAGCGAGGTACAAGACAGCAAGGACAACAGTAGTGGCTTTGTCGGACAGGTCAGAGAGGATGGTCCTGCCCTTAAAAACATGCCCCTTATCTCTCTTCCTTTGCCCCTGGAAAATGGAGTGAGTCAGAATCCCAGTAGCATACTTAGCATTTCCTTTCAGTGTCTGCCAATCTATCAAAATTCAGCTACCGCTGTGAACCCATCAACTCGGTGCAAAAAAGGACAAGGCATACTGCGGACCCCCTTAAAGTAGCAATCATTTATCCTTCCCTGAACTTTAGCTGACCTTTGCAGGCATACTGGAAGTTGAAGTATGTAGCATCTTCTTGTTGTATACAAAACCATCTTAAGGAAAAGAAAAAGGGAGAGAAAAAGGGAGAGAAATGGACAAGAAATGCATTTGTTCCTTTTATTTTTATGGGAAAAGAATACACACTTTTGCTATCTTTTAATAGTAGTATATGTGATATTTAATAGATGCTGGTAAGTGTACATATACATATGGGTATTTTGTTTGGAGAGAGAAAATGAATACCCATCTCTCCAGATGGGAAGAAAACCTCTCTCACTCTCTCTTTCCCCATGTCATGTGAAAGAATACAAGCCAATGTGAATATTCTGCATTTATTGATCCAGTTGAAGTGTCTTTGTAGATGGCAGAAACAAAACAAGCACATTCCATTCACGACGATTTATTGACGGGATGAAGTAGCTAGAGAGTATGAAGATGTCTTTATGCACAAATAACTATAGCGAGAAAAAAGACTATAGCTTAACCAGGCTGCAGACTTTCCAAATGTCACAATATCCATGATTTGATTTTTAAGGTCCTTAAAAAAATAAGAAAAAGAAAAAGATCTTACAAAGCCGCACAGTAGCAAAGGTTACTGAGGGTGTGTAAATTTAATCTGACCTAAAGGACATAATTACATACATCTTATCACAAAACAATATACTTTTTATTTGCTTGAATTTTATTTGTATTGGTAAAACGGACCTGGAACTGACACAAGTTTATTAGAAAAAGGACTCTCTCAAACAGAGTGGGCTGGTCTTCTTACTTAAGATAGATGTTTTAACTTCTAGGATGATTAGAGAAATGGATAACTCACTAACATCTGTGCAAACTACAATAAAAAGGGATTTAGTGTTACCCCAAGGAAGGTAAAAGAGGCTGTCTGTCCATTAAACGCTTTATTACAGCGCCAGCAGCTTTTTTCTAACTCAGTTATTCCTGCACAGTGCTCAGAACTGTGACTGCCTGTCATCCTTACCAGACACAGCTTGGGGCTTCATGCCCACCCCCCACCCGCACCACTCCTTCCTTCCGCCTTTCCTTCCTGCCTTCTGGATTATATGTGCATCTGTACTTATGTGCCAGGTAGGTGGCAATCAAATGAGTCATTGAGCAGATAAAACACCTGACCTCGGGTGAAGAATTAAAGGGAGTGGAATCTACTAAAAGTGAGTGGCATCATGTCACACAGCTACTTATGATTTTTCACAGCAAGATTTTTTAATTAGAGAGAGAGCAAGGGCACTCCTTGAAAACATGACAAGTATAAGGGAATAGTAAAATGATAAACTAGCACAACCCAAACAAAGTAAACCATCCACCCACCAAAACTTTTGACGGTCATGCAAGAAAACTGGTTGCCAGGTCTAGGATGGATAACAAGGAGAAAGATCAATCGATCAATTGATCGATTGATCGATCGCAACATCCATCTGTTATCTATTTATTGGACTGCCTGCCCACTCATGTCTTTAGCCCAGAAGAACAACAATGATCAAGAGCAAGATGCAATGGCTTGGAGATGAGAAAAGTGTCCCCCTTTCCCCAACTACAACTCCCAGGATTTTGTGATTTTTAAAACTCCCAAGTTGCCAGTGATGATAATTGTACTAATTAGAGGATTTGGGGAGCTGTAGTTTGAAAAGTAGCATTTTCCAAGTGTACGACATGGCACAAGTGGAGTGATGAAGATTCTGAGTGGGGTTGTCAGTACATTAAAGGAGCTATGGAGGTGATGAATCTGTTTTGAGGATACACTTCAGTGCTGTGGATGTCTCCTTTAAAGTTTGGGCTAATATCTAGAGTGGATTGCTGGAGTGGCACAAGATGAAAAGGACCAGGGGGATGAAAGAGGAATAAGGCAAATTCAAATTGGGATGTAAATAGTTCTGATAGAGGGAAATGGTAGAGGGAAACAAAAGGCAACTGGTTTCTCAGCTGAAATGATAGAATAGAGCTGATTTGCACCCTCATTCTTCTCTGTGGCCTGATGGAATGGCTACGATTAGGGGATGACTGAGGAAGAATCAAAGGCAGAAAAGGTTATAGAAAGACTCCACTTTTTTCCCTCTGTTCTGCAGCCTGGTTGAATAGTTGCTGCTACAGTTACCAAATCATAGATTCAATGCATTGGGAAGGGTCCTTGAAGGTTTACTGAATCTGATGCCCCTTTACACTGCATCAGGGGTGTCACTAAGGTGGTGTAGGGGTGCAGACCGCACCAGGTGATATCCTAAGGGTAGGGTGACAACATGCTTTTGAAGCATCTGTCTTTTGGCAAGAACAGGTTGTGTGTTTGCCTTGTGTCCCTTTAAAATGCTGAAGAGATGGAGTGAATGGGGTGAGGCTCAGTGGGAGGAGGAAGGAGAGACCACAGGGGGTCTTTAAAAAAAAATCTATTTTTTTCTAAAAAAAAAATAATTTGTTTATTTTCTTTAATTTTTCTTTTAAAACATCACACCTTACCAAATGTAAACTTCAACCACATGAAACTATATACATTTAAATAAATTTAAGCTATGTAAAACTGGAGCATGTCCAGAGGAGGGAGACTAAAATGGAAACTATGCCCTATGAGGAACGACTTAGGGAACTGGGTATGTTTAGCCTAAAGAAGAGATGGTTAAGAGGGGATATGATAGCCCTGTTTAAATATTTGAAGAGATGTCATATTGAGGAGGGCACTAGCTTGTTTTCTGCTGCCCCAGAGAACAGGACCCAGAACAATGGATGCAAGCTGCAGGAAAAGCGATTCCACCTCAATATTAGGAGGAACTTCCTGACTGAGAGATGTTTGACAATGGAACACACTCCCTCGGAGTGTGATGGAGGACGTTATCACACGCGGGTCTCAAAGCGGCAAGAAACCGGTATGGAATCAATCCAGAACTATACCGGTATAGACCCCACAAGACGGAAATGGCTATCAGACGCAACTAGCATCATTGCGCAATTAACGAAACCGCGATAGATGCACTCCTGGGAACCGTATCTGCCGTTCACACACAAGTGAGAAGATCCCTTCCAGAACCCAGCAAGGATGTTCTTGCACATGCGCAGAAACAGGACAGCCGCGGCTGTCACTTGCCGAGGCTGTCAAACACACCCCTTCCCAAGCCGGCACAGGGTTGGGAAGGGGTGTGTGTGACAGCAACCCTTGGGACTTGGGAGGAGGGCAGGGTCGGAGGATGCCTCTGACCCTGGCCTCGTCCCAAGGGAAGCCTGGTTGCTTTCCTTGGGAGGATGGCAGGGTCGGAGGATGCCTCCGACCCTGGCCTCATCCCAAGGGAAGCCTGGTTGCTTTCCTTGGGAGGAGGGCAGGGTCGGAGGATGCCTCCGACCCTGGCCTCGTCCCAAGGGAAGCCTGGTTGCTTTCCTTGGGAGGAGGCCGGGGTCCGAGCCCGGCCTCGTCCCAAGGAAAGCAACCAGGCTTCCAGGCTTGGGAAGGGGTGTGTGTGTGTGTGTGTGTGAGACAGCCGGCTGTCTCTCTCTCTCACACACACACACCCCTTCCCAACCCAAGCCGGGAAAGAGAGCCGCTCTGAGGACTTCTGCTCAGAGCGGCTCTCTCTTGGGAAGGTGTGTGTGTGTGTGTATGTGTGACAGCCGGCTGCCACACACAACCCTTCCCAAGCCTTCGCGGGGCCTGGACTCCAGGATACGTATCTTGTGATCAGACATACGGTGAAAGCGCTATCATTGCGGTATCATTTTGGCCGCGCACTTGTACTTCCTCAAGAAACCGGCATTCAAAAGAACGGGGATGATGCCGCTTTGGGACGGGGTTGGGACGGGGTTGTGTGCGACGTTGTGTGAACACACGGGGGAAAAAACTGCAATAGGACGGGATTGAGTGTGGATTGGGTCTGCTTTAGACCCCGTGTGATAACGTCCGGAGTCTCCTTCTTTGGAGGTCTTTAAACAGAGGCTGGATGGCCATCTGTCAAGGAGGTTTTGATTTTGAGTTCCTGCATGGGAAGGGGTTGGACTGGATGGCCCTTGTGGTCTCTTCCAACTCTATGATTCTATGATTCTATATGATATTGTATAGGTAAAGGTATAATTTTAATTTTGCTTGTTGTTTCTGTTAGAATAACATAAAGAGAAGAGGAGGAGGAGGAGGAGGAGGAGGAGGAGGAGGAGGAGGACAATCCCTGCCAGGTATAACCAGCATAACCAATGGTAAAGATGATGTGAGTTGCAGTCCAACAATATCTACAGGGCAACATGTTTCCCAGCCCTATCAGAGTGCATTATAAAACTCTACAAGTAGGGCTCAATCCCTCTCTCCTGTTAGTTTAATTGTACTGACTTCATACATCTGAAAAGGTGTGTGCACAGGGTGGGGAGACATTAGCTCAGTCAACAAGCAATGAATGGAAGTAAGGTTGCAACACTATGATGGATGGGGCCATAGCTAACATAGGGGGGTGTTGATCCCATACTGGCGCCCCCTGCTGAATAAATTTATTCATGTTTTGGCTACTGGAATAGTCAAGTATGTTGGTTGGGATGTCATCCTTTTTTCCTCTTCACAATACTTCAGTTTTGATGCTTAAAAAAAAAAAGCGGATCAATTTCATTATCACCTAAAGCGAGGTGCTATTTATAAGCTTGGGCATCTTTTCTAGAATAGAGAGGGGAAAGAGTCACTTTGGCGTTGTTGTTGTTGTTGTTGTTGTTGTTGTTGTTGTTGTTGTTGTGTGCCTTCAAGTCATTTCTGACTTATGGTGACCCTAAGACCCTATCATGAGGTTTTCTTGGCAAGATTTGTTTGGCATTGCCTTCCCTTGAGACTGAGAGCATGTGCCCTAGGTCACCCAGTGATTTTTTATGGCTGAGATGTGATTCAAATGTCCTAGTCCAGTGTTCAAACTAAGGGCCTCGGCAGACGGCTAATAGGGCCGTCTCCGAGACCCGGAAGAGGAGGGGCAGCCGCACGCGCGGCGTCCCTTCCTCTTCCTGAGGTCGTCCTCGGAGCTTCCGGCCCTCCGGACGGACGGCGCTCCAGACGGACGGCGCCCTCCGGACGGACGGAGCTTCCGGCCCTCCGGACGGATGACAGAACGCGCTGCGGAGGATAAGTCAGGGAAAGTGCGCCCTACGCGTTTAGGGCGCACTTTCCCTGTCTTGTAAAAGGAGCGGCAATTTGCCGCTCCTTTTAGGGTCACCGCAGGAGCGCCACGGTCCGGCTGCCGCGGGCCTGCGACGTTCCCGACCAGAGTGTCCCCGATGCCCTGGTCTGCATCCCCCCTAAGTTACACTGGCCCTCACAACTTTGACATAACATCCACAAGTTTTTGTTGCTGCTTAATTTCTCATTGGAAGGTCTTACTAATGTCTCACTTTATTTTATTTTGGAGTGGGTGATAACATTTTCTAACTCATCTCTATGCAGCTAACTTGCCTTTGAAGGGGAACAAATTACCTTAAGAATAGGGGTCTTCCGCCCTCCCATGTTCTCTGATTTTCTAGCATTCAGATTTCCCATAAGTAACTTATATTCCACACTGAGATCACATGTATACACAAACACTTGATTGCATGGTGTATTTGTAAAGAAAGCTCCTTTCACTCTGTTTACTAGAAAAAAGAGGAAGGGGGAGACCCAAATAAATATGGGAATAATTAGATCAGAAATTGATGCCACCCTTTCTCAGTGCTGAAACTGTATATAGAGGGTGGCAGGCGGGTGTAGAGGAGAAAATGTTAACATATAATTGACATAATTGATCTATTTTCCCCCTTCTTTTTGCTGCAGTAATTTTTTATGCATGCTATTGTTGCTGTTATTATCCAAGATGTGATCTTGTGTGGCTGATAATACTGGCTAGATACAGATACTGGCAGGTACCAGCCAATCACAAATCTATAGTGTCTATTTCTGCATCACCAGGTGCTATCTCATGGGAAATATCCTCCTTTTTGGCAGGCACACAGATCCCTGCATTATCTGTCATTTTCATTAGATTCATGCTACAGCTGAGCCAAAGGGGGGGGGGGGGGAGACTTTGCTGATTCTTACATGTGTGTTCAAAATGCCCAAAGATGAGAGAATAGCCCAAATTCACTTCTCAGAACAGAATTATTTGTTCTTTGTCACTCACACACTAATGTTACACAATAAAGCTAGCTAGTGTGATGCTAAAGGCTGGATAGCATCCCTAGCCAAATAATAAAAGGATTTTAATATCAATTAACTAACTAACTGAGGGGGTGCCTGTTATGTCTCTGTATGATTAACTCCTTGCATACTTCCAATAGCTGCCACTGAGATATGCCATTATAAAAGCCCCGGAAGAGCCAGGCAGGGCTAGACTATTGGGTTGTCAGGTGAGACATTGGGCAGGGCTCCTATCCTTTCTTAAATTGTTGTGTAGAAGAGAGATTTTCAGCAGGTAGTTGTCTTAATGACAACCAACACCTGCTGAAATTTTGTCTTCTCCACAACCATTAAAACATCATGACCTTTATTTTACTGGAAGGAAAAATCAACCCCAAAAATTGAAGACTGGATAATAAAATTGAGGGAAGCAATAGATATGGATGTTTATCTGGAAGCATGAAGGGAAAATAAATAAAAAAAGAAATAATGGAAGAGGAATGGAGACTGGTTCTGGAATATATGAAGCAACAGATAAGAAAAAAAGAAAAATAAGAACAAAAAAAATAAATTCAAAAAAATGAAATGAGAGAGGGAAAACAATAATGAAGAAACTTACTAACTTGGCTATAAAAGGGAACAAAAATTCTTATTAGAATTAAACATCACAAGGAAAGTGGGATAAATACAAAAGAAAGAGGTAAAATAGAAATATAAAGAACTGGGTAAAACATTCACCTCTCTTTCTTTTTGAATGAAACTGAGATTAGAGACCCACATGGGTTTAATCGGGTGAAAATATCTGAGGAAGAAAAGAGTTTGGGATTAGGTAAGAAGACAATTGCATCTGGGAAATCTAAATGTAAATCACAGAGAAGTATATCACAGAGAAGTAAATTGAGTATGTTTATGATATATATATATATATATATATATATATATATATATATATATATATGTTGTTTAAATATGTTGTGTGTTTATGTTTATGTTATATATGTTGTTTTATGCATTTTGTATGTTTTTTGTAATTATGTTTTTGTTTTTAACGAATAAAATTTATTATAAAAACCAAACCAAAACCAAAACCAAACATCATGACCTTTATTTCACTTGACAAGCCAACTAGACCATCAAGGCAAGCATCCAGGTCCACATGAAGGCTTCCTAGAAGTCCAGAAGCTGGAATGAGGGGAATAGTTCTCTGCATTGTTGCCTCCAGTGAAGAATATCAAAACATAATCCCTTTGATGACACAGGGCTCAATTTATGGAAAACTCCTCTCCTCCTCCATGGAGTCTTTTCCTCCTCCATGGATTTGTCTACATTGGGGTGGGGGACCTATGGCTCTCTAGACATTGCTTGGCTTCAGCTCCCATCATCCTGCATCATTAGCTATTATGGCTAACAAGGGGGAGATGCAGACCAGGGTGTCGGGGCCGCCCTGGGACGGTGCGCCGCTGGAGCGAGGCACTCGCACAAATTGGCGCTCCTTTCAGAAGACAGGGAAAGTGCGCCCTAAACGCGTCGGGCGCACTTTCCCTGACTTTTCCGCCACAGCGTGTGAGGACGCTGCGGTGGGAGGTTGCCCCCGGAGCGCCGGCAGCTCCGAGGGCAACCTTGCCTTGGAGACAACCCTATTAGTCGTCTGCTGAGGCCCAAGGTCTAGGTAACATTTAGGTTTCATATCCCAGGCCTATTTCCCTCTTAAAGCCATCATAGCCTGTGGCTATGTCCTATCTTCTGTCAGGAGTCATGCAAACTAATTATGCACTGTAATTCTGCTATGACCCTGAATCTGTATGATTGGATAATTGAGTGCTCCAGTTTATGTCCAGCTCATGCAGAAACACAGAGTGTTTGCCCTTCAAGCTTAGGTTCTTCTCATACTTAGAGACTTTTAAATTTTAATTTGAATAGTGACCTGAATCCTACTGGTAGTCCCAGCTAGAGAAGACCCACTCATTCATTGGGATTGACATAAATGTTGACCCACCATTCACCAACTGAGTCTTCTCTAGTTGAGACTAACCAACAGGATTTGAGTCATCACGTTATCAGCAGTGTGAAAGACAACAGCCATGTTCAGCCATTCCCTTCCCATGAAGAGTTAATATTTGGGTTCTGGACTGTGACCATATGTGCATCTACACCTATAGGTGTGTCAAGATCATGTGGCACCCTGGTCTGGAAAATGACATGGATGTGGCCACTGAAAGGAACTGGAGCAATGGTAACAGGGTTACTACAGTTCAAGTGGCAGGTGCATGAGTCAGCATTTGGAAAGCTGTGCATCATGGAGGTGTGATGCAACATGCGCAGTAGGTGAGACCAGCCAGGTATGCATCATGGGAGGCCCGATGCAACAGGCACTGGGGATGAAACCAGCCAGGTTTCATTAGTGCATGGCTGTCACATGTTACCAATAATATATGGGAGAGGGTCAGAATCTCTGTTGTTGGTTAGCTGTGGTTGGTGAAGCACTTTGTTGGTCTGTATAGCTTTAAGTGCTATAGTGCCATCCTATGTAATCCTGGCATTTGTAAATTCAAACAAAAATCCACCAAACATTTCTCCTGTTTGGTTTGGAACATCTTGCCTGATGAAAAAGCCAGTGGAGTTTCAAAAGCTTGCAACAAGTATATTGTACATTTTGGTTGGCCAATAAAGGTATCACTGTTTGGTTGATTTTTGTTTGAATTTGCTAAATGGCTACAGTTTCCTGGGCTTTCTAGTTTTACAAGGTCTTTAGCCTCCTCTGCCAAAGAGTGCTGGTGCCTCAAAAAACTACAAAGCCCAGGATTCTGTAGGATGGAGACATGGCAATTAAATCCATGTCAAACTGCATTATTTTTGCAATTTAAATGCATCCCATGTCTACTTGTACCACCCCAACAATGCTGCCCCTTATTGTCACTTCATTTTAGGTATCCATTTCCCACAGAGCTTGGAAATGGGAAACCAGCAGGGAACAGTAGTTTGATAGAATGGTGTTGCTGGGCATGCACATGTATTTATTTTATTCATTGTTTACTGGTATTTACTTTATTTATATACCACTTTTCTCACAGGCCAGGATCCAAGGTGGCTTTGATAAAAAATGTACTCTCAAATCACCTGATTCATATGTGATCCCCTAATCCACATAACTTCAACTTCAGTATCTCTCAGTCACTATGCCCAGTGGCTGTGCTGATTGGAGTATTTGGGGATTGTGATCCAAAATATAACTCTTCTGAGCTCTTGAAGGAACTATTAGATATGTCTATTGAGCATTTATTTATTTACCTATCCATCTACCTACCTACCTCTGTAGATAGAAAGAAATAGCAGTCAATTTACGCTACAAAAATCATGAGCGCATCATTCTTATTAACCAAAAAAACTCAACAGAGTGAAAGTCAGCAATTTAACTTTTCTTTCTTTCTTTCTTTCTTTCTTTAAAAAACTTCTTTCTTTCTTTAAAAAATCCTAATGTGTTGATGTCAACAGAGTAGAGCAACACCATCAAAAGAAGGCCAAATTAAATTACACTGTATTCCTCAAGCTCTGAAAAGTAATCATGATTCCCTCCAAAGATGTACCAAGTGCTATCAAAGTCAATAGGCCAGTGTCACCATTTTGCCAAGGTCAGCAAGTAAAATGTTCGCTGGGAATTTGGTTTATGTTGTGCCTTAATAATTCCATAGTCCAGAGTGGGACTACTTTGCAGATGGCAATAAAATGATAATATTGTATACTTCATCTAATGGGATGGACTTAATTGGGATGACTGTAATTATTAAGAATTCTCCCAAGAAGCCAATTGAGCCAAATGTGTGTGAGTGACAGTGACTATTTATTTAACTGGGACAGCACTAATAGAAATTTCATCTACTAGAGATACAGTCAACAAGAAGGAAGAGGTTAAATAGTTTTTTAACCAGGAGCTAAATAGGTGAGAATTCTGAGGTTCCTGTTTTGAATGAAAAAAATGGCAAATGTTTACGTGGGGTTGGTAGTTTTGATCAGATTGGTAGGATAGATTATTTTTGTGATTTAATAGGTGATGAAGAACAAAAATCTGAGAGTGACTTTTAAAAGTTAAGAACACAAAGCTCTGGGTCTTGATTATGGTATAAATTGTATGGCTTCCTTAAACCCTTTCTGAATCCCTCAGGCTCTTTCCATTCATCTCCACCCCATCCCTATTAGAATGTGGCCTCTTGTTTAAACACCCTCAGATCTATCCCAGCCTCCCAATATACCAGGAACTCCCAGCTACCAATTATGATTTTTGGATGATTTTCAGACACAAAAATGATATTATGAAGCCCAAGTGGCCCTCAGATGCTCTGAGCATGTCCAACCCTGGCCTAGATTGACATATCTGTCTATTTTTATTTTTCCCACATTTGAATGATTACAATCTCAATCTCTTTCCAATTTGAATATGAAGAAATCTGCATTTTTAATAGATAGATAGATAGATAGATAGATAGATAGATAGATAGATAGACAGAGTTGTAGTATGACAATAACCGCAATATTATCCATTCCCCACTTCTGGCATGGAAAGGCCTTCCTTCCAAGGAGAAACTGATCTGCCCTTTCAGAGAGTTGGGCAGCAAGGCCTAGAGGCAATGTAGGACTATGAATGCACCATGTGTGGGTAGAGAGGAAGAAAGAATTAATTCAAAACACCCAGAAACTATGTAAAGGAAGCCTTTCAAGTCTATATTATTTCATTATATTGTCTACCTATTAAATTGTATAAAATATAACCCAAAGCGTTTAATGATTTTGAATTATCCTAGGATCTCCACACTCAGCCCTCAAACACTAGCAGCTGGAAGAAGGCTGACTTACTGAGCAACTGGGCAGAATATGGCTACACATATTTTGATATAACATGGTTAGAGACTTAAAAAGCCATCCTGGAGGCAGGGAAGAGGAGGGGCAGCCGCACACTCGGTGCCCCTTCCTCCTCCCGAGGTCGTCCTCGGAGCCGCCGGCCCTCCGCACGGCCGGCGCTCTGGGGGCAACCTCCCACCGCAGCGTCCGCACACGCTGCGGCGGAAAGGTCACCGAAAGTGCGCCTCACGCTTTTGGGGCACACTTTTGGCAACGTATAAAAGGAGCGCTATTTTAGCGCTCCTTTCTTGGGGCGCTGACAGTGTGCCACGGGATTGAGGCATGAGGATGCCTCGGTCCCGCGGCGCACCTTCCCAGGGCGGCGCAGAGCTGCCAGTCTGCTTCCCCCATACCGTTTTTTAAAATTAAAACTAAACATGTAAAGCAAGGATCTAAGACAGTCCTGTGATGGCTGGCTTCAGTAGTCCCATCCTCACATGGCTATAGTTCACATTATAATTGATGAGAAGGTATTAAAAATACCAAGAATAATAAGCCAGGGTCAGCTCAAAATGTTTTGATGTCTTTGTTGTTAACTGCCCTCAAGTTGGTCTTGACTCATGGCGACCCTATGGGTGAGACATCTCTAAGACCCTCTGTCTTTAACTGCTCTGATTAATTCCTGCAACCCTATACCCATGACCTCCTTAACAGAGTCCAGCCTTCTGCCATGTGGCCTTCATCTCTTCCTACTTCTCTCCATCTTTCCCAGCATTATTGATTTTTCCCCCAAAGATACCTCTGTTCTCATGATGTGTCCAGAGTACAGCAGCCTCAGTTTGGTCATCTTGGCTTCCAGGGAGGTTTCCGGCTTGATCTGCTCTAGGACCCATTTGTTTGTCCTTTTGGCTGTCTGTGCACTCTTCTCCAACACCACATCTCAAATGCATTGTTTTTCTTCCTATCATCTTTCTTAACTGTCCAGCTTTCACATCCATACATGGTAATAGGAAATACAATGGCTTGTATGATTCTAACTTTTGTTGTGAGTTATATATCTTTTCATTTTAGAATCTCTTCTAATTATTTCATAGCCATGCTCCCCATTCTTAGTCTTCTGATTTCCTGACTGTAGTCTCCATTTCTATCAATGTTTGATCCCAGGTATGGGAATTCTTTTACTATTTCTATTTCTTCATTGTCTAGGCTGAACTTGTGAAGGTCCTCAATGGTCATTATTTTTGTTTTCTTTATGTTCAACATTAAGCCTGCCTTAGCACTTTCTTCTTTGATCTTCCTTAGTAGGTGTTCCAGGTCTGTGAGGTTTTCTACTAGTACTATAGGGTCAGCAGCATATCTAAGATTGTTGAGATTCCTTCTTCATATTTTCACTCCTTCTTCTGTATCCAAGCCTGTTTTTCTTATAATATGTTCTGCATGCAAGTTGAACAGATAAGGTGAAAAGATGCAGCCTTGTCTGACTCCTTTGCTAATTGGGAACCATTCTGTTTCTCCATATTCTGTTTTCAGAGTAGCCTCTTTTTCTGAGTACAGATTCCTCATCAGGACTATCAGATGTGTTTGCTCTCCCATGTCTTTAAGGGCATTCCATAGCCTTTCATGATCTATGAAGTCAAAGGCTTTGCTGTAATCTATAAAGCACATGCTGATTTTCTTTTGGAATTCCCTGGTGCACTGCATTAGCCATCGTATGTTTGCGGTGTGGTCCCTCATTCCTCTTCCTTTACTGAACCTCACTTGGACCGCTAGGATTTCTCTCTCCATGTATGGTTGGAGTCTATGTTGCAGAATTTTGAGCATGATTTTGCTTGCATGGGAGATCAGTGCTATGGTTCTATAGTTGCTGCAGTCTCTTGTGTCTTACTTTTTGTGGATAGGGATCCATATTGATCACTTCCAATCTATTGGCCATTGTTTTGTTTTCCATATCTGCTGACATATGTTGGTTAGCACTAGAGTTGACTCTGTCAGTGTGGACTGCAGCAGTTCAATGGGAATATTTGTCAAAACCATGTGGCACTCTGGTCTGGAAAATGACATGGATGTGGCCACCGTGAGGAATTGGAGCAGTAGTAACAGGGTTACTGCAGTTCAAGTGGCAGGTGCATGAGTCAGCATTTGATGAGCTGTGCATCACAAGAGACCTGATGCAACATGCACAGTGGATGAGGCCAGCCAGGTATGCATCAGGGAGGTCTGATGCAAAGGGCACTGGGAATGAAACCAGCAAGGTTTCATTAGTGCATGGTTGTCACATGTTCTCAAGAGGACTACCTATATATTGGAGAGAGTCAGAATCTCTGCTGTTGGTTAGTTGTGGTTGGTGAAGCCCTTTGTTACTCTGTATAGCTGTGAGTATTCAAGATGGATGTCTGGTACTCTGTGTATATCTTTGTAAATATTTGCAACAAAGATTAAAGCCCTCTCTGAGAGAAGTCTCGCTGTGAAGCTATTCTTTTTTCCAAGTAGAAAGCAGCAGCTGCATGTGGGAGGTTTTTTCTTGTGCCATCGGGAGCAGACTCTTCACAGAAGACCAGCTTCTGGGTGTTCCTGCCTATATGCAACTACTCAGCATGTGTGCATGCTAGATCTTCGCTGTCTGCATACCCCAACAATATCATCTGTTCCTAGTAATTTGTTTTTTGCTATTTCTCTTATTGCAGTTTCCCCCTCACCTTTTAGAATTTGGGGTTCATCTTCATATGGCTCTTCATTCCATGTGTCCTTCATTTTGTCATCTCTTTTGCATAATTCTTCTGTGTATTGCATCCAATGCCTTTTTATTCCTTCCTGGTCTTGAATTATGTTATTTTTATTGTAATAGATCGTACTAGTCCTTGGTTTGAATTTTCCTTTAATTTCCCAGATCTTGTGAAATAGATCTCTTGTTCTTCCCTTTTTGTTGTTGTCTTCTATTTCTCTGCATTGGTCATTGTAGTAATTTTCTTTATCTTTCCGCACAAGCCATTGTACTGTTGCATTCATAATTCTTAGTTTGTTCCTATTTCCCTTTTTTTTCTTCTTCTCTACTTTATTGCTTGTAGTGTTTTGTTTTTTTTCTGTCATCTATGGTTTTTCCCCCTTTCTTTTTGTTTATTGAAAGTTTCTGTCTGCATTCTTCTTTTATTATGTCCTTGGCTTCAGATCATAGTTCCTCTGGTTCTCGGTCTATTATGCTTAGTAATGCAGATCTGTTTCTTATGTTGTCAGTAAATTCTGTTGAGATATTATTTAGATCATATTTTGGGATCAATCAGGGATGCAGTGGTTCAAATGGTTAAGATGTTGACTCTGTTGATGGCAAGATCAGCAGGTTGGCAGTTCAAGGTCTGGGTGCTGCATGATGGGGTGAGCTTCTGTCACTAGTCCCAGCTTCTGCCAACCTAGCAGTTGGAAAGCATGCAAATGCAAGTAGATAAATTGGTACCACTTCAGCAGGAAGGTAACAGTGTTCGGTGCATGACTGCACCGAACGCTGGCTCTTTGGCTTAGTAACGGAGATGAGCACCACCCCCTATGGTAGGACACGACTTGTCAACCTTGTCCTTCATAGAATCTATCAATTTCTTCCTGTTCTGGCTCTGTGGTTGGTGCATATACTTGAATTATGGTGATATTCATAGGTTTACCATGGATCCTTACTGAAATGAATTTGTCTGATTTTTCATTGTATCCACTGACTGTTTTTGCCACATCTTTTCTTAGTATGAAAGCCACTTAGTATGAATGCCTAACACTAAGTAACAAATGCACCCCCTCCCAAAGCCAGGTTGCGTTTGACCCAAAGCTGGTCAAAATATTTTGGTACTTAAGACAGAGATGCACATAAGTTGTCCTCTTCCTTTTCACCATATCCACAAGTAACAATTCCACAAAAACAAATCCAGTATCTAGGTTGAGAGTCTACATTGGGGCATACATTGAATCTCAGTATCTGGAGTTATGCTTTAATTATGCTATACATCCCTTGTGCTGCACTGGAACCAAGATACCAGATGTACAATAGAATGCACAACCAGATTTGCTTCACTATACATCACTGCATAGTCTATATCTATGAACACATGGTGCAACTCCAATTTTGCAAATTTTCATTGATTCAAGCCATTCTGCATGAGACAATGCTGTCTCAGAGTGTGGTGGAGTCTCCTTCTTTGGAGGTTTTTAAACAGTGGCTGGATGGCCATCTGTCAGGGGTGCTTTGATTGTATATTCCTGCATGGACTGGATGGCCCCTGTGGTCTCTTCCAACTCTGGGATTCTTTGATTCTATGCCTAACTAGTTCTGCAGGGAAACATATGCATGTGTATAACTCCAACTAGATCCTAGGCCTTAGAATCTGCTTCCCTTCCATAACACTGCAGTCAGCTCCTTCTGGTGCCTCGTGGTAGGTCCAGTCTTGATGCAGCCTTGCATGAAAGGAAAACACATCCTTGCCACTTATTTATTGTTGTTTCTCTGATTCACTCCATCATTCTGGCTAAACTAAGAGAATTTCTAAAATTAATTCCAAAATTGGGTCAAGACCCATTTTCTGCAACTGTCAGTTCTTTCCTTTCTATCTTTCCCTCCCTCCCAACTGCTGATCCAGACATATGCACTGCAGTGTTTCCCTGATACACACAAGTGTTTCTGCACATTGGTGGGAATGGATACCAAATAAATCTGTATGACATTTGACATGCCCCATCACAGCCATTTAGTGACTGGTGAAAGATGGGATAGGGCAGGAAAACACCAAGAAAAACTCATCCTCCTGGACTGCCTGGGGATTCTACAAAGGTCCAGAAATATAATGGTGTCTTCCTGTGGCCAACTCCTAAAATTACATATTATTTAGATTATCTAGATCCATTTCAATGGGATGGAGATAGCTTTGGTCACCTTGGTGAATGGCCTACACAGGGAACTGGACAGGAACACTGTGCCCCTGTTGGTCCTGTTGGACCTCTCAGTGGCTTTCAATAGCATTGACCATGAGATGGGACTTAGGGACACTGTTATGCAGGGGATCTACTCCTTCTTGGAGGAGAAAACCCAGAAGGTGGTGTTGGGGGACTCCTGTATGTTTCTTTGGTTGTTGACTTGCGGAGTCCCACAAGGTTCTGTTTTGTTTTTCATGCTATTTAGCATCTACTTGAAACTGTTGGGAGAGGCCATCCATAGTTTTGGGTACGGTGTCACTACTATAGGGATGATGCCCTGCTCTATCTCTTCTTCCCATCCTATTCCAAGGAAGATGTTTTTGTACTAACCCAATGTCTGCTGTCAATAATAGATTGGATGAAGACAAACAAAATGAATCTTAATCAAGAAAAGACACAGGTGCTTCTGGTCAATGATGAGACAGATCAGGAAACAGAGACTTTGGTCATGATGGATGAGGTTACACTCTCCCTGAAATCTCAGGCTCACAGCCTGGGTATTCTCCTTGACACAACTCTGAGCCTGGATGCTCAGGTTTCAGCTGGCCTGGAGTGCATTTGCACAGCTAAAACAAGTGGGCCAGCTGCTCCCAGCCCTTGAGATATCAGATCTAGTTGCAGTGACAGATCCTTGATTATATTCAGTTTGGACTACTGTAACACACTCTACATGGAGACTGTGGAAATTTCAGCAGATTCAAAATGCAACAGCCAAAATGTTAACTGTGGCCAGTGACAGGGAACATATAACTCCCTTGTTAAAAAAAGTTCCACTTGCTACCAGTTCAAAGTGCTGATCATGACCTATAAAGCTCTATATAGATTAGGTCCAGACTTTCTGAAAGACCATGGAAATCACACCTAATATAATGTGACTTACAGCAGTTGCATTTAAATTTTAAAGTGGGTTCTATCACATGCACCAGGGGCCATGCGAATGCAACCCAGCTGCATCCCAGACCCCAGCTGCACTTAACCAGCCAATTTTCAAAAATGAGAAAAGCCAGCATGTGCAATAGATCCCACTTTAACATTTAAATGTGACTGCTGTAAGTCGCATTATATTAGGTGTGATAATCTCCCATATATCCTCATACAAACCTCCAAGGGTCCTAAGATCTATTGGGAAAGGCTTTCTTTTGGTCCCACCACCATCACAGGCTTGCTTCATGAAGACACGAGAGCTTTCTCAGTGGCTGTTTCCACCCTCTGGAACTCCTTTCCATGGGAGGTTAGGCTGGCCCCCTCCCTGCTTTCCTTTCACTGACAGGCAAAGACATTTCTATTCAGGCAGGCTTCTAATATATAATCCTACCAGGGAGGCTGTTTATGGAGTGTGTGATTCAGAGATGATTTTAATTTTTTGTATGTTTTATGTCATTTTATCCTGTTTTTATCTAGATGGTTTTAATTGTTTTTTTACAAAATTTATTGTAAAAAAATGTTTATTTTTAAAACAGTTTTTCCCCCAGTGAGTCACCTTAGATCCCTTTCTGGGGAAAAGGTGGCATGGAAATAAAATAAATAAATAAAATAGTGGCACCAGAACTCTCAAACAGAGAAGACTAAATATCACACAAAACTCCAAATTCCAGAATGCTATAGCATTGAGTCATGGCAGTTTTTATTGTTATTCCTATTTGTTGTAACCCACCTCGATCTGCAGGGAGAGGTGGGCTATAAATAAAATGTATTATTATTATTATTATTATTATTATTATTATTATTATTATTATTATGGCAGTTAAAGTGGTATCAAGTGGCATTGATTTTGCAGTGCAGATGCAACCTCATTTCAGTTGTCCCTTCACCTTGGGCCTCCACTTCTTATTTTGCATTTCTAGGTGGTTCAGCCACTCTTCTCCCACTGACCCTTGATCTTCCCTGAGCAGTTATTAGGCTTCTGCTGCCATTGCCACCAAGCCTCGAGGCCAAGACCTCAAGGTGACTGGATAGTTTCCAAGCTCATTGTAGTGGATAAGCAACTGGGAAGGGAATTTCTCAGTATACAGGGGAGACAAATAAGTGTGAAACTTCCCACCACCATTTTAATTTATGGAACTAATCTCAGTGACAATAGTGGCAGGAAGCCCAGTCAACTCTGAGGTCAAGTGTTCTGTGGAGCTGAGTCAGCATGTCACTTCCCTGGTATTCTCACTGACCCCTGAAAGCAGCATTCTCTGTCACTGCCATAATACTGAACTACCAATTCAGTACTGGCATGCCATGGCTTTCCAGTGGCCCCTGTCACTCCATGGATGGCAGTGATTTAGGGGTCTACTGCACTGCAATGCCACAAAATGGCACCTTGTGGTCTTCCCCTGGGGTACCACTTTGTAGTATTAGTTGGGTTGTCTGTTCCCCATGAGTGAACCTCTATGTTGCTGTTGTTAGCCAACAAAAACAACTTTCAAAAAGAAACTGTCACTTCCTATTTTGATTTCATTTATCACCATATTAATGGAAAACACGCTAAGAGAATCAGAAAGTGAAAGAACATACAAATAAACTTTCAAACTGTCTTTCAGCAAGAGAGATTCAAGTTATTGAATATGCAAATTGCCTTATTAAAAGAAGAATGATGTCTTTTTCAGCTATCAGGATTAATTATGGGCAAATCATTCAATGGAGAAATCAACTTGTTTCAAAAACCCAAAATGGGGAAAAATCTAGAATATCCTTTTTGGAACATATAAAAATTACAAAATGTCCACAGTTTGCAATCTATCAAAAAGGTTCCAGCAGTATTCAAGGATGACAACTAATGCATTGCTCCAGGGTTCTCATCTGGTTTTCATATGCAGTTGGGCAAATGTTCTTTCTCTTAAAGTATCAGCCAGTGCCAAAGTGTGTGTGTGCGTGTGTGTGTGAAAGAGAGAGAGAGAATAGGGATTTTTGTTTGTTGTTTTAAAGCTTGATTATGACAGTAGAACATGCAGTGAGAAACTGTGGTCAAGGTTCAGGAAACATACATGAATCACATAGTTATGGTCTAAAACCCACTGCAGAAATAATCCAGTTTCAGACCACTTTAACTACCCTGGCTCAGTGCTAGGGAATTCCTGCAAGTTGTAGTAGCACCAGAGTTCTCTAACAGCGAAGATTAAATGTCTCACAAACTACAGTTCCCAGAATTCCCTAGCACTGAATCAGGGCAGTTAAAGTGGTTTCAAAATGGATTATTTCTGTAGTGTGCTTTGGACCTATGTCTCCTTAGCTATAGCTCCCAATGATAGCTGCACCAAACCTGGTTGTAAGCAGTACAATAACTATGCAGAGCCATTTCCATGTTGCTGGAGAACTGAGGGAACAGCAGAGACATATCCAGCTATTTCCATTTAGCTGGACATGCAGCAACAGGCAATGGGAGGGACCTTTGGGGGTCCTTGGGATGTCACTTCAGATAATGTTGTTGCAGCCTGTCCAGCTACAGGAAAATAGTGTGTTGCATTCCTATTGATCTCCCATTCTATGGCAACACAGGAATGAGGGTATTGGAGGGGCATCATTACTCACAAGGTATGTTGGGGGGGGGGGGATTTTGTTGGTGTGGTCTCATGATAAGGACAGAATTCCAACAACTGCATTGACTGCAAAAAAGTGAGCTGCAATGGTGAAAGTCCAACTTATGCCATCCTAGTTCACCAACAGGTGGGAAGCCTGTTCCTACAAGGACCTCTTTTAACTCAAGGGCCAGTGATGGCTACTAGCATCCATGTCAGATAAGGGCAATTAATTTGTTCTGGGTTTAGTCAATAGTTCAAAGGAGCTATCTAAGGGGATGAATCCTCCCCCCCCCCCCCCGGAGTAATGCTATGGACAGACCCTTTAACATTCAGCCAAAACTTGGACATGGAACTTACTTGGTGCTACTGCCAAGGATAGGAAAAACACATTTAAATGCTGAGAAACTACCACAGAAATGTATCATTTGGGAAAAAGCATGTTTACAAAATGCATATATTAGTAGAAACTGTATTTAAAAAACTGCATATAGTATATGCTCAATAAAATAAATATTTTTTGGAACTCCCATATTCAGAGTAGGTGTATCTGGACTACTTGGGGTTGTTCACCCTATCATTGTGTTAGTTCTGTTGTTGTTGTTGTTGTTGTTGTGTCACTTCAAGTCGATTCCAACTTATGGCTTTCTCTGAATCCGGGAGGGTGTGACTTGTCCGGGGTCATCCAGTGGGTTTCCATTTCTGAGGAGGTCTCCCAAAGTTCTAGTTCTACATTCAGACTACTAAACCACACACTCTCTCTTCCTTTCCCCAGTTTCCCCATCACCCATATTTTCTTTCTTTTTCCTTCTTTTAAATAGGCGATTTAACCTTTGACAGAAATGTCAAGCCATGTATGTTAAAAGCCCCATGTAAATAAAAAAATAACAGAACAAGAAGAAGGGGAAGAAGCTGTCTACAAAAAAAGATATATACTAGGAGAAAGGCTTGCAAATGGAAAAATACATATAAAGGTTTATTTTGGGCCTTTGCAGACTGTTAGAAATAGTGCAAATTGAGTCCACTTTAACTGCCCTGGCTCAATGCTAGGGAATCATGGGAATTGTATTTTTTTTCTGAGACATTGAGCCTTCTCTGTCAGAGAGCTCTGGTGCCACAATAAACTACAGTTCCCATGATTCCCTAGCACTGAGTCAGGGCAGTTAAAGTGGACTCAATGTGCACTATTTCTGGCAGTCTGCAATGGCCTTTAATCACTTTTGCTGCTGCAAATATTTTGGAATGGAAATAAATGGAACTGCTTTACTCTCCCTCCTCCACTAGCTTTGTTGCACCTGTTATGTTGTTACCTCATTTTCAAAGTTTAAAGTCCCCCCCCCCCCCCAAATATGGGCAGAAGCAGACAAACATGCCGCACAAGCAACTGCTGAATTTGGAACTTCCCTGTTCTTTGGAAACAAGGTCCAAATTCTGTTTGGGAACAAACAGAGAAACAAAATCAACAAAACAAGAAAGTAGGTGGTCTCCTTCATTGTCCACAGTGGATATTTGTCAACATTGCTTAATTTTGGCCATCTCATATTGCTCATTGTGATTGGCAGACCAGGCCCAGATAGCCCTAAGGCTGGAAAGTTATAGAAAACCTCTATTACTGAAGAGAAGTAAGGTCAGTTCCATGCAGAGAGTAACAAGTAGAACCCCAGGTCCCCAATGTCTTTGTCACACCACATGTAGATTTCCAGATTTCATAGTTATGGTGCAATGAGGTTGAATCAGATTTCTACTGTTAACCGATACTTGTGTAAGGGTTATCAAAACTGTGGGGGGAGAAAGAAAAATGTTTCACATTTGAGCTCAAAAGAACTATGCTTATCCTTGATATTTTAAAATAATCTGTCTTGAGCTGTCATGGATGTTTGCAGTAATATTTTCGACAGACCGATCAGCTTAAGAGAAACTGTTTAGATTATGTCTCTCAGGAAAATGACCCATGCAGCAGGAGCTAAGAATAACAGTTGTATATAAAGAGTTTTGCTGGAGACTTCAGAGGCCCACCTGTAAAATGTCTCAAGCGCTCTGCTAACCCATATGGAGAAGCAGAATTCATCAGAAACAGGCAGGCATGTTTCCCCTCTGTGAGAAATGAATTTGCAAAAAAATAAAATAAAAACAATTTTGTATAACATCCAAAGGAGGGAAAATGTTCTCAGTGTTGTTGATATTCATGGAGGTCTATAATAACAGAAACTATTTTCAAAAATGCCCATATAACTTAATGTAAGCAAGGACACACTTTGGGCTTGGAGATGTTTGCTCTTGGCTAAAGTCCAGATTTAGAAACAAAATAAGAGTTCAAGAAGGTGAAACTATGGGAAGATTGTAGGAGCAGGGTGCCTCTGAATACATGACTAGCCCAGAAATTTGTGACTAGTATCAGAAACAGGGATGTAGCTATGAGGAGTGGGAGATGGAGGCATGCCCCCATAGGAATTCTCCTCCTTCGTATGAAATTTTCCTTCAGTCCACAGATCTCTAGCATTGCAGTTACTCAAAACTTCAGTTGAGCATTTAGAAATGGTCTTTAGGCATTCAAAGAAAAGGGGCAGCAACAGTTACCAAATGAATGTCAACACAACAAATAGAAATGTTCTAGGTGTGAACAGTTGTCAACATCTCACTCTCTACAATGCCTGAAATTTTCAGGCAGAAGGAAAATTACATGGTGGGGTTCTTATCTGGAGAAGCAATGTCCTCATCTCTACCCTCAGCTACACTCCTGACCAGAATAAGGTTGTAAGTCCTTTCATACAAAGCCTGTTCCTGATAGAGCTATATCTAGTAACCTATTTTGCAGGATAGGACTTTTTATGTTTCAGTCTTATTAAAGAATTGAGATTCAGAAACCCTGTGGATCTATGGAAAATCCCCCAGAGATATATCAGTAGATCATGATCCATCATTTGTCACCCCTTGGATCTATCAGAATTTTACACAGATTCATAGTTTTTGAAAAATAGTGTTTCTATTCACCTCAACATCCTTGATTCTCTGTGAAGGAACCATACTTCTATTTTTATTGGTATTAAAAAATACTAGAAGATTAATTCTGCTTAATCTCCCGCTCAACAACTCAAGCAATTCTTGAAGAGTTTGATGCTTTTCAGCCCAACCCAAACATGTTTGCTGTGCTCTGTAGTTCAGCATAAGAATAATTAGGTAAAATAATTTGTTGCCCTTGATTTGCCAAAATTTCCAACAGCAACTTTCAGTAAAATCATTATATGCCAGCCATGTTAATTTTTGTGTAACTATTAGTGGTTTGCAATAATTTAGTTAACTGCTTTGGGGAGATGGGCTATTTGGGACTATTTTTAGTTATTTTAATTGATTTTTTTTTTAAAAAAATTAAAACCAATGCATTGATAACATGGTAATAACAATTACGATAAGAAATAAATTACATACATTTCAACATTAACAAATTATTTTTCTTTAATGATCTAACATTAACGTCTTCACTTTAATACTAACATTTCCAAGTATCTCTTTTCAGCGACTGAAAACCTTTAAGAAAAATCAAAAATTAAAAAGCATTTTAAGGCTAACTTTGACTGTGGTTAAAAGGAATTCATGGAAAGCCCCGGGCTTCACCCATCATCCTGATGAGGACATGTCAGGTAGTGATGCTGACTTGTCAAGTGTAAGACACTCAGACAGCCACAATTCAGTCATATGATAGTACTGAACTTCTACTAAGGTTCCCTCTCCTTTTATTGTTCTGCTGTTGAGATTGTGGCTAAGCCACTTTGCAAAATCATGCATTTGTTACATTTTAAGAGAGGTAAAAATCAACCAGCATTTCCCTAAACTTATTGGAAGCATGTATACATACAGTAGACGAACATGAAATGAGAAGATTGCTGGAGTCTTTTCTAAAGATAAAAGGATCTGGTGGTTCTCCAATTGTGTTTTAACTTTTTTATTATCAGGAGTGTCAGCTAATCTTGATTTTTAATAATAAATGTTCCTTTAAAATATTTTATTTAAAATTTAAAAACTATTATTTACTTTAACAATAAATTACATAGCTACTATCTCATTTCAACAACATATTTCAGGATAATCTCTATAATACATTTGATTAAAAAAAAACAGAAAAAAATCATTCCCATAAGTCCTATATGATAATAGTGGGGCCTTGATCTGTTGTTAAGTCTGGAACCTGGGATGTAATTTTTTTAATGTTTATATCCATATTTGGATATAAATATGGATGCTATATTTCTGCAAATTTGTGTTTTGTTATTTGTCCCCTTGTTACTCAAGGTTTTATTGGGAATTATTCAGCTAGATCATGTCCTGCCCCACCAGAGCTGGTCCAGCTAGATTGGGAGATAGAGTCCTGCATTTTTTCCAGGAACTTGCTATTTCCATTCTAGTAGCTCCAGTCATAACTGAGATAAGATCTTTATGTGGCAGTTCTGCAATTTCCTCATCAAAAATTGACAATATTAGCAATGATTCTGAGAAAACAATATTATACCTTATCATTTGATTTAACCAATTTAAAATATTATTCCCAAAATCCTTAATCTTAGCTAATCTTAAATAAATAAATAAATAATCATCTAATACTCATTTCCCAGATGAAAAAAAAAAGTGGGGGCTGATTGCTGGGAAATACCATTGAGAAGAATAATAGAACAATGAAACTTCTGCACAGATTTCTCCCAGTATTCCAATAGTCCAGTATGCCATAGGATTTTTCTGCTCATAGAAATATACAGCTTTTTACACAAAAAACTGATGCAAGGGGAAAAATTTCTTTGCAGGAAATCTCTCTCTCTCTTTTTTAAAAAATGTGTGTTTTTCTTTGCAAAAAAATTGCTTTGGAACATTTTAGAAACAGGTCTACACTGGCTGCCTCTGGACTATTCTGAACCTGAAACTGTCCTGATTTCCCAATAATAATAATAATAATAATAATAATAATAATAATAATAAATTATTTATACCCTGCCCCTCTGCATAGCAATCGGGGCGGCTTCCAACATAAAATGCAATACAATAAAATCAATCCCAAACCCAACTATCCCAACCCTTAAAAAAATTATCTGCACATTCCTGAGCAGCACCAAATGACACTAGCATGTAGTTTCTGATGATGGTATGAATTGCTCTTTCTGAAACCAGAAATGAGGTGTTCAGCAACAATCGTATGGCTGGGTGCCTTGTTGTGACCTCAGAGGAACAACTCATGCTGACAGCAGCTGGCACAGCAGGATACAGTGTAGATTGTCAGCTGGTGTCACACTGGAATGCTCCAGACTTTCTGGAAAGATCCAGAGTAAATGGCAAATCTTTTAAATTTGCTTTAAAGCAGGGAGAACCTGAATTCACTGTGGGACTGCTCTTCCCATGTGTAGACAGTCTACAGTCAATTTGGGCCTTTGGACCAGCATCATATGAACATGGTGGTGGTGGTGGAAGGAATTATTGTAAATGGCCCATGTAAACATACCTCGGATCAGGGGCGTCATTAGGAGATGTGGGGTGTGTGGACCGCACCAGATGATACCCTAAGGGGAGGGTGACACCACTGCTTCCCAAACATCTGCCTTTTGGCAGAAGTGAGTATGGCACTTGCCTGTGTTCCTTCAAAAGAGATTGTGTGAGTGGGTCAAAGCTCAGTGAAAAGAGAAAGGAGAGGACCCAAGAGCTCTTTAGCTTAGTAACAATGATGGGCATCACCTCCTACAGTCAAACATGACTAGACAAGCATGTCAAAGGAGGAACATTTTATCCATCCCTAGAATAAAAATGTGGTATTGGGACCAACACATTTTAAAAGATATAAGAACCAGTTGACTAACATCATTAAAACACAAGTACACAGCAATTCAACTCACTTAGGCCAGTCAATATCTCTTTTGCTAACCTATTTCATAAAGTTGTTTTGAGGATAATGTGGAATAAGAAGCCATGTTTGACATCTAGGGGAAAGGGCAGGTTAAAATTCAATTCAATACATGCAAAGTAGGACCATTCCAAAATGTGGCAGACTTTTATTAGCTGCTTCTCTAGCATCTTGAGTTTTCTTTTTTCTTCTTCTTCCTGTTACCTCTGTTATCTTTTTTGACCCTTTTCCAGATACAAACACTTTATACACCAATGACCACAGTTGTTGTTGCTACTGCTGTTGGTGTTGTTGTCATCTGCCTTCAAGCCATTTCTGACTTATGGCAAGCCTAAGGTGAACCTATGATAGGGTATTCCCAGATATTTGTCAGGATTTCCTACTACCTTTTTGCTTTATGGATCCATGTGAGTCTTACTTTATGCATAAGGCACAAGGCAGTTCCAAGTTTAATGAAGTCAGCAAGCCATCAGAGCTGTGCTGCATGATCAGCAGTATCATATGTTGGGCAATAGTATTTTAGAACATGGATAGGAAATAGCATGGCTGGGTGCACTGTCACAAAGAAAAAAACTCCTGTACACATCACGAATTAGCAAAAATTACCCAGAATCTTTTTAATGTGATAGTCTAGAAATGTTTAGAACAAGCCAGTAAATAGGGGGTGGGGGAGGAAACAAAGGGGGGAAGCAGACCAGGGCATCCGGGATGCCCTGGGACGGTGCGCCGCGGGACCACGGCAGCCGCACCGTGGTGCACCAGCGGCGTCCCTGAAAGGAGTGCTAAATTGGCGCTCCTTTCAGAAGTCAGGGAAAGTGCGCCCTAAACACGTTGGGCGCACTTTCCCTGGCTTTTCCGCCACAGCGTGTGAGGACGCTGTGGCGGGAGGTTGCCCCCGGAGCACCGGCTGTGCGGAGGGCCGGCAGCTCCGAGGGCAACCTCGGGAGGAGGAAGGGGCGCCGCTTGTGCAGCTGCCCCTCCTCTTCCTTGCCTCGGAGATGACTTTATTAGTCATCTGCCGAGACCCAAAGACTCAAGACTTGATCCTAGATGAACATGCCAACTTGGCTTGTATTACAGAAACTAAGCTGGATGAAGCTGAGGGAGAACAGGTTAACATCTCCCAGTACTGACCATTTCAGCTTTTTATACAGTATCATGTAAGGCTGGTGGTGGTGGTAGGGGGGAAAATGGTGGAATTGTAGTGGTTTAACATTATTCCATCTCCCGCACTAAGGCACTGGGAAGATGGAGAGGGAAAAGCTGTCTTACCTCCTGAGTTTCCTGATTTGCAGGGAGAACCCACTGACCACACCACTATCTCCCACAATAAGTCTAACACTGATGGTAGTCTGCACCCCCCCCTCCACCGCTGCAAGGATGGACCCACCAAAATGGAACATTCATGGCTATAAGCTGTGTCTTTTTTTCTGCTCCAAACACATGCACACAAGTGCATGGACACACTGCCAGCAATTGCCAATCATATCCCTAACCCTGCCAAGTCGCCAGCCCATTGGACCAGCCATGTGACAGGCCACGCGATCACACAATTGATTAGCTGATCAGTGTGCCCAGTGATGCATTAGCATGGCATGATCATGAAGTCCCCATCACCATACATACTCCCTTTCCTCCCATTCCCCCCATGGCTCCTGTTTGACTAACTAATTTGTTAATATTTTTTATTAAATCCATTGTATTGTCATCATTGTGCTTCATGGGGTATGCAATAGGTTGATGGTGCATATGTGCAATTAATTTGTGGATGGCAACAAAAAATTATGGCCAGCAATGACACCTGCATCTCACCTGGCCTAAGGCACCTGCTTCATATGCTCCCCATTCTCCTCATTCTTGTCTAGTGCAGAACAATTATATTTATTTCAAACTTGTGTAAGTGGAGATGTGGTGTCATTGCTCATGGTTGCTTCTTCCACTCTGTTGTGTATGTGCCTCATGCATAGCTATACACAGATGCATATGTACCTGGAGCATGATAACACATTTAAAAATGTGTGTGGACATGCACACACCTATTTCACTGAACATTTGTTTTTTCCATGTCACAATTCACACATGAGGCAGCACTACACAACTCCCATGCAATTCTGTGAACATAATGTCATGCTCTAGCTCAGTATAGGCTCTTAGCCATTTTTTCCAACCCATTAGTACAAAGGGAAAGCTGACTGGCAGTTATCTGACTGACAGAATAACCAAATGTGTCCATGTCCACTTGTCCACCCTTGCACTCAAGGCAAAGCTAGAGATGCATTCACTTTTAAACACTGGCCTGAAGCCTCAAAAGAGGGCTATGATGAAAGCACTGGGGTTTGTGTTATAGCTTAGGATTCAGACTTATTCTCTTTTTCCATCTCTTCTTCCCTCCTGATTCTTTTCCTCTTGAGTTTGGCATCTCAGGCTGTCACAGTCCACCAACCTCACAGACTGTTTCCTTCATCACTTCAGACAGTTCCCATGGCAGGATAAATCCAACTTCAGACCACCAATGCAGTGTGTGGGTATGCTGACCAGATCAAATTTGAAGTTTCACTGCATGGCAGGCACCAGCTGACTCAATTAAGACAAGCTGTTAAGTTAAATTTGCCATGCCGCCGCTGTGCGATCAGGGATAAAAATGGCTCCCTTACAAAGAAAAAAAAAGTTTCAAGAAGAACACACTTAACAAACACCTCTAAACAAGAAACCCAGGGCCAAATGTATTTGTACTCCATGATTTCATACAAGTAGAAAAACCCCAAATCATTTGAAACTGTGGCTAGTGGAATTCCACAGGGTTCTGTCCTGGGCCCAGTGCTATTCAACATCTTTATCAATGACTTGGATGAAGGAATAGAAGACATGCTTATCAAATTTGTAAACAACAAATTAGAAGGAGTAGCTAATACCCCAGAGGACAGGATCAAAATTCAAAATGACCTTAATAGATTAGAAAGCTAGGCCAAAACTAACAAAATTTCAATACAGAGAAATGTACAGTACTGCACCTAAGGCAGAAAAATGAAATGCATAGATATAGGATGGGGGACACCTGGCTTAATGAGACTATGTGTGAAGGGGATCTAGGAGTCCTAGTAGACCACAAGTATAACATGAGTTAACAGTATGATGCAGCAGCTAAAAAAGCCAATGCAATTTTAGGCTGCATCAACAGAGGTATAGTGTCTAGATCAAGGGAAGTAATAGTGCCACTCTATTCTGCTTTAGTCAGGCCCCACCTGGAATATTGTGTCCAGTTCTGGGCACCACAATTCAAAAAGGACAAATTAGAGCATGTCCAGAGGAGGAGACCAAAATGGTGAAGGGTCTGGAAACCATTCCTTATGAGGAAAGACTTAGGGAGCTGGGTATGTTTAGCCTGGAGAAGAGATGGTTAAGAGCTGATATGAAATTCCTGTTTACGTATTTGAAGGGGTGTCACATTGAGGATGGAGCAAGCTTGTTTTCTGCTGCTCCAGAGACTAGAGGCCTGTACAGACTTCCAGAAATAATCCATCTAGAGACCACTTTAACTGTCCTGGCTCAATGCTAGGGAATCATGGGAATTGTAGTTTTTTCTGAGAAATTGAGCATTCTCTGTTGGAGTGCTCTGGTGCCACAATGAACTACAGTTCCCATGATTCCCTAGCACTGAGCCAAGGTAGTGAAAGTGGTCTCAAGATGGATTATTTCTGGAAGTCTGTACAGGCCCTAGAACATGGAACAATGGATGCAAGCTACAGGAAAAGAGATTCCACCTTAATATTAAGAGGAATTTCCTGACAGTGAGAGCTGTTCAATAATGGAACACACTCCCTCAGAGTGTGGTGGAGTCTCCTTCTTTGGAGGTCTTTAAACAGTGGCTGGATGGCCATCTGTCGGGGATGCTTTGATTGTGATTTCCTGCATGGCTGGGGGTTGTACTGTATGGCCCTTGTGGTCTCTTCCAACTCTATGATTCTATGATCATCTGACTTCATTTTTCTGTTTTGGACTTCATTTTTAAAATAAACAAGTTTCTAACTGTTATGTGACAGGACACAATGGTTCAGTGCTTCTCAAACTTGTTGCCCCTCCTCAATGAAGATGAAAATGTGTGATGAAAAACTGATAAATATTTTCATACATGCAAAAATTTATACAGTTTAGATTTTCATGGGATACGATTTGGACTAACACTTTTAAAGTATATACAACCCTGCCTATAGCCCTTTGTTTACCCTTTATGTATGGAAGCTGGACAGTGAAGAAAGGAGATAAAAAGAAAATCAACTCTTTTGAGATTTGGTGCTGGAGAAGAGTGCTGAGAATACCATAGACAATCAAAAAGACAAACAAATGGGTCCATGAATAGATCAAGTCTGAAATCTCCGTAGAATACAAGATGACCAAATTGAGTCTGCCATACTTTGGCCACATGACTCACTAGAAAAGACAATAATGCTAGGAAAGGTAGAAGACAGTAGAAAGAGAGGAAGACAGCACACTAGATGGCTAGACTCAATTACAAAGGCCATGTACCAGACCTAAGCAGAGCAATGGAAGATAAGGGGTCTTGGAGGTGTCTCATCCACAGGGTCACCATGAGCTGGGGCCAATTCAAGGGCAGCTAACAACAACAAATTGGTGTGAAAGCTGGACATTGAAGAAAGCTGAACAGAAAAAGATCTATGCCATTGAAATGTGGTACTAGAGGGGAGTTCTACAGATGCCATGGACTGTCAGAAAGATAAATGAATGTTCTAGAGCAAAACAGTCCTGAATGTTCAATAGAAACCAAGATGACTAAACTGAGACTTTTATACTTTGGACATATCATTAGATGATGTGATTTGGTGGAAAAGAGGATAGTGATCGGTAAAGGGGAAAGCAGCAGGAAAACAGGAATACCACATTATGATGGATTGATTCAGTCAAAAAAAGCCACAGCCCTGCCTGCAAGGTCTTAGCAGGGCAGCTGATAGCCAAAGTTTGTGGTGGTCTCTTATTCATATAAAATGAAGTTGACTTGACAGCAAACAACAGCAACAAAAATAAACAGTGCCCACAGCAGCTTCCTTAGATTGTCTAGAGCGTTATTATGCCACCAGGTTTCACTTAAAGTAGGGCTTCAACTGCATTTTTCATTAGTCTCACCCAGCATTGCCAGTGACGCAAAACTGTAGGAGTGGGAAGCTATCTTTCACCTTAAGGAAACTCTGTGGTCACTTTGACAAAGAGGAATTTGTCTGGAGGAAGGTAGCAAAGATAGTAGAAGCTCTGGAAACCAAGCCTGGTAAGGAATCATTCAGAAAGTTATCAGTGTTTAGCTTGGAGAAGAGAAGAATTGGAGGTGGTACAATAGTCATCTTTAAATATCTAAAGGGAGATATATGGAAGATGAGGTGAGCTTGTTCTCTGCTGCTTCAGAAGATAAGTGTGAACCAATGGATTCAAGTTACCAAAAAGGGAGATTCCAATTAAACATTAGGGAAAATTTCCTGATATTGTCTGATGGTTGACTCTCCTTCACTGGAGATTTTTCAATAGATGTCAGAAGGTCATTCCTGAGGAATATCCTAACTGTGGATTCCTGCACTGGTCAGATGTTGGATTAGATCACCTTGACTGTCCTTCTAACTCTATGTCCCCTCTATGGATACTTGAAGGAATATAAAGGAAGCTAAACAAAATTTATTTGCCATTTTTCACAGTGGATCAGGAAGAAGGCTACACACTTAGAGTCTCTTATTGAAACTTCATCCTGCTACCAAAACTGCTTTATGGGAGAAAGAGATGGTTCAGTTTTGTTCATGGAAAGCATTTACAATAACAAGATTTTAAAAAACAAACTAAGGAAGACCTCTCCTGTTTATAAAGAAGCAATCTGCTATGGATAAATTCAATTTGCTTTTTTCATTAAAGAGAAAAGGATAGAAACACCTCTTGAAAGACTGCACCCAGGACAGTAGTATTATGATACATCACTTTTCTCAGTGGAAAGGTGAAGGGGGGAAACAGATGGTTGATGTTGTTGTTTAAAAAGAAATCTACTAAAACCTCTGCCTCCTATAACTCAGTCACTGCCATCTCCAGTTTAGCATTTTTGTCTTCCAAATACCCCAAACCAAGGCATTCAGTATTCTAGTCACTGCTATTTCCCTAGCCAAACCAGTGAAGTCAAAATATTGTGATATTAATGTTCAGTTAAATCATTTTGCATAATTAAATAGCCCAGCCTCTTTCAGTTCCAGGGATGTGAGTTCTTCACTGGCAAGTCTTGTCGAAATATGTTGATCCACCAGGGTTTCTGAAATGGCTCTACTGAAAACCAGTGAACCTTAAATAAAGAGAAATCCCCAGCTGTATAGATATATCCTGTCAGGGAAAACCAAAACTCAGCTGGATACTAAACCTACCTGACTTTATCTCATCATGTTCAAGCAGGAATTTATCTTGCCCCAAATCATACAATTAAGAAAGCAGAAGAGGAACACGTTAACTCTCAAGATATGTGAGACTTCAAGGCATGTCACACCTAACCCATTTTGCCAATAGTGAAGGACAATGGGAGTTGTAGTCCCACAGCATCTAGAGCACCAAAATAGTGCTCCTTTCCCAGGCAGCAAAAAGGTTGCCTGAAGAGCCACCATGCAGTTCTTTTGCACCTTTTCCATTACAGCATGTCCAGACGCTGTTCCAGGAGAACATCATCAGAGCACTCGCCGTGTGCAATGGCGCACTCTCTGATGATGTCCTCGGGAAGGGGTTGGGGTGCCTGGCGTGTGGCTGTCCCGCCTTCCCTGGTCCCTATGTCTTCCTAATGTTTAAGTGGAATCACTTTTCCTGTAGTGTGCATCCATTGCTCCATGTCCTAGTTTCTAGCAAAGCAGAAAACAAGCTTGCTACAGTCTCAATATGATACTCCTTTGAATATTTAAACAGGGCTATCACATCACCTCTTATCCTTTTCTTCCCCAGGCTAAACATACCCAGTTCCTAAGTCACTACTCATAGGTCTTAAGTCAGAATCCTGGGCTACCAATCCAGAGTCCTCCTGGGGCATGGCTAAATAAAATGTTGAGTTCAATCTACTATCAGACTGCATCCAGAATCTTAAACATTTTTTTTTAAAAAAAATCCCCTTTGGTAGAAGTTGTTCCTTTGAAAACTCCTCCTTTTTGTACTTCCATTTGCTTATCTGTTATTCTTACATAAATCAGCCTTGGGGATGAACCATAATTCAGTACAAGAACACATGCAGAAAGTCTGAGGTCTAGTTGCTGGACTTTCCCAGTCAAAGGGAACAGGTAGCAGTCCATGGGAAAGATCTTCATGAAACCCTGGAGAGACAATGCCAGTCAGAACAGCCAGTACTGATCAGAGGGACAGACACTCTGATCTGGTATAAGAAAGCTTTTGTTGTTACTGTTATTATAGACATCCCCCATGTAGGAAAGAGGAGAGAGGATTCTAACCTCACCTCCATCACCACAATATATTCCTAGCTGGAGCCTTTGTTAAGCCTCTACAAAATTCTGTTAAGACCAGCAATTTGGTGACTTTGAGTGGCATTCCCAAAACATTTTAAAAATAGAGCTTCTCCTCTGGTCAATAAAATTGATCATCTTTAAGTGGAAATACAGGCACTTCTTTGGACTTGACAGAAGGTCTGGTATGACATTTGATGCTGTTAGATGCACCTTTTTGTAAACATCCTTGGTGGCATGCGCTATACTACTGAATGCAGATGCAAGGCCTTAGGATATAGACATTTCACAGACAAACAGGGGGTTCATGACTGTGCTCAGCTGTTGAATCTAAGCAGGGTTGCGTAGACAAGGACTAGTAGGATGGAAACCATATACAACAGCTTTGAACTCCTTGGAGGATACAGCAGAACCAAACCTAAACTAAACTAATTTTTTAGACAAAGAGATCATAATGTCATTAAAATATTCATTGACCTTGTTATAATAAATGGCAAATCCTAACCAAATATATAATTTGTGCATATAAACAGTTAACCTGTCAAGAAACAGTTAGGGTAGAAGTTTTCATCTCAGATCTGGGTTTCTATGTGCAAAGTAATCTTTACAGCAAGGAATATTCAGTTGGAAGTAGAAGAGAAAAACTGTTGGGTAACAGGATGCAGTGCCTAGGAAGAATGGTGGACTCTCCTTCTTTGAAGGCTTTTAAACAGAGGCTGGATGGCCATCTGTTCAAAGTGCTTTGCTTAAGTCTTCCTGCATGTCAGGGGGTTGGACTGTGTGGCTTTTGTGGTCTCTTCCAGCTCTATGATTCTATGGCCATACAACATCAGAGAGTGGTCAAGATGATAATAATAATAATAATAATTTTATACCCTGCCTTTTGCCGTGGCAATCAAAGCGGCTTACATCTAAAATTAGATTAAATAAAACTACTCCAAAATAAACAATAAAACAATATTGACAAATAACGATAACCCCCCATTAAAAATATATTAAATACAGATATAAATTAAAACATAAGATTAAAACAATAGGCACTCTGGGATGCAGTGAAGATGTAAGAAGGATGTCTGACAGGAGGGAGACTAGGCAAATGGAGTGATCTATTCCGGGTAGGCCTGCCAGAAGAGATCTGTCTTGATGGCTTTTTTAAAGCCATCTAAGCTGGTTATCTGATGAATCTCTTCTGGCAAGGTGTTCCACAGTCTGGGAGCGGTGGCAGAGAATGTCCTCTGGGAGGTTGCCGCTAGTCTGGTTTTTATCAGTTGGAGCAACTTCCTCCTAGAGGACCTGAGGGTGCAGGGCGGATTATATGGAAGAAAGCAATCCCCTAGGTAAGTTGGACCCAGGCCATGTAGACCTTTAAAGGTCATCACTAACACTTTATACTGTGCTCGGAAACCAATAGGCAGCCACTGGAGAGATTTCAAAATGGGCATAATATGATCATTTCTTGATGTTCCAGTGATCAACCTGGCTGCCATATTTTGTACTAGTTGTAGTTTCTGAATTAGGTATAAGGGTAGCCCCATGTAGAGTGCATTGCAGAAGTCAAGTCATGAGGTTACCAGTGCATGTACTACAGTTTCTAGGTCCCTTACTTCCAAGAAAGGGTGCAGCTGGAGTACCAGCCAAAGCTGATAACAGGCACTTCTGATTGTCGCATTCACCTTATCTGTCATGTGAAGCGACGAGTCCAGGAGCACCCCCAGACTGTGAACACTGTCCTTAGAGGAGAGCGTGACCCTATCCAGGACTGGAGGTTGCAACCCAATACCTGGTTTGGGGGTCCCTACTGTAAGTATTTCCATTTTGTCTGGATTCAGCTTGAGTCGGTTTTTCCTCATTCAGTCCATTACCACCTTGAGACATTGATTGAGGGGAGAACTGCCATTTGCCATCATGGCAGCTGACCGAGACATGGAGAAATATATTTGGGTATCATCAGCGTATTAATAACACCCCGTCCCATGTCTCCTGATGATCTCCCCCAGCGGCTTCATATAGCTATTAAACAACATTGGGGACAGGATGGCACCCTGTAGAACACCACATTTAAGCTCAGTTTTTGAGGAACTTCCCCCTGAGTGACATCCTCTGGAACCTACCCGAGAGGAAGGAACAGAACTGAAGTACAGTGCCTCCCATTCCTAAGTCTCTCAGGCATTCCAAGAGGATGTCATGGTATATTGTATCAATAGCCACTGAGAGGTCCAAAAGCACCAACTGGGTCATGCTTCCCTTGTCGATGCTAAGGTGCAGGTCATCTACCAGAGCGACCATAGCAGTCTCCACCCATATCCAGGCCTGAAGCCGGTTTGAAATGGATCTAGAAAATCGGTTTCATCCAAGATCACTTGGAGTTGAAAGGCGACAGCTCGCTCAATCACCTTGCTCAAAAATGGTAAATGAGAGACTGGTCTATAATTTTTCAGGTCCAGAGGGTCTAGGGAAGGTTTCTTCAGGAGCAGTCTAACAATTGCCTCCTTTAAGCTTGATGGAACAGTTCCTTCCCTAAGGGATGCATTGATGACCCTTTAAAAAAAACAAAAACATCAAGGCATCACCCCCCTGGGTGACCAGCCAAGATGGACAGAGATCAAGGGAGCATGTCGTCTTCTTCACTTTTCCAAGGATCTTGTCCACGTCATTGGTACTTACCGCTGATCCAATCTAATCTCAAAAACAGGTTTACTGGACACCACATCAGTCACTTCTGCTTTAATCCCGGCATCCAAATAGGCTCTTATCTGAGAGATTTTATCTGTGAAATAGTTGTTAAAAACATCACAACAGGCTGTTGTTGGGTTAAGTAAAGGATTTTGCACAGGGGGAGCCTGTGTCAGCTCCCTTACCACCCTAAACAGTTCTGTTGGATGGGATTTTGCATAGAAAATTCCTACGACGAGTCTTGTCAGATAAGAGTCAAGTTTTCTGCCAGGTGCACTCTAGTCATTGTCCAACCCGCTTCATGTTCCTAAGTTCATCTGTGAACCAAGGTTGATGATTTGGAACAGGTTGAAAAGGACGCTTGAGAACGATCGTGTCGATAGCGCTGGTAATATTGGTGTTCCAAGTATGGCAAAAGTTCTTAATTAGGAAGAAAACACAAGCTAGGATTTGCTGCAGCAGTTTTGTTTTTGCCCAATTCTGCTAGGAATAACTAGTTTCAACTCCCTCCTTTTCTCTTCCCCCTGCTGAGCTGAGTGAAAACTATTTTTGCACTTGGAACTCAGTTTGTAGCAATTGAAATAAGCTGAGGACAGAGGGGTAAGTGGGAGTAGGAAAGAGTAACTAGGCAACTTTAAACATAGTTGAAAAAGTGGGACTACAGAGGATTAACTGGAACTGCCACATTGGTACAGTTGGAGGGCATGATTCCAGGTTGTACGCTACACCAAGTGCTTTCTCTGTGTAAATGGGTGTTACACCTGTATAGGAGTCCTGCTTTGGCCAGATGATTTTGGGAGTAAAATAGAGCTTAGCCATTTAGTTTAATATTTCTGTGTTTTGTTTTGTTTTTTAACAGCTGGTGTTATTGGAATGATGTTGTGGGATATCCTGCTTCATGTACCAAAGTAACTTGGCTCGCTTTAGATATTAAACACCTTTAGTGACTCACACTCTTCCTCAGGCAGCGAAAGGACTCAGGTCAGGCCAGGCAACACCTAAGTAAAGAGGATGGAAAAAGGAAGGATTTCTGTGGCCTCCATCCTTCTTTTACCCATCCTCATTTATTCTACAAAGCAGAATAATTTATATGAATTTAGCCAGGGTGAAGAATTTATTGCATTGGCAATATTTTGCTGTTTTAGAGGGAAGGGGGTTAAACTGGCCCAGTATTTTGATTTTGCTGGGGGGCGGGATTTCTTGTTAAAAGCATCAGATACCTAGTTGTGATTCATATGTTTTAGTGTATTCCTCACCACACGACCACAGAACTAGCCCACAGCTCCTGTGATAGAGCAGGATACTAGATCAGTGACACAATTCTCATTCACTCTTGTAGCCAAAAATCTAGTATGGGGAATTTTATTTAGCTCAAACTGAGAGGGGGTCAGCTAGAAGGACCCTGCAAGACTGTCTCCCATGTGTATACCAAGAGTCCAGTGGATCTAAGAATTGATGCAGAGATAGAATTCTCCAATTAAAGTATTATTTTATTAAAGAGGGAAAATCACACAGCAATTCACATACATGCACACACTCATTCAAGGCTCAGGAAATCAGGGGTTAGCTTGAAAAAGATACTGAGGCAAAACTACGAGTTATACTTACTACAGATGAGGCTTTCTCCGGGATCCAATTGGATGAAGTGGCATGGGACACAACCATTCTGAGAGCATTGGTTTGAATGGAACTGCCAGTAACTAGACTAGAGATCACAGTGACATAGTGTCCCCATGAACTCCAAACTAGAAACACTGAGGAGGGAAATCCAGGGGTTCATAAAGGCTAAAACTAGCTGCAGGGCAAAAGTGTGAGATTGTATGGGTGGGGTAATCTGGTCTGGCAATATTCAAGGTGAATGGGGAAAGGATTAAGTCATTAGCTGGCCCATCAAGTTAGACATCTAGGCAATTATCACCCATTCTTCTGATTATGGAGGTGATGATGGTCCATTTCCAACTCCTACACTATCTGCCTGTCTTTGAGATGGTTTCTTCCAAGTGACTTTTGTATGACATCACTCAGATGGCACTTAGGTTCAACTGCAGGGTACATCTGGGGTTATGTGGAATTCACACACACACCAAAATTCAGAAAAATGCACTTTGGCTAACACTCTGCAACTTGAGGGTTCTGCACTTATTCTATAAATACTCAGACAATTGGCTCAATATAACGATACAGTTAAGCAGTTTTAAAAATAAGTTAAGCTATGTCACCTTCTTGTCAAGCATGCTGCTAATTTAACTATATGCAGGGTTTTATATAATGAACTACTAGGCAGGCTCCGAAGTGAAATATCTAGTTACTGCATGCACCTTCAGTGTTCATTAAGGTGTGAGATGACAGGGCTGACCAAATAGCTTGCTTCAGCCTAATATCACCAAGTCAATGGCTAAGTTGAACAGCATAGAATTAAATACATTAGTAGCACTTAACAGAATGGAGGAGAACAGCAGTGGCAATGTTTGTCCACTCTGGCCCAGATTTCAAGCTTGCTCTTTCTGCCAAATATACCTGGGTCTCAATTTCCTATCATTACATTTGTCGCAAACTACTGCGAAAGCAAAACTGGCCCTCCCCAGCTCATGCTGTGCATCCCCAGCTTCTATTCTCTATCTATCCCCATTCTACCAACATTTCCCCTATTCATGGCACATTGACTGTGAGATTCCCACATTTCAAGGTATGTTGGTTTGGGGAAAAACATAGAAATTTGGAAGAAAGGCAGAAATTCAGAGGAATCTGTTAGGAAATTGGGAACATTCTCAATCAGTGACATTTCTTAGGTATACATTTCAATTTGTTATTCCATACCCTAACACAACTTTCAAAAATGATACAGGAACAAGTGAGACCAAATTTGGTAGTTGCCCTAACTTAACAAGCCATAATCATAACAAATCTCTTGGTTTTGTGGAACTGCCATTACAATGGATCCTTGTTTGAGTCCCTTTCTACTGGACTGCTCCCAGGAAACATATTCAAGGAAGGAAAGAAAGACTGTATAAGCACCAAATTCCAATTGACAGTTCAGTTCATAATTATAGGAGTTATAGATGCTTCAATGTCACATATAATTTGCTTTTACCTGGGTTGCTATGAGACCTCAGCCATCTGAACCTAGGACCTCAATATCTGACAGAGAATTTCCCTACATAACACACAGATATGGGCCTAACTCCTGCAGTTGATCCGAAGTAGAATACCTTGAAGTCAACAGGAACTTGGTAAGTCAATGTTGGCTGTATCTACACTGCAGATTTGACACTGCTATAGCAGCCATGGCCTAATGTTATAGAATTCTGAGATCTGTAATTTTGTGAGATATTTTGCCTTCTCTGTCAGAGAGCTCTGTGCCATAACAAACTACAAATCCCAGGATTCCATAGGATGGAGCCATGACAGTTAAAGCAGTGTCAAACTGCATTAATTCCGCAGTGTGGCAGCAGCCATAGATGTATGTTGCATTGGTTCCAATATTTTACTCTAGTGGCACTAATAACTGGATTCAGACCATGAAGATCTAGTAGGGAAACTAAACAATGTACCTACCAGGGCAAGGATTAGTGAGCATTTCATTTGGATGATTTTTCTAAAATAATATTCCTTTATCTTCCCCCCCCCCACCACCACCACCACCATCCCAGAAAAAAATAATATGGGAGAAAGTAAAACCCACAGACTTCTGGATCCCTGGTGTGACATTAAGAAGCATGAGACTTTCCTGATACATGACAGAGATGCCTCAATGATATATTTCCTCCCTTCCAGCTATTGTCACAAAACAGTTTTAAAACATTTCCATGAAATCTAAAGACCCAGTTCTTCACCCAGGCTTTTGATTAAGACTGTGTTCTTGTATTTTAAACTCTGATTCTTCCCTGTTTTTTTATGATTATATAGCTCACAAGCAGACTAATTTGTGTAAAATAATTGGTGCAATAACCAGTCCCACACCACCACCATCAACATGGGGCATAGTAGAGAAATAAAGAAGGCTTGCATTTCATTAGTAAGTATAATATAAATTAGGTTTATTTACCAATATTAATTAGGTTTATTTATAAATTAGGTTTATTTACAAATATTAATGGTTTCATAACATTTCATGAATGCTGTTGCATGTGCTCTTCAAACAGGGAGAAGAGAGAGAAAACCATAGAAAATGGAGCAGCACCAAATTCACACTAACTGAAGAAAGAGGGCATGGCTAAGACCAAAAAAAAAAAAAAAAAAAAGGAAATTGCCTGAATATATAATATGCCTAAACTCTTAGAAAGACATGTAAACTAGCAATTTCTGCATAAAAGCAAATTAAGCTTGCTATCTTTAAAATTTCTATTGCTCCAAAATCTCTAGTAAACCAGGGAGTAGGCTGGGCTGTGTAATAAAGGATAAGATACTTGGAAGTGATAATGTCAAAAGCCCTTTCCATCCCCTCTATTATATACCATGAGGTTCAAAAAATGAAAGAATAGCAGGTCAGCTAGATAATGCAAGGGAAGGCATTCTTGGTGGTTTCTCTGAGGCTCTGGAACTCCCTTCCTAGAAAGTCCAGATTAGCTCCCTCTATGGTTTTATTACATTTGGGACTCATAGTTTATATGGGGGGGGGGGGGGGGTTAATAACTGAGCTGTTCTGCTCTTATCTTGTGCTTTAAAATTGTTTCAGCAAACCAACAAAAGTCCCTACAGCCAGAAAATCCAAGATCTATGATCAAAAAACCAAACTGAAGGGTTCTGCCAAAATATATATATCCAGGATAAAATAATCCCACTTCCAATTACGAAAAGGCAACAATATGATGAAATAAAAGAATAACTAAACCCTGGAGCAGAAAAGCCAATAGAATTTCTGAAAGGGTAAAAATACCCCACTGAAAAGTACGCAAATGCAAAAAGTAATTATTATGATAATAAAAATTTCAAAACTCAAGGCCAAAAAAAACCTGAACCCTGAAGTAGATAAGTCAGTAAAATTTCTAAAAGGGTAACAATACCCCACTGAAAAGTGTGTAAATGCAGAAAATAAAATAATATAATAATACTAAATAGTCAAAACTTTTCAGTGGGGTATTTTTACCCTTTCAGAAATTCTATTGGCTTTTCTGTTCCAGGGTTTAGTTATTCTTTTATTTCATCATATTGTTGCCTTTTTGTAATTGGAAGTGGAATTATTTTATCCTGGATATATATATTTTGGCAGAACCCTTCAGTTTGGTTTTAAAATTGTTTCAATCTTACTGCTAGTTTAGTTATATTTTAATTATTGTACATGTTATTGACTGGTTTTAACTGTATCTGTTTTAATTTGCATTGGATTCAAAGCCTGGGGCAAAGGCAAATAAATGAATAAATAAACAAATAATAAATAAGCAAATAAAGGAATAAATAAACAGAGCTCTCTGACAGAGAAGGCAAAGCTACCAAAAAAAAAGGGGGGGGGGGAAGAAGATTCTCTGAAATCTCAATTTTTCTTAGGAGAAAAGGTCTTCTGAAAATTCTGGCCTCAACACTATCTAAAACATGTTCAGATTGTATTAGTAAGGTAAGTTTTCCCCCTTCCTACATTCTTCCTATTTGACAGCTTCTCCTGTCCTACTGCAGGTAGCTGCTAATGTGCAAAGATCTGTTGACCACACAGCATATAGCATTCACATTCTGATAATGACCCTTATATAAGTGCCTAACAATCAGGTTTCCTCCAAGCACTGAAGCAATTGTGTAATGCCTACACAGCTATAAAAGGTGCTGAGCAAAATCCTTACTCAATGTGTCCCCTTGGCATTCTCCAGCCATATTGACAAAGCCTTATACATCTAGGCAAATGTTTAATTACACCTTAGGAGCAAGATTATATTGTTGTGGCAATATAGTAATAACAGCCACCTTTAGACTGAGCTATCATGGGTCACTCTTTTGAGGGAGGTGGAGGTTGCTAAGTTTAAAACAGCCTATGTTGGAATTATGTGCTGTATTTATTTATTTATTTATTTATTTAAAAAGTTCAGTGATATCCTGCAAACTATTTGGAAGGTGAACTGCTACTCTTGGAGGCTTCTGGGAGTAGCAATCAACCCACTTTTGTTTTGTTTTTTTTGAAAAAAGCACTAAAAACAGCCTTGGGTATTGCATGCCTTTTAAAACTTTTTTAAAAAGAAAACTTTGTAAAAATTTAGATCTCAAGTTGATTCTGTCTTGAATATGATAAAAACATTTTTAGTCCAATATTCCCCTATCCCTAGTCTGAGCTCATATGAAACTAGATTAGGGACAGGTGAATATCTTATGATGAGAAAATATATAGACATTTGTTGTGCTGCATTTGAGAAATATTTTGGGCCTCCCTCCTGCCGTCCCTCCCTCCCTCTATTTCCTTTCCTTTCCTCCTACTACTCACCTGACCCCCTCTTTCTTTTCTTTCCCTCTTTGTCTTCTTTTCATGTCTTACCTATGAACTGCTATTCCCTACATAATGGCAGCAGCTACAAATGAGTTAAACCCAACTGAACTCTGCAACCTAAAAAAGTATGAGTTTTTTTTAGTTTCCAATAAAAAATATCAAGGAGATATGAATAGCAATAAATAATTCAAAAATGTTTAAATTGAAGGAAAAAAATGAAAATGGGCACAGAAAAAAAAAGAATCTTTAGCTAACCAAGCTATGTAATACTCTGTTATTTTAATCAACATAGGGCCTTTGCAGACTGTCAAAAATAATGCAAATTGAGTCCACTTTAAGGGTTAGGGTTAGGGTTAGGGAATCATGGGAACTGTGTTTTATTGTGACAGCAGAGCTCTCTGACAGAGAAGGCTCAATGTCTCAGAAAAAAAACAAAACACAATTCCCATGATTCCCTAGTACTAACCCTAACCCTTAAAGTGAACTCAATTTGCACTATTTCTGGCAGTCTGCAACCCCCTATAGTGAAGTAACTGAACATATGGAAGAACAGACTTTTATGTTTAATGTAAAGCCTTTTATGTTCCCTAAAGAATTTCTGAGATGGCCTCCCCTAGTTACATACATTTATGTTCAAGCACCTGTTAGCAATGTATTGCCCAATCCCAAACACACTTATTCAAAACTGGATCTTATTGAAAGGAATATGGCTCTTTAACAGGTGTGGTTGGAATTGTAGATTTGGTTTGGAAGGTCTTCCTTCCTCACACACACAAAAAAAGCAACTCTCCAGTTGCTTCTGGAGAGCTAAAATTAGCC
Organism: Phrynosoma blainvillii; assembly: GCA_026167975.1. NCBI lineage: Eukaryota > Metazoa > Chordata > Lepidosauria > Squamata > Phrynosomatidae > Phrynosoma > Phrynosoma blainvillii. The sequence goes on along the minus strand of JANUYF010000007.1, from coordinate 17,834,975 downwards.
ACTCTGGTCAAAGGTCTAAGCAAGGTTAAGCAACTAGGGATTCCAGATATTCTACAACTCTCATCAGAGAAAGGAGAAATAAAGTAAAACCTAAACATGATAATCTACACATATATCTAGAAAAGGCAAAACTGGAGGGGCTATCTATCTGCCTATGCCTCCCCTTACCATTGGTATGTGGTGATGAGAGTTTCAGTCCAGAAACATTCAGACAGCACACTTGCCTTGTTCTAGACCAGTGGTCCCCCAACTTTGGTCCTCCAGATTTTTGGACCTCAACTCCCAGAAGCCCTACATAGCTTGACCAATAGTCAGGAATGCTGGGAGCTGAAGTCCAAAAAATCTGGAGGACCAATGTTTGGGAACCAGTGATCTAGGCCATAAGGCGTTACATTAAAAAGCTATAAGAACCCAGTCTACACCTACAGAATACAGCAACTGAAATTCACTCAACAAATCTGGTGGGATAACCTTAGAAGAAAAGTGGAATTCCTCTTTGAATTTGTATAGCTTTTGTTTTATCTCCATTTATGATTGAAAACTTGGAATAAATACAAAAGTTGGATAATGGAGAAGACTCCTAGGTGGTTATCCCCACAAGAAGCACTTTATAGAAAAGAGATGGATAGGGATGATAATTGGGTTACGTATAAAGATGTGATAGAAAGACAAAAAGGGAAGGTTATGATAGTGAAACAAGAAATTTTGGAAAGTAAAGGATTTAAACTAGGGTGGTTTCAATATAGGCAAATATATGAGAAGGCTATATTGGATATTAAAAATCGAGGAATAGCCAAAAGAAAAACGGAAATAGAAGAAATTTTGTTGGATAAAAATAAAAAAGAAATAGGGTTATTATATATAAAAAAAATTACAAATGCAGATGGAGGTTGTTAAAGATGTTATGATAAGATGGCCAAAAGATGTAGGACATCCGATACAGATGAGTCAATGGGAGAAGATGTGGAAAACAGGATTGAAACACACTGCTTCACAAGGGCTATAAGAAAATTGGTATAAAATGTTCTTTAGATGGTACCTATCCCCAGATAAAATATCAGAAGAAAAGTGGAATTCAACTTAGAAGAGATCACAATATTCTTCTGATACTATGTGGAAGACAAAAACATAGTACAATGCAGGAATAAAAGAACCATGTATGCCTTCAGAGCAATAAGACAGCCAAAACTTCAAAAGTGTTTCTTACTTTCTTTTTTTCAGAGATGACAAAGACCTAGTGGTTTACCCACAAGATGATTAGGAAATTGCATGCAGTTAGAACATTCTGATAGAGCTAATTGGAAAGGTAAAATCAGAATTCCCTAAGCCAATTTTTAAAGGCATGGTTTTGAGTAGTTATTTTTTCCTAGCAGAAAGAAAATAATATTTAGATTAGAAATTTCTGTATTTTCCTCTTTCTGGTAGGAAAAATAGTATAGATATTATTCAGTGTAGCACTGTACTTTTGATTCATCTTCTTGTGGTATTTGAGAATAGTATTGGTTAAGAAAGAGAGAGAGAGAGAGAGAACGAACAATTTTTTTTCCCATTCTGCTCTACTGACCTTTTGCTTAGCTTTTTGCTAATGTCATTTTCACTCTTGGTTGGGCTTTGCTGACAGTTAGGATGGCTTCTTTATGAAGATCCTGAGATAAACTAGGGTCATGCATTCATTCACATAGCAAAAAATGGCTTCATCAGTTCCTCCTTCAACATAAAATATACCTGATCTAATAAAGACAACATCAGACCCCCATGGAGTGTACTTGTTAATCCTGTCAATCCCTATCTTGCTAGCTTTTGAAGGAAAAAAAAAAGGGTAATTTCATTAAGCAAGTAAACAAATTTGCATTTTTGCTGGGTTTCCTTAAAGAATAAGCATGAATTTGGATTATCATAGAAATTATTTTTATGCATTAGTACACACACACACACACACACACACACACAAAGGCGGTGCACATATAAGCCAAGACAAAGAATATATCTGCACTACACAGTTATTGCAGTTTGATACCACTGGAGTAAAACTCTTCCCTTGTCCCCAATGCCATTGATCTAAATCCAATGTATTCTTAGGAAGGAAGAGGAAATGGGGAAGAAAATAGTACACTAGTAGGGTTCTGTTGGCTTTTACCCTTGTATAAGTGGTAGCACACTTGTTCTTGTGTTCCCTAAGCACAGTTTAACTTGTCATGCTGGAAACTACAGTTCCAAGAATTCCATAGCATTGAACTGTGGCAGTTAAAGTGGTGTTGAACTGGATTATTTCTGCAGTGGACATGCATCATTAGTATTTAGTGATTCTGCAAGGGGTGTGTGTGATTCTGAACACACACACACACACATATGCTTAATCCTTTGCATCTGTATACCTCACAATTTGGGGGGAGGGTTCAGAAAACAACCCACAACTCACACAGTGTATTTTCTTTTCTGGTACTAGTGAATGCCAATATAAAACATGAGATGGATTAATTACATGTGTGAAATGGTTCATACACCTTTTGAGTCATAGATAAGCATATGAGCCAGGCCCAATTCCATTTACCTCCTGAGCAGCCATCAGGCTATGAATGTAACTTAAGAAACAGGCTTCAGAGATATTTCTGAATTGTGCATTCAAATATATGGATAAATGAAATGATTCATGCAATGTTATGGCAAAAGTGGCCTAAAGGCTACATGTACAAAACCTTACTCTTCAACCCTTTGCATGATCTCCCTCAGCTAGGATGCTTCTACTTGAAAGGCTGCAAACAGTCCCCTTCTCACTTGTGTCCTCCAGCATGCCTTTAGACATTGAGTTTTGACAGCTGATAGATTGCACAGGAATACTGATAGGCTGGCCAGCATGAAGATTGCAGAGGCACGGATGGTGCGGGAAGTTGTTATGATGAAGACTCCTTGATCATTAATGCTTTTGCTAATGTTTAGGTCTGTTCCTTGCCTTTAATATAACTGCATATGCTGAGGTTCCAAAGCACTTTGGTTTCCTTTCATAGTTTTTTTGCAATGTCTCTGCCACATGGCTATAAAATTTGATCCCATTGAAGTTCTTCCAGTGCTGGCTCAAAGCTCTTTCCAGTTCAGATCCTGGTCAGATTGCAAGGAATAATTTTCCACCGCATGGGAATTCATGCTCATTCCTGTGCACGGGTTTCAAAATGTATGCATCTCTGTACATTTTTAAAATGCTCCTGCACTGCTCCTGGGCTGTTGCCACACTCTGGAGCCACCGCCGCCGCACACACTTTATCAGCTGCCATCGCGTTCCCTCTGAAGACCTCCACCACAGACTGTAAGGGCAGAAACAGGGAGCCTGACTTCACTCACATGGCCAGGTGCCCCCTTCCAACACCACAGGCCTTGACTAGGACCTTTAGAGGAAACATGGCAACAGTTACCAGAACAGCTGAGCCCCCCAATCTGTTTACCAGGCATAGTTAGAAGGCCCTATTCTCCAATGGTATTTTGGGGGTGTGTAGTTGGTCATGTATAGCCAAACTATATGGCTGAAACTGCCAAGAGCTGATACTGTTTTCTGTGTACATCTCAAGAGAGCTTCAAGGCTTAGGTCCACACAGCCCTTAGTGTATTAGTGGGAAGTTTTCTTTCTCTGGATGTTTTGAACTTTGGCTCCCACGGTCCCTTTCCATTGCTCCAAAACACACAGAGGACCAAAGTTTTTTCCCCATTGCCACAGAGTTCAGTAGTCCTGGTCCTAATCTCAGAGGATGACTCTTCTAGTTCAGAATTTCTGAACTACAACTAATGGACACTGTGAATGGGAAGCCCAAAGGTGTATTTCTTGGCAGGATCAGTTTCTCATTTTATAATTTTTGTTTTCAATCACAGGCTCTGCTACACTTGTCAAAAACATAGAAACATTTGACTCAACGGTATCTACCAATTTTGGCATCACATCCAATAAAATAATTATACATTATCCCATTAGATGTTTGTAATTTGAAAGAACTATGAGAAAAGACAACTAGCAAAAAATATTGGCAATGTGAGTTAATGAAAAGCTCACATTTTCTAACTACTGTTTAACTAATTAAAATTGAATTAAAGGAATATAGCATTAACTATGTCAACTGTTTTGCATTAAAAAGTTGTTAAATATATCATGCTGTTTGTAGGCAGATTTTTGCAACAGCTAATTGTGAGAAATAGTCATGTAGTATCTAATTGCATAACTGGATAGCATATAAAATTCACAATTAGGTGAATTATATTTAGCAAAATATGTTCAAATACATTGTTTTTTAGATTGTGGGGTTTTATGGAAGCATAATGGAATTGAAGCACATTTTTAATTACCTAATTATTGCCATTTTCCAAGTCCACTTACACCATAATTGCTCTTATTTTCATAGTCCAGGCTTGGGGGAGAAAAAAGAGTCTCCTTTTAATTACGTAGAATCATTTTACCTTTATAAAAGAATTGTCTACTTGTATTCAAATGTAAACCAAATGCAATGCATATAAACAGCCTCAAATTTATATGGCTATCATGTTATTGTTTTCAGGTATGCCTATCATATTATATATCATATTATCATATTATTGTTACATAAGTGGACACAAAGACACAAGTTTACATACACACAAAAATTCTTCCCATTGGATCCTGAGTTGAAATCCACACCAATAAATGGAGATAAGTTTTTATATGGAGGTAATTTCATGTCAATTTCATTCCAATAATGCCAGATAGACTCTACCTCCAACCTATATGAAACTGGCACAGCTTATACATTGAGAAGTGGGATTAAATCACACATTATGTGGAGAATTTACACATTACATATTCCCACATGAAAGCTCAGAGTTCCCCAGGGAGATGACTGAATTCTGTAAAAGTGAAGTACTGTATGTTTATGTACATGTGTGCATTACGAACAAGAAGACAATTAAAGAATCCAACCTTGTCCATGTAACAAAATTTTGGTATCTGTTTGCACAGTCATGGGTCTTGTGCACTAACAGATGTCTAAACATCAGACATTAATTCATAGTTTTTGAATTCTTGTTATGGATGTGCATGGATGCCAAACTTATTGATTTAAAAATCATATTAGGAAATAACCCTTATGGACACACATTTTGGTTAACTATGTAATAGTGAAAGTCTGAAAATGAATGACTTTTAAAAGAGTTTTTGATATGCCTTTCTCCTTCTTACATCTGATATATATGTGGTACCAAAAAGAAGTGGGGGGAGCTCAGACAATATAAATTCTAGTCAAATGGAGTAGGATCACAGTGAAAAGTACTGACACTCACACATATACACAGAAACGCCCACACACATCCATTTCTAGATGATATTTTAAATGAATTATTTGATATGGAATGGGGATAAAAGGAAAAATGGTTTTTCTTTCCATTTGGTGCATTTTGTAAAAGGGCAAACAGAAAGAAAATCTTCTTCACTGATTGTGTAAAATGATATATTCTTTTAAAGTGAAAATTACAAGGAAGGAAGAAGGGAAAAGGCCAAGAAGACCAAAGCTGTTAGGAAAGGTGGCAATGTTGCAAGGCACCAATATGAGATGCAGCACAGTCTCTGGTGCTCATCGATGAAATCAGTTTAATTTGCAGTATTTCCAGGTATTGTGGGAGGTAAAAATCACATGAATGTTACCATAATATGGAGGACGCTGTGGAAAATTCTTGAGCATTGTGGTTTTTTATGACTGCCTCTGTAAGGCAGTCTTGCAGCAGCATCCAAGGGCTAGATAAACCATGGGAAACTGAGGTCTTCAAATGGTTTACTATTTGATAGCTCTCATTCACATGGGTCATGCTTGCAATTAATGTGCACATGTGTGTTTATTGCTTTGATTATGGTGACCCCCCCATGAAATAAATCATCATCGTCGTCATCGTCATCATCATCATCATATCTCAGAAGCAGAGATATCACTTCAAGTCATTGCTGACCCTAAGGTGAACCTATCACATGGTTTTCCTGGCAAGAGAGAGAGAGAGAGAGAGAGAGAAAGAAAGAAAGAAAGAAAGAAAGAAAGAAAGAAAGAAAGACTAGCACCTGCCTGAAGGAGATTCTAATATTTAAACAATAGCATGAGGATCTATATGGGAGAAAAGCAAGATATAAATTAAATACATACATACATACATACATAGGCAATTCTTTGTTCCTTATCATTTCCCATCCCACAGAATAGGCAAAGGGAACTTGTGACCTGCCAAACTTTTTCTGTTTTCCAGCCTCCATCAGCCCTGATCATTGGCCATGGTGGCTCAGGCTGATGAAAACTGAAGTCTAACAACATTTGGAGTATCACAGCTATATTGTCCCCAGCAATGAATCAGAGTGGCCCAAGGCATTTCACTGCCCCTCCTTTTTCTCATATGAATCACCAGGAGGGTGTTGGGAAATATGGGAGATAGTACTGGATCTTTCAAGGAGAGTAATCAAATTGGCAAGGCAGAAGCTAAACAATAACATTTCCCATACCCACCCAGCTCCCTACAGGGTGGAACAGAGAAAGAATTAAGCTTAGCCTTCTTTGTAAAACATACAAAAGTAGTTTTACTTGCAAACCCATATACATAATCAAATATATGGTCCAATAGAGGGGATAGGAAGGAAAAATTCTGCAAGTTAGAGTGATGCAGGAAGCAAGTGGGGTGTAAAAAAAAAAAAAAGAAAATTGTCACACATGCCTGCAATACCTAAATTCTTGTAAAATAACCTGCAATCTAGCCATTACTGAATACAATTGTCATTTTGTGCCTTAGTCATTGCTGACTTATGGTGACTCTAAGGTGAACCTATCACATGGTTTTCTTGGCAAGATTTGTTCAGAGGGGGTTTGTCATTGCCTTCTTCTGAGGTTGAGAGAGTATAATGGTATGTTATTTTTAATGAAAAGAGAGTAAATCCATTCTGGATTTTAGTCTGGATTTTAAGGAACTGTTCAAGGTATTGAAATAGATTCAGCACCTTTGAAGTCCAAACCAAGTGAGAACACAAAGCAGATTCACCATCCTACCAGCACAGGAGGCAATAGTCAACATAATGAATCACTCCTAGCTCCAGTGGCTGCTGTTTGTTGGATCTTGCTGTTACCACTGCTCCATTTCATTTTAACAGTTGTGTCAGAGCATGGTGCATGAGTGGGTCATGGCAGTAACACAGACACTCCTGCATGGCTTATGCATGCTGCTGTGTAGATTCCTTCCTCAGACTGACCATTGCAATGGCTAGTCAAGATGACTCAGGATAGATGTGTGAGAATGCAGCTTGTCACTGTGATGATACTCCCTTTCAGTTCACTGCAGTGATAAATACTGCCTACTTTTTAAAACAAAGAGGTTAAAACTCCTGATGGTTCATCCCCACCAGGGCACCTGGATACATGTTTTTTTTTGGACAAGGGGCAAGAGACCTGTGGCAAGGGATAGAATGGTCAGGAAGGAAAGAAGGGCAAAGCTTTACAAGATGGTGGCTAAAATAATCCTGGACTTGACATTGAAAAATGAGTAGCAATCTTATAACCAAAACATCTAAATTTATGGAAACTGCCTAAAACAGACTGGGAACCATATAAGGTGTCCTTAGGCACACATTACATGCTGTAGGCACCATTTGGGAATCTAGACAAAAGAATTTCGCATCTGTGAAGAATCTGGCTTCTAGGTCTACCCAATGGGATAACTGAAAAGGTTCCATTTACAGCATCATCCATAAGGCAGGGTTTTGCCTTCAAACTGGAAACTTACGGTTTCAACATTACATGTGGTTTGTTTGTTTGTTTTTCTTTTTTTGCAATTCAAGTACCAAATGAAACTTGGTGTTTAGTTCATCAAAAGCCATTTTTAATGGGCTTAGCTGTCAGTGTCAGAATTTTTATTTGGCCCAAATGATCTTAATAAAGAAAACTCAGAGACTTTAAAAATCCTCTCCATACAGTTAAAACTAATTGAAAATGTGTGCATGGGAGACATCTGAAGAAATAATGTTGCAATTATATGGATTATTAATAGGTACTTCAGATAATGATTATGATTGTAATACATGGGAGAAAGAGGCAAGATGACTTCTCAGGCCATCTGGGGACCACTGTGAAATCAGCAAGAAACCTAGTCTATCTGCATGGTTCTTTACTGCCAACAACATGAGAACACCACTGTGAAGGGGAAGGGTTGTCCTTAAGCTCTTCAGATACTTTGTATTCCTGCTCCAGCGATCCTTTACTACAGGCCATGCCGAGTGCAGCTTCTAGGAATTGTAGGCTAAAGCACAGCCCTGCCTCCCTCTGGGATAGCAGCAGAGGTCCCATGTTTCATGAGAAATGCTTGTTAACATTGGCAGAAGTGCAGGAAGAAATTTAGAACTCTGGTTCCTTTTTTACTGAAAAACCTAAGGGCAGGCATGGTAGAAGTACACTGTGAAGTATTGTGGAAATCAGGAACATGTTTAGACCAGCCTTTCATACATTAATGTCATCCAGGTGTGCTGGACTACACCACAACTCCAGCTTTATGTGGGGATGACTGGAGTTGTAGCCTGGATTGGACTGGAGCCTGGAGAAATCTGGTGTAGGCCAATCTTAGGGAAACACTTATGTCATTTATTGTATATTTCTTGTTAACAGGTAATGGCATCATATTGATTTCTTTTATACATATTCTAATGTAATTTTCAAGTTCATAGAAAAAACTTCACAATCATTCTTATATCCTGGATACCCTGTATATCACACATCCTCTGGAAGGAGTACTGAGGTGCTGTGCTTCTCTATGGTAGAAAGGAACTGGAAGATATAACAGCATGGGAAGCAATTCTAACATCTTTCTTTTTCCACATATTTTCTCATGCACCTTTTCACATTACACAATCATAGTACTACACACTACAGGCATGGCTGCATTCTATGGGATCCTGAGATTTGTAGTTTCATAAGGCAATCAAGGGGGGGAAGCAGATGGAGGCACCAGAGACGCCGCCGGATGGAGTGCCGCAGGACCGCAGCCTCCGCACCCCGGTGCTCCTCCGGCGTCCCTGGAAGGAGCGCAAAAATAGCGGTCCTTCCACAAGACAGGGAAAGTGTGCCCTAAAAGCATAGGGCACACTTTCCCTGCCTTTTCCGCTGCAGCGCGTGTGGTCGCTGCGGCGGGAGGTTGCCCCGGAAGCGCCGGCCGTGCGGAGGGCCGGCAGCTCCGAGGGCGACCTCAGGAAGAGGAAGGAGTCCCACGCATGCGGTTGCTCCTCCTCTTCCGGGCCTCCAAGACGGCTCAATAAGCTGTCTGCCGAAGGTCTCTGAGAATTCTAAGTACTGCACCCGGAACTGCAACTCCCAGGATTCCACAAGAAGTTGCCATGGCAATTAAAGTGAAAACCTCTTCCTCCTTGGCCCTATTTGGGCATTTCCTATTGTGAAATTACAGTTGTGCATGATTTCACTGGGTCAGTTTCAAATATAACTACCGGTAATCCCCAGTGGTGTCACTAGGGCAGTGCAGGGGTAGCAGACCAGTGACATTACTAGAAGGGTGCAGGGGGGTGCAAACAGCACCAGGTGACACCCTAAGAGGGGGGTGACTGCTCCTCAAACACCTACCTTTTGGCTGAAAAGGGCTGTGGCATTCATTTGTATTCCTTTAACATGTTTAAGAGATGGTGGGAGTGGGGTGAAGTTCAGTAGGAGGAGAAAGGAGAGGGCCCCATATTTTTAAATTTCAAAAAATTGAATTTTTAAAAAGTATTCTTTTAAAATTTTCTTTAAAAAGTCACATTTTAACCAAGTATTCACTATTTATATGTAAATACATGTATGTTGTGCTTATGATATTGTAATTTGAAGGTAAAATTTTAGTTTTGCTAGTTGTTTATGTCGCAACTATTAGCATGACATTCAGTGGTATATGGGAATTAGGATTTACAAGTAACATTAGTGCAAAAAAGCATTAATAAGGATTCTGTATGGTGTGAAATAGGAGGAGATCAATGGGGGGAGGGGTGACACCATGAGTTACTGTACCAGGTGACACCAACCCTAGGGATCCCACTGGAGCAGACTACACTGGGTTACACAATCAGAGAAAGTGACATAAAAAATTTACATATAATATCTTCCATAATTTTGTTCATGAAACAAAGTTTGTGAATACTGAACTATCAGAAAGCAAAGGTAACACTATCTCAGCCACCCATGTGGACAATTCTGGATTTTGGAATATTTCAGATTTTGGAATTCCAGACTCAACCTGTACTTGCAAGAGAAAGTTAAATTAATTTCCCTGTCCATTATCATTTAAAATATAAAGATTCTTACACACAATGTGTATGCAGAAGTTCCCCTCCATGGGTTCAGAATAGCTTACTCCAAAGTAAGTGTGCATGAGAAAAATTTCAGGCAGGTCCACGGGGGTGACACCAAGAGTTATTGTACTGGGTGACACCACCAAGTAGTGTCACTATGGTTGGTGTCACCCGGTTTGGTAACTCATGGTGTCACCCCCCATTGACCTCCCCCTCCCATTTCACACCATGCAGAATCCTTAGCAATGCTTTCTTGCACTCGTGTTAATCATAAATTGTTATTCCCATATGCCACTGAATGCCATGCTAGTAGTTGTGACATAAACAACTAGCAAAATTAAAAATTATACCATCAAATGACAAGATCATATGCACAACCTAAATGTATTTGCATATCCATAGTGAAGATTTGGTTGAAATGTGATGTTTTTAAAGAAAATATAAATAGAATATTTTAAAAAAATCAAAAAAATTAAAAAGTTTTTTAAAAAATTAAAATTTTGAACTTTGAAATTTTTTGGGGGGGGGAGTCTCTCCTTTCTCCTCCCACTGAGCTTCACTCCACTCCCACCATTTCTTAAAACATTTTAAAGGGAAGCAGATGAACGCCACAACCTGATCTGCCAAAAGGGAGGTGTTTGAGGAGCAGTGGTGTTACCCCCTTCTTAGGGTGTCACCTGGTGTGATCAGCACACACACACACACACCACACACACCCCAGTGATGCCACTTGACACTACCCTAGTGAACCCACAGCTAATTCCAAATCCAACTCAGTGCTGGGTGTCTGTGAAGCAAACCACTTACAGCACCCGTTGCACAATAGGAAGGTGCAATTTGTAAGCAGGATACAAAATAATGCAGCCATTGGAAGGGGGAGGGATTTAACAAAATAAGACAAAAGCTGCAATACAGTGAGTTAAGGTTCCATGGAGTATGATCTTTTGTACGACTTGCTTAATGTAGCAAGATGAAAACCAATATTTGAATACCTCTTCTTTTCATTAGATGGATATTGTACTGACTTCAGTATCCATCTGATAGCTGCACAATGGCCAACCCAATGAGCCACACTTCTGAACTGTTTTTTCCTTTTCCCCATCCCCTAATATTTGTACTTTCTTGCCTCACAAGGAATACTGGAGAGTTCAAAAGCTCACCCTGGTTCTTCACCACTTTACAAAACCATTTTAGTAATCCTAATAAATGTATTATTGCTCAGCTTTGATTTTTGTCCACCCAACATTACAAGTTATGCTCCCATGCAGTGACTTCAACAAATATCTGCTACTAGTGACATTGAAGGCCTTGAACTTGTATTGGTGCTTATGCTATCATAAGCAAAATCTCAGCATTGGGGGAGAAGTGCAGAGTAAATATTTTAACCTTCTTTTCCACCAACAATTGCATCCAGTTCACAGATATTTTTCCTCCACAGATTTTTTTTTTTTAAATTCAGTCACACATTATGTGTGCTGACTCCCATGTAAAAGATTTGTGGCAATTGCATGATGTACGAGGTGTCATTTGTAAAATATTATTTAGTGTAAAACATGATTTTTCTCTCTCCCCCTACCCATACACTGATTTATAAGTTGGATTTATAAATCTGCACTTCTCAGGGGTTGAGTTGTATATCTTGTCTCTGATTTATAAAACTTGTCAGTAAATCTTCGGCCAAAAGTTTTGATTCAGAAATCATTATTTCAAGCATTAGATTCAGCTAAAACATTTGGCTGATTTATAAGCCACGAAATGGTTTTACATACCCCAATCTGGATTTACAAATTCCACAACAGATTCACAAATCGTTCCAAGAGAATCCTGAATAAAGAGAGAGAGAGAGAGAGAGAGAGAAGTGTCATGATTTACTGATCTTCACTTTGCAATTTTAGGGTACAACTGACTGATTTATAACTTTGAGATTATACAATAATGATCTTAGTTTATAAAATCCTTATTTTACTTAGAGTCAAAATTTTGATTTATCAGTGATGATTAGGTTTATGCTAGGTTGGTTAGAAGAATTGCTCAGCACATTGCTACTAGGAGAAAGCACAGATGAATAAGCAAGGCAAGACAGGCAGAAGATGGACTGAGTAGCAAATTTTGCTGATTAGAGAAACAGGGAGAAACAATGTTGCCATCTTGAAGGACATAAAATAGTAGTGCAGAGCAGAATGTTGTTAGCTGAAAACTTTAGGAACGAGTTGAATACCCTAGGATTTTGATTTGATGTTGTTGTGTACCCTCAAGTCATTTTTTGCTTATGGCAACCCTAAGGCAATCCTATCACCGTATTTTTCTGAGAAGATTTGTTTGGAGGGTGGTGTCTTTGTCTTCCTCTGAGACCAAGCAATAGTGGTTTACCCAAAGTCACCCAGTGGGTTTCCATCACTGAGTAGGGATTCCAACTTTGTTCTCCAGTGCTCAAACCACTACACTATGCTGGTTCTAGGACTTTACACCAGTAAATGTAGACATACACAATGGGCCCAATTTTTGAATTGTTTTTCTCTTCCCCTGTTCCCCAATGTTTGTACTGTCTTGCCTAAAAAAGAGTTCTGGGCAACCCAAATGTTCACCTTACTTCTGTACCTTGTTTGAATAATATTTTAGTGGTGCTAATAAAGGTATATCCACTTGTCAGCAGAAAGACATCAGAGAGGGACCAAACTAGTTTCCTGTGGGAGGGAATTCAACAGTTTTGGAGTAACCACCAAGAAGGCTTTTCTGGAATATGAATATGGTCACTACCATAAAAGACTGTTAGCTCCCATTGACAACTGCCATCCTCTTCTTCCCAGAATGACATTGCACCAAGAGCATCTTGGAGAAGAAACAGCAGCTGCCAATTTGTCATTGACATTATGGAAGAAAGGGATTTGTGGGAAAGAGAGAGAGAGAGAGAGAGAAGAGAATTTGCTAACAATGCTAAACCCACCCAACTCTTCAACCACTTTTTAAAACTGAGAAATGACTTGCCCAGTTTATCTACAAAACAGTCCCTTAGCTAGTCTATAAAAGATGAACTCAACTCTTCTAGGTAAATGGATATTATTCAAATTATTCCAAAAAATGTTTTTGAAGAATAATTAATGCTGCTGACTTAAGATTGGGGATGTGGAGATGCTCCTAGTTCCATTATTATATGATTCCTCTGGTTCACTCTCCCCATCTTTGTTTCTTCCAGTTAAACTGAATCCCACTTCACATGCAGGCTTCCATCATGTAGTTTGAGAGAGCAGGGCAGGATTGGCCAGATTCATCCCTTCTATCATGTCCTCATGGTCTCCACATTATGGCCCCCACAAGCTGAAGGGCTAGTATCTGCATGGGAAACCTGCTGTTTTTCCATAGACTTTCTGTACCATTCTCAATTGCTTGCAAACACAGCAGTAACCCTGCTGCAAAGAGCCATGCTTTCAGCTTGTATGAGATGATGGGACTAGCAAAGAGGAGAGCAGGGTTGTAAGCAACCTCTAGCTTGGACAGGGGTAGGCAACCTTTCCCCTTTAAGGGCCGAGGGACTTCAGCTCCCAGAAGCCTCAGCCATGTTGGCCAATAGTCCCATGTTGGCCAATAGCTCCTGGGATTGTGGGAGCTGAAGTCCCTCAGCCCTTAAAGGAGAAAGGTTGCCTACCCCTGAGCTTGGAAGTAACTAGTTAATTGTATTTAATTACTTTTCAAGAACAAAAGTGTTCTTGTGTTATTTGTCATTTGTAAGTTATTGGTAAGTTATTGGTAATTGGTAAGTATTAGTATTAGTTCCTTTTACAGTTATAAGGGTTTATTATTGACACATATGACACAGACTATCATATGGTTGAGGTACTCTCTCTCTCTCTCTCTCTCTATATATATATATATATATATATATATGCAGCCAAAGCAAGCACATATGGTTGAAGTACTGATGTGTGCTCAGCATCAAGCTCTGATGTCAGCTTTGAGGCAACAATGAGGTGGTCAGGTGAGAATATGTAACTAAGGGGCTGTATAGACAGCCCCTAAGGGGCGACATCCCACTGTCCCTTTCCTTGCTGGCAACCACATGCTGCAGCCCGGATCCAGCACTTTGCCACTCTAAAAAGAGCTGGCAAATGCCGCTCCTTTATAGAACAGCAAAAAGTTGCTCTTGCTGCCACGGTGGCAGCTTTCCCACACTCCTTTGGTGTAGCGTGTATGAATGCTGTGCCAAGGGAGCACCTTGACGCCACCCACCATGCAGTGGAGCACACACCATGACAGTGGCATCAGGGCAGAGTCAGGGATTTTCACCGATCTCTATATAAGAGAGCATATTTAATTACTTTTGAGAAGCAATAATAAACACTATAGTAAAGTATCATTTTTTTTAAAAAAAATAGTAATAATAATAGTCTCTAATAATGCTTTTGAGCTTTTTACTATAGCTATAATGAACTGGTTTTTAAATATAACTTTCTAAGCTTTTAGATAACTAACAATTGCCCTAGGGTTGATGAGGCGTGGTCCAAAGGGTCATTTTTACTGGATTTCTGCTCATAACGGTCACACTTACTTCAGTGTTCACACTGAGGATGGGTCCCTTCATTTGTTTTTTGTGTCCAGTTGTATTACTGTTTTTTCAGTCTCATCTGCCCTGTGTAAACATTTTGGATCGTAATCCAGTTCTTCCTCTTTTCTCTACCATGTTCTCCATTGTGTGTGGTGTGTGTATATATACCTTCAAGTTGCCTGTTAGCTAATGATGAGCCTACAAATTCCATAGGGTTTTCCTAGAGAAAGAATATTCAGAGGTGGTTTTGCTAGTTCCTTCCTCTGAAATATAGCCTACAGCCCCTGGTATTCCTTGGCAGTTTCCCATCCAAGTACTAACTAAAGGCAAGCCTGCTTAGCTTCCAAGATCAGACAGGATCTGGTGCCTTTATGGCATTTAGCCCAATTACTCCATTACCTCTTTTTATCTTTATCTGTCTGCCTAGATGGGGCTCCCAGTGTGGATTTTTCTTCTTATTATTATTATTATTAACAAGCTGTTTACTCCCTCCTCCAGATCATTAACAAAGATGTTAAAGAAAAATGTTACCTGTTACCATTTAACCTCCTCCATTTCCTTTTTATTGTTCCTGCCTGCCTACTCCCATTCAGCCCACAGTTCTCTCCATATCATGGTTGGGCTGCTACAATCCTTTCAGTTAATTTCTCATGTTACTTTTTGTTAGAGTCGGTTCCTTCCCTGTCTCCTTACCATCCAAATGCATCACATTTTTGTACCAGCCTTCCTTGGCTTATTTTGCAATTCTATTTTTAAGGAAGCAATCAAGATTTCTGGCAAGATAACCTGTAACACTGATGCCTTGTGATCACAGGAGTGTGGGAGCCAAGGCTCTGTTGCAAGTTGCTCAATGTCATCCCCCACCTACAACACACACACACACTACAGCCATGTTAATATGGGACAAACAGCATCCTCTGTATCTTTGTGCAATCCTTTTTTTAAAAAGACAGATTACACCCAGTTCGAACTGAGTCAAGGCTTTTCCAAACTGTAATCATGAGTAATGGCACAGGTGCACATAGATCAGATAAATAAGTGAAGCACAGTGATTGTCAGAGAACCAATGCTGGTCCCAGATCTATAGCATAATTGTTCAGAGAGAGTTAATCAGTTGATTATTTATGTCTTCAGGAGCATAAAAGAGAGCCGAGGTGAGGTTTCTGGTATACATAGGAAATGTATGTAGAATCACCATGGCAAGATTAATTGACACCACGATCAAAGAAGCATTATACTTTAAGCAAGGCCAACCAACCTGAGATACTTTGCCATCTCAAGACAGACCTTTCTATTCAGATTTATTTTTTATTTTTTTAAGAACATACAGTGGAACCTCACTAAGACTACAGGCATTTTCAAACTATAGAACTATAGTACTGTGAATCTTCTTTGACTTCCATGATTCCATCCTATGTGTAAGTTGGAACTCAACTAAATCATTTTGTACAATGCAGCGGCATTTGGCCTGAGATGAACTTTTAATGTAGGAGCCCGTGGAAGAAGGGCAAGCTGACCAAGGGGGTGGTGCCCTGAAGGAAGAGATGCTCCGAGGCCTGGGAGCCTGGCCCAGAAAGGCCAAAGCCACTGAGGTGAGCACAGGGCATAAAGACAGGATGATGGTGGGGTGGCTGAACTACGAGATCTGCAGGCTTTTAAGAGCGCCCTGTGGACCAGATTGATGGCATTGGAGCAGGGATCATGGTTGATGTGAGAATATGCGGTGTAGTTCCACAGCCTAGAAGCGCAAGTTTTGTACCTTGGTTCCCCCGCAGAGTAATAATGGAGCGATGTGTTCTGGGTTTATTAATTTAATTGTTATGTTATGATTTTTTTTTTCATTTAATTGTTATTAGGATTTTAACTATGTCGTTGATTAATAGTTTTAAGGGGGGGGGATATGCTTTTACTGTAATTGTTTTATGCTGTAAAGCGCCTGGATTGGGCAACCATTGGGCGGTATATAAATAAATTTTATTATTATATTATTATAAGTTCCTGAGTGGCTTGAGGCAATAAATGTGCAGTACTATAAGGAAGGGCTCCAGGCAGACCTACTGGAATGGGCCCTCTTGAAGGACAGTCCATCCATGGTGAGATGGTGGATTCAGTTGGCAGGTGAAGATGAGATGATCAAGGAGGAGGTTCGCTTGACCAAGCAGCGGAAGAGCAGCAAGGAGACAAACCTGAAACTGAGTCCCACCAGTGGGATACCCAAAGGGGCCACCACCCGAGACCTGCAGAGAGAGTGGCAGATAAGATTGGGCCTCTGCTTGGTGTATGGCAAGAAGGGGCACTGAATAGCAGACTGTCCCGACCGTGAGACATGCCAATATGGAACCCTGGCCCAGATGCCAACCTTGGAGGGAGACAAGAAGCAATCCAGTAAGGAAACTCTAGGCCAGGGACTGGCAACCTACAGCCCGGGGGCCGATTAAGGCCCAGGTCCCTGGACTTACCGGCCCAGGTGGAAGGTTGCCGCCACCGCTGCCACTGCTGTGCGCTGCCACACGTTTTTGCCGCTGTGCGGCTGCGCAATGATTTGGAAATCAAAATGGCAGTCGTGACTTGTTTGCACATGCGCAGTACTCCTGCGCATGCGCAAACGAGTTGCGGCCCCCATTTTGAAAATTAAAATGGTGGCCCCGAGTGGCGGCTGCCATTTTTGGAAATCAAAATGGTGGCCGCAACTCATTTGTGTATGCGCAGGAGTACTGCACATGCACAAATGCACCGTGGCTGCCATTTTGATTTCCAAAATGGTGGTGGCGGCGTGCGCATGGTGGCGCCGCGGCAGCAGCGCACGCGGGGCAGCAGCGCGTGAGGGGCGCGCGCATGTGCGTGTGCACACACCGCCATTCCCCCCTTTTGGCTCAGCAGCGGGAAGGACTTCGCGGGACCGGCCCCAAGGTAAAAAAGGTTGCCTACCCCTGCTCTAGGCAATTGAGCCCTCAAAGTAAGCAACAATGGAGCAGCTG
The DNA here is from genome assembly GCA_026167975.1 of Phrynosoma blainvillii. Lineage (NCBI taxonomy): Eukaryota > Metazoa > Chordata > Lepidosauria > Squamata > Phrynosomatidae > Phrynosoma > Phrynosoma blainvillii. The sequence continues at coordinate 17,817,157 of JANUYF010000007.1, read as the reverse complement.
AGCCTGCCGAGACCTGGGAGGACAGTGACCCAGAGGAAAGCATGGAGCTGGCAGGAAACTTCCCTGCCCTGCCTTAGACAGTGGTGGAAGGCAGGTTGCAGACCTAAGCAGCTGCACCCTGATGCTGAGTGGGGGAGTTCCCCTGTACACATTATGCATGAGACTTGTGAACCCAAGAAGGCATAAACTTGATAGCAGCCATAGATTCTGATTGCACTAGATGTTTTATCAACCTGGAGATAGTTGAGGGGCCGAAGTTGAACACCAGAACGCTAGACATCCCCATCACATTTCAGCAGATGGATGGCCACACAATTGGGGGAGCTGCCACAACCAAACAGACAAGGACAGTGTGGCTTGGGGTAGTAGAGCACTGGGAGAAAATTAAATTGGGATGTGCAAAACCAATACGTACCTCCTCAACCTCATGAAACACATGTTAGGGTGATTGGCCACTGGGAACGTTTTTATAAAATTGGACTTGAGAGACACTTACTTCTGAGTATGGATTAGGGTGTGGGGGGTGAATACAAGACTGTCTTCAATTGCCCATTGGGGGCATTTGAATACCTTGTAGGGTTGCCATTTCAAGGATTCTGGGGGGATATTCATGGGGTTTTTTTACCTTTGGGAATGTCTTGTCCTGCTTTTACACAAATGTCCCAGTTCTTGCATCTCTGTCTCATGGCAGCAGCTATATTTGTGAGGGAGAGAGGCTAGGCCAGGCCTAGAAGAGGAGGAGCTTTTCTATTCAGCCTCACTAGATAGAGAGAGAGATGCACATAAATAAGAGATCCTAATTCTCAGAGAGGCTGGGGAAAGGGATAGCGCCATGGAAAGCCCCTGAGTGTCCTTGGGCAAGTCACACTCTCTCAGCCTCAGAGGATGGCAAGGGCAACCCCCCTCTGTAAAGCATGCCAATGAGTAAGCCATATATATATATATATATATATATATATATATATATATATTATTTACCCTTCAGATGGGGTTTGCTCTTGCTATCCTCTGAGGCTGAGAGAGTGTGACTTGCTCAAGGACACCCAGAAGAGCTACATATCTGCCTTCTATCAAATTCTCCTCCATTTTGATCATGACTAAGAAGCATGCATTTATATTATTTTTAAAATATATATATTAATGTTTTTGGCTTTTAGTTGGTCATGTCCACCATTTTTCTTGAATGTCCTACATTTGGGGCTAAATTTTGTCCTTTTTTTTTTTTTTAACATTTTGTCCCAGTTTGGTGGTAGAGAATTATGGCAACCCTAGTACCTTGTGATGCCATTTGGATTATCAGGAGCACTGGGAATTTTCATGAGACTGGTGAATGAGATCCTGCATGATCTATTGTTTGAAGGGGTCCTGAAATATTTGGATGACATCCTGATCTATTCTCAGAACTTGGACTCCCATGTGAAGTTGCTAAAGGAAGTGCTGAAGCACCTCTTAGACAACCAGCTGCACATCAAATTGTCTAAGTGCAACTTCCATACAGATAGACTGGACTTTTTAGGATACCGAGTGTCCACACAGGGTATTGAAATGGACCCTGCCAAGGTCCAGACTGTGCTAGAATGGGCCCCACCCAAGATTCAGAAACAGGTACAAAGTTTCCTGGGTTTTGCCAATTTTTATAGACAATTTATTCCAAACTTTGCACAAATAGTGCTACCCATCATGGATTTGTAGAAACTAAGACACACCACAAAGGGAAGCCCCACTAAAGCTGAAGCCCTCCACCAAAACCAAGTGGATGCTGAAGTGCCAGGTGCCTTTTAAAAAACAAGTATTCAGCACTGAGCCCATACTTATATACCCAAACCCAGACCTGCCCTTTTTTTTTCCAGGTGGACACTAGTGATATTGTGATGGGGGCAACACTTATGCAAAGGGACTTGGAGGGGGTACTGAGGCCTCCCAAAGGTTTCAGGGGGTGTAGTTGGGCTATACCACTTGGGAGCAGGAGGCTTTCATGGTCAAATGGGCCTTACAAAATTGGCACCATTTTCTAGAGGACACACCCCACCCTTTTGAGATCTGGATGGACCACTGTAACTTAGCAGCTCTGCAAACCTCAAGAAAATGTTCCAAAACAGTGTTAATGGGCCAAATACTTTTACTGATTCAAATTTAAGTTGAATTTCCCCTGGTAAACAAAATGTTTTAGCTGATGCTTTGTCTACGCTCCCCCAACATGAAAGCAAGAGACAGGCACCAGTAGAGACTGTATTTACCTTAGAGCAATTGGGGCTAGTGGTGGTGACCCAGAGTGAGGCCCATAAGGAGGAGGGATATAGCCCCACAAACTCAGATCCTTTGTTTGATTAATTACAAGTGATTGGTGGCTGCAGGAACATTCCAGTACCCTGGAGCTCAAAGATGGACTGTGGTACAGAGTCCAAGGTCTACATTCCCAAAGAACTGAGGCTTTAAATTTTGAAGCTGTGCCATGACAAAGGCAGCAAGGCACTGGGGATTTTTGAGGACTTGGCACATGATCTGTGAACAATATTGGTGGGATAGGATCAGGTCAGATATGGAGACCTGCATTAAAGGGGGTCCCATATGTGCCTGAGCCAAACTGGCTGGGGGCAAGCCCTGAGGACTATTGAGACCATTGCCCACACCTGACACCCCATGGAAATACATAGCAATGGACTTCATCCCAGACTTGCTTGACAGTAGGGGGACAGAACACTATATGGGTGGTAACAGACTTGTTTTCTGAGCAGATACACTTTGTGAGGTGCAAAGGTTGCCAATAGCAGCTAAGTTGGCTGATTTGTTTATTGCTCATGTTTACAAATTACATGAGCTGCTGGACAAAATTGTGAGTGATCATGGCAGCCAATTCACCTCCCAATTTTGGAAAGTGCTACAAAAAAAATTGGGGGTCAAGCAGGCAATGAATACATCCCATCATCCACAATCAGATGGGCAGACGGAGAGAATGAAAACTCTGAAGCAATACCTAAGATGTTACAGGAAGACTGATTTGACTTGTTGCCGCACGCAGATGTGGCATTCAATGGGACAGTCAACCAGAGTATGGGACACTCTCCTTCTGAAAACATTTTCAGGCCAGGACAGGGAAGGAGGAGGAGGAGGCTCTCCAGGCCAGTTTCTAAAAGAGAAGAGAAAGAGAAAGAGGTTTCTGCCAGGAAAGAAAGCTTTCCAGGCCAATTCCTGCTAGGAGAGAGGAAGAAAACAGTTTCCAGGCAGCCATCTTGAGAGGGTAAGTTTTTAAGTTCTTTTTAAAAACTCTTGGGGGAAGTGTGACTGTGACTCAGCGGGTGGGGCTTTGTTAAGAGCATTTGCAAATCAATAGGGGGTGGGCTAGGCAGTTAGCTCTTTACAACTGCTCCCAGAGGTCAGTTTCAGGTCAGTTTCGGCCAGGACAGGGAAGGAGGAGGAGGAGGCTCTCCAGGCCAGTTTCTAAAAGAGAAGAGAAAGAGAAAGAGGTTTCTGCCAGGAAAGAAAGCTTTCCAGGCCAATTCCTGCTAGGAGAGAGGAAGAAAACAGTTTCCAGGCAGCCATCTTGAGAGGGTAAGTTTTTAAGTTCTTTTTAAAAACTCTTGGGGGAAGTGTCTCTTCCAACTCTATGATTCTATGATTCTATGATTTATGGTTATGAGCCAAAAACATTGTTCTCCCTGACAGTAGACCCATCCAACCCAGTTTCTGTAACACAGTGGATTACAACAATTAGAGGCTTGGCCTCGAATTGTGACTGCATTGGAAGAGGCTAAAAAGGACTGTAAGAAATATGCAAACCACAAGAGAAATAAGGAATGGGATTTGAGCCCAGGAAGCAAGGTTTATTTGTCTGCTGAGCATTTAAAGACTAGGCAGCCAGCTAAAAAACTGGGACCTAAATATGTGAGGGCATTGTGGTAAAGAGACTTATGTATGATATAACTACTGAGTTGGACTTGCCTAAGGGCCTCTTCAGACAAACCCAAAGAACCAGCCTGAAGGCACAGTTGGTGTCCTGGATTGCGGCCAGCACACACAAACCTACGCCAATAAGGATGGCTCAACAAGGTAACGAGCTATGCAGCTGGAAATAGTCCACCAACCTTGCAGGAAGTGTGAGAAAGAGCAAACCAAAAGCCAGAGCTGAAGTCAGGAATACAGGGGTCACGATAGTCAGTCCATTCCAAGGTCAGGTCAGCCAGAGGGTAGCAATAGTCCAGTCCATTCCAAAGTCAAGAGTCAAGGCCACAAAGACTCGAGGTACAGGGAGGTACACACCAAAGGATCATGCAATAAACTCTGGCATTGAGTTGGCATCTCTCTGCTTCCGAAATAGGGGATGCCCTCCCCCGTACCAGATGAGGCTGATTAGCTAATTGCCTCACAGCAATTCTCTGGGAACTGCGTCTGCCAGCACTTTCAGCCCTGCGCTTCCTGAAGGAGGGAACCTTCAAGCCTGGTTCCTCCCCAGAGTCACCACTAGGCTGCTGTACCACCAGAGGAATCCCATGAGCACTAAGACCTGGCTGAGCCTCCTCCTCTGGGGCTGGGAGATCAGGGCTGGGCTCTGGCAGAGCAGGATTAACACCTGGTGTAGGCCCAATTACCTCTTGCTCTGGAGCAGGATTAGCCCCTGGTGTAGCCTCAATTACCTCTTGCTCTGGAGAAGCCCCATCCTCCTCCTCATCCTCTGAGACCTGCTCTTGGCTGGCCATGACAGTTGGGACAGGGCAGCCACACACCAGCTCTCCCAACCCCACACTGATGCCATCCTGATACCATGCACCATTACGCATGGCACACAGAGTCAGGATGACCTTCCAATGCAGCGTTCTGATGCGCTGCACCAGAAAGGGTGAAGAAGAGCCAGCTCTTAGAATCATAGAATCAGAGAATTGGAAGAGACCACAACGGCCATCCAGTCCAACCCCCCTGCCATGCAGGAACTCCCAATCAAAGCATCCCTGACAGATGGCCATCCAGCCTCTGTTTAAAGACCTCCAAAGAAGGAGACTCAACCACACTCCGAGGGAGTGTGTTCCACTGTCAAACAGCCCTTACTGTCAGGAAGTTCCCCCTAATGTTGAGGTGGAATCTCTTTTCTTGCAGCTTGCACCCATTGTTCCGGGTCCTAGTCTCTGGAGCAGCAGAAAACAAGCTTGTTCCCTCCTCAATATGACATCCCTTTAAATATTTAAACAAGGCTATCATATCACCTCTTAACCTTCTCTTTTCCAGGCTAAACTTCCCCAGCTCCCTAAGTCGTTCCTCATAGGGCTTGGTTTCCAGACCCTTCACCATTTTAGTTGCCCTCCTTCAGACACGCTCCAGTTTCTCCACATCCTTTTTGAATTGTGGTACCCAGAACTGGACACAGTATTCCAGGTGAGGCCTGATCAAAGTAGAATACAGTGGCACTATTACTTCTCTTGATCTAGACACTATACTTCTATTGATGCAGCCTAAAAATTTCATTGGCCTTTTTAGCTGCTGCATCACACTGTTGACTCATGTTCAATTTGTGGTCTACCTGGACTCCTAGATCCCTTTCACATGTAGTCTCGTTCACAGAGGTGTCCCCCATTGTATATCTGTGCTTTTTGTTTTTCCACCCTAAATGCAGTATTTTACATTTCTCCATGTTGAATTTCATTTTGTTAGCTTTGGCCCAGCTTTCTAGTCTGTTCAAGTCATTTTGAATTTTGATCCTGTCTTCTGGGGTATTAGCTACTCTTCCCAATTTAGTGTCATCTGCAAATTTGATAACTATACCCCCAATACCATCATCCAAGTCATTGATAAAGATGTTGAATAGCACTGGGCCCAGGACAGGGCCCTGTGCCACCCCACTGGTCACTTCTTTCCAAGTTGAAAAAGAGCCATTGTTGAGCACCCTTTGGGTTTGGCCAGTCAACCAATTACAAATCCATGTAACAGTTACTTTGTCTAGCCCACATTTTACCAGCTTGTTTGCAAGAATGTCATGGGGCACCTTGTCAAAGACCTTACTGAAATCAAGATATACTACATCCATAGCATTCCCTTCATCTACCAAGCTGGTAATTTTATCAAAAAAAGAGATCAGATTTGTCTGGCATGACTTGTTCCTCTGAAACCCATGTTGACTTTTTGTGATTATGGAATTACCTTTCAGGTGTTCACAGACTCTTTGTTTAATGATCTGCTCCAGAATCTTTCCCGGTATTGATGTCAGACCAACTGGACGATAATCGTTGGGATCGTCTTTTTTCCCCCTTTTTGAAGATGGGGACAACGTTTGCCCTCCTCCAATCTACTGGGACTTCTCCTGTCCTCCAGGAGTTCTCAAAGATTATTGCCAGTGGTTCCGATATTACATTTGCCAGTTCTTTTTGTACCCTTGGATCTAATTCATCTGGTCCTGGAGACTTATATTCATTTAGCGTAACCAGGTATTCCTGTACTATCTCTTTACTTATTCTATGCTGAAATTCTCTTATTCTGTCCTCTGCTCTATTATCCTCAGGTTGAGTACCCTTTGCCTTTTCTGAGAAGACTGAAGCAAAGAAGGTGTTGAGTAATTCTGCCTTTTCTCTGTCCCCTGTTAACTTTTTGCCATCTTCTCCACACAGTGGCCCTACCATTTCCTTTTTCTTCCTTTTGCTGAGGACATACCCAAAAAAGCCCTTTTTATTGTTCTTAACCTCTCTAGCAAGCCTGAGTTCATTCTGCACTTTAGCTTTTCTGACTTTAACCCTACACGTGCTAGGTATTTGTTTGAATTCCTCTTTGGTGATTTCTCAATTTTTCCATTTCTTATACATGCTCCGTTTAAAACTTAGTTCAGTTGAAAGTTCCTTAGTCATCCATCCTGGTTTCTTGAGGCACCTCCCATTTTTCTTCCTCATTGGAACTGTTTGAAATTGTGCCTTCAGTATCTCCCTTTTGAGAAACTCCCATCCATCTTGAACTCCCTTCTCTTTTAGTATTCCTGACCACGGGATCACCCCCAGTATTTCCCTAAGTTTACCAAAATCAGCTCTCCTAAAATCTAGAATGCGTGTGTGACTATGCCTGGCTTCTCCTTTCCACTGTATAATAAATTCCAGGAGAATGTGATCACTCCCACCTAAGGATCCAACCACTTGCACCCCATTAATTAGGTCATCCCTGTTAGTTAGGATCAGATCCAAAATAGCTGACTCCCTTGTTGCCTCTTCCACCTTTTGGACAATGAAATTGTCTTCAAGGCAAGTGAGGAATTTGCTAGACCTTGAGGATTTTGCTGAGTTTGAATTCCAGCAAATATCAGGATAGTTGAAGTCACCCATCACTACTATATTTCTCCTTTCTGAGTGTGTGATCATCTGTTCTAGAAAGCATCATCCAATTCCTCTGCCTGGGTCGGGGGTCTGTAGTAGACTCCCACAATAACATCCCTGTTGTTTCCCTCCCCTTTAATTTTTATCCAGATGCTCTCCACCTGGCTTCCATGACTGATGTCCTGGATTTCTTCACTGGTGTAAATATCCCTGACATATAATGCTATTCCTCCTCCTTTCCTGTTTGGCCTGTTTCTCTTGAAAAGGTTATACCCCTGTATAACCTTTTCAAGGTTAAAGTGGCCTTTTGGCACCCCTGAAAGGAGTGGCAATTTGCTGCTCTTTTCAGGGCAGCAAAAGGAAGGATTGGGGCTGCGGCATGGGGTAGCTGCGGCCCTGATCCGCCATTTCCTGCGGCAGCTCAGAGCTGCCTGTCTGCACACCCCCAAAGTATTAAAACTCCATCCCCACATATTGATGCCCAAACCTTCATTCCCACCAATATCTTAGAGATTTCAAAATGTTGTTCTCTTTCAATCACCAAGAGTGGGGGTGGTTCCTGGTCAGTACTTCAGGAGTGCATTATGAAGCTGGTTTCAGCAAGCATGTTGTTAGATTAGTTATGTTATTTTAAGATGTATGTATGTTTAATGTTTATATATGTTTTTAATAAATACTTTATAAAAAAAGAAAAAGAAATGAAAGCTTGGATGCAAATGTTTGTATTTCCAGACAATCTAGCTGGGCGAGTCCAGGCATTCTGCTGCCTAAGACTAAGAACAAGATAGTGCTCCTTTTCTATGTACAAATGCTGTCTTCTGGCTAATAAATTACTTCAACAGTGATGAAAGGAAGCTTATTCCACCACACTTGAAGCCAGCAAACTCACAGGGCATCCAGGACAGCCTATGTGGCACACAGCTTTCTCCTCCAACACCTAAAATAATTATATCATACTCAATTTAATATTCAATGATATAATAATTCTATAATAATTCTATTATTCTATGACCTCTTTCTGCACCTCTTACCTCTTGTCACCTGAAGCAACTGCCAGGGATGGGGAAATTTCTCATTCTCAATTTTGTTGGATTTCTCCAAATTTCACCAATGTTTTCTTCCTGTCTTTGTTTTATATCAGGGGATGAGACTTCTGTGTGTATGGCATCCATATGAAATATGTGCACATTACAAACATGTTTTCCTCATGTGTGCATATATTTATGTCTTCTGTCCAATGTACACATTTTCCCCATTGACTCATGGGTCCTTTGCATATTTGTTCAACTGTGTTCATTTTTAGCTGCTCACATTTTAAAATGTATCATGCTGCTTTGTGTATTTCTCTGAAGCTTCCATAAGCCTTGCAAACATGCATATTCTGTAAGTATTTCTTCTCACAATCTATAGGTGCAGAAAGACAACTTTCATATACATTGTGGAATTACTTCTCAAAAGTAATTTGTCCCATTGTTCATTGCTTTGCTTGAAAAACAACCCATTCATATTATTTGTTACAATGAGGAAGGAAATGTTGAATCATGAGTCTACAGATAGTAAATCTAATTGATTTAACAGATCTGTTTCAGTTGAGGCTAGTAGTACAATTTATTATTATTCGATTATTTATTATTATAGCTATTATATTTATATTATTATATTATTATAGTTATATTTATTCATAACCCACCTTTTTCCCAATTTGGAAGTCAAGGTGGCTTAGAACTGTTAAAAAAAAAAAAAACATTGGAGATTATCATACTCTTTTTAAAGTGCCTTCTCCCCAATGGGATAGAGGCACATTTAATTTTAAAAATGAGTCTTATCGCATTCACACATGGCCGGGTGGATGCAGGCTGTATACAGCCCAGATGCCAGCCAGGCTTATTCTGTGGCTTTTCAAGAATGGAAAATCCCATTTTTAAAAAAGCCGCAGAATAAGCCCAAGGATAAGACACTTTAAAAAGAGTGTGATAATCTTGATAGTTGAATATTCACATTATACAAACATTAAAAAGTCATTCTACTATCAGAAAATGCAAAACCAGTTTAAAACATCAACCATTTTAATAATAATAATAATAATAATAATAATTCAATAGAAAATGTTATTTATTGCACCATGAATGCTCTTACTCATTATATTGCCTTTCAAAATGTAACTTTCCCCCTTTGCAGACAGTTCTTTGCACCATCTTGGAGGCAAGGAAGGGGAGGGGCAGCCTCACGCTGGGTGCCCCATCCCCTTCCTGAGGATGTAATCGGAGCACCAGCCCTTCCATATGATGGGCACTCCGATTACGTCCTTCCGGCTCAGCGTCCGGACATGCTGAGCCGGAAGAGGTGCAGAAGAATGGCATGGTGGCTCTTCGGGCACCCCTTTCACAGCTTGCAGAAGGAGTGCTATTTTAGCACTCCTTTCTCAAGTGGAGAAAGGGAAAATTGGGGCCTCGGCCCCAATCCGCCGCTTCCCAGAGCAGCCCATGGCCACCCGTCTGCATCCCCCCTGGTTACACTTTTGTTGTTCCAAAAGTATATAGTTACAGATCATTATGTTACTGGTAACTCTTGAGCTCTGCTTTTATTGACACTACTGAAACTAATGTAATTCTTTTTTGTTTCTAGCAATTGCTTCACTTTACCCAATGTTTCATCAGCTCTGTAAGTAGGAGTGGGTCCATATTATGAAGTTATAGCTGTTTAATACCACTTGAAATATTTGTATTTGTATTTTAGTGAGGTGCTGAACATTATCTGGTATAGCACTTTAAAGCATTCCTATGAATACTACCACCAGAGCTCTCTTGCAGAGAATTCTAAATCTTTTACCAAACTACAAATCCTATAGGATGGAGCCAACAGTTCAAATGGTATCAAGCTAGTGTTTTAAATGTTGTAACCCACCACGATTGCCGTGCAGAGGGATGGGCTATAAATAAAAATTTATTATTATTATTATTATTATTATTATTATTGTGTAACTTTGGTTAAAAAGACTAGAGGAAGCAACAATCTATATTGTTGGCTTCTACCAAAACACGGCTATCAATTGGAAGAGTTGAAGTGCCATCAATAGTTACACCAGCCCTTTAACATCTTGCATCGCTTTATGCAGACCCATTCTTTCCTCACACATACCGCGCTCCTCGCCAACTTTAATTTTTCTGCAATTTTCAAGACACTCTCCTGAGATCTACAAAATCTGGAGCATTTATAAAAACAGGAAATAGAAACATTCTCTGCCAATGGCAGCTTTTGCAGACTGTCTTGCCCAATATGATACTATCACAGAGAATGGGGTGAGGGCACATGGAAATGAAACGTCAGTGATTTATGAAAAGCAGGTGACAAAAGCTAGTTGTTATTTCACCTGAGAAAGAGAAAATATTGTACAGTATCTTCTTCTGTGCAAGCTTTTCCTTCTCCATTCTAAAATCCACAGGGAAATGTGTAATCTCACATTTGGTTGAGGCATTTTGAATTTCCCTCGACATACAGGCCACAATCCGGAAGCCAGATGACTTCATTGGTTGCCTTGGAGACTTTTAAAGGCACTTAACTCACTTTCAGACTGGGGCCAAGCTAGCCTGCAATTTACAAAATGTAAATTTTAAAGTCAAAACCCATAACAACAGAATTTTAAGGTTCCAGATCCAATAAATAATGTTTTTGACACACACTTTGTGGATTGAGTGGCTAGAAACTTTTTTTGCATTCATGCCAGCATCTTCAAAACAATTCTGCACAACTTGGCAAGTGTCCTTTACTGCTATTTTTCACTTTTGCAATCATACCTTAAGGGGTTAATTTCCTGCAATCCATGATGAATGGGAGGGTGGACGGAGAGGGAGGAGGAGTTGAATTCTATACTAACTAGCATCATAGTGTGCTCAAAGTGACCAAAGGTTATTTAAAGCAATTACTCTCTCCAAAGCAAGTATTCTTGTGCTGAGAGGATCAGAGCCAAATAAGGCCAGTGAGAAACAAGTAAAAAGCATCAGGTTTTACATAATTCAGGAGTATAGAAGAAGAGGAGGAGGCTGTCTCTTTTTTAAAAATCCCCCAAATCCCCAGCCACCTCATACATTGCAAGGTGTTAGAACCCTAACCCTAACCTTAATTGTAAACCTATGCATGAGCCATAGCAGCTGTTCTCTATTAGGACAATAACTGCATTCTGTTGCATGTATGCTTGCTGTCAGAATGCACAATAGTTTTCATAAAAGAGGCTTTTGTAACCTCTTCTGTGCAGGTGCACAAGTGTGCATAAGACCTGCACACCACTACCTGGCATGCTGAGGGAGTAAAGTTTGCCTGTGTGTCCTGTTGACCATGTCCCTTGCATGACCACCAGCTGCATGGATCAAGTAGTCTGTCTACACAAACCTCCCTTGCATGTACCTTTCCCCTCCCCTCATATGTAGGACACGTTTTGTGGAGGACAATGGAGTAGGTATGTTTTTGCTTGACAAACATGTTCCTCCACCCCAAAAGTGGCACAATCAGACAGTAGCACCTGTTTACAGTACCCACTCCTTGAGTGAAGCCGAGGTCAGTGAATCTTTGCATGATCTGTGGGTGTATGACAGGTCCTGCACAGGTGTGTAGGGATGCTGAACATCAGTCACCTTTGTACAGACAAAATGACAGACTGTATGCCACCCTATGACATGTTCTGTGCAGGTGTGCAGGCATGCTGAACTTCAGTCCCCTTTTTACACAGAGAGTGACAGACTGTATACCAGCCTATGACATGTTCTGTACAGGTGCGAAGGGATGTGTTTCTGTGCATGTGTGCATGCATCTGAGAAAATGGGGAAAAAAATTAAAGCAGCTGCTGCTGGCTCATGCGGTTGCTCCGTCTCCCTTTGTGGCATCCTCAGGGCTGGTGGTGCAGTTGGCGGGGCTTCAATACAGCCTTGGAAAAACCACACAGACTGCCCCCCAGTGTGGTTGCTCCATCCCTATTTAGGACATCCTTGGGGCAGGCAGTGTGGTTGCTGCAGCTTAGGGAAAAGGCAGCTTCATGTCACCTTTTCCTGCCCGTCTGTACAGCCCGTTAGCTGGAATCCTAAACAGAGGTTCCTCGTTAGTAAGTCAGAATCACCTACAGTTGGGTGGACTAGCTGTAGGGGATCTAATGGTAATTTTTTTTAATGATCCAGGACCTTCCAGGGACCCCAGCAATCCATCCCCATTGACACAGAAGTGACTAAAAGGTCACTTCTGGTTTAAGAAAAATGACTTCCAGCTTTGGGATGGGGACATACTAAAACATATGGATAAAGTCATCAGCCATAAAGTCTTTTGTCATCTGAGATGGGGTTAAAGGATTCGGTTCATCCTACGTCCCTATCACTCCATCTTGTCAGTGGCTTTAAATCTTATTACCTCACCTGAGGCCGGGAATGCGACGGGGGTGGCCATTGGAGTTGTGCTGGGGAACGAGAGGTATAGTTGGAATAGAGGGAACAAATGTTACAAAAGAAGATGGGATCGCTGTCTGAAAGCTATCCCGCCTTCAGTTCCCCCTATTTCTCAGAATGGCTTGGAGAGCAGACCAACCATTCCACAGAACCTTACTCTGCTCCTCTGCAATGCCTGGTCGGTTAAAAACAAAGACTTACATCATCCATGACCTCCTTCTAGATGAGAATGCCAACCTGGCTTGCCTCACAGAGACCTGGCTGGGAGAGGATAGCGCAGTTACGTGGGTGCAGGCCTCCCAGCCGGGTACTCTGTCAATGAGCAGGTGAGGGAAAGTGGGCCGGGGGGGGGGGTGGAGTGGCTCTGGTTCATAAGAACCACCTGACCTTGACCAGGATACCTGTCCAGAACACAGTCCATTTCAAGTGTATGTACCTTAGCCTGAAGACCAGGGATAGTTTGGGGATTCTGCTAGTCTACCGACCACCCCGTTGTCTAGCAGACTCCCTGACCAAGCTGACACAGCTGGTCTCTGAGCTGCTGTTGGAGACCCCCAGACTTTTAGTTCTGGGGGACTTCAACATCCCACTCGAGACCAGTTTAACAGGCGCAGCTCGGGATTTCATGGAGACCATGACAAACATGGGCCTATCCCAATTGGTCATTGGGCCCACACATTGTGCAGGTCATACACTCAATGCAGTCTTCAGTACGGAACAGGAATATCCATGGGCGGAGGTAGTAAGTACTTCTGCATTGTCATGGACGGATCATTTCCTGGTCAAGACGGAACTCAGAGCCAATATCTGCCCCACCGGGGATGGTGGACCCATTCGAATGGTCCGCCCTCAAAGGCTTATGGAGCCAGTTGGATTCCAGAAAGCCCTAGAGTGTTTAATGGTTGGAAATGCCGGTGATCCTGTCGATGCTCTGGTCAATACCTGGAACACCAATCTTACCAGGGCTATCGACACGATCGCTCCCAAGCACCCTTGCCAACTTGCTTCAAACCAAAGGCCTTGGTTCACACCTGAGCTTAGGAGAATGAAGCAGGTTAGACAACGACTAGAATGCAGGTGGCAGAAGGCTCGACAGAACTCGCCATAGGAACTTTCTTTGTTCCTATTGGGAGGCAATACGGGCAGCAAAGAGAGCTTTCTCTTCTGCACGTATTGCGTCTGCAGAGTCCCGTCCAACAGAGCTGTTTAAGGTGGTGAGGGAGATGACGCAGGTGCCCCCTGCGTCAAATCCTTACTTAACCCAACGACGGCCTGCTGTGACGTGTTTAATAACTTCTTTGCAGATAAAATCTCTTAGATAAGAGCCGACTTAAATGCCACTATTGTAACAGAATCTATAGGCAAGGTGTCCAGCGACCCCGTCGATGAAGTTATTCTGGATCAGCTCCAATCTGTGAGTACCGAGGACATGGACAAGCTGCTTGGTAAGCTGAGGAAAACAACTTGCCCACTCGACCCGTGTCCATCATGGCTGGCTGTCTGGGGGGGATGCATTGAGGAGATTCCTCACGGATATCATCAATGCATCATTCAGGGAAGGATATGTTTCATCTTGCTTGAAGGAAGCGGCTGTTAGGCTGCTTCTGAAAAAACCTTCCCTGGACCCCCTGGATATGAATAACTATAGGCCAGTCTCTTTGTTACCATTTTTGAGCAAGGTAATCAAGAGGGCGGTTGCTCTTCAACTGCAAGCTGTCTTGGAGGAAGCCAATTATCTAGACCCATTTCAAACCGGCTTCAGGACAGGCTTTGGGGTTGAGACTGCCATGGTTGCCTTGACCAACGATCTGCGTCTGAGCATCGACAGGGGTAGTGTGACCCTGTTGGTGCTCCTAGACCTCTCAATGGCTTTTGGCACAATAGACCACGGCATCCTCTTGGACCGCCTGAGGGAGTTAGGTATCGGGGGCACTGCATTGCAGTGGTTCTGGTCCTTCCTCTCGGGTAGATCCCAGAGGGTGCTGCTCGGGGACAGTAGCTCCAGTAAGAGGGAAATCACTTGTGGGGTCCCTCAGGGGGGCTATTTTGTCTCCGATGTTGTTTAACATCTATATGAAGCTGCTGGGTGAGATTATACAGAATTATGGTGCTGGGTGTTATCAGTACGTTGATGACACCCAAATCTATTTCTCTGTGTCTCGTTCATCGGCCTCTAATTCTGATGGCATCTCCTCTCTCAATGAATGTCTTCGGGCGGTAATGGGCTGGATGAGGAAAAACAGATTGAAACTGAATCCAGACAAGACAGAGGTGCTCACGGTAGCGGCCCCGAAACCAAGAATTGGGTTGCAACTTCCAGTCCTGGAAGGGGGTCACACTCTCCTCCAGTGACTGTGTTCGCAGTCTGGGGGTGCTCCTTGACTCGTCGCTCCTGATGACAAATCAGCTAAATGCGATGGTCAGGAGCGCCTGCTATCAGCTTCGGCTGATATGCCAGCTGTGCCCTTTTCTGGAAGTAAGGGACCTTGAGACTGTGGTGCACGCGCTGGTAACCTCACGCCTCGATTTCTGTAATGTGCTCTACATGGGGCTACCCTTGTGCTTGGTTTGGAAGCTACAGTTGGTCCGAAACATGGCAGCTAGGCTTGTATCCGGAACATCTAGGAGGGACCACATCACCCCGGTTTTGAGGTCCCTCCACTGGCTGCCTATACAAGGTGTTGGTTATCACCTTTAAAGCCCTAAATGGCTTGGGTCCAAGCTATCTCAGAGACCGCCTCCTCCCATACAATCCTCACCACGCTCTCCGGTCCTCTGGGAGGAACTTGCTGAAGCCTCAAAAATCGAGGCTGTCAGCTACCTCCCAGAGGGCTTTTTCTGTTGTCGCCCCCCAGGCTCTGGAATGGCCTGCTGGATGAGATCCATCAATTAACATCTTTAGACAGCTTTAAAAGGGCTGTCAAGACGGATCTCTTCCGGCAGGCCTTCCCGGACTAAATATCCCGGCCTCGGCCCTCCTCCCCTTCAGCAGATCCTCCATAACCCTTCCCTTGTAGGAAGCTGCAGGGATTTTATTGTTGTTTTATTATAGTATATTTTAAACTTATTGGAAAATTGGTTTAATAGTTTTTTAAGGGGTGGGTGGGAAATACGTTGGTTTTAGGCTGTATTATTTTATGTTGTGAACCGCCCGGATTGGGTCACCAATGGGCGGTATATAAATAAAATTTATTATTATTATTATTATTATTATTATTATTATTATTAAAACAAGGTTTGCCTTCCCAAAGACAGATTTTACTTGAGTGGAAGAAGCATTTCTTCTTGCTGCTATCTACAAGTTGTTTCCATTTTACGGCAACCCTAAAGTAACCCTATCATGGGGGTTTCTTGCCAAGATTAGTTCAGAAGTGGTTTGCCTTTGCCCTCCTATGAAGCTCAAACAATGTGACTTGCCCAAGGTCACCCAGGGAGTTTCTATGACTGATTAGGGATTTGAACCCTGGCCACCTGAATCATAGTCCAATGCTCAGACCACCACACTGGCTCAGAATTCTCCTTACTGAGCAGTAATAAATTAATAAAGAGTGTGCACACATGTGTTTGTGTGTTCTGGGTGAGTCAAGGAGGAACCCAAGAACTACAAAAATAGCCTTGAGTGGGCACGGGAGGCTTGTGGGCTTTGTGATTACCACCACACTATATGGCAAAATCATATGGTTTGTCATTCTAATTTTTCATTCCAAGAGCACAAAAGAGATGCTGCCATTTTCATTTCACTCACATAAAGACTGCTCTAAATGCAAAAATTAATATCTTGCATCCACAAGTAAAAAAAAAAAAAAAAAAAAAAGGATTGTCATGCCATCTAAAGCAACCCGTGTCCCATTACAAAAGAACCATCTTTACAATTCACAAATACATCTCCCTGTGCAAGCCAGACCATGGAAGCTACTTTATTATGTTGAAGGGGAAATGGTACCCTCCCTTTTTTTCCCCCACTTCCTTTCTTTTAACCTGAATATTTTGGAAGGAGTGTCATATATGATCAAAACCTCCCTGCATTTACTAGCTCTTTCAATCACCACTTGCTCGCCACCTGTTACTGCAGCTGTTATATTTCTTGTTGTCTGTTACCGAACAATTGTAGGACACATATTCATTATGGATTGATGGCACACTAGACCACTGGATAGCTAATTGGCTGTTACAGCAGTAGTTGACAATGAGATATTTTTTTTACTTTTCATGGCAGTTTTTTCCCCCCAAGATCATCCCCAGGGTGGAGAAACAGCAAAATGGATTGGTTGCCACCTTGATGCCCAGGGATTTATAATAGAAATTTATTTTTCTCACCTCATACGTAAGCTCAGGCAGGCCTTTGAGGCTACACTTTGTGACATCATTCTCTTTCATTTTAATGCAGGATGTTTACATATATAAAAGAGAGCTCAGATATTCACAAAAAGGTGATATATGGCTGTATCTTGTCTTTCTTTCTTCCTTCCTTCCTTCCTTCCTTCCTTCCTTCCTTCCTTCCCTCCCTCCCTCCCCTTTCTTCCTTTCCCACTTTCTCTTCTAGAAAAAAGTCAAAGATCACTGGGTGGCCTACATAATTCTACATTGTCTTTATAATAAACCTAAAGGTAAGTTACACTCAGAAATAGTGACTGACCAAAGGTCATCAAATAAGCTTCATAGAAGAGTGGGGATTTGTACCTGGGTCTCACCAGTTTCAGTTCAGCATTCAAATCACTAAAGAACTTTTGAATTCCCCATCACTACATAGAAAGTACCTTTAGTACATAGTTATAGTACAGTAGGCCCTTGGTATACCTGGGGGGTCAATTCCAGAACTCCTTGCAAATGCCAAAAAATGCAGGCCCTCAAGTCCTGTTGTTTTCCATGTCTGTGTGCTGCTGTGCACGGTGCTGTACGCATGCCGTTTTAACATCCAGGGCTTGCCATCTGCACAAGCCTAAATCTGCAGATGGCAAGCCCATGTACAGCACAGGCACATTATACTTTGATATAAACCATCATGACTCCATCTTGGAGTTTGGTGAGGTATTTGGAACTCTTTACTAGAAAGTTCTAGTGCTGGAATTCAGGGAGTTGTAATGTTCTCTAGCAGAAATTTTTGAGTATTTTATGAAGCTAGAAATGTTAAGGTCCCATAAAATGGAGCCATGAGAGTTAAAATAGGATCAAATTTTGTGCAATGTATATACACCCACTGTAGTAGTTGTATTCCTTCAAGTCATTTATGACTCATGGTGACTCTAAGGTGAATCTATTTTCTTGGCAAGATTTGTCCAGAGGAGTTTTCCCATTGTCTTCCTCTGAAGCTGAGAGTGTGTGACTTGTCCGAGGTCACCCAATGGGTTTCATGGCCAAATGGGAAATTGAACCATGTTCTCCAGAGTTGTAATCCAACACTCAAACCTCTATGCAACACTGGCTTTAGGCTAGTTAGTAACAAACAGAATTTCAGCTTTAAGTACTGGATTCTGAGCAGTATGGCAAGAGAAATCATCATTGATATCTGTGCTGAGTCCTTTAAAGAAAAGGACAACAGGGAAAATTGTGCTTACCAGTGACAGGAGGTTTATAGGCACCATTTTGTTTCAGACTATGAACCCCAAATCAAGTTTGGTTTGGGCCATTTTAACTGGGGAGGGAGAATGGGCACTGTTATAAAAATACAATCACCATATCTGTGTGGTGGAACCTCCACATCTTTCCCTCCACATTGCATCAAAATGACTCATGTTCCAAGGCTTTGTCAGAAACAGTGCCATAAAGGATTCTTTCACCCTAAACAGTTGTAGTGCGATGATTAAGTGCCTTGGCAACAGCTTATGGGATCCGGGGATTTGCAGTTTGCTTTTGTTGCCTTAAAGTTGCCTCTGACTTACAGTGACCCAAGAAGGAACCTATCACAGGGTTTTCTTGGCAAGGTTTGTCCTGAGGGGTTTTTGTCAGTGCCTTCCTCTGGAGTTGAGAGAGTATGACTTGATCCTCAGTTTCTATGGCTGAGTGGGGATTTGAACCCTGGTCGCCAACATTTTAGTCCAGTGCACTATGCTGGCTCTCATTTTCAATTTATGAAGAGGCATTTAGAATTCTCTGCCAGAGCACACTAATATCTCACCAAGCCATGGTACTTAAAGTGGAATCATAGTACTACAGTTGTGTAATGTGAAAGGTCCCAAATTATCAGTCAACCCCACGCCAACAACAACCTTGCAAAGCCTCCCTGTGATGGCCCCTGATATATATTGATCTCAGTGACACAGGTAGATTTTTATCAGCATATATATTTTTTCTAATAATTCCCCAGCCAACATGATTTATAGAAGTTGTGGGCTAAGGAAGTTATGCTTCCAGACTCTGGGATGATGTTTGTCAGTGTTGTATTTATTGACTTTTGAAATGTATTGATCAGTTGTTTATCCCACCTTTTCTCCAAGCTGCTCAAGGCAGCATTGATGTTTCCCCAACATTACCTTCACTTTGCTGGAGTGAAGATTTGCTGGAGAGAAAGGAAAAGAGAAAGAAAGTGACTCACACATGGCTGCCCAGTGAAAATCATGTCTGAAGTTTCCCCATTGCTTTAATTGGAGATTGAAAAGACATGTTTGGACTATAGTTCTTAGGATCCCTAGCAAGCATGGCTATGCTAGCAAGGAAATTCTGGGAGTTAACCTCCAAAAATGTAATTTTTTTCAAGAGTTGGCCCAACACTGGCTCTGACCTAAATATAATTTCCTATCAAAATCAAAAGTTTTCTACAAAACTTTTTCAGTAGCTTAAAGATGGAGTATAGAGAGAGTGTGGCTGAGAGAAAGGGGATGGAGAAATAAATAAAGAGAGAAAGATGGCCAGTATCTCATTGCAGTAAACTTCTTCATTTGATTCTCAGACTTGAGGGCAAGGTGGCAATTTGATTCGTATGCTTGGGTCTTCTGTCTGCAGGATTGATACCTGAAGTCAAGGACTGATGGTTTAATCACACCAAAGGAATACAACAATTAGAGCCCCAGCTAAATTGTAGACCTGCTGTGAATACTGGTGGAAAAGCTTTTGAGGCACTTTCCATTTACCTGGCAGGTTCCCTCTTTATTAGGAACAGAGAGACTCCCAATAGACTGTGAGAAGTAAAATTCAACACTAATAACAACTTTCCATTTATAGAGTCTCTTTCATTGACCCAAAGCAGCTGCATCTACATGCTTAGGAGGCTACTCATTCCTTTAAGCCATTTCTTAGAGAAAGAGCACATACTGTCACCATCCTCATCATCACCATCTTCATCATCATTCCCCCCCAAAAAAAATTGCTTCTGGTGTCCCTGCATAAACCACACTGTAAGATGCCACCTGACTGAACAGTTATAAGCAACACCGTAAAGTAAAAATATGATGTGGGAACATAGGTAAAATTTGATTTATGCCACTGCCACTGAATCTACTGCTGCTGGACAACTCCAGCTGCACTTCTGTTTATGTCATTACTCTTTGAAAAAGAGACAGAGGGAAGATTTTCACCTTAAAAATTGAGCTAGACTCAGCAATACTGAAAAATATCCATCATCCTCAAAAATCAGTTTCCTCAGAAATCAGTAAGAGTTTTTTGGTGCTCTGCAGGGGAAAAATTCCTTCCCTATGAAAGCAGCAAGAATAGCTGATATTATATTTGTTAAATAGGTGCAACTAAGTAATGCCTTCTGCTCTGACTACCCCCCAGCCCACCTTAGCAGTCAGTGGCCACAAGGAAGATGATGTTTCCAATGCCCTCCGGGCAGTGAACAAGGCTGTGACAAAGACTTGTGACAAGGGTCCTCTTCTGATTGCGACAGCCTCTCTAATTGGTGGGAGGGGTGGAAATGTCATCCTTCTTGTGCTCTAATTGACAGCTGAACAAACTTCCCTTGCCAGATCCAGCTGCTGGTGTTTAAGGTGGGCTGGGAGGGGCATTTACATAGGCATGTGGCATAGTGGTTTGAGTGTTGGACTATGACACCAGAGACCAGGGTTCAATTCCCTGCTCAGACATGAATCAGACTGAGCGACCTTGGGGGAGTCACACACTCTCTACATCCAGGGAAGACAATGGCAAACCTCCTCTGAATAAATCTTGCCAGGAAAAGCCTGTGATAGGGTCACCCAAAGTCACAAATGACTTGAAGCACACAACAACAACAAAAAACAGCGAGACTGCATAGTCTTAGTGAATACAGAGTAGATATGGATCTGTAACTCTAGGTTATCAATCTGTACCTGCAATACTAAATGCCTTCTGATAGGTATAATAGCTACCACTGTCGTTTCAAATAGTTGACAAAGAGCAAGTATTTTTTTAACTCTGACTCTGCATTCAAGAATGGTATTCCAAGCTCTTATGGTGAAGAGGAGAAAGCTTTAATAAACCTCATCAACAGAACATTGTCTCTATTTTATATGAAGCTGGGTTGAAAGGTGCTAAAGCTGGAGAGGGGAATTTGACAACCGTAGGATGAACTCTTCAGATCCCAGTTTGAAGTGGCAGTCAGTTCTCGGTGGGCTCATTCACACTTACGTTTTTGTATTGAGGAGATCCAGATCTCCACAGCAATGCAATACCAAATCAAACTTCCCACACATTTATTCCAATGAACTATCTCCGTGACATTTTAACCCTATTGCCATTCACACTGCCATTGTATCAATTTAAAATGGAGCCTCCATTTTGAATGTGTTTGATCGTTCTTGGGTGGTTTTTTTTTTGTTTTGTTTTGTTTTTTGGTTTTGGTTTTTAAATCAATCCAGTGATGCACATCTTCATCATTCCACTTGCACTTTCACTTTTGGGATCTGACTCTGTTTCCATTGTTGTGAGTAGTTTGAATCCAAACACAAAAAGTATATAAATGTATAAATAAGCCTTCCAATGCTAAGCCAAGGGAAATGGAGGCAGTGGTGGAAATACTGACTGGATTTATGAAGCTGGTGTCTTCACTGGCAAAACCAGGTGGGATGTGGATGTTCCACCCCTCTGCACATAACCCCTCCCTTCCTGTTTTGGAAGAATCAGTTCAGAGTGCTCTGCATTGAATTGACAGTGTGTTCTCATTTGCAGCAATCCACATCCTTTCAAAAGATGTGGGGGGGAAACCCAGTATCAAATATACTGGGTTAAGTGGGTTTGCAGGCACCCCCTCCTCCCCCAAACTGCACTGAGTGCACTCAGTGTCAGTATGAATGCCATGGAAATACCATTTTCCACACCGGATTATTTCATAGTGTGAATGAGCCCAAAGAGAGATAGGAAGGCCAGTGGCTCAAATAGTGATGGTGCTTGTCATGATCCTGATGTGTAGTGTAAAATTTGTTGGAATTTGCAGTTGGCATCCAGGTAGTGACATACACAAGGGTAAGTCCACTTTCTGTATGTGGGGGTTTGGTGTGTATGTGTTATTTAAGAGGTTGGTATTCTTTTCCTCCCTCTACAATGACCAAAGTTCCAACCAGGACTCACCACTGATAGTCCATCTCCCCACCATTCTGTTGCTAGTGGAGAGTGGAGGGCATCTTTGCCTCATAGCCAGACACATACCAGTGGCATCATCTGCTGAAGATTTCTGGCAGATACCAGTGGATTTGGATTGAAGATGTCCTCTGTCCTCTGAATCTGACTATGGGAACAGAAATAGTGCAAATTGAGTCCACTTTTAGGGTTAGGGTTAGTGCTAGGGAATCATGGGAATTTTTTTTTTCTGAGACATTGAGCCTTCTCTGTCAGAGAGCTCTGGTGCCACAATAAAATACAGTTCCCATGATTCCCTAGCACTAACCCTAACCCTAAAAGTGGACTCAATTTGCACTATTTCTGGCAGTCTGCAACCCCCCATAGTCAGTATGGGAACATAGTCAGATGCTTCTTGATTCCTTTGTTCTCCACCAGCAACAAAAAATGATAGGGAAGGGGGATGTCACAGCACAACAGTGAGTCATGGGTTGGTGATAGGGGAGCCCTAATGGAGTCCCACTTGCAGAACTTTGGCTCCACTACACTTAATCATGTAGTGTCCCAGCCTCTGGATCTCATCATTGCTTAATTGATCAATAGTCAATCCACTTGCCTTTAAAAAACACACTTTAAGGACTTTCTAGACCATAGGTGGGCAACTGCAGAGGGGCAGGGCCCATAGCAGTGGGCCAAACATGGTTTTAAGTGATGTTGTGACTTCTGTTTTCATGAATTCTGTTGGCCTAGCTTTTGTTTTGTTTTGTTTTGTTATTTCAGTGTTTTTCACATAAAGCTGCTTAAGGATCTTATTCGGGGAGATGCTTGGGTCTTGTGGCAGCTGTAAGGCACCTTTTGCCTTTTAGTAGTGAAAAATTGCTCAAAAAGTTTTTTTAGGGTGCCTGGGTGCTCTGGAGGCCTTCTGGGGCAGCTTTGGGGTACCACAAAATGGGACCCAGTAGTCTGCATGTGGTCTATAGGCCATGCTTTCACCCACACCTATGCTAGAGATTGCCACTGCTTTTGTACAATGGTTTATGTTAGCAGGTCAAGGTTTTACACAACTCTGAAAAGGATGCCTCCTTGCACATTCTTCTCTGAGAATGTGTAAGTGGTTCTGTAAGGCATAAAGCCACTCAAAGACTCCATGTGCTGAATTCAGACCCTGATCCTAACATAAAGCTGGAACCAGACAGACAGGTTAGCTATAACCTCCTGAACCTCCTGAATCAGTCTATTTCAATTTCTGTTTCACATGTTTCCAACCCTCTGTTCATTCTGATCTGTTTCTGCATCAGTTTACAATTTATTAAAAAAAAATCTGTACAAAAATGTGTATGCCTTTTCCCATGAATGTCTTATGTATGTGTTCTGCCTAATAATCTACTGGGGGGTGGGGGATGTTACATTATTCAAACTAGCATGTGAAATCCATTGTGAGAGTAAAATTTGCTTGCAAAAATGGCTTTGTTTAATATTTTAATAGTGGCATATATTAGGAGAAATGCTTGTGAAAATCTGCACACAATTTTGTGAGGGCCTTTTTATAAAGAAAAAAAAAGTCATGAAGAAAAAGTAAAGCAGCAAGATGATGGAACAACAGAACACTGGAAGAATGAAACACAGAGAAAAATGAACACTGGCATTCATTCTTAGGCTAGAGGCTGGAAGTAATACCCAGGAACAAGAGGGAAAGGCCTCAGCTGAGGTCTGGCCATTAGTACAAGTTATATATTCTCATACTAGTCACCCAAGATTTTTGAAATACCTGCCTAATGTTATCTTCCTGAATGCCTTGGCTTTCACCTTAAGCCTATGAGGTCCCACCTATGGTCTCAGTGGGACAGAGATATGAACAGGAGGGAAGGTTTTGAGGGAAGTGGCAATGTACGCCAATCTTGCTGCTAAGATGCCTCAATCTTTTCTTCTTTTTCCAAGTTCCTTCCTATTTAGATTGGACATGTTATTGGGAAATGTGAGAGATAGTAATAAAATTGGCAAGGATTCAACCTTTGGCTTAAAAGTGCAGAATACAGGAGAGTTTTATTTTGATTTTTCAGTTAGCTCACCCAATTCCAAGTTGCACTGGGCCATGAGGTCAATGTGACTGCAGCATTTGTCACTCCATTGATCGCCAGGGTTGATTTGGCTGATCTAGCTGCCTAGATGGGGGTCTTCTTCCTCCCTCAGCTCTTCATGTGCTTTCCCTCCCAAAGCTGCTTGCTTGGTGGAAAAGGACAACCACAGATAAAATCAGTATGTAGAGAGATCTTGTAGCACCTTTGAGACCAACTGAAAGAAAGAAGTTAGCAGCATAAGCTTTCCTTGACCTAAATCTACTTCCTCAGATGCATTTGGGGAAATGCATCTGAGGAAGTAGACTGAAGTCTACAAAAGCTCATGCTGCCAACTTCTTTCTTTCAGTTAGTCTCAAAGGTGCTACAAGATCTCTCTACATACTAATTATACAGACTAACACAGCTATATCTTTGAATTCATCCCAGATAGAAGTTGCATTGGAGTAAATGTATCCTTCTCTAGTCATGAATTCTGTAAGCCCAATAC
Source organism: Phrynosoma blainvillii (assembly GCA_026167975.1). Classification (NCBI taxonomy): domain Eukaryota; kingdom Metazoa; phylum Chordata; class Lepidosauria; order Squamata; family Phrynosomatidae; genus Phrynosoma; species Phrynosoma blainvillii. The sequence goes on along the minus strand of JANUYF010000007.1, from coordinate 17,792,418 downwards.
ATCCCCACATTCTTTAATAATGGACAAGCATCATGCATCTTATTTCAGCTTAGGAATTTAGTGAATACTTTTTTGGAACTGCTACTTGACTGCTGACTAACTAAACTCCTTTTAATACTCATCTATACCCTTTAGCAATTCCATTTGCTGGAGGGTTTAACCCCCCCCCCTCCCAATAATAGGCTCTCACTTTCAATATGGTCTAGAGTGTAAAGTCACAGTAGTATTCAAAAGGTTAAAGCAGAGTGAACTGTTAATTTTAATGCTTTCTCTAAGCTTCAGTTTTAATAAGCGAAAATGATGTTCTTATTTGCAGTAAAGTGGTGTTATAAAATTCTGTCTGTCAAGCTCATTTTAAAACCATGGAAATAAATGATCTGACAAAATCAGGCTATTAGACAAGTGAAGAAGAGTGATTTCCATAAAAGTAGAGGAGCTGTTCCTTAATTTCACACTTGGTAGTCTTTTGGGTCGACTAAATTTTTAAATAAGTGATAAAATTATATTAGCGCAATTGCATTTTTATAGATTTTTTTGGTCATTGTACTCTTTTTCAATCCTTTCATTTTTAACTCCAACCCATTTTGCTGAAAGGTTACCTCTCAACTTATGTTACCTCATAACCATTCCGGCACAGGCCTACAAAGTCAAGGGCTCACAAATCCACAGAAATGACCATAGGTTCCCAGAGGTCTTTCATAGCAAAAGGAGTGCCTCATGACAGTCATGTTAGCCAAAGGCTAGCTTTATTCCACCTGTTTGTATAGGAGAATTACTAGGAGCATTATGAAGACTTCCCACCATTTCTCTCCTCCCCCCACACATGGCTCTTCCTAGCTACCTCTGAACACAGAATCATAGAATCATAGAGTTGGAAGAGACCACAAGTGCCATCCAGTCCAACCCCCTGCCATGCAGGAACACAGAATCAAAGCTCTCTGACAGATGACCATCTAGCCTCTGTTTAAAAACCTCTAAAGAAGGAAACCAGCACATTCTGTCTGTCAGGGAGTTCTTCCTAATGTTGAGGTGGAATCTCTCTTCCTGTAGTTTGAATTCATTGCTCCGGGTCCTGTTCTCTGGAGCAGCAGCAAACAAGCTTGCTCCACCCTCAATATGACACCCCTTTGAATATTTAAACAGGACTATCATATCACCTCTTAATCTTCTCTTCTCCAGGCTAAACATACCCAGCTCCCTAGGATTCTTCTCATAGGGCACGGTTTCCAGACCTTTCACTATTTTGGATGGGACATGTGGATATGTGGAGACATTTGGACATGTAGACTAGAAGTAAATGAGTGTTACCAGGAATTCCAGAAAAGGGACAAGTGTAGACAGGAGGAGACATCAGCCTTCTCTTTCTTGATGCTTCCCATCTCATGCCTATATCTTGAACATACTAAAGATAAATAATTTCATTGGCATGTTGACCCGTCCATGGAGGCATGTTGTAATTGTTTCATAGTATCACTGTGTTCACAACTGCCATGGCTAAATTCACACAGCCTGGCAAACCTTCTGATGATGAATCTTTCCATACTTAGCTAGACGGGTCTTTGGACAGTGGACATGCAGTCTGCCCTCAGGTCTTTAACTGAAGCCTTATCAGCTTGGTAGACTCTGCCAGAGCTTACAGTATACTGACATAGCTTTAGAGGTCCCAAGATAGCAATAGCAATGGCAGCTTCATTTATATACCACTTCATACCACGCTATGCAGTCTTTAAGTGGTTTACAACTGTAAGTTAATTGCCCTCAACAAGCTGGATACTCATTTTAGCGACCTGAGGATGCAAGCCTGAGTCGAGCCTGAGCCCTGGCTGGTATTGAACTCACAACCTTGTGGTTTAGGAGTGAGTGGCTGCAGTACAGGCATTTAACCACTGTGCCACCAGGTGATATAGATCACTTCTATATCAGGATAAAGCAGTGCAGTAGGCTTTCCTGCAGGTTCTGTCTATAGTTGTTGTTACTACTGTTGTGTGCCTTTAAGTAATTTCTGACATATGGTGACCCTATCACAGGATTTTCTTGGAAAGTTTTGCTCAGAAGGATTTGTTGTTGCCTTCCTTTGAGGCTGAGATAGTGTGACTTGCCCAAGATCAGTGGGGATTCAGCACTCAAACCATTACAACACACTAGTTCTCAATTCTGCCCATATTCCCTGAAAAAAATAAATATAAGGATGAAAAGTGAGGTGTCAGATTCCACTCCACTCATACACTCCCTGTCTCTAATCTCCTCATTCATGTGCAAATGTCCTCATATTCTGAATTTGGACAGACGGAGTATGGATATAAAGAATAATCACAAGTGTTCTTCTCACTGCAGAAGGATATCTCAACATGCTGAGATAACACTTTGAAATGTGTTTTCAAATGTTGTGAGGTTTTTCAACCATTATGACAGTGAAAAAATCCATACTTTCTTTTGTCAGTTGTTTGTTTTCCCCATAAAAATATTGTGATTTGTTTTTAAAAATGCTAAAAAACAACAACCCAACCCTTTGTGCAATTTTTGCCAAAAATATGCAGAAATCTGTAAAATAAGTTTTTAAAAAGCCCACTCACAATCTTTCCCAACAGTGAGAAACATGTCATTTTTTTTTTCATTCTTATGTGCAAGAATGAAGTAAGCAAAGACTTACATTTCTGGAGTGGGGCCAAGATGCATCACTACATCCATAAAGTCTATGCATATCTCCAGTCTGGTCGTAGATGTCTACAAATTCAGTTGAACATGTGAAAGACAATCCAACAAACATTCAGCTGTGTCCATGTAGGGAATCCTAGTTGTGCAAGATTCCTGGCCATACTGAATGTGTGATCCTTCCCCCTTCCCCCCCCCCCCCCCCAATTCTAATAATATTGAGTCAAGTTTCTAATAGGGGCTTAAGCCATGTTGCTGTTATCCCATGGGGGAAATGTACCTCGAGATATTGGTGCACTACTGTCACAGCTTACTTCTCCACTGTCTAGGTTGGCTAGAACTGATGGAAATTTGAGGGCCATAGCTACCTCAGCCCTGATGTAAATCACAGTAAGGGTTTTATGGTGTGTGATGGAATTCACAATTTACTAGAATAAATAAATAAATAAATAACCTGTGAATTAACCAGGGAAATGTGGGCCAGAACACTCTAGGAGTCCCTATCCAAGTCATCATATGACTTGGCAGTGATTCTTAGATGAAGCTAGATGCAAAGTCTATACTTCATCTCATGGATAAAGTCTACCTATGCATGCTAAATAAAATGCATTCATTGGATTCGAGGGACAGTTCTGTATATATGGACTGAGATATAAGAGACAGTGAGGAATAGCATGACTCCAGTGTTGGATTGGGACCCAGGGAAATCTAGTCTTGATTCCCTGTTTAGTCATGGTCCTCTCTGTTGCCTAGTATGCCTTTTAGAATTGTTAAATCTGTCCCCTCCCAGGTATATTAGCCTGATGTGCATAGAATAAGGATAGGGTATAAAAAGTGAGAAATAATATAACAAATGAGATAACAAATCTTCAGTTTTGAGTACACAAACAAGCCCTCAAACTGCCACCTCTTGAAGAGCTGTCCATCAGGAGTTCATATTTATTCTTGCAGAAAACAACTTTGACAAATTAAGCATTTATCCTTTTTTAAGTGTCATACAAATGTCACAATAAGAGGTGAATGTAAAACATCCGATGTGTAAACCTATAATTCCTCAGTGTTCAAAATATAGCATTGCCATGATGTGGATGGGAGAGCAGTAGCAGCAGCAAAAAATGAATAAATCACATGACTTCCTGCTGACCTTCCCTCTGCAGCAATGGTTCACTGTCGAGGGTGCTCTCTGTTTCAATTGTTTGTTGGCAAAAGAGATTTAATCTACTGATACACAGGTTGTGACATGCTGTTTGAACATTTGCCTACTATAATTGGTCACGTCATCATGCATCATATTAACAATATACGCAAAAGTGCCCTGAAACTATTGTCTTATAGATCCATCACATATCAAAAAGAGTTTCTGGGACAGTTATCCAGCAACATCCAATTGTGATTCATATTCCACTGGAGCTCCGAATCTAAAAAAATCACTGTCATCTTAGTAGAAAGCGATAGATTAATGACTTCTTGCTGGCTTGCAAAATCTACAAGTATTGTATGTCCCGGTGAAGGATGGCAATCCAATTTATTTCAACTGAGCATGCTCAAAATAGAAGGAACTGCAGAAATTGTATAGAATGCAGTTCCTTCCCATCATTTTACCTTTTTGGAGTGTGTACAGATGCTGGATTTTCAGAAATGTGGGTGAAGAAAAGTGGTTTTAAAAAATAAATAAACAGACTAACACTGAAGGCTCTTCACTGAATATGGGACCTGTCTTTATTGATTACACTGAAGATCTAGATACAGATGAATTCAGCTACTGACCCTGTCACTTCCCCATTGTTAGTGATCTGCTGGTCTCCTAATTTTTTTATTAAATGGTGTATTTATGCATATCTGTTTCTGTAATCTTTCCGAAATCTGTTTGTTTTTGTAATCTCTCATATCACCTATATCTATATCTATAATATGTAGCCAATATTCTACAGTACCCATTTAGTTGTTGTTGTTTTGGCCTTCAAGTCAATTCCAACTCATGGCAGCCCTAAGGTGAACCTATCACAGGGTTTTCTTGGCACATTTCTTCAAAGAAGGTTTGCCATTGCCATCCTCTGAGGCTGAGAGTGTGTGACTTGCCAAAGGTCACCCATTGGGTTTACATAGCTAAGCTGGGATTCAATCCTGGTCTCCAGAGTCATAGTCTAATTCTCATACCATTACACCATGCTGGCTCCTACTTACTTACAATACATAATTAAATAATGTCTCTTCCCCTGACCCCCTCCCCACCTTCCTTAACAGCCAACAGCTGCACTGAGAGATGGAGGTCTGTCCTGCTGCAACCAGGGAATATCAAAATGACATTACCAGCCCCCTCCCACCAACAATCTGTGGCGGGAAGAGGAATTGCAACAAGGCTTCTATTTCTAAGTGTTACAGCCTTGCTCCCTATTGGGAAAGGAGCAAAAACATCATCCCATTGTGCTTTGATCAGCTGCAACACAGACCTTCACCTTCAGTGCAGCTGCTGCATATTAAGTTAGGCTTGGGGCATTTATGATTGTAATAATAGTACCATAATTGTGAATATGTAGCACAGTGGACCCTTGATATCTGCTGGGGTTTAGTTCCAGGACCTTCCATGGATATCAAAATCCATGGATTCTCAAGCCCCATATAAAATGGGAAAAAAACAAGGTCTATTTCTTGGAATTTATATATTTTAAAGGTGTTTTAAAGCCATGGATGGTTGGATCTGTGGATAAGTAATCTGTGGCTATAGATAGGCAGCTGTATTAGGGAATACAAAGCACTTATGGATTCATAACTCTAGGTTATGAATATATATCCAATATAGAATGCTAGCCTATATTTTAAACATGAATTGCAAAAGTAGCATTTCCTCTTCTGAAAAAATAGTCCATCTTTTTACAATCACCAGTGTATTTTACAGTCATCAGCATATTGTGGCTCAGATTTGCATGATGTTACTTGCAAAACCAAGGAGTTGTCCATTAGTTTAGGGACCAGATTGCTCTGAAGAACAAAGGAACTGTCCAGCCCTCATCTCCACTTGGCCTGGCCTCTGCCTCCAAACAAGTAGAACTAGTCGAATGGAAGGACTGCCTCAACTAGCAAATTTAGGTGCCATGAAAGAGCAGCAAATTTCTTTATTTTCTTTTTGATTTGATTTGATTTGATTTATACCTCACTTTTCTCCTGAATGGGACTCAAAGTGGCTCAATTGTTAGTTGTATAATTTGTTGTGAAAGAAAGAAAGAAAGAAAGAAAGAAAGAAAGAAAGAAAGAAAGAAAGAATCAACTCCAACTTGTGGTGATCTTAAGGTTTTCTTGGCAAGATTTATTCAGAAAAGGTTTGCTATTGACTTTCTCTAAGGCTGAGAGATTGTGACTTGCCCAAGGTCACCCAATAACTTTCCATGGCTGATGGGGATTTGAATCATGGTTTCTCAGCTTCAAACCAGTATGCCACACTGAGATGCATAGACAGACAGACAGATAGACAGACAGACAAATATTACTTCCAGGGAAGGAGAAATGTTTGTGGTATTTTCTATCTCAGATGCCAAAATAACTTGACTGGCTTTGAATACCACATACTTTTACCTGGGTAGTTGGAGGTGCTATTTACTGCTCCATCACAGACATCACTTCTGACTTTAAACTAGGTTAACTTCCAGTGGTGTCACTTCCAGATAATGCCTGGCATAGTTGGACAAGCTCTTGTCCCAGTGGGGACACAGGGTTGAGTTTCTGCTATGACCAAATTGAGTGGTTCTGTTGTTCATGATTGGTGAAGCAAGCAGCAGCAGTTGGTGATTCTCGTGCTCATGGGCAGTGGATCCCAACCAAACTTTAGACTGAATTTTCAAGAAGTAGTCTAAGGTATAGAACCTGTTTGGAGTGGAAGATAAGGTGTAGCAACTTGGACAGCTCCTTTAAATTTCAGACTAAAGAGGGAAGCAGACGGGTGGCCATGGGCCGCCCCGGGAAGCTGCGCCGCGGGGCTGAGGTATCCCCACACCTCGGCCCCACATCGCAGCTTCGCCGCCCCTGGAAGGAGTGCTAAAATAGCGCTCCTTCCACAAGTCACCGAAGGTGCGCCGCAAAAGGCTGGCAGTGCACCTTCAGTGACTCTTCCGCTGCAGCGTGTGTGAACGCTGTGGCGGGAAGACATCATTGGAGCGCCGGCCGTGCAGAGGGGCTGGCGCTCCGATGATGCCTTCGGGAAGGGGTTGGGGCGCCCACCGTGCAGCTGCCCCTCCCCTTCCTTGCCCCCAAAACGGCTCTTTTAGCCTTCTGCTTCCCCCCTAAAAGACAGAGCAGAATTGCTGTTCCAATGAGCACCAACCATCACTGGAACAAGCAAAGAGCTTGTTTCATGAGAGTCTAAAGGCATCACAACAGTGAACCTTTAATGCTCAATAAAGAACTTTTCATCACAACAAGTCAAAGTGGGCACTGAGGATCAAAGCTGGGCCCCTCCTCTATCATGTATAATGAAACCTACATGGACTACAAATGTATCATGTTGCTTAGTTTCCCTTTTGTATGAATTCTTTGTTTAAAATATCTTCAGGGAGATTGTCATCTAACAGGCCCAAGTCCTCACAGAATTCCTCTGGTACATCCTACAAGCAGACTTGTTAATAAGGATATTCATCATGAGATGGCCTATTTTTGGCATTGTATATGACAGTCTCAGCAACTTACAATTGTCCCCTGAATGTGAACTTATCATTTAATTATGCTCAGAGAGGCTGCTTTCTCCATATCACCCTGCAAGTTAGTTAGCCACACAGCAATTCTCCAGCTAATCAAAGTGTGATTGAATCAGTCTTAGGCATGCTACATATCTTCCTGTTCACAGGAAGTCCCCATGGAGCATTCTGTTTATTTCTTCCTCTCTTGTTTGTGGCAAATTTAAATACACAATGTCAAGATCCCAAGCTGATAAATAACTGTTCGAACAAAGAGTGCTTGCCATTTGTCATAAAATATAAACAGTGGGCATGCAGGACTCCAAATAAAAACACATTAGCCCACTTCAGGGTGGGGGAAAAACAATTTGTTCATTTATTAACGTGTGCTTTTGTTCAAGAACAGAAAGATACAACATCATACAAGGCAACACTGACTGTGGTCCAGCAATTGTGCAAGCAATGAAAGCCAATTATCACAGGAAACTATTTTGGACTGATCCACTGGTTCATCTAGCCCAGTATGGAGTAACAAGATTGGCTTTCCCAGTTCTGTTGACCAAGATTCTTTGTGATGGAGAAACCCACCACTGAATCTTTGATGTTCTGCATTATCTTAGAAATTATTAGTTGTGGAAAGAATTGTAAGTAAAATATGTTGGGCAAACAGAAATGACAGAAACAGACTTGCTGATTATAATCTAGAGTACAGTGGGCCCTTGGTATCCTCTGGAGTTTGGTTCCAGGACCTCCTGTGGATACCAAAATCCATGGATACTCAAGTCCCATTAAATACAATGCATACTAAAATGGTGTCCCTTATTTAAAATGGCAAAATCAAGGTTTGCTTTTTATAATTCATATTCTTAAACATTTTCAAACCATGGATAAAGAATCTAGGGATATGGAAGGCTGAATGTGTATCCTGTGATGTCCCATATACAAGTTGATATTTTGGCTTGTTTAAGAATCATCTTATGGCTTGTGGCTCACCTCACAGAAAGTTTTGTAAAGTGCAGCTAGTGGTTTCCATGTTGGTGGGGTAGGGAATCTGTTATGGACTTTAAATGCATTTCCCAAGGTCCTGACTCCATCATCCCCAAAAACTCCACACCTTGTCTAGCTCCTTTGAAGTTCAGGCAAAGAACTAGGGCAGATTCATCACCCTATTGAGCTTGAAGCTATCAGCCACTTTGGTTTATATGAAAAGTTTCCACATTAAAAATCAGCTTTTCTTATATGATCAGTCCAACCCCTGTATCTTCTGGATCAGTAACTACAGCTTCACTTACCTACATCTGGAAAAAAGGCCTCTATAGACATCTGAAAGCCCTCAAGTGTGACTCTATGGTCAACGTCTGCTGGAAATATGGTGTTTGCTGTTAATTTTGGCTTCCACTTAACCATGATAACTATAGGAATTGGGGGGGGGGGGGGTTCATACTGTATATTAACTGTGATCAATCAAATCCACACATTCACACACAAAGAGAGAGAAAACACAGTTGGCTATGAATTTCAGTGTTGTGTTACCATTTAAACAGAAGCATGGATTTAAAGTGAAGATTATCGAAGCCTTTACATTTCCCACCTCCCTGTACAGCTGGACAGTGAAGAAAGCCAATAGGAAGAAAATCAACCCATTTGAGATGGGGTGCTGGAAAAGAGTGCTTGGATGGCCAAAAAAGTCAAACAAATGGGTTCCTGAACCAATCAAGCATGAACTCTCTCTGGAAGCCAAGATGACTAAATTGAGACTGTCATTTGGCCACATCATGAGAAGAAATTACTCATTGGAAAAGACAAGGAAAGGTGGAAGGCAGTAGAAAGAGAGGAAGACCTATGTCAGATGGTTAGACTTGATTAGGGAGGCCATGGGCAGGAGCATGCAGGACCTGAGCATAAATGTTGAGGATAGGGGCCTTGGAGATGTCTCATTCATAGGGTCTCAATGATCTGAAGTCAACTCGAGAGCAGTTAACAACATGGATTGCTTCAATAGTTTTCCAGCATTTTTCACCCTTGACCAAGGTTTTACATCTCTGTGGTGGGCTGTAAAATGGGGGCCAGTTTGGTGGGTGGTCACCTTAGGTCAGATGGTCAACCTGGGTCACCTGATCATTCTTGCTACAGAAGGGCATCTCCCTTGCTTGTATCAGCATCCAGAAAAGGTGATGTTGCCTTTTTTCTTTCTTTTTCTCTTTATTTGGATTTTCTGTTTGTATTCATACATTCACAGGTCAGAATTTCATCTCCCTATTCTTTACCAGATTCACTTTATAGAATTACAGGTGGGCTATCAGAATGAAGAGAAAGCAAAGGCTATTTGATTAAGCGAGTATGCAAATATGTGCATGCGTTGTCAGAATCCAAAAAATAAAAATAAAAATCTCAAATGCTGCAGCTACTGTAGTTTTGTGACCAGACAAAAAAACAATACAGCAAACACATGTGGAAACATTCTTTTGCACTGATGTGGCTATGTAATGGGAATCCTTGGTTCAAAACACACTGCAGAAATAATCCAGTTTGAGACTGTTTTAATTGCCCTGGCTCAATGTAGGGAATTTTGGGAACTGTAGTTTTGCGAGACATTTATCCTCCTCTGTCAGAAAGCTCTGGTGTCACAGTAAACTACAATTTTCCAGGATTCCCTAGCAGTGAGACAGAACAGTTGAAGCAGTCTCAAACTGGATTATTTCTTCAGTGTGTTTTGGACCCTTGTGTGACTTTTCAAATTGATTTCAGTTTGGATTAAAACAAGTGTGTGTGACAGTAAAGGGGTCAAGCTGGGGAAGGGATATGACACAGTGGAGCTGGAAAACAGCCTTTGTGTAGATTCAGCTTAGCTCAGGGTGGTGATAACTAACTGGGCAGAAATTCATTCAATTGTAGTAATCATCTAGCATATTAAAAATACTAAATTACAGTTTTATCAGAAAGTGAAACTTCACAGTATGTGTGGGGAGGTGTATAGGTAAATACGTAGAGAAAGAGAGGGAGACAGACAGACGGATATTAGGTGAATAGCTGATAGATATATTATCTGCAATAAAGAGATTGATCAGTCAATCAATTGGTTAAATTACTAATGTTTGATAGGATTGGTGGGCTCTTGAAAGAAAACAAAGAGAGCTCTGTTGGCAGCTTTCATGAAGAGTTTGCTGTCTACTGACTGTCAAGGAATACACAGTCACAGGTCCTTACAGGATTCATATTCACTTATCCATCTTCAACTGACTTAAGAGATTGTGTCCCCTTCATCTCAGATCCTGAGTCAGTCTTGGAGATTGACATATGTGTCACTGCCAGACTTATCCCTGACAACATGCTCTGCTCAAGACTGACTCTTGGGCCACATGGAGAGATTCGTCTTGCACAGAATGAACCTGTCTGACATTTTACATGGGTGCATTGCATTCTGAACTGACTGCTGATCTGTTGCCAAGCTTTGGTGACATTCAAGTCTTCCCCCCAACTCTCTGTATAAAGACATTGAGATTCAGGCTTATTTAAGTCATTGTCTTTTCATTCTAGACCACTTCATCAAAGGGGGGATCTTAAAAACATGCAAAGTATGGGAGCCTCCAGTGAGATGACAATAAAAATGATGACCACAATAATGGTGATTTTCAGAGCTTGAGTGTAGCTGCAAACAAATAACTAGTCACTTGTAATTAGTTCCAGTAAGAAAGATAGAACTTCATGCCATTATGATTGCTGTTTAAGGAGAACTTCATTCAATTTGCACTGTAATGGTAATCTTATAGTTATTTTTATAATTATGGCAGTGTGGCCTCACTGAATGATGAAAGAGAAATATAACATGACTCATGTACTGGCTTGTTCTGTTGTTCCTACTTCTAAATAAACCTCTTTCAGGAGTGCTTTAGTTGTATATTTCTGCATTATGATTGGACTAGATAGTCCTTGTGTTCCCTTCCAACTTTCATATTTTGATTCTATTTTGTAAGTACTGAGGCAACAGCAAGTTATATAAGAGCCAGAAATCAGTGGCTTGCAATGTTCAGATTATTAAAAAGTAACTGCATAGTAACTACTCTAGTTATTTTTGAGAAGTGCAAAATTAAAGAGCTACTTTTGAAATTCTAAGTACCGGTATATTGGTAACTTTTGTGGGCTTCAGTTTGTAAGAGCAATTAATTACTTGTTTAAAGTAACCATTCAAGCTTTGATTTTAACAAAAAGGTAAGAAAGAATAAATGATCAGCTTTTCATTCTCAGGAACATATTTAGATAATTTAAATATTCCTGGGAACATGTTTAGATAATCTTTAATCCAGTTTAGATAAACTGGAATGCTTTGGAGATGTCTGCAAAAGATTAAGATGAATATTAAGAGCTTCTCATGGAGCACTCTTTCCTAACAGATTCTCCTCTTGTGAACATCTTCTAAAGTTGAGGCCATGTTTTCTGATACTCCTTATGTTTCTGAAACCAGCCTTGAATAGACCTGTATTGATATAATGAAACATGGTTCAGGGTCTAACTTCCTATTTACCATGCTGGTGGAGATTTTGCACACTGTTTAAAATTCTATCAGAATGGTCTTTGATTCCTCAGAGCTCAGGTAATATGATACCAGCAGTTTATGATATCAAGAGGACTAGATTTGATGTGTGTGTTGATATGTGTGCACATGTATCTCTTTCTTGGGTTTAATGTGGCCAATTATAAATGGATACTTGAAACACATTTACAGTTTAAGTCCATCTTTTAAACAACTACTACACCACAGATTATATACTAAATTGAACACATACCCTATGCTCCAAAGTTCCATGCATCATATGTACTGTAGGACTTGATTCTCTTCTGTATATGTTACTTAGCAGTATCCCTTCTCAAATACAGAACTGAAATTCCTACTACCTTAAAGTGACAGTGGCCTAATCCAGTTGTATTCAGTCTTTTCATCCTTGGAAACCCCCTCCTTTATATCTACATGCAGACATCTTACCCTCCCCCAATTGACATAGTATATGAACACAAATATTATGTTTATTTATCATATATTCATATGTATTTTCATTCTTACATTCATGTATATTCATATTTTAACATTTTATAAGGGAAAAAAAACAGGGATGTGGTGGCTTAGTAGTTAAGATGCCAATTCCGACAATCGTAAGGTTGGAAAGTTGGCTGTTCGAGGCCGAAGTGCCGTGTGACAGAGTGAGCTCCTTTCACTAGTCCCAGCTTCTGCCAACCTAGCAGTTCAAAAGCATGCAAATGCAAGTAGACAAATAAGTATCACTCTGGTGGGATGGTAACAGCGTTCTATGAAGTCATGCTGGCCACATGACCGCCAGAGTAATCTGACAGCGCTGGCTCTTCAGCGTAGTAAAGGAGATGAGCACCACCCCCTACAGTCAGTTACGACTAGACATTCATGTCAAGGGAAAAGCTTTACCTTTGCCTTGGGAAGAGGAGGAAAGGGGATCAGAGCCACCAAGACTCACCCCCCACAGCAGCTCTTGACACACACACACACACACACCCGAGGTCCTGCTCCACTGTTTGAAAACCACTGGCCTAATCCTTATCCCTGGCAATTGCAGCTCCTCTCCTTACCAGCTCTCCCCAATTTCTGAATTGAATCAGTAAGTATAGCCTTTTATTAGAGAAGTTGATGTTTGTTTCCATTTAAAAGGCAATTTCCTTCGAAAGGAAATGCATGTGCTCAAAGACAAGGCACATAAAATAAAGCTTAGGGTGAAGATTTTTCAAGAAAAAGGAGAACGGTGAGACTCAAAAGCTGAATAAAATTGAGCTGGCATATATTAAAGAAATAGGTAATTCAAGGGCCAACAGGTTTAGGAAGGCTAAATTTTTTTTCTTTCTTTTTTAGTTTTATTTATAACAATTCTGTAAAAACAATAAAAATATAGCATATATTGTTGTTTACAACTGTTCTGTTGTATAAGTATACACATCTCTTAGTTCTTGTTCTTTGATATTTCGGGCTCAGGCTAATATTAACTTAAGTCCATGTTATTTGTTATCCTATCAAAAGTATTCTTTACCCGCTAAGATGAATAAAAAGTGGTTTTGCCTTCTTTCAGTAGAAATTCTACAAAGCTAGTTTCCTTCAACCATTATCGATTATCTTATGCATATTAGCATCAGTAATGTCATTGTCATTACCTTTATCAAGATTACAAATTAAGTGAAGAATAATCGGTCTATAATTTTATAAGTCTCTTAATATCTGTGAGAAAATCTTCCTTTCTGAAACTATTGTCTGTGCTGTGTGGTTGCCCATTTCAATAATAGGCACTATATGATTATATCTTTCAATGTCTTCTTCCAGTGGTCAACAACAGGTAGCCATTCTTGTTCCATTGAATCTAAAAGGTCATTATTTAAGCTGCACGTAAGTTTAGAGAGTTTGAGCATGTCAATTAACTTTATTACCCATTCTTCTAGTGTTGGTATTCTCTTTTCTTTCCAATATTTGGCAAACAATAACCCAGCTACTCTACTGCTGTTTATATCCAGTTGCACCATTCACACAATCAGAAATAGTTCCTTTCATTTGCTAGCTTAACAATAGGGCTGTACAAACAATTCAGCCAAATCCTAAATAAGAAAGTGAATCAAGCCAATTCAGAACTTTTTGTACCAGCTGCAAGTCAGATCAGATAGGCACAATGGTTCCAGAGAAGAATAGTATGGTCCAGGGACATTTCTATAGGGATGTAGGGGGTGTAATGGGTGATAGCTAAGGGAGGACTTCTGCCTTCTGGTGTAGAGTATACCACCGCACCTCGTTGTAGGTAGATTTCCTGGAGGCTGAAGGTCCTGGGAAGGATCCAGTCCATCTGCTCAGAGGTGATGAGAACCCTAACCAGGACACTGTCAGCATGCCATGGTGAACTTTGGAAGCTTTTCCCATCATCAAATGGGTCCTGAACCCCTTGGAGACTTGCAAGCAAAGACAGGTAGACTGTGACAGCTCAGAACACAGTCCCTTCAGGTACCCCAGTCCACCAGCAAGTAGACCAGAGCAGATCACCAGCAAGTAGACCAGAGTCCTTCTCTTCCATAATGCCCCAGTCTACTCCTGAGGCTCCATTGGCCTAGTGGCTCCAAGCCAGAAGGTGACAATATGAGTTAACAAACTGGGTTGTGTTGACACCAGCTCTAGTGACACTACTGTTATGGTTAGATATACACTTGTCCCTCCACATTTGCTGGGGTTAGGGGCACAGGACTCCTGTGAATGTGGAAAAACTGCAAATAACAAAAAAAGTTTACCTGACAGAACACCTCTCTAGGAATCTCTAGATTCTCCAGTGCAACTCTGTGGTTAACTTCTTCCACACATTGATCACAGAATTGTGCTGGAGGAGCTACAAATGCCTAGTGGAGTGTTCTTTCTATGAATCTCTAGGTTCTTCAGTGTGACTTTTGGTTAAAGTTGATCACAGAGTTGTGCTGGAGGACCTAGATATTCCTAAAGAGAACATACTAATAAAATCCATGAATAATCAAATCCACAACACTCAAAGCCGCAAATGTGGAGGGATGAGTGTACTTTGATCTGGTCAGGAGATTCAGACATTAAAAATAAGCAGGAAAAAGCTGAATTGTAAGTTTCCAACATGACTGTATTAGGAACATGTCAATTTATGCAGAAGGTAAAAGGGGGTAGTGGAATGCAATTCATAGCTCTGTTGTGCAATCTGAGAAATTAGTTTCTCCTACAATATCCAATCAAAGTGTTTATAAGGAGGGACTACATGATGTCAGTGAAGTTTTGTAGTCAATTATCTGCTCCAGCATATCTTCATTTGTTTACAAGAGTCTGCTTTGATGGCAGGAGATTCTGATAAAGCTGCAATGAGATGTAAGTACTTGCTGATTCTTATCTAAAGTTGGCCTCTTTGAACCCTTCTTTTCTTATTTTTTTCTCTAGTTGAGTAGCCTGGTTTAAGCTTATGTTTGTTTGTTGTTATTTGTTTGTTTATGAGTCTCTGTTGTTGATTTTGTTTCTTTGTTTGGCAAACTGTATCCCCATACCCAATTGTTTCTAGTAGTTTTTCTTAGGTGTTAGATGAGTCATCACAGAAAAGTAGTTTGGGACCACTTGTGAGATGGAAGCAGATCCCAGGACTGCGATCTGTCATTAATATAGGCAGGAAATGAGCAGGGGTAAATTATTAAGACATTATAGCCCAGCAGCCTGCTCCAGTATCTAAAATCAGCATCTAATGGTGCTGTTCAAGATAAATGTTCCAGCAGTTAGGCAGTGGGAGCAATGTCCATAGGGCAGAAAGGATGAGGAATATGATGCAGCTCTGAGGATGCATCCACACTGCAGAATTAATGCATTTTGATACCACTTTAACAGCCATGGCTCAAAGCCATGGAATTCTGGGTTTTGTAGTTTTGTGAGATACTTAGCCTTCTCTGTCATTCTTCTGAGGCTGAGAGAATGTTACCTGCCCAAGGTCACCCAGTAGGTTTCCATGACCAAGTGAGATTCAAAACCTGGTTTCCCAGAAGCCTAATCCAATACTCGAACCACACTACACCATTCTGGTTTTCCTCCTTGAGTTACCTGTCTGAAATTGTGCTAGTCTAATCCCCACTTTAGGGTCTACAATGCACCCAAATTTTATGGCAATGTGTGGATTCTTTTTTTTAAGCTATATTTTTGTTTTTTAGTGGGAGGACTGGCAATCTGGATTCCAAAATCATAGTTCAGATTTCATGTCCAGACTGAACTGCGTCCAGACTGAATTACTAAATCATGCTCTGAACTGAATTGGAGACTTGATGCACAACCCTATTTCCTATCAGGTATCATCTCACAACATTGCTCAGGGCAATCATTAGGAGGGCATAGAGTGAAAGATATGTTCCAAAGTTTTCAAGAAGCATCAGGCATTATATTTGTCAGTACCTCTGAATGATAGAGTTTCACTCATTCTTCCCCCACTGCTATGGCTCCATCCTACAGACTCCTGGGATTGGTAGTTTTGTGAGGCACCAGCACACTTTGGTAGAGAAGGATAAAGATTAAAACTACAAATCCCAGGATTCCATAGGATGGAGCTATAGCACTTAAAGTGGTGTCAAATTGCATTATTTCTACAGTGTAGATGCACCCCTGGATTCAAACCCTGACACGCTCTAGATGCTGGTACTACAATTCCTATCAGTGCTGACTAGGGTGAGGAGAATTGCAGTACAATACATCTAGCGAGGCATCAGATTAACATAAGATTTATTTTGGTTCTGTTAGTACAGATATATGTATGCTTCACCATCAATCTCCAAATTACTTCTTCTCATACCCACCCCCCTAGACTCCATGACTTCTCCATGATTTGCATGTAACAGTCAAGCCACTAAACAGCCATGAAGAAGGAGGAGGAGGAGGAGGAGGAGGAGGAGGAGGAGGAGGAGGAGGAAAGCATTTCAGAGCATCAACAAAGTGGCTTCTCTTCCTGGGTTCAGAAGTCAAATAAATGTCATAACTTTGTCTCAAACTAACCCCTGTCTCAGTTTTTCCCCTCCCCTCCCCTCCCTATTTAATTACATAATAAGCAAATTATTGAAACACAGAGAGAATAAGTGCAAATGCATTCCAAGTCAGACATTTTGTCTCAGAGAGTCTGGCACTGTCAGGAGGAATAAAGATGAAGTGAAATAAGGAGTGATGTTGCATGATTTCTTTGTGTGGTAATGCACCTAGAGTCTGCAAATGTCAGCACGTTTAGATGTTTGTCACAGGGCTTGTTACTGTATGTAATGTTTCCAGGCACAGCAGAAGTTAGAGGCGTTGGACTTCATCTTCTTTACTTAATACTGCCGCTCCCACCTCAGTTTCCCACCTTATTAAAATAAATGAAGGCAAATGCACTTTCCTCCCATGTAGCATGGTGGGGTGAGGAGATAATGAGAGAATCCTCTTTATGTTCAGAATCCGAGCTACTTTTCTCTCGCTATCTATGACAACAGGGCTCACTGCCTATGACACCACTGCATGGGGCTGCCACCAGTTCGCTTTGCCACACGATGCTCCACCTTCTGAAGCATATTTCCTACATTGTTGCATATATCGGGGAGGGGAAAATAAAGGAAAATCTGAAGATTAATCATGTCACATACAGCTGTTTCTACAAGCTGCCATATCTTGATTGTCTGACATCAACTGACCCTAAGCAAAAGGCCTACAGAAACTTGCTGCAGGAAGCAAAATTAAAGAACCTCAGGGGAAGGGTAGGAGATTTTGGAGATCTCTGGTATACAGCTTTACTTCATACACAGAGCTTTGTATATGGGGTATACATTACTGTGAGAGCTTTGTGCATGGATTAATATTTAAAAATACAGTTTCCCTTCACATTTGCAGCTTTGACTTTTGAGGATCTGATTATTCACAGATTTGATGAATATGTTCTATCTAACCAGCGTAGTGTAGTGGTTTGAGTGTTGGGACTACTACTCTGGAGATCCAGGGTTCAATTCCCCACTGGCCCATGAAACCCACTGTGTGACCTTGGGCAAGCCACAGGCTCTCAGCCTCAGGGAAAAGTGATGGCACACTTCCTCTGAACAAATCATGCCAATAAAGCATCATGGCCTTAGGGTCACCATAAGTCAGAAATGACTTGAAAACACACAACAACAACAACAAAGAAATTGCTACACCTTCCAGCACAACTCTATGGTCAACATCTTCCAGAACTCTATGGTCAACATCTTCCAGAAGTTGCACTAGAGGACCTAGAAATTCCTAGAGAGAACAATACTCTAGGCATTTGTGCATCCTCCAGCATAATTCTATGGTTAATGTCTGGCAGATGTTGGCCATAGAGTTGTGCTGGAGGACCTAGAGACTCCTAGAGGCATTCTCTCAGGTAAAATAAATTGGTGTTTTTTTAATTTGTGTTTTTTCCACTTTCATGGGACCCCTGTACCTCTAACCTCAGTGAATGTGGATGGTCCAATCTAATTTATAGTATTATTGATGGCTGACCTTAAGCTCTGGAACTCTTTCCTAGGGAGATAAAAATGGCCCCATCCTTGCTGTCCATCTGTCATCGCATTAAAAAAATAAAACACTCACAGGCCTTTGAGATTCAGTTGAGAACTGAATGTTTGTTTGTTTGTTTGTTTGTTTGTTTTAAAAAAGAGTTCTTAAGAGGGTGCTGTACAGTTTTCTAAATTGCTTTGCATTATTTTTATTTGTATGTTTTGAATTTAGTTTAATTTCATTTTACTATCTTTTGTATGTGTTAACTATATTGCATTTGTTTTAATTTGTAAGATGCCTTCAGTTCTGATTTTGGAGGACAAGTGGGGTATCAATAAAGCAAAACTTGACAGCTACAATGACGATGACAACAGCAACAACAGTAACATGGCTTTCTTTCTCCTACTCACAGACTGAAAAGATTATCACACAAGAGCTATTTACAGTTTAATTGAACTATTCTAATGTTATTAAGCAAGAACGATACAATGGCGATATTAAAACACTTGCTTTCACACTGGTCACAATAACAGAGCACTAACAATTCATGAGCAGTAAAAAGGCACTTTTACATTCCACATGTCAGCAGAAGGGGGTGTGTTAGCAGAGAGAAAAATGGGTCTTCTTTCTTCTGAGGAACAGGCACACTGGAAGACTGGGGGTCAATTTAGGAGATTATCCTCCTGTTGCATTCTGGGACTTGTAATTCAGAAAAGGGAATTTAGAATATTCAACCAAAGAGCTATTAGGTCTCACTGAGCTACAAACCCCCAAATGCAACAGGACGCAGTCAGAGTAGTTAAAGTGGAGTAGCCCCATTTTAAGAGTGTAGTGCAGGGGTAGGCAACCTTTCCCCTTTAAGGGCCGAGGGACTTCAGCTCCCAGAAGCCTCAGCCATGTTGCCAATAGTCCCATGTTGGCCAATAGCTCCTGGGATTCTGGGAGCTGAAGTCCCTTGGCCCTTAAAGGGGAAAGGTTGCCTACCCCTGATGTAAAGAGAACAGCCATCATGTATAGCAGGGGTAGGCAACCTATCCCCTTTAAGGGCCGAGGGACTTCAGCTCCCAGAAGCCTCAGCCAAGTTGGCCAATAGTCCCATATTGGCCAATAGCTCCTGGGATTCTGGGAGCTGAAGTCCCTCAGCCCTTATAGGGGAAAGGTTGCCTACCCCTGGTGTAGTGCAATAACCTACTCTCCAGAAGGTTTAATGATAAATTCTCAGTAGCACTACTGAAATGTGATTGCCTTTCACACATTTGCAATAGTGCTAATGAATCGCTATCTGCAAGCCATTGACTTTTTTTTTTTATCATCAATGAGATATTCCACTAGCATGACGATTCCATAATGTTACAAGAATGGTAGGTTGATGATGTTGTGTGAAAATCTTTTCCCGATATCACAATAATGATGGTAGCAATGTGCTTCTCTAGTTTTTCTTATCCCCATGTGAAAATCTTCTGATAGTGGTACAGCCTAGCATTCCACCAACTCATTGCAATAGGAACTTTTTAGCAAAAGAACCATTTTGCAGCTTTAAGAAAGAGTGAAGCTGATCTGAATAGACACCACTGTATTTGATTTGACTCTAGCTCTAACTCAGGCAAAATATACTAAGACTTGTTAGAAGTGTAGCTGTGAAAATACTAGATAAGATCCTCAAGTATAAAGATAGAACACCTAAGTCCAGTTCCTCCACCCTATAATATGTAGTGTTTTGATTAATTTTAATGTCTTTAACTATATATTTTTTGTCTTTTAAATAACATTTATATTTATATTGAAACTTTTGTATAGTTTTTAAACTGCATTGCTTTTAAATATGTTTTAAGATGCCCAATGAGTCCCATTACTGGGAGAAAGGTGGGATATGATGGGAGGAGGAGGAGGAGTGACAGCAACAGCAACACAGTTTTGTTTAAGGTTGTGAAAGCTGGACAGTGAGCAAAGCTGACAGAAGGAAAATCGGCTCTTCTGAAATATGGTGCTGGAGGAAAGCTCTATGGTATCTCCGACTGCCAAACAGCAAGTCTGAATTCTCATTGGAGGCCAAGATAACTAGACTGAGGCTGTCATCCTTTGGACATATCAGAAGATGACATGACACATTGGAAAATACAGTACTGATTGGTAATGTTGGAGGTATGAAAAGAAGAAAACCATAGTTACAGAATGATTGACTTGAGGAAATCAAAGCCCTGAGCTTCCAAAATTGGAGTAAGGCAGTTGAGGACCTGGACCCTTGGAAGTCAATTTTATAGGGCCACCATTGGTCAAAGCACACTTGACAGCAAATAACAACAACAATCTGAGACATGTCTACTTAGAAGTTCCATGGAATTCATGAGATGTCCATGAAGGCGAGTGCGGATGTAATTGAAGCCAAGGAGAATTTTACTAGTCTGAGGAGGGGTTTGCACTGAATTTTTCCATGTGCATTCATGAATACTTTTCTGCAAAACCATCTTCTTTCTCCTTTGAATGTTCTCATACTGTGGGAGGCATATAACTATCAGGTACAAGGTCACCATAAGTTGGAAATGACTTGAAGGCACACAAGAACAACACCAAACAGCACTTTTTACACACTGGCACCTGGTTTGTGGAAACCACTTTCTGAAGTTATTTGCCTGGGGACAGCTGTGGTAAATGTTTGCCCACATTTTTTATGAATAGTACTGATGACTTTAGTTACAGCTGCTGTGGAAATGGACTGTTATGTAGTTTTATTGCTGTTTGATTTTGGTTTTATGCTGCTGTCTGCTGTTTTATTGTTTTAGTGTATTTTATGATCTTTTATATTTTATGATATTTTAATCTGGAAGTCTCCTTGTGAATCTTCCTACAATATTGAAAGATGGGATATAATTTTTCTGCATAATAAATTACAGATATTTGTACATAGACATTCACACTCTTGTCTCACTCTGTCTTGGCTTCCTCCTCTCCCTGATTCTTTCACTGTGCTGGCAAACTTATCCCAAAAATTTCTGATCAACCGCTTTGTAAATTTTGTTATTCTGTGATGATAATAAATCATTATAGCCTTAAACACTTCTTCTAGCTCTGAGCCTCAGTCATGAATTATCTTGTCATCCTGACCAAAACATTCTCCGAAAAAACTTGACAAGTGCTAAAACCCAGAACATGAAACCATGTGTTGTTGTGAAAGCAAGATTCAGAAATGTCAATTAATTAGATTAAGAGGCTACTTTTAGCTTTACTTGTGTTGCCAAATAACCCTTAAAATATGCATCTCCGTGGAAGTCTACCTCAGTAAAGCAGTAGTTCTACACGCAAAATAAGGACAAAGGATCTGACTAATAGAAGGAATTATTGTGTCTGTCATTCAGCTCCGGAGAAGGATCTTGAAGGTAATGTCTTCTTCCCATTTCCACTGTATAGATTCACAGGCAAGATAAATTCAGCTATTTATGAGTTTAAGCACATTTCTCCCCTGCAGAAATCTGATTCAGTTTGGAAAATAAAAGTCAAATCACAATTATGCAGCTGTAGAAGTAAAATAGATTTTAAAGTCTTGCTCTGAGTCTCTTCTGTAAAGTTCATTTTTGGAAGGAGATGGGGGGGAGGGACAGAGTGCAATTAAATATATTTGTATCTCATCATCATGTGGTCCTAAAATCTTTTATCTTTAAATAATCTGTACCCTCAACTTTATTTACACTATAAACCGTTCCTATATTTTAATAGGATGTTTGCTTTTAAAGGGGCTGTTGGCTTTAATAGCCAAGTTATCTTTGTAAACTAACATCCTCATTCCTTCTAGCAAAATCCTTACAATTTGCTAGTGCTCACATGTGAAATATACATTCCAATGCTCAAAGTCAAATTTGAGGGCAGTGGATAATGTTGTGCTCTAATTAGTATTCATGAAATGGACAGCTTAAACCTAGACCACATCTGACATCCAAAATAGAAGAATGAGTGGTGACATAAGACAAGAGGACTAAAGAGAGGAAAAGACCCAGTTTTAATGAAATGCACACCTGCACACATTTCAAGTTCCCTTAAGAGTATCCAATGTTCAAATCTCTTTACACACATTTTTGATACAGCACATTGTTACCAGTTACATGTACTATTTTCATTCTGGGCCAAAATCTCTCAGAAAAATCTTTTTGCTCCAGATTTGTGAAGGGGAAGGCATGGATGAAACAGTTGCCTGCTTTTAATGTTTCATGGGCTAAAGGGTTATTGGGAAATCAACCCAAACTCTTAAGGAGCCATCATCCATCCCATACAATGACCTTTACTGAAGACTGTTTAATGGTGGAAAAAATGGCGTCCATTTTTGTTTGCATGTATTCACCCATGCTGCCTTCACTCATGCCACATTCCTCCAAAATGGCTCTCAGAACAGAACCCTGGTGGTGCAGTGGTTAAATGCCTGTACTGCAGCCACTCACTCACAAAACACAAGGTTGAGAGTTCAATACCAGCCAGGGCTCAGGTTCGACTCAGGCTTGCATCCTTCCATGGTTGTTAAAATGAGTTCCCAGCTTGTTGGGGCAATTAGCTTACAGTTGTAAACCTCTTAGAGACTGTATAGTATGGTATGAAGCTGCTAATTGTGGGAAAACTAAATGGTAAATACCACTCTGAAGAAGCTTCAATAGCTCTGTTAATTTTCAGTAGCTCCCTCTGAAATTAATCCTCCCCCCCCCCACACACACAAAAATTAGCTCAAATAACCTCACACTTTAATATTCTGTTCAGTGATTTATTTTGTGTCTACGGCCAGATACAAAAAGAGAAAGTGAATTTATTTTATTTTATTTGCTTTAGCCTTTCTTAAAAACAGGTGGTGACTTCCTGGGCCACTTTCTGTTGTAAAAAGAAAAGGGAGGACTCTCCTTAGCTGAAAATGTTCTATGTCTCCCCCCCCCCAAAAAAAAAAAATATGGCAAAAATATGTACCACCTAAAGGTGCTTGTCATCTTCCTTACTTCTTATGGTGGAAGCACCCAAGAAGACCCGAGATGTGTATCTTCTTATATGGGAAAGTTTATAAAGGCCTCATTCCCACTACATATTAAACTGGTTTGCAAACCAGTTTGAAGCAGTTTAAATTACCCTGGTTCACACTTGAACTGAATTGCTGAAGTGGTTTGGGGGGGGGGGGCATGTGCTTGACCTATTTAACACATGTCTTTTTGACACTGATTTTTTTCATGTCTTTTTCAATAAATTTATTCCACGCAAGTGTGAACCAAATGCGGATCGGAATTGATTTAAATTTGCCCTTCAGCCAGCTGAAGCAGGTCCATTTTGAATAGATTCATTCATCAATGTGAACCACAAGTGGGCTATTTTACAGCAAGAAATTGTGATCAGGGCAAATGTATTGTGAACCATGCTGTGCTGTCAAACTGCTCCATTGATTCGGTTTGCAAACCGATTCACTTGTAAGTGGGAATGATGCCAAAGATGAGCAATGGTAGATGAAGGATTCTGTAAGTTGTTGCCCCCAAAAGGAACTTTTCCAAGCTCTGATACTAGAAAAAACAGCCCAGCAGATTTAGAAGCTAGAACCGAGCAGCAGCATTTTGAATCTAGATGTAAATTGGGAATCTAGAAGTAAATCGTCCACCACATTTTCTCTTTAGGGTGCTTTTTCAACTTGTCTGGAGGGCACAACGTTGGCAAAAGATGCTTGATAGTCTGTCTAGACTTGATCGTACCAGAAGATGGGATTGCAAATCTTCTCACACAATGCACTGTTGTTAGGACATTTCAAGTGGCATCTTAAATAGGCAAATGAAAGAAAATTAGGCATTAGGAAAGAAGAACAACTCTCCTCCTGGAATCAAAGAGATGATAAATGGGTTCAATACAGTCTTCCACAATGGCTCTATGAAAACGGACTTACTTTAATTTCACCAAAATCAATGCAATCAATGAGTTGCTGCATCAGATGTTTCAAAGGTGACTATCAAATGCTAGCTCTGAAGCATGGTCACTGGAACAGTAAGAATAAAAGCTATAAGAAGTATAATAAGAACATAACCTGAAGAAAGAAGGTATGGTAGGCTGGTGGGAAGGACTTAACATGATTGCCAGTCTCCTTTGGAGCAGAAAAGACAGAACCAAATGTGAGCAGATAGATGAGATGAACCAGGTTAACTAGATTCCCAAAAACTCTGAACTGTATTTAAGCCAGAATGCTGAGGCCCCTTAGAGGGATAGTTGCCAAACTGGGATCCCTATAGACTTTCACTTTCAGGAACCTAAGCTAGAATGAAAACTGTAATCTAATAGCATTTGTAGAGTCATGATTGGATATCAGTTAAACACTCACTTGTGTTTTGCACTATACAGTGACTTAGGGTTGATGCAGACTGGCACTATAGGCCAGCCTAGGGGTGGAGTTGGGGTGGGGCAACCACACGCTGGCCGTCCCGACTCCACCCTGATGAAGCCCCGATGCTGCGCACCCATCCACATGGCTCATGGCATCAGAATGCCCTTCTGGCACAGCATGCATAGACGCTGCACCAAAAGGGTGCAAAAAAGCTGTGGTGGTGGCTTAACGGGTGGCTTTTTGCTACCCCCAGAAGGAGCAGCATTTTGCTGCTCTTTTGGAGGCAGCAAAAAGGAGGATCTGTGTGGTTGCCACCCCGATCCAACACTCCCAGGGGTAGCCAAGAGCTGCCCCAAATGGGCCATCTGCATCAGCCCTTAATGCACAGTATATTGAACTGTGTACACTTTGTTTGCTTTCATTGGGACATCACTTTATCATTTACTTTTTCCAAACATTACACTGTATTTTGATAATGAGTTGAGGTTGGCTTCAACATGGTCCACAATGGAAACATGATATATATTCTGATATATTCTGAGTGGCTTAGTCCAAGAGACAGTTGTTCCAAAGCCACTCAGTTTCATGGTTCAATGGGGATCTCATCCTGAGTCCACACTCCTAGCCCAATGTTAACCAGTAAGATATGATTGCTCTTACCTAACAATATATGATACCAACACAGTTGTTTGTATGTGGACAACTGCATGGGGATCAGGGACCAATTTTCATCATCCCCAGGCCATCCACCCACCCAAGAACTATCCTGTTTTTCTTTGTAGTTCTAAAAATGGTGACAAGTTATGTCCTGTCACTTCCTGTCACTATTTTGATGCATAGATATTTGGAAATAATAGGAAACAGCAGTATTTGGGGATGGCAGGAAAGTTCTGGGGAGCTTGTAGAGATGGAATGGGGTATTTTTATGTGTTTTCATACATTTGGGGGCTTTTTGAATAGCTTGGGGCAAAAGATGCCTCAGAGGTACACTCATTCTATAAAACTATGGGGGAAGGACTTTGGGAGAACATTTCTGAGAACATTTCTGGTAATGTTTTCCCATCAACAATCCTTACCCCATTTATCCTTGCGAAAAGAAGCTCATTGCACTGAATTTCCATTGAAGACTATGTCCCATTTTCTTCGTGCAGTAGCATAATCTCCAAGATTTCATAGATGGAAACTAGAATACCTGCAGTCAAGTAACATCTGAGTGTGGTCAAGCTGGCAAACATTATTAATGAGAAAGAACACACAAGCTAGGAGACATTGTAACAGTTTGCTTTTGCCTGAGCCTACTGGGAAGGGCAAGACTCTGGACCCTCTACCCCCCCCCCCCCCCCCCCCCCCACACACACACACTGGTTGAATTCTGGGCAAACTGCTTTTGCACTTTGAACTTCACTTACAGCAACTGAAGTAAGATGAGGAGAAAGGGAGGAGATAAACTGGGACATTTAAGCAGATGA
The DNA here is from genome assembly GCA_026167975.1 of Phrynosoma blainvillii. NCBI lineage: Eukaryota > Metazoa > Chordata > Lepidosauria > Squamata > Phrynosomatidae > Phrynosoma > Phrynosoma blainvillii. The sequence continues at coordinate 17,766,300 of JANUYF010000007.1, read as the reverse complement.
AAAAAAATATAAGATGACTGAGAAGACATTGGGACTACCACTGCTAAACTGACACAGCTAGGGTCAGTCTAGCTTCTATTTCTCTCACACAAGGTCCTAGGTCACTGTGGAAGATGAAAAATGATGGGAATCTGGATAACATAGTAAATAAAACCTTTAGGAGAAAAGAGGTGAAATAGTTGTGCTCTGCTGTGGCCAAGTCTGTCACAGTCCCAAGAAACTGATGGAAAGTCCAGGGGTCTAGTTATAGAAGATGAGGCAAAATGAGAGCATTGCCATTCAGATAAGAACTCTTCCCCTGTAATGAATTTTTCCTTCATTCCTCAAATTTCTAGCATTCCAGCAAACTTTATTCTGCACTTGCACATTTAGAAATGTAGTTTAAGCATCCGAAGAAAAGGGGCAAGCAAAATGCCCAAGGGAATGCAAACACAGAAAATATGAGAGTTTTAGGGCTCAGTGGTTTTCAATGGATCACTAGAAATTTGGGGACTGAAGTAAAATTTCAAGGGGACAGAACTCTTATTTAGACTGACAATATTCCCATTTTCCCCCTCCCCAAATAGCTACACTCTTGGGAGAATTTCTCTTTCCTTAGGAAAAAAAAATGTCCATAAGTAGAGTTAGGAATGGGTGAAGATTTGATTTAATTTGTGGTTTTTTAAGATCCATATTTTCCTCCATATTTAGGAAGGAACTTGTGAGTTAAAGCCTTCAAATGTGGGGAAAACCAAAATGAACAGACTTGCTACCCAGGATTTCAGTAAATGTTAAAATTTTGGGTTCAGGGGTATAGCTACATAAGGGACAAAACTAAGGCATTGTCTCCCAATAAGAATTTTCTCCATCATGGAAGTTGCTTTCATTATCAAAATTTCTAGCACTGTAGTTAGTTAAAATTTGGTTGAGTATTTAGAAACATAATTTATACATGCAAAGAAAAGGGACAGGGAAATTACCAGGGGAATATTAACACAGCAAATATAAAAGTTCTAGGAGGGAATGATTCTCAGTGTTTTACTCTCTGTAATACTAGAAATTTGAACACTAAAGAAAAATGTCATGGAGGGATTAAATTCTTGTTTGGGGAGATGATGTCCTTACTTTAACCTCCATAGCTACACCCCTATCTAGGTTTGAATCTAGGGGTGCATCTAACTGTAGAAATAATGCAGTTTGACACAACTTTAAGTGTGGCAGCTCTATCCTATGGAATCCTGGAATTTGCAGTTTTACAGAATCTTGATCCTTCTCTGGCAAAGTGTGCTGATGCCCCACAAAACTACAATCCCAGGATTCTGTAGGTTGGAGCCATGGCAGTTAAAGTGGTGTCAAATTGCATTATTTCTACAGTGTAGATGCACTCTAGGTTTAACACAGTGGGAATGAATGTTGGCTGCCTCTTTTTCATTGACTTTCTCTTTCTGAGAGGCTCCTCACCTCAAACACCTTTGTGACAGGCCACATGGCCCTTTTTCATGCTGGAAGTAGCTGTAGCATTTGTTTGTGGTCAAATCAAATGGAGAGAATGTTATCTGAATTCCTTTTTGAAGAATTCATGCAAATTTCTTCCTATTTGGTATGGAAAGAACTGAAGGATGAAAACATTTGCATGTTTGTAAAAGTGAAAGGGATCAATCTCTCCCTTCCCAAAATGGGATGGAGAATTTTTGAGATGTCACTTGTATATAAACATATTACTACCAAGATGCTGAAGATAAACCTAGAGCGATCTGGGAATGGTAGTCCAGAAGAGGTCACACCAACCTTTATGCAAACATTCTCAGCACACAAATTGTTTTCCTCTTCCTATAGAGAAAGCAGAACATCTGCTGAAACGCTTGCCCATTTGGAAAGAGAGTTTTAGAAATGGGAACATTTGGTGCAGCACTAATACATTATGTATCAATTTGCAAATTGACATTCGTGATAGGAGAATCTACAGACATTGATAGATTGGAGGAAAAAGAAGAGGGAGAAATCTGAAACAATTGTACAACAGTTTTTAAAAAATGCTACCCCTCCTCTCTCAAGATATACTTTAAAGATCCCTGTCAAAACATCCCTTCAAACCCATTTGATTGGGTTGGAGCTCATCACACTGTCACCAACTCACTTTTCATTAGGCTGTTGCTCTCTGTTAGCGTAGCCAAGCAGAAGAACTCAAAACACATGCACAAATTAAATCGACATCCAAACTCCACCAATATACAAAGCAATTTAAATGATATTCATTAGAGCGATGACAAGTCCTGATGAGGCTTTCAGGAGCTGAGTCCTTCAGCTTTCGCCGACTCGGTTTCGTGGTCATTGAGGCATAACTACAGCGACTGTACCTCAAGTTTAAAAAAAAAAAGAAGAAGAAGAAGGAAAGAGGAGAAAAGAAAAGAAAGACAGAGAATAGAACTGCTTCCTGACACACCTACGCCCTTCTCTTCTGCAAAGGTTTAAAGCTTTGGGAAAAACTGCATCACCGTTTCAGTTTCATCCATGAAAATGGGACATTAATCCCACCTCATGAATCTGTTTTTACCCTCCTTCCTTCTTAAACCCTTTCCCCAAGAAATGTTCTAATTAAAAAAAAAATGTAATTTTCAAGTAATTTCATTTCATTGGGTTAGAAAGGTCACTAACTCACAATTATGACAGCTATAAAGATGTCCTACTATTTGCTGATGGTTTCAAGATGAACTGGGAAGGGATGGAGTATAATGGAAGATCTATTCACCACCAAATCAGATGCATTATTTAATATGTATCCTTGCCTCTTCATTCTCTCAAATATATCTATATCTATCTATTTGCTGACAGACAGAAATAGATATTCTTGTATAAAAATATGAAAAAACCAAAGCCAAATTGATGCTAATATCTCTCTGGAAACCTGTGTTGGCATATATCTTTTGCTAGAGGTTTGTTCTTGTAGATGAATTGTTTGGAATTCACCTGTGCGTAAAGAAGATAAAATCCAGATATCCAAAGGTAAAGAAGCAACTAATTATCTTTCAACTGTGTTGCATCAAATGTCACACAATAAGAATGAAATCCTTCCATTAATACAGGAGTGGCTACAACTCCAATAAGCCCAAGCCAGTACAGGCAGGGTAAGGGATGATGAGAAACTACAGCCCCACTGCATCCGGTGGGGTCCATGTTTGATTGTGAAATTTATTATTTAAATTGTCCACCCAGTTTTAATCCAACTAGAAAAAAAGCTGACTAGGCACCAGTGTGGTGTAGCGGTTTCAGCATAGGACTATAACTGTGGAGACCAGGGTTCGAATCCCGACTGAGCCATGGAAACCTACTGGGTGACCTTGGCAAATCACATGCTCTCAGTCTTAGGGCAACGGAAAACCTCTTCTAAACAAAATTTGGCAAGAAATCCTGTGATATGTTGCCACCATAAGTTGGAAACAACTTTGAAAGCACACAACAACAATAACAACAACAAAAGGAAAATCAAGCTAGTGAAATATATTCATAGCTCATTTATGAAAGTGTGACCACTAAATTCTGCACGCATTTACTCAGAAGTAAGCCTCATTGAGATCAGTGAAGCAACTCTCCTGTATTCATAGGCTTGTAGTGTCTGTTTCATTAGACTCTGTATACTAGGGGAAACTGCCACATTTAATTTTGCAGTTCTTGCTGAATTAAATTCAAAACACACTCTGTTTTGCTGTGTAACCCCAAAGAGTCTGCTGTGGGGGAAGGATACTAACAACATACACAGCAGCTACAGTACAACAACTCAGCTATACCCCATCTGTATAAGTATAGCATGAAGCTTCCACACAGCTTCCACAGTCAAGGGTTTGCTCAGCAGCAGCTAAAGCTGGACAAGGAACAGAGCTTTATATGCCAAGCTGCCTTTTACGAAGTCAAATTATTTGTCCAGCTTGCCCACTATAATCTACACCAGGGGTAGGCAACCTTTCCCCTTTAAGGGCCAAGGGACTTCAGCTCCCAGAATCCCAGGAGCTATTGGCTAACATGGGACTATTGGCCAACATGGCTGAGGCTTCTGGGAGCTGAAGTCCCTCGGCCCTTAAAGGGGAAAGGTTGCCTACCCCTGATCTACACTGCAGGGCAATTTGCTCTCCACAAAGCCAGGTGGAGGTTATTTTCTATCCCCTGCTACCAGATCTTGTATTTCAAATGTGAGGGATTGAATTTAGGACTTTTTGTGTGCCAGGGAGTTATTCCACCATTGAACTAATGCCCCTGTCATATAGACGAATCATACACAGCTGACTGTCACCTTGGTACCCAAGAGAAGCTTGAAGAAGTCCTGAGACAGACATGGCCATTCCCATTACCTATAAGGCAAAATGCTTTGGGGGGGGGGGGGGAAACAGATTCACTTCTCCATTAGACCTCCTCTTTAGAAGACCTTTGCAAGTCAGGCTATTGCTGTCCCCAAATGGCATAGAAACAACTATCAGGTGTAGTAGAAAAGGTCAAGGGGTGCTGTGATACAACACAACCAAAGGTTCAATGCATAATTATTGACCCTAGCAGAAGACAAAATAATGCCCTAGTTTCTGGTATCTGTATTACATTAAGGGAACAGAGGGAAATATTTGACCCACTGGGTGTTTGGGACTGTATCTCCTAGAAGCTCCACACAACATGGACAAAGATAAAGAACTATGGAAGTAGTAGGCCAAAACAACTGAAGACCCCAAAGCCCCCCACACACACACACACACACACCTGCTGTATGAGTATATGGGACTTCACTGGAGGGGGGGAACTTAACTTGTAACTTTGCCTAACAAGCAGGAATCTCCTTTCTCCATTGGGAAATTTTGTTTTAAGAGGCTGACTTTAGGAACACAAGACTCTGGCTTATAGAAGTAGGTCAGAATGTTTATGCCCATCCATTACTGACACTGACTGGCAGTGGCTCTATTATTAGTTTCAAGGCAATGGATTTTCCCATATCCTGGGACCTACTGCATTCAAAGCATCCATTCTGCTGCTCATCTCATCTCAAGCTTTACCTCCATATTTCAAGGGGAGAACCAGAGCTGATGAGAGGAAGGCAATATTCACAACATTTTCTCTAGCAACATAGATCCTTCCTATCTTAGAACATTGGCTAAGTTTTGTGCAAAGAGATGCAAGAACCTTTTCAGATATTGTCCCTGGCAAAACAGCACCTTGGACAGTTCCTTTAAAAGTCAAATTAAAGCCCAGAGCAGATTCACTGCCCACTGACAGGGAAACCGCTAGCTAGTACTGAATAATGGTAGGGTTTTAAACAACCATACTATTTTCTTTCTTTTGAAGTTCCCTAGATGCATCATCAAACAAGAATTTTAGAAGTTCACCTTGGCTTTTCATTAGGGAAGCAAGTGAGCAGCCATTATGCCTTCAGTGGTCATCTCTGCAGAATCCTGGTTCAATGGTCCATTCTTATTGACCTTATAGGGTGACTTGGATGTCTTTTATATATAGGGTCACCTTAAATCTGAGGCAACTTAAAGAGATTTGACAACAAACTGCTCCCTCTTCCTTGTAACAATCAATAGATGACTGACAGGAGAGGACAAATGGGTACCTACACTGCATTTACTCCTTAGTAAAGTTACTTTTTTGGACTACAAACACAGCCCACAGAATGGATGAAGCTGACTGGAGGATTCAGAGAGTTGTAGCCCCAAAGTAACTTTTCCAAGTTCTGGACCTCATGTGGATATATAATTTCCACCCCTAGCTCCATGCATGTTTTTGAAATGGCCCAAATCCTAAATTCTAAACCAGGAGTGGAAACCATGTGGCCCTATAGTGGTTTTTGGACTGCAATTCCCAGCATTTTACACCACTAGCTATATTGGCTAGTGCTGTTGGGACTTGTAATCTAACAATATGTGGGTGGCTTTACAAGTGAAATATTTGTTTTCCTGAGAGGGTTTCCACTTTTAGCAGCCACATACTAGGCAGGTACCGACTTCTAAACTTTGCTGGTGTAGAAGGCTGAGAATTTCACATGACTTGTTTTTAAGAAGAATGTACCAACAAGGATTATATCATCAATAGAAGAAATGTTTAAAAAAGAAAAGAAAATTAATGTGGTAGAAAGCTAAATGGACAAATTCACCCATTCCCAGTCCAAGGTAACCTTGCTTAGATACCTGAGGGTTGAAATCGAAACTGAGAAACTGGGGATGAATTCGCTGCTTTCCTTCAACCAAGATAAATTCACTTGCCTGGTTTTTATAAAAGTAGAAAAACAATTTTTTCCTTTGCAAAAAATAAACAAAACAAAAGCATATACTTTGTCCATGCTAGAAGGAATTATGATTTCATTTGATCACAGAACAACTTAATTGACTTTACCTTTCCTTTTCTTTCCTTTTTCTTTCCTTTTAAACTTTGGGGATCATTAACACATTTAGCATTGTTGGCTTAAACAAGTAACAAAACATAACCACAGTACTAACTTATAACAACAGCTTTCCTTTTACCGGAAGCTCAAAAACTCCCTAGAGACAGATTTTAAAAGGCAAACAATATTAAATTTATCCATTAGCAGTCAACTCATTTCTCTTGCCGCTGCATAGGATTACTTTATTAATTTTCTATTGCAGTGATGGTAGCCTTGAGTAGATATAGAACTGAGCAAACTGTTCTATCATAGCTATCTATCCATCCATCCTATTACAATAAACATATGAAATGTTATCTTTCATATTTACATGAATGTTATCTTTCATATTTACATTTTAAAATTCCTAGTTATAAAGATCTCAGCTGTGTTGTTGCAAATGTTTGAAAACTTAAAAAGAAACTAGTGAATTTTAGTGTATGGTAACAACTCACCTAAAATCAGTTTTCAGTGTTCACTTATTATATGTTATGTATATTTGGAGGAAGAGAGAAATATTTTTATATCATTTAGTTGGGATTGCTGGAATTCACATGCAAAACTTGACATTAACCAAAATTTGAATGGCCACTGTAAACAGATATATGAAATAGTTAACAAGTGAATCTAAAGTATGTTTTACTTTGAAATTCAGAAAGACATTTCTGTCTTGAAAAACAAAAAAACCCAAATTAATTATATAAATATTTACTAACAAAGGTATTAAAAAGTAATAGCTTACCCCAATATTGTGAATATTATTGTTTTACTGCAAAGCTATTTTACTTTGGATAAAAAGTACAATATAATTTGCACAATGGAAGCAATGGTATAATTAGAATAGCCAAGCTGCAATTTCTGATGCCAAAAGAAAATATAATGAAGTTGCTTGAGCGATCTGGGCTCCAACAGCAGTTGCTTAAAAACAAAAAAAAAACAACAAAAAAAAAACACCTACATGCAATATTTCAATTAATTATAGAAGCCTTGCTGCCAAAAAGTTAAAGATACATTCACTGGTTTTAATTTTTCCTCCTCTTTTTGTGTGCTAAATGTTGACTGCATTGAGCTGCTTTTCTCAGATCTGGCATATTGATTTCTTGTTGTGAAGTGAGCTGTTCAAGCTCCATTTAAGATTTTCATCTTGCATGTAGCCCTGAGCACATCAGTGCACCATAAATTAGTTAAATTGCACATTTATCACAAATGTTATTTTAAGATACTGTGTAAATTTGATGGCTGGAAGATATACAGTATACAGTAACAAGCCATGACTTGGGTGGGGTTAGAGCAGGGTCACCTTTATCCACTTTTGATTTAGAGCTTTTTTCTCTTTTATCCTACTCTCACTCATCCCAATTTCAAGTCACTGGTTTCTTATTAGGGTGTGTGTTCATGGTTATTTCCATTTTGTTCTCTCCTGAGATGGTGTATTTGGGTGAATCAGATGAGAATCTGACCTACCAAGGAAAACAAAAATGGGTGAATATTTGAGACCAAAATAAATGGGCAAAAGATTCCATAAATCTTCCATGTGTGTGTTACATATGGAAGATTTGTGGAATCTTTTGACCATTTATTTTGGTCTCAAATGTTTTGCAACACCATTTTGTTTCACATGCAATTGGGATGCAAGAAGTAAGTGTTGTTTGAGGACCATCACTGATAGCACATTTAAAATTATGTCAAAAGGGCACTGCTTATAGGTTGTGTGAACTCGCCTCACAATTAAATTGGGTTGACTATTGTTAGGTTTGACAGGGATAAGTTTGGGTTTATACATGAAAGTCAAACAGTGATATGAACTTTCATTAAATTGAATCTAAACATTAGTCTGTTGCATCCTTTTTTTTTCCTTTTTTTTTTTTTTTTTTTTTTTTTAGCTACCTTGACTGCAAATGGCTTTCAAAGGTTTTGACCAGACTTCTCTCCCAGTTTAGAGTCTGGTCTTTATTTTGAATTGTAGATAGTGGCAAGTGATGTTAACATTGTCTGCTTCCAAAACCTGTGCTTTACTCTGTTGTTGTTGTTGTATGCCTTCAAGTCATTTCTCACTTATGGCAACCCTAAGGTGAACTTATCATGAGAATTTCTTGGCAAGATTTGTTCAGAGGAGGTTTCCCATTGTCTTCCTCCAAGGCTGAGAGCATGTGATTTATCCAAGCTCACCCAGTGGGTTTCATGGCCAAGCTAGCAATTGAACCTTCATCTCCATAGTCACAGTTCAACACTCAAACCACTATGGCTTGCTCTAATTTAGGAAGACACATCCAAGTCATATTTAAAACTAAGAAGTGTTATTTCTTGGAACTGCAAGGCCCAGAATCCTCCATACAGGATAACTCCCCCCCCCCAAGCTTTTTTTCTACATCCAATGGAAGAACAGACTCAGGACAGTTCATCAACATAAACCATAAAGTACATAATTGTTATAAGAGAGTCACTAAAACCCATACTTCCTTGAGCCTATATCCAACAATATCATCATACAAATGTTAGACCTGTTCTGCTAGTGATTATGCATTTTCAGAGTTAGAGTATAGGTGGTTGTACAAGAGTTTGTCCAAATGGTTACACAATCACTAGTGTACCACAGTGTAGTCCAGCACATTTGAACTAGTTGGGATTTCTATATTGCTAGCATTACATTGGATTTAAAATAGCAAGGCTTATAGTGTATTCTATAATGAATTAAGGGTGATTGCAAAAGAAATAGATTTTGCCAACAAGCATTTCTTATGATACTCTGGCATTGTTACCATGGAATGGGTAAATGATGCTAGAACAGCAGCCTTCAGGGTTATAGTATGTGCAAAGACACTGCAGAACTAGACTGGAGCAAATGTCTTGGGTATCATTTATACTATTCCCAGCCCCAAAGGCACCTGAGGTTTTGCTAGTTTTATAACAGAAATACATTTAACTGGGTATGAACCTTATACAATTTGAATAAGATGCCAATGCAGCGATATTAGTTTAAATCAGCCATCAGAAGGCATGACTATAGACTTTGGGTTGGCAAAGCAAATTCCTAAATAATCAAGTTACAAATTTCCTGACAATAAATACTCAGGGAAAACATCTTGCCTTGGAGCAATATCCCTGTTGATATTTTGGGCACAATTCACTTGCAAGTTCTTCTGCACACACCTCACTGAAATGAATGGAGAAGAAGAAAAGGACTGTAAGGACTCTTCATATACAAGTTAATTTTCACTTGTTTTTATACTGGACTGGCAATCTACTTGATTTTTCTTGGTACAAAGATGGAGCACAAAAATATGCTTGTAAATTAAAGCTCTTGTAAACTAAAATATTTTCTATCTTCTGCAAGATTGTTGTGTATCATTCCACACATTTTCACCATCTCTTCTTAGCTGTTGTGAAGAATTTTTCCCTTACCCACAATACACAAGGGAGAAGCTTTTGTGAAACAGATCAGTGCTTTGATAAACCTGGTTTGTTGTACCTTCTGTACATCTTATGTGATTCTTGCCAAAGTTTGACTGGGGAAGGGATGGGGATTTCATGATTAAAAAGAAGAAATTGTGTAGATGTACCTTGAGGTATCTGCATCCAGTTGAGTATGTATACAGTAAGCTCAGCCCAAAATGTTGGAATACTGCTTTGAATACTCCCAAGAGAATACTACTATTCAAATCTTGAGGGTGAACTACAAATTGTCAATTACTTGCCAGTGTGAAAGTAAATTACATTATAATTATAACTTAAGGAGGTTTGTAAATTGAGCAGGTTTGTGTTGTGCTTTCTGCCCAATGAATGAAAATGTGGGAATTTGGGGGGTGGGTGGGTGGGTGGGTGGGGAATTAACTAAAACAAGTATTCTAGTTACTTTTGAAAAAAAAGAAGTTGATTTTTAAAGGTACAGCAGGCTACCTTTCTTATCATTGGAACACTGGAAATGCAGCTAAAACTGTTACTTTTTGAAAATAACTTTCCAGGTTTGGAGGATTGCAGACTGGGATAGATTAGATGAACTCAGAGTAGGATAGTTACTGTGCCATTTCCAGACATAGCCAGATGGCCTAAACATGACTAAACTCCCAGGTCTTCAAAGGGAAATTAAAATGGCTGGAGGATGAAATAATATGCACACAGAGACTACTACATTCCAGTTCTGGGACATGTTTCCATATGGATATGGATAGGTATGCAAGCTTGGATCTGTACTCCTGTAACTTTAATCCTTAACAGATCTTGGAGCAGGACTAAGTATTAGAAAGCTGTGTCAAGCAGGACAAAGATATCTGTTCTCTCTCACCTTCCAAACTCCAACTTTCAGCTACAGCCATGCCCTCCCAATATAGCTGCTGCCTTGCCACTCCTTTGTCTGCTAGTGAGGGAAGAGAGGTACCTTCCTCTTGCTTGATGGAGTTTTACAATACTTTTTCCTGCTCTGACATCCGCTAAATTACAGGAGCCTTGTCCCAGATCCAATCTGGCATTCTTAGATCAGGCAAGATACACTATGAATCAGTTATAGGTGTATGCTACTACTTTAACTTGTAATGGCTCAAGATCCTAGAGAATCCTGATACTGATTGTTTTTTGTTTGTTTTTTGAGATACTTAAATTCTTTGCTAGGGAGCTCTAGAGCTGGAATTCAGGGGACTACGCTTGAGCTTTTCAGCAGAGAATTCTAACTGCCTCACCAAACTACAAATCCCAAAAATAAAGGAGCTACTGCAGTTAAAATTATATCATACCATAACAACTGGGTACTGAAGATACATCCTAATTTGGTTCCTATTGACTAGGGATAAATCATGGCAAACGTAACTGGATTTTTTCTAGAATTTCTGACACTACACCAAAATCTGGCATGACATCCTTCTCTCTTTGTTGTTTCTTCATTCAGTTATTTATCTATCCAGACAGGCTCAAGATTTAGGGTTCCCCTGGAACATATACAGAAGATACAATGTTGTAGTGTACTGACATAAAGGTTTCCTTTGTATGTTAGATGTGCCAGCCCAAGTTCCCAACTTTCGATAAGAAAGCTGCAGTTCATACACGCTCATAAAGATTAAAATGGCAGCTTCTGTGATTTTGTTAGACTGATTTGCCATGTCAGTAAAAATTTGTCATTAGCATATAAACGTCTCTGTTTGTTTGTCTATATGCTCATTCAATTCTCCTATCTTCCTTTGCTATCCATTTTGTGCAAAAGTGAAATAATAAAGTTGCACCAATAAGTCTCAGGATTTTTCTTCTTGTCAACCGAAAGTAGACAGAAGGAGTTGTCTAATCCATGAAGGGACCCTCTAATACATGCTGCATCTCAGAACACTAATAATACATTTAAGAGATGATGTGATTGGGTTTGAATATATGGCTCAGCAAATGATGTATTTGCTTTGCCGCAAACATTGCTTATGAACCTACTTTTTTACAGTCAATCTTCCTGGAGGTTTAAAAAAGAGATATAACCTCCATTTCATTCTGTATTTTTCTAGAGTTTTTCCCCTCCCTTTTGAAAATGCAGCCTTTGAATATTTGCTCCCCTGCTCTTTAAATGCTAAAGTTCACTAAAACTCCATTGATTTATGTATAGATTTCGACTGCCAACACCTGGCAGATGAAGCAGCCTACTCAAGCTTCAGTCATAAACACCGAGCATACAATTTAATTTTAATGTGCTCATTAGTCGTAGCACATTTCAGATATAATTGTGAACGCAACACAAAATTATAGCAAAAAAGACAATTTTAATGCAGCTGTAGAAAAAAAAGGTTATATGAAGAGTCATATAATGGTGCCACATTGTCAACAACAGAACAGGGGCACAGAATGTGCAATTCTGGGTCTGTGCTGTTTACATGCCAATATTGTACACATAGATTCTCATATGGTGTCAGCTGTCAGTTACTTCTGCAAATTAACTGCCAAAAATGGAGACAAACAGAATCACTTAGTGCGCTGGTAACCACGGGTTACCTTTCATATGCTTAAAGATAAAACTGCAGTATGAAATCTTGGGAGAATAATTAGGAAGAACAAAACAGAAAGTTACCAACTGAAGGTGGGGGGGGGGGAGAGAAATAGAGAGAAGGCATTCTGCGATATGAAATAACAACCAAGAGCGCTTATAAATAAGTAGAAGAGGTTGTATCACAGAATACCTCATAACTTTTAAGCAAAGTATTACAGTACAAACATTTTAAAGGCTTTCCTTTTGATCAATGTTTAGGAAATACAGTACAATTTCCCCCCCTCAATTCTCCTGCTCCCCAAATAGATTTAACCCTTTGAGCACTGAGTTGATTTTGAATTTTCTTTTGTGATTTTTTTTTAAATTCATCTTACTAATAAATATCTTTAAAATTCATGTTGTGCAAAATAGATATAATGCACGCCAGTCCATGGCTTCTGTTGTCAGAATGCTTTTCTTTTTTTAAAAAGGTAGCAAACAACTAATAAATATGCATAATTTAAACATGAACCTCTATCAATATAGATGTACTGTATAGCAAAACAAAACAAAAAACCAACCATACTTTGCTTCAAGAATAATGTTTCTGAATACTTTATAAATGCTATCTGTTGTCTCTTGCATATAATTTACATTGTTCAGATGTTAAAAGAAAACCCCTTGACCTACAAAAGAAATATACATTATTATAATATATATATATTTATATATTTATATATTTATAGGTACCGCTTATACTTGAGAGAGAATTAGGTACAAAATCCATCATTGATAAAAATGTTGGAGAAGAGGCGGCAGAGAGGGAGAAGGAGGAGGAGGTGGAGAAATGGCATTGTCCACAATCACATTTTTTTCCATTCGAGGATTTTAAAATCTATACAATATACACATCTATGTTTCAATGTGAAAATAATATACTTTAAAATTTCAGGATGGGTGCCACTCCCACAGACATGGAGGTTCATCAGTTAACTCCAACAAAGGGCATATTCAGAAGGCAGTGTCTGATACACATCCAGATACACAGAATATGTCCTCAGGAAAGACAGTTGTTCAGAATCCTATTGGTTAGTCCCAACTCTAGTAGACCCAATGACTCAACTGCTGAATGAATATTGGTATTCCCATCTTAATTCAATGGGTCTCTCCTGAGTGAGACTAACATTAGTATTTAGGGCAAGTAGCTTTCCCTATGGGTTGTCTGTGCAGATATCCTAGAAAGCCAAACAGTGAGGACTTAGGGTCCATGTCAGCCCTAAGAAATAATGGAAGAAGGATCCACATGCATGTCTGGGCTATGGATACTGGAAGCTCTAAAACAAGGCATCAGGTCCCTGAAATACAAATGGTTTGGGGTGCCACAGGAGGTACCACCAGGCCGATACTCAAATGACATCAAACTGAAGGAAAACTCACATGGTAAATATTTATCTTTATTTTCCATGTGATTTTCCTTCGAAACATTATGAAGAAAACCAAACAATTTGAGGCACCAGCTGGTGACACTATTTGTTTAAGCCCATTCTTAGAGTTGCCTAGATCTGTTCAAAAATGGAAGGGGATTTTTTTAAATTTTAAAACAAGGAGAAATATCCATATGTTCAAAAAGAAAAGGAAACCAAATTAATTCAAAAGTGCTTCAAAGTACTCAGAGGGCTAAAGATTTACAGGGTGAGGACTACCAGCACACTTAAGTCACCATGAAAAAGTGCACCAGAATTCATTAATAAATGCTTAATTAAACTGTTTTGTTAATGCATGCAGCTTGAGGCATCAGAATGATGCACAGCAACTAAAACCCCAATTTACACAAAGTTCCAAACACTTACCACTGCATTTTAACCTTCATATTTTACCAGTAACAACAGCTGATTATGCACCTCTATTAAACACTGTACAGTTATACAAAAACAGGAGAGAAAGAGAGAGAAAAGTCATTCAGGCCAGAGTGACACCCCAGAGTTAAAACAAGATTTATGTGCCAAGAACAGAAAGAAAGTTAGCTTTAAGGCATGTTTTGACAGTTTTCCTCAAAGCCACGTACAGTTATTGTTCTGTCTTTTGTGTGTCCAAAAGTAAATGCTACTGCTTTTCTAATTCGCAAACATACAGAAGATGATCTTCTGGAGATTTCCCATGTGTTTTACTGAGATGGAGCTTCACAGCATGCTTGCTTGCAAAAGTCCTGTTGCAAAGTTTACATTGGTATGAGGTTCCTATATCTTCCTCTGGCGAAGGTGCCAACAGTTTTTCAGAGGGCGACTTTGTTTGTGCTATCTGATTGTTTAGCTGTTCACTAGACAGTTTAGACAAGTCTCGTAGCCTGAAACCCAGATGTGATTCAAGGTGACTGATGTATGTCGAAGGAGTTCGGATTTGTGAAGCACAGTCATTACAAAAGAACACTGGGTGTCCAGTGTCCAAATTTTTAAGGAATTTTGTCCCCCCTGTCCTTCGAAGCTGGTATTTCACATTGGCCAACCAGTGGCTAATGGTGGTCATTGAGAGACCTGTAAATCTAGAAATGTGCATTCTCTCCTGTGGGCTCAAGTCAGACATGATATATTTTCCTTCTGATGTCTGTCGTAAACTGGCTGCAAACTGGGCCTGCAGAATGAGCAAGTGCTGAGGGTTCCAGTTGGACTGGCGTCCCTTCCTTTTCTGAGCTGGGGTTGTCTCTTCTGGTTCCTCAATTGTTGTACCATCAATGTCAGACTTCTCAGAGATACTGGAAGGTGTGGAAGATTTTGATGTGTGACTTTCTGTCAGGTTCTTCAGCATATCAGAGATATCTGACAAGGCATTCTCGCGTAGCGGTGAGTTTGACATGAATGACACAACTGCAGATGTCTTTGCCGTTGTCACTGTAGATGAAGAAGATGCCGAAGACGTCGATGTGGATGACAAAAGCGCTGAACCCAAAGAGCAGCTTTTGTCACTCTTGCCTTTTGTCAAATCTATGGGCTGGTCGTTGTTGACATGATAAAAATAACGGTCTAAGTGGTCTGGCTTTTTGGATTGCAAAGGTGGGGTAGCCACAGCAGCCTTTTCTGCTAAGCTGTTGCTCATTTTAAAAAGCATACTCATTGGGTCTAGGGCAGGCAGGGAGGGCTTAGCTGCCTTCCCAAGATGAATATTCATGACAGATTGTAATGCACTTAATGGGTTTACAAATGGTTGTTCGGGAGGGTGGTCAGTTATAATAGCTGTGCTGCTACTCAAAGTACTTGGGATGGCCTTGACAAGCTCCTTGCCATTTTCCATTGACTCCCCAGTTGGGCTCTCTTTGCAATTCTCCCTCTGAGGAACTGGGCTATTCTCTTGGCTCTTGAACCCAATGTCATTAGAGGTGTCCATCTTGAGGGGTTCACTAACTTCACTGCTGCAAGGTGAAGGTGTTGCTCTCTTCATTGGTGAAAGCTTCCCTCCTTCAGGCTCCTTCATTTTTTCTTCAACTTTGGCCACTTTCTCAGTGACCTTCTTAACCAGCTCTTCCATGGCATGGAAGTTTGTTTTTGGCACAGGGGAAGTTTGGCTGCTTGGTGGTGAAATGAGTGGCTGGCTTTTTGTTGGTGAAACCATTTCAGCATTTCCATACATAGGTTTTAAAGGAGTACTTTTCCCCGATGAACCTAAGGACAGCTTCATCATATTCGGTAGCTGATAAGCAGCATGAATACTGGGATAGCCACCCCAACTTGGTGTGCCATTCTGGGCTTTGTTAATTGCTGATGTGACTGTATTTTCTAAAGACTTCAAAATGTCTAGCCCTCCTTTTGGACTTTCCTCCAAGTCATTTTCAGTCAAATAATGATATTTTGAGGAGATGTCATATTTTTCCTCATCTTCACCCAACTTTTCCTTGTCTTTCATCTTTTCATCAGCAGTTATTCTCTCCTTGTCAACTTCTTTCTTTACTTCCATGTTTAACTTGGGGGAAATGCTAGACGGCGTATTGGAAGGAGAAGTGAAAGTTGTCGCTGCAAGAGGCACAGACTGAACTTTCTCATCAAGCAAAGCTGTGATAGTTGGTGTGACTGGGGCTTCTATTATGGGTTTCCCTTTCTTCATGGCAGAATTGGTGACTTTAATGAAATGTCCCGTCACCATCATATGGGCAGTGAGTTCCTGCAAAGTATCATGGGAACTCCCACATTCCATGCACTTGAGAATCTGAGATTTCCTTGCTTCAAAATGCCAAGCATAGCTGGCACCATTTTGGTGTCCATAACGATTATTCGGTGTAATGTAAGGATTGGAATTCTTTTGAAGTGCATCATTGGCATCAGAGATAGTTGCTTTTGGTGTCCCACCAGTGGAGTCTGGAGAACTTGGAAGCTCTAGCTCCAGTGAGGTTTTCTTTCTAGTAGCTGGAATAATTTTTGCTGCTACAGGGGTTACAGGTTCCTTCAGAGGCACTTTTTGGTAATGTTTTGTTTTGATCATGTGAACACTCAAGTCTTGAAGTGATTCAAATGAATGTCCACAGTACATACACTTTAATACTTTCTGGGCATCTTCTTTCCCTTCCATTTCAAGCAAAGAGCGTTTACGAGGCTTGGAC
The DNA here is from genome assembly GCA_026167975.1 of Phrynosoma blainvillii. Taxonomy (NCBI): domain Eukaryota; kingdom Metazoa; phylum Chordata; class Lepidosauria; order Squamata; family Phrynosomatidae; genus Phrynosoma; species Phrynosoma blainvillii. Next base: position 17,749,407 of record JANUYF010000007.1, on the reverse strand, counting down.
CATCTTTTAGGGTTATTGTTATCAGTTTCATGGTTGTCATCCCGATAATGTCCTGTTTCATTCATGTGCACTGTTAATTCCACTAAAGTATCATAGGCAGCACTGCAGTCTTTACAGCGGAATTTACTGGCTCCAGTAAATATAGAGCCATAAAGCTTACTGCTTTGTCTGTACAATTGAACTGTGCTAAAAAGGCTGGGCTCGGGAAGGATTCTGTTTTGTGAAACTTGCTGCAGTGTTTTTGCCATGGCCGTCTGATGCCAATCGAAGCTGCCACTCCCACAGCTGCTGCTGCTGCTACTGCTGCTGCTGCTGCTCCCATTGTTTTTTTCAGAGGTTGGCTGGTGGAGATTCAAGTTCAGATTGGACCAATACGAGTTGGAGAGGAAGTTATTATAAACAGCTTTCATTTGTTCCAGGCTGTCCGACACAACCGATTCATCCAACTGTATCGAGACCTCTTTACTCTCCTCCTCATTTTTGATGGAGCCACTCTCAAAGTCAGCCATTCGGTCACTTGTCTCACTGATATGTGACTCACTGTCCATTTCATGGCTTGAAAATTCAGCAGCTGGAGAGTTCTGATAGCTCTGGCAATTTTTACTGAAGTCCTTTTCCGGACAAGCATATTTTGCAGAAGGTTCTCCATCAACAGCATTCTCATCAGGTTCTAGGTCATCTTCCACCATGGCAGCTGCTTTCATCTCATCCGAAACGTAAGCTGGCATGATGAGGGGGCGGGGAGAGAAAGAGAGAAAAAATCAGAGTTAGTAATGACCGGCCTTGCTTTATATCAGCAGCTGGCATGTTTCCATCAAAGAAATACAATTATTTATTAAAATTAAACAGTTAAAATTTACATTTCTTCCAAATAAGAGGAAGAAGGGGGAAAATCTGCTCTTCAAACATAATTTGCCACCTTATTCTTCTCAAGGGGCAACAGCTTGAAATTAAAACTAAATTTGAAATTAATGAAGCACATTCTGGAGGTGGCATTCATTTCTAAAGTAATAAATTACTTGTATCAACCTCAGAGACAGCAGTTCCTGTCTGTCAATTAATATGTCTTATGCTTCTCCTACCCCTAATGTATTTCTTAACAGACAGATTCACAATTTAAATTAAGCCAGAATTTTTTTTACTCATTACATTTTGAGAACCAATCTTTAATAAAACATAAAAAAAACATCAATAAAAAATCCCACAAAGCAACAACAAGAAACTGCCTCCTCAATTATAAGAAAATTAAAAGCTTATATTTGCATGTTGGGGCTGCTTAGAAAGGTAGGCATGACACTGAGGAGGAGCTGATTCCCAGAAGGTATGCTTTGTAGGTTACAAGAAAGAATGGTACAAGAAGGAAGGAAGGTTTCCCTGTTCTGTGGCATATAGAAAGATATTCCATTGGCCACAGCAGGATATGGCTTCAGAAGCTTCCTCTGTCTTCTGCTCATGGTAATAACAGAAAAGGGGATAAGCCAGAACAATGCTGGGAGCAGGGTTAACTAGATCCAAGCCCTCCCTCATCTCCAAAGAGGGTACCCTGGAGTTAGTGGAACTGTTTTCTTTATAGTTGTCCTCCCATTTCAGTACAGTTGTTCTTTTCTTTATAGCTGTACCCCCAATGTGGCGGTTCCTTCAACATGGATCCTCTTTCCCACCCCTTCCATCTTTTCATATCTGTTAATGTCTCTTTGGACTCTGCAGTTCTGAATTATGGGGACTTCTTCCCAAAGTGGAAAAAACACATTAGAAATCATCTGTTGTTCAATTACTAGCTGCCGTGTGTGTGTGTGTGTGTGTGTGTGCATGTGCAAATTGTGGCCCAGACACACTTTTGGCAATGTCTCTTTTATGTGACTGCTATCCAAATGTGCAATAATAAAACAGAGTCCTGCAGTAATCTTAGTGGACTGCAATCCAGCAGTGGAAAATCAGAGATGTTTTGGACCTATTCCTAGAAACACCATGGGACATTTATCATCATCATCATCATCATGAATTCTGGTGGGGAGTTATAAATGTGTAACCATAGTAGTTGGATTGCTACTTAGTGAATTTTGACCCAACCCTCCTAATCCTCACTTACTGGGAAGCTGCTGCTGCAATTGATGGGGATCTGTTCCACTGTCACTTGGGAAGCAGCTGACTGATGCCCCCACCCTCCATGAATGATCCCTCTTTTGACAGCAAGAAGCAAGATTCTTGTTGCCATTCCTTCTTGCACCAGAGGGGGTGGGTGGGTGGAAAAGTCAGTCAGTTGCTTCCCAACTGAGAGTGGAATGGGACCCCATTGATCACTACAGCTGCTGCCAGGTAAGTGAGGACTGGGGAACATTCACAATGTCCCCTAAACTAGAGACATAAGAATCATGAGACATACGAATACATAAGGATCATGAATACAAAACAGTTACAAATGTATAACTCTAGGTATACATTTGTAGCTCCCCAACGAGATTCCAGCCAATAATTATCACAATGCGAGACCCTATTTAGGGAAAAAGTAGAAGGGTGGGGGTCTAGTTTCTCTAGAAAGGGAGTTACAGAACCTGGAGGCCCGTGTACCCACCAGATATACCTGTGAATGTGGTATGACTAAGAGAAGGGCTTCTCCAGCAGATCTCAAAATATGGGCACATGTATAGGGGAGAATATAGTCCTTCAAATAACCTGGACCTGAACTGTATAGGGATAGTCCTCCCATCCAGATTTTGTACCTCAGTATAGCTATATCTCTGTCCCTTCATGAAGTTAAGCAAATGGTAGGGCAGGCTGATGGTTTGTTTAGTACAAACAAGCCATCAGTCTTTGCCAACCAGGGCAAAGGGAGTAGAACCAAAATTCTTATGGAAAGGCTTTCGACAATCTGGGAGTAGTCACTGAACAAAACAAACAAAGAGTTACAATACTAGCAAGGAGAAAACATTTCCTAAAATAGGGCATGGGACTGCCAGGATGGATTTAATTTCTACCATATTTGAATTTTACATATTAATCTCTAGATAGAAAAAAATGTTGGGCCGAGGGAGAAAAATGATCAATATGGAAATATTATCCCAACAGAGGTTTAACATCTCTGTTACCCATGCTACAAAGTGACCAATTACTATTGCAAAATCTTCTTGACATAAAACAAGAAAAAAAGAAAAGCCAGAATGAGAATAGCAATGTCAAGCTTAGGGGGAAGAAATTGGTATGCTGCCCTTATTCTTCCAGGATAAATATATACAAGATTCTCCAGTGGACATTACAAATGTCAAAGTGTTTGCTCTTTAGACTACTTTGTCAATATTTATTCACCATAAGCTATGGCTACCCAAAAGAGATACTCTGCTGTTCTACACTATACTTTGTTTAAAGAAACAGAAATTGTGGTGAACCAAAAGTATTATTTTTCAAACTACTGCATAATCTAATGCCTATGTCAGCATTGTAATGTCTATATAGGAAATGTCATATTTTTCTTCTTTCAAACTTCTCCTTCTAATCTTCTCACCCTGGCCCATCTTTATTATGTACAAGAAATATTTATAAATTAGTTATATTTCTCATTGACTATGTTCTAGTCTGCCAGAGAAACATTTGCGATGTCCGTCATACTCGAGTGATGCCCAGTGCAGAATGCCAAACAGATCATAACCTCGTAAAATGTAAACTAAATCTTCATTTTAAGCTCAAATCTAAGAGGGGTGGCATCTTAAAGAAACAACTTCCAGGCAAATCTGCAAACAATACTCAAAGACCACCCTACAGATCCTTCTCCTACAGTGCTTTGGCAACATATCAAAAACAGTATTCTCCAGTCTGTGGAAGAATCCCTTGGGTTCTCCCACAAGAAAAATCAAGACTGGTTTGATGAAAACAACCAAGAGATCCAGGAGCTGTTGGCAAAGAAGAGAACTGTTCACCAGGCATACCTTGCCCAGTCAACTTGCCATGTAAAAAAACAGCGTTCTGTCTCGCATGTAGTAAACTTCAACAAAAACTCTAAGACATTCAGAATAAGTTGTGGATCAATATAGCAGAAAAGACACAATGCTGTGCAGATCTGGATGATCTCAGAGGATTTTATGAAGCTCTTAAAGCAGTGTTTGGACCTACCTATCAGGCCCAAAGCTCCTTATACAGTATGGATGGACAAACACTAATTACTGATAAAGCCTCCATCCTTAATCGATGGGCTGAACATCTTCAAAGTCTCTTCAGTGCCAACTGAGTAGTCAAAGGCTCAGCTATCCAACATATGGTACAAAAACCGATGAAAAGTGAACTGGACATAGCTCCCACTTTGGAAGAGACCCTTAAGGCCATACAGCAGATGAAAAATGGCAAGGTAGCTGGGATTGATGGAATCCCACCTGAAGTTTGGAAACACGGGTCATGTACTCCATGTTAAATTTCATGAACACCTTGTGAGTTGCTGGGAAAAAGGGGAACTGCCATCAGATCTCCGAGATGCAGTGATCATCACCCTGTACAAGAAAAAAGGAAGAAAATCCAATTGCTCAAACTACCGTGGAATAACACTGCTCTCTATTGTTAGAAAAATCCTTGCAAGGATATTCCTGAATAGATTAGTTCCTGCTATTGCAGAAGAACTTCTTCCTGAAAGCCAATGTGGCTTCAGAGCCAATAGGAGTACTACAGATATGGCATTTGCCCTTAGACAACTGCAAGAGAAATGTAGAGAGCAGAACAAGGGACTCTATGTAACATTTGTCAACCTCACTAAAGCCTTCGACACTGTGAGTAGAAAAGGTCTGTGGCAGATCCTGGAAAGACTAGGATGTCCCCAAAATTCCTTAAAATGATTATCTTGCTACATGAAGGCCAGCATGGTCAAGTCAGATATGGCAATGCTCTTTCAGGGCCCTTTCTAATAACAAATGGAGTGAAGCAAGGTTGTGTTCTTGCTCCAACTCTATTTACAATCTTCTTCAGCATGATGATCCAAAGGGCTATTGCAGAGCTTGAAGAAGCAGACGGCATCTATATATGTTACCGTACTGATGGTAGCTTGTTTAATATAATAATAATAATAATAATAATAATAATAATAATAATAATAATTTATTTATATCCCACCCCTCTGCAGAGCAATCTGAAGATGCCAGCCACAGATGCTGGTGAAACATCAGAAAGAAACCCTTCTAGAACATGGCCACACAGCCTGAAAAATCCACAAAAACCTATGGATGCTGGCCATGAAAGCCTACAACTTCACAAAAGCCAGAGAGATATTTCTGCTCTGCCTTTCCTTCAACAGGTTCAAGGCAGTGATGAACACATGGCTCTTCTCCATCCCTACTTTACCCTCACAATAACTCTGTGAGGTAGTCCAAGTTGAGAGAATAGAATTGGCCTATGGTCATCTGGTGACTTTCCTAGCTCACTGGTCTCTAGAACGTGACACTTGTAAGTCCAAGTCCAACAGTGTAATCAAGAACATTGCATTGGAATATTGATCTTGGTCTGAACTCTCTCTATTTTTCTGTTCTCTCTCTCTTTCTCTGGGTTCATGTTATGACAGATATCTCTATCACATACAGTCATTGCTCAATCAATTTGCAGCAGAGGTGTCAATCCACATAATATCAGTACTTCAGTAATACATACCTTTTAATTGTACAAATATTGCTATGGGTCTTGGGATTCTAATGCTAATATTTCTCTGGTATCCCCATCTTGAGTGGCTAACTCTTTTTGCATATCAGAATAGCCAAGCCAATGGCTACAAAATGACCTAGGAGTATTTTGATCCAACTAGAAACTCAGCCCCCTCCCAGGCTAAAAGTTTATTTTTTAAAAAATGGTGGAATAATAATTGAACATGCAATCCACCCCACCTATTTACAGTCTCAAGTGCAACAATCCAGGAGAACTATACTATTTGACTTTGTGGATACTCAAAATAGATGAGTATCAAATGAGCTCTCCCAGCCAGACATTACAGAAGATGAGTCCATGCCATGTACTCTGAGGAAGATCAGAAAAACTGGGGAATATGGTAATCATCTCTTTCCATGCAGATGTGGGCAGCCTCCTGTCTGAGTTGGAGGTTCACACTGTATAGTGGGCCCTCTGTATCCACAGATTTTGTCATTTTATGCAAAAAGTACCATTTTACTGCACCATTGTATTTAATGCAACTTGAGCATCCACAGATTTTGGTACCATGGGAGATACTGGAGCCAAACCCTGGCAGGCCCACTGTACAGGCACCTAAAAGTGCAACCTCACTTGGCTACCAGATGTAGAAATGTCTATCTGATTAATGATCCTTCTGTCCATGAATAAAGGTAATTCATGGATGACATGCTCCTCATGAGTAATGCTACAGGCAATGCTGATGGCATGCACCTGCTCCAAATCTCAGGTTTAAAGGCCTTCAGTTTAAGTCAGAGAGTGCTAGAATTAACATAGGAAATTGTCGTATAGTGAACCACACCATTGACTGACTGACAACAGCTCATTAGCATTTTAGCCAGGATGCTTTCCTAGTCCCTCTAACAGATTCTTAGTACTCCTTGGCCATTTTCCAGACAAGTAGTAACCAGTGGTAGCTGTGAATCCACTCCAGCCTTTAAATTTGTTATCCAAGGTGCTGAACCATGTGACTCAAAATAGATTTAGCATCTTGGATAGCTTCTTTACAGTGATCCAAAGCCTGGAATAGATTTACCACCACACTGACATAAGAGCTACCACCCCTGCTTACTTTCTAAAATCAGACATGACTAGGCATGTTCAGGGTGGGACACGGATTTTTGCAGCTATTGCCAGTGTTGCTAATCTTGTGGCTACATCTCTGGCTACCTTCTGCTTTTGACTGCCTTCAGATCTCAGTTCTTGTTTTGGTCCTTTGTTTGCATCCTGGAATTAACACTGAATCCAACTCTATCTCTTTTTTAAATTCAAAAGTACTCCATTGTCATGTCCACCCAAGTGGGACTCCTGCTCTTGGCTATTAACTCTACTCAAAGTTCCTTACATTCCATAATATAATCTGCTTGATGATCTCCACTGGGTCCTTCCCTACCAGTTTCATACATGCCACTTTAAGTATTCCTAACTCTCCTGCCTACCAAACAATTTTATTTCCATCCATCATCTCATGCAGCTTGTTCTCATTGCTTCAATGAGACTTGACCTCATGCAATATGGTTTCTATTCTCTATTTCCTGCAAACTGCCCTCACTGAATTCACTCATTGAACAATCCAAAGGTCTCCTCTCTGTGTTCACCCTTCTTAACCCCTCTGCTGCCTTTTATACAGTTAATCGACCTTTCCAGCTAGACTCCATTCATATACTAGGCTTCTATGACTGTCCTTCTCTTCTTCCCTTCTAATTTTCCTAATTGCTCATTCAGTTTCCGTACAGAGAGGGTTTCCCCCCCTGCAATCTACTCATGTTCCTATGGGATCTGTTCTCTGACCTCTTCTATCCTCCCTCTACATATTCTCCCTGGGAGTCCTGGTCAAAAGCCATAGCTTCCAGCACTTTCATAGCACCATCATATACCAATGATGTTGAATCCTCTCTTTTTCTGAATTATTATTATTTTTTTCTCTCCAAACAATGCTGAATTTTTAAGTGCATATCTCCACTTGGTTTCATCACCATCTCAAATTTAACAAGCTGTGTTCAGACACAAGGCAAAAACATGCTTTGTCTTAATTAATGAACCAAACTTGTTCACAAACTATTTCTACTGCAGATACACCAGGCTTTGAAAGCACAGTTGGAAACCTGTTTGCAAACTTCAGTTTATGTTAATTGTGGCTTGCTGTTATGTCTCAATTCAAAGATCACTGGAGAGTTTTGGGAACAATTCCTTAACCGCATGCCCCCACACTAAGCTTAATTGAACAAATACAAAATCCCTAAACATGTTTATATTCTGTTCTGACATTTGTTGATTTTAAAAGTTGCTATGACTGCTAGCTTCAGGACAGGGACTCAGGATGTAATTATTCACTAAATTTCTTCTCAAAGAAAGTAATGACTAATGGTAGCAATTTTCATCCCACTGCAAGAAAGTCTTTGAAAACCACACAGTTTTTGAAATCTATTCAAAATTTGGGACTTATTCTGCACAAAATTAATATGTGATTGTTCTTGTTTTGCAGAAAACAACATTTTCTTTACAGGAAAATAATGACTGAATTAATTAAGGCAGTTACAAATGTGTAACCTAGATTTATGCATTCATGACTATTTCCTATTCACGATCCCTACATATTCCCTAATTAAGGGGATATGAAGGTACTGTGAAAATCCCAGAATCCCCACTTGCCAGGCAGCACTCACTGTAATTGATGGGAGTATGTTCTCCAGTTTGGAAGCAGCTGATTGATGGTCATACCAACTCCTGGTGTGAGGGTTCTCTGGTGGAAGGAGTAATTGTGACATGGACCCTGCTTCTGGCAGTTGTAAACCAAATAATTCATGAGAGGGATGGGGATGTCAGTCAGCTGCTTCCCAGCTGACAGAGGAACAGTCCCCCATTGCCCATAGTGGCTGCTGCCCAGTAAGTTTGGGTATGGATGGTTGGGCCAGGACATACTACAAACCTGCAGAACTATGGTGGTTGTGCATTCATAACTGTCCCAGTGTTTTTAAGCCAATATTTCTACACAGAAATACTGATGTGCATTGGCACTCCCTAGCCAGTGTCTGATAAATATTGAGCTCTACTAATATGTATTGGCAGTCCCTAGCCATTGTCTGGATAGTCACTGGACACCTCACTGGCTCTTTTATACAGTAATGTCACAGCAGCCCCTTGCTGAATAGGGACATTGCAAAATTGTTCATGTCTACCTCCTGTAGATATAAGCCCATACTTAATGTCAAAAGAAGCAATGAGTTTTAGCAATTTTCTTCCCACTAAAAGTCTTTGCAAACTACAGTTTTTGAACACTATCCAGTGTGGGACTTATTTTCTGCACAGGAAACAACGTTGTTGTTGTTGTTTTTCACAGAGAATAATATTTCTGTGCAGATCTGTTTCCTGCATAAAGTGTGCAACGTTTGTACAGAATACACTCCAAACAAATCCCAATAAATCTGAAACAGACAATGGGCTGGTACAAACCAACAAAAAGAGTAGGCTTCCCAACAGCATGGAAGCATGGTATTCAGACAGCAGTATACCCCCACACCACCAGGAAACTACACAGCTGATCGCATGTGTGCTGGCTTCATGGCATTTCTGAGGCATAGCATTGACACATGTTGCACCGCAGAAACCTGAAAAAAATATCACTGCCATGGCAAAGGCGGCTTTTACCTGGTGTAAAAAGGAGCAGCTTTCTCCCACTTCTTTTGCACTGGGAAAATGCCAGGTTGGGGGTGTGGCATGCAGTTGCTGTGGCCCCAACCCGGAGAGCAAAGGGGCAGTGGCAAGCCACTGCTTCAGAGCTGTCTGTTTCTCTCCTATGTCCCCAAAATTTCATCATTACAGATTTCTCCTTGTTGATTATTTTCAAAAGTATTTTCCATTCATAGCCCTTTGCAGGTTAAACAACCCAGATATTGTGAGATACCTGCTGACATGTATTATGCTGGCAGTGCTTTACAAAAACTCACATCAATGGTATTAATGCTAAGAATTGAAATAAGTGAATTGCCCAGGATTGAGTACAAGCACAGAGATAATAGATGTGCTTTTCACCATACAGTACTTGGCACCATCTCCAAAACATTGTCGAATCTATATTAAGCACTTAATTTTCCTGTCCCAATATCCCATGCCTCTTTGCCTTTCATGTATTTAAAATAAGAAAATCCAAATGCTCATGTCTGAAATCATCCTGGTTCAGAAAGTTTAGAAACTATTCCCTGTGTGTGTGTTTTTTCCTCTCTCTCTCTCTCTCACACACATATTATTCTGTAATACATCACTTAATGGCTAATCACTTGAAAACATGCTTCTGAAGGTTGAAATTGCCATCAGTGAATGGAACATGATTTGAGGTGATACAAGGAGATGCACAAGTTCCTTCTAGACTGACTGATGAGTAGTCACAAAAAGCAAGTAGAGGTTTTTTTAATGCATGCCCACATATAAATGCATCCTTTATATTGGGCTGTATAAGTTGTTTGTAGTGGTGAGTGCATGCCTAAATATAAGGGAAATGACAATTGTCTTACACTGTTGCATCATCTGGTGTCCATAAATATATCCAATTTTCATTGGTCTTCACATGAACAATGTTAAAATGATCTTAAGTTGTCCCAGTTTGACTTGTAATTGGTACAGAATTTGTAATGAAAAATAAAGCTTGAAACCAATTGTTAGACCCACCTAGAGGAAATGGAAACTTGGAATTGAATCCTGGTAAGCTACCTCACATGGGAACTTACCTCACATGGGCAAGTTCCATTATGGGGGACTATTGTAATTGGGTCTAAAAAATGGATTTTGGCACATGTGAAATACAGAGTCACCCCAACACTGAACATTTATGGATGATTTCCATATGTCATATTAATTCTTTTTAGAAGCAACTTTAGAAGCTCAGAATTGGCACTATCTATCTATCTATCTATCTATCTAAGAACTCTAGGAAAAAGTCACGTGGCTTGTGTGTGTGTGTGTGTGTGTGTGTGTTTTGTTTTGTTTTGTTTCCAATGAGTTTTCCATGAAAACTTGAAATGGGAACTTTCTACCAATCCTCCACTGTTGCCAAACACTCTGCAGTGTTTTCACTGCAATGGCTGTTTTCACCTTTACATAGGGATGAAGATGGCTGGTGACGGCAAGGGTTTGTTCATAGGTGTCCAGCATTCTACCAAAAGTAATAACTGCCAACCATTTATTGGAAAAGCTTTGAAGTCCAGCTTCAATAGAACCAAGACACTACAATTTCTTGGGTCCCTAACAGCTGCCTTCCTGGATGTCACCATCAAAAGGATAAAGAAATAGCAAAATTTGTGACCCAGGAGACCTTCAGGGAACTGTTTTCTGCATCAAAAGCACATTTTCTGCATAGAAAATATATTTTTGTGCAAAAAGCATGCACACGAACAGAAATATCCTCCAGGAAACCATAGGACAGGGGTAGGCAACCTTTCCCTTTTAAGGGCCGAGGGACTTCAGCTCCCAGAATCCCAGGAGCTATTGGCCAACATGGGACTATTGGCCAACATGGCTGAGGCTTCTGGGAGTTGAAATCCCTCGGCCCTTAAAGGGGAAAGGTTGCCTTCCCCTGCCATAGGACATTAAAATATGGAGAGAAAAATGTGTGAAAACCACTGATCTTCCTTCCTTCCTTCCTTCCTTCCTTCCTTCCTTCCTTCCTTCCTTCCTTCCTTTTTTTTTGACCAGAAAATTAACAATTGAGAATATTCTTTCCTAGATTTGCAAAGAAACTTTGCATCTTTTCTACCAGTATAGGTCAATATTAGCCAGAATACTGTTAGTAGGTTATGCATGTGTAAGGTCTCCTTTCAAAGTTATTGAATGTTTTTGTCCAATGTGGAATGGCCATGTTCAGTTCACAATTGTGAAATCTGAGCTGCACATGTATCAGCATGGATGTGCATAGATGTTTGGTTGTACATATAGTGTATTGGTTCACTTGCTTAATGTTGGCATTTATACAAGGGTTGTAATAAACATTTAATGGTCAACTCTGCTTATGGAGATTTGTACTATGCATCCCCACTGTAAGATCTTTGTATTAGTCTTAGGGCCTTTGCAGACTGCTAGAAATAGTGCAAATTGAGTCCACTTTAAGGGTTAGGGTTAGGGTTAGGGAATCATGGGAACTGTATTTTATTGTGGCATCAGAGCTCTCTGACAGAGAAGGCTCAATGTCCCAGAAAAAAAAAAAATTCCCATGATTCCCTAGCACTAACACTAACCCTTAAAGTGGACTCAATTTCACTATTTCTGGCAGTCTGCAAAGGTCCTTAGTTTCTCTGCATATCCTGCTCTTTGGGGGCAGTAAAGCATCTAATAATTGCACTGAACTAGATAGCAAATAGTATAATTGTGGCCATATTCATGTTCACAGACTATAACGTATAGAACATAGAAATCTTCATAGAACAAAGCCAAAAAAACTTGCTTCCTACATTTTACCTACCCTGAAAAAGTTTCCCACCTTTAAAAAGTTTTTCAGGGCTATATGAGTTTTTGCAAAGCCCAACAAGCAATTACTTGTTGATTTAGTGACTGAAACCTTGGACATGCTACTTGGATTTTGAATCAAATTGAAGATTCTGCACTGAGCCATCAATTTGCACTAGCTACCAAGATCTGGCCCAGTAGAGAATTTGTACGATGGGCTGTGCATGTTAACTGATTAGAGTGGGAGGAAAGATGATGTGCATCACACCTTTTTCATTTCAAAAAGTGTATTTGGTTTGGGTTTTCATAGGGGATTCTGCCTCAGGAAAATATGGCATGTTAAAAATTACCTCTGTGCAAAAATTCATTTTTATGTCTTACTAGTGTTCTGCAGGGACATCAAACTAGAGCTTCTAAGCATCTTCCAAACTGAGAGGATTCTACTAGTAATAATAATCCAAAATTGTGGAGGGGGGGGGGGAGAGAGAGAAGTATATTTTAACAGGGTGAACCACTTAGAGTTGGCCCTCCATATCCACAGATTTTTTATCCATGGATTCAACCATCCATGACCTGAAAATATTCCAAAAAATAAAGATTCCTAAAAGCAAACCTAGATTTTGCCATTTTATATAATGGACACCATTTTACATCATGGGACTTGAGTATCAATGGATTTTGGTATCCACAGGGTGTCCTGGAACCAAACACCAGCAGTTACTAAGGGCCCACTATTGATGTAAATATAATGTATTGTTAGGTTACCGAGTAATAACAATTGAGAAGTCCACTTATCATTCCCAGTGTGTGGATTTCAGTGGATATTTGCAGGATGCAATGCTTAACATTGATCTCTCTAGTCTGCATTAGAAAACTTTACTATGTGGATTATAAAGACAAAAGAAGATCATGAAATAGGTCCAGGGTCACTTCAGCCAAAATTCAGGATCCAAGGAACTGTGCAACTAATTCTACCTGTTCTTAGTGATGTTGTTGTTGTTGTTGTTGTTTGCATTCAAGTCATTTTTGACTCATGGCAACCATAAGGTGAACCTGTCTCAGGGTTTTCTTCACCCAATTTGTTCAGAGGGATTTTGCCCTTGCCTTCCTCTGAGGATGTGTGTAGGTCACCCACTCAGTTTCCTGAGTTGAGTGTAAGTCACCCACTCAGTTTTCATGGCCAAATGGAGTTCAAAATTTGGTCTCCCAGTGTCCTTGAGGCCCCATTTGTTCCAGGGTACATGCATCTTACTGTACATAGGGCCAAATACAAGTGATTGACCCATTACAATCATAGCCTCCTTGCATAGCGGGTTATCAATATCAATAAGATATTTTTATTAGTAAAAAACAACAACACTGAAATGTTTTGGTTTGAGAGCACTCTCAAGGCCTTCTTGGGGGGCATTTTAGAATCAAAGTTCAGAGATTTCCTGTCCAGGATCTCTCAAACCATTTGTTGCACAAATTTTCACACTTCCAATAATGTTTGATTCTAAATAGCCACATAAGAATATACACAAGCAAAAATGTAGCAGCCTTCTTCCTTTAAAAAAAAACAACCTGATAAAACAACCATTTTTGATTGAGACATGTCTCCAGATTCTTCCATTGGCTTCCATTGGCTGTTCCCCAGTTTCTATTTCTTTTACATATCAGTAAACAAAGATAGGACAGTCTCTGTCTTAAGGCAGATACAAAAAGAAAAGGGGATGGAAGGAACAAGGAAAAGTATTTGATTTTTTTTAAAGCTCCCATGGCAGCTTTTGTTTAAAAAAGGTACCATGAAGGGTAGGACAGAATTGAGATCCTGGCTAAAACAAGGGTGGGGAGAGTTTAATTCACCCCATGAGGTCACAATACTGAGAGCCCTACATTTGCTATCTGGATTGGAAGAAAAAAGTTCCATTGGTACTATGTGTAGTTGCATGAACAATGTCTTGTCTAGTCTAGCTCTGAACTAGGCATTATCTTGGGTGCACCAAGATAGGTTCTTTAATGCTTAGTCAACTATTGTGGCATTTAAAAGCAGTCATCATAGAACACACATCTTGATGATAAGGAGGGTGGCATCCCACATTTGTCCATAAGCTTGCCAATATAAAAATCACACGCAAAAGATCCCACACAAAAATCATGAAAAATAGGGCCACACACATTAATCTAATCAATCCAGCAACACTCTTTGCTGGTGAACAAGAACCCATCCAAAGTTCCAGCATGGAGAATGAAAAAGTTGGCAGTGGTAGTTTACACCTAGGAATAGGAAACCCCGGAGAAACAGTGCCAGTCAGTGAACACCTTACGAACACCTTATGCACTTCTAAATGTCAGCTGCAGCCAGCTTTCACATTGGTGAAGGATGATGGAAGTTGTACTCCCATCATCTGGCAGGCAAGAGTTAGCCCATCTCCACGTAGACAGCATTGAGCTAGATGGACCCATTATCTGCTTTACAGCTTCCTGTGTATCTGCTCTGCAGATGTTATGTGATTTTTCAAGGCTTCAGCTTCAAATGGAAAATGAGTTAATTTGCAATGACAAACATGCCACCAAATGTGGTTTACAAGCCATTGCCAAGAATACCAAATGCCATCACTTCCTGTTTAATGCCAGCCTTCGGGTAGCAACTTTTAATCACTTTGAAGAACGCAGGCCATTGAAGGAAACGGATATGAGATGTACAGCCAACTTGAAGATGTAAGCAGGCTTGAGCATCAAAGTCTTCAATATGTCTCTAACAGCTCTTAATTATTATAATTCTTTGTGGAGCAAACAGATGTTTAGAGGAAACTTTAGTTTTCTTTTCCTTCCATACAATCCAATGTTGTAATCAAATCATCTCACTTCTGAGAATGTTTCTGTTTCTAAGGCTGTCTCCCCGCTGTTGTGTTTGGAACAGAGGAGCCCAAATGTGAAAGGCAATGGCAAAGAAAACCTTTGATCCTCTTAGTAAAATCCATTTCTGGATGGAATACATGTCCTCACTTTCACCCCAAACACTCCACATTTCACTGGCCAATCGACTCCAAATTGGTAATCTTTGAAAACTTAAACCAACAAGCTGGCCAACCACCTGATAAAACCATATTGAGATGTATCATTTCAGGAAGCTCATGAGTAAACATTTGAATATATATCTAGGACAGTGATATGCTGTCTTGGTTCAAATCCTTGTTCAGCCATGGAAACGCTCTCTCAGCCTCAAAGACAACCACCCTAGATAAATCTTGCCAAGAAAACTTCATGCTATGTCCCTGATGACCAACCATCAAATAACAAGACTAGCGACAGAGACGTGGGTTAAATAGGGCCACTTTATCTGACCTATGATCTATCTAGGTTGGTTGAACCTGAAAAGAGCAAGGGGGGAAGCAATGTGATGCTTCCCCAGCTGAGGCCAGGTGTCAAACCCTTGCTTATTTATTTATATTTATTTATTTCATTTGTATTTGCAAGCTGCCTTTCTCCCAGGAGGGACCCAAGGTAGCTCACAGATAAAACTACCTCCTCAGTCTTCCTTTGGGCAAAATGCCTGAGCCCAAAGGGCAATCCAATAATTGGATTACTCCCCATGTGGCGATTTACTGTAAGGCAAACCGAGGACATTACAAGAGAGAGCAAACTCCAATGTCAGCCCCAAGGGGGATTCTTTCCCAAACCTCCTAAGTCCCAAGCTCTAAAGAGGCCATTCCAGAGCAGCCCCTCTTCACCAGAAGGGTGCCAAGTGTACACTAAGGTTCAAATCCCCACTGAGCTATGGAAAGCCATGGATGAGTCATACTCTCTCAGCCTCTGAGGAAGGTAAAAAACCCCATCTAAACAAATTTTGTGAAGGAAGCTCCATGATAAGTCGACCTTAGAATCAGAAACAACCTGAAGGTACACAACTACTACTACTACTACAATAAGTTATCAGACGTTCAGCAAGATAAGAAAGCATATCCTAGGTGGACCCCATCACTTGGAATACTTGGTGCCAGCTTTGACTGGCATGCCAGCTATAGCCTTTACTGGGCAGAGATAACCTAGGCACAGTAGTCATTGCACTGGTAATGTCCCAATTAGACTACTGTAATGCTCTCTGTGTTGCACTGCCCTTGAAGAAGACTTAGAAGCTGCAACTAGTACAAAATGCAACAGCTTGATTGCTGACTGGAATATCATAGACAGCATGTAATGCCAGTCTTAAAAGAATTGAATTGGCTGCCAATTTGCCTCCAGTCTGAATTCAAGTGATTGCAACGACATTTAAAGCCTGTAACAGCTTAAGACCTCAATGCATGAGGGAGATGCTCCCCAATATATGAGATCTTAATTCTCAGACAGGCTGAGAGGCACTCCTCTATGTCCCACCAGTGAGGTTAATACACTGTGTTGGAAAATGGGAGAGGACCTTCTCAGCTGTGGCACAGCAATTGTGAAATGATCTACGGTACCTCTGGAGGCCCAACAAAAGAATCATAATAAATGGTGACACACCCATACAAGAGTTTTTACAGATGACAGAAGGAAGAGATAGAGAACATATGGCTCTCTAGATGTTGGACTGCAAGTTGCCTCATTTCTCACTCTTGTTAGACCGTCTTGGGCTTATGGGAGTTGCAGTCCAACACCAGTTAGAAGACCATATATTCCTATCACTTAAGAGATCTCTCAGGTATACTGGCCCCATCTCATTTTAGGCCTCCAAAGATAACCAGTAAAAGGATTAAGATATCTGTTTTATGGTGCCTACCCAACTTCTGCTATCCCCCCGCCCAAGTAGTTATCAAACACAATGTTTGAATATAACAGTTTATAGTTTCAATTGAGAGCTTCAATGTCACATAAGAAAAAGGCACTTGTCAAATGCCTTTTCCTTGCAAACACCCTCATCATGACCTGTGTTAATGAAGTTAATTGAATTTAAGATCAATAATGGTTAATTATTGCAATTTGACATTTTGAGATAAATGACTTTAAGACAGAGGGATGTGTGTGTGTATTCTCTCCAAAAGAAGGCAAATGCATTTTAGCCTATGAGGGATCATGCAAGCACCCCATTGATTCCTGGTACAATCTGATCGACTTAATCCCTTGATAAATGTATGCTTTCCCACAGCTACAAGTAAATGTTCTACAAGACTACTCTAACCCTTGTCACTGACCAAATCTATATGAGCCAGAAATCCATTGAGATAGATTACTGAAGAACAAGAGTGATGCTTCAAATAAAGGTGAAATTTCATCATATTGACTATTCACACACAAAGTATATAGTACATACATGCACCCATTATGAATGGAGAAGAATTACACAGAATTCAATGGTCTTCTTGTAGAATTCCTGGTATCACCCTGAGCTAAGAAAAGTTACATTTTGAGACTATCAGGGGGAAAAAAAGGTACAGTTCTAAAGGTCTGAATGCTCTCCTATGGGCTGATCTCTTACTTTCCTGTTTAATGCAATTCTGCTAGATGATTGTTGTTTTTATGTGCCTTCAAGTTAAGTCTTGACTGATGATGATCCTATCATAGGGTTTTCTTAGCAAGATTCAGAGGAATTGTTTTACTGCCACTACATTTCTACTCTAAAACTAAGGTGCTGGAGATGATATTTAAAGCCCCAAATGGCCTGGGAACTCAATAACTGGAAGCTCACCATTCACCATGTATGCCTACCTGAAGAATAAAGAAGAGTCAGTCAGAAGAGACAGTCCTTTTTACTGTCCCACTGGTAGAAGCAATACATTGTATGGAAATGTGGAAAAGGGCCTTCTCTGTTGTGGCACCGTTGTGTTTTGGAATGCCGTCCCATTACAGACCCAATTGGCTCCAACAATGGCTTCATTTTGGTGCCATGCCAAAGCATATCTTTTTCCTGACACCTTTAGGGTCTTATGATTTTATCCAGTCTATCCACTTGTATGGTTTTACCTATTTTAACTTGTGTTCCTGTATTAGATAGTTTAATATATTTTAAAACTATAAATTATCTTTTACTGATTCACATTTTAAATTGTTTTAATGGATTTTATTGTACACTGCCTTTACATCTTTGAATACAGGGCAGGCTATATAAATATTTTAATTAATAAATAAATAAAATAATTTATGTCAGTGGATGAATGAATTAATCTAGATATATCTTTAAGCACAATGTTTTTCAATGTAATCAGTGGCTGGATGGCCATCTGTCAGGATGGTTTGATTTTGAGTTCCTGCATGGCAGGGGGTTGGACTGGATAGCCCTTGTGGTCTCTTCCAACTCTATGATTCTATGATTCTATGAATCTATGATTCTAATCACATTTACGCAGTCAGTTATAACTCATCCAAATTTTCAGAAGTGAAAGGATAACAAAATCAAGAAAGTTTTAGATCCAAGTAAATGTATTTCAAGGGGTATACCAAATATATCAAATGATCAAACATATGGGCAAGTTTCTTCTCTTTCTTCCTTATTATAAAAATTGCTGATAACCTTCTTTAAGATGCTCAAGCTTACTTTGCTGCTAGTTTCTGCCTGCAAAGAAAGATACCGGCAAATATGTTCCTATTGAAAGTTGTATATGCAGAATGAACAAGTTAAATGACCATTTACAAGATTTATAATGACAAAGTAAATGTTGTCAAGGAAAAGAAAAAAGTATTCCTGATTGCAGAGTACTGACAATAAAGAGATGCTGAAGAGTTCTGTCAAAATGTAAGATTATGCAAAAGCACTATTGAGAACACTGCTAATCATCTGCTCTTGTCAATTACTTGAAGGGTATCTGACAGCATATTTACATTAAACACATTTCCTAAGCAAACTCCTTAATGCTCTACTGGAATATTTTCATCACCACAAGGAATTCTTAAAAGGATCCCTTTACGGCACAGCAGCATTGATGGTGTCACACAGAAAGACCATACTTGGCAGATGGGGCCACATCATGCAATTAGAGCAGCATATGATTCCAAAGGACTTAGCAGTTAAGGAGAACTTTCTTCTTTTTCCATGATTGCTTTTATTACAGTGTCATCATGGTATAGGGAACTTTGCAGAGCAACACTGGAAAAGAAACAACAGCCCTGTCTCGTGGAACTCAAAACATATTGCATGTTGACAGTGGAGAAGAAAAGAGAAAGCAAAAGAGAAATAAAGCTGAGAATTAGCAGGTAAGGAGCGATAAGGATCAGAACTGGGGGGGAAAAATGTGGTGAGGGATATCTCCTTAGGTTTGATTTTGGTTAGAGTTGAGATCCAAGGCTTTATGAAAAGAGGATGGTTATGAAATAAGAGAGCAATATGTAAGCAGTCTTTCCCAATCTGGTGACTTTGATATGGGATTTTGGGAGTTGTGGCCTAAAATAAATTCACTATGCTGGTTGGGGCTAATTGGAGCTGTTTTGTTTGTTTATTTACTGAATTGATACCAGGTTTTCTTGTTGGATGGGATCCTAAACATCTGAGGTCCAACATATTGGGGAAGTCTGATTTCAGTCAATTTGGAACTATGTTTTACAAAGTATAGCAAATATTGCTCAGAAAAATAGAACTAGTAGCTCTTCATGTGGTCTCCACTCATATCATCTGCTATCTAACCTTTAAAAAACAGAGAAGATATGGACTCGATATTCTGATTGGATAGTGAGGTCTAAACCATGTAGCCCTCAAATTCAAACTTGCCATCCTCCTTGCACCTTATCTTCTACCAGCAATAATGGCTGATGGCTGACCTATCTTACAGCTATATTGTAACTCTATAAGATGATATATATGAGTGCTACATAAATGTTGTTGAAATGACAAAGTGTGGTGGCTTTCATGTCAGTGAGGTAGTGGATCCATTCCATGACTTAGTCTAAAAATTAAAATAGCAATCCAAGCAAGGAATGCTACCTATAAAAATACCCCCTTTAGACTAAATCTAGAGTCAATGTGCAGCCCACTGATGTGGGAACCCATTAACCAATACTAAAGATGAGCACAATGGCACATCTCCTTCATTGTTCATGCTGATATGGTCCAGAATGAAAACGATAATACTAATGAGTGTTTCCAATATTTTAGCCATTTGGCTCTCTACCTTTAAGGATGGATTTAGTTTACCATGGTACCTGGCATGCAAATTTTGTGCACAAGTCTGAAATTACAGATTCTCCGCTATCTGTTATAGTGTGCTTTCAAGTCTTTGCTTCAAGTCCAGACTGATGTAGTGGTGTAGTAACTTAGCATTGGACTAGGACCAGAGTCCTAGTCCAGTGCTCAAACTGCTAAGCCATGGAAACCCCCTGGGTGACCCTGGGCAAGTTGCACACTCTCAGCTTTAGAGGAAGCTAATGGCAACTCCCACTGAAGAAATCTTGCCAAGAAAACCTAATGGTAGGGTCACCTTAGGACTACCATAAGTCAAAAACTACTTGAAGGGATGCCACAACAGCTCCCAGAATGCTTGTCCAACTCAAACCACTACACAACATGCTGGCTCTCTAGTTTCTCACTGGAGAAACATTTTTAAGCCATGCATGAATATTTTTGAATAGTCTTTTGGTCCCTAGTATCCATTGTCTGTACCTTTTGGCAGCTAAAGGACTGTGTGCGAAGTCCTTTTGCAATACCTTGTATTGAAAAAAAAAATGGGACCTTGAGATGGATGGTGGGGGAAAGATGTGCATTGGTATGCTTTATGTAGGGTAGGTAGAAGGTGAGGGAAAAAGAGTTTCTACTACAGGACCTTGACCTACCACAGGTGAGTCTTATAGTCTACCTCAAATAGTCAAAAGCTTGAAATCAGGGATGGCTGAGAATTTGGTTCATATTAATATAAGAACTTTCTAGAACTCTCACATCTTTTCATCAATAGAAAGAACACAAACATCTGAACATGGGAGAAAGAGAAACTGACAGATTCACCCAGGAAGATGGAAGCTTTTCCATGCTTCTGCTCTTAAGAATCTGGCTTTGAATCCCTATGTATTCTACCATGTTTGTGGACTTGAATGAGAGTGGCCACTTTTTCTGTCTGGCTTCTCCTCTTTAAAAATGACATAACAGGCAGCTACAGCATGGTCCTTTTCAGTCCGGAACAGATACTGAGAATTTGGCCAGTGCAAATGGCTAGAGATTTTCCTCCTTTTGAGAAAAAAAAAATACCAGAAACTGCAAATCTCTTCGCATACAGGATGGAAAGAACCTCATATTCAGAAAAAAAATAGATGTAGGAGAAAGTGACATGAAATTTATTAATCCCTGCATGAAATGCTGACACAAATGTGACCACTGTCACCATCAATGTTTGTTACCCAGAATCAAAAGGCTTGCAGGGAAGTTTTCTTAAAGGGTGTAATTTTTATAACATGTTCTTACATGTTTTAATTAGCTTCAATGAATTATGATTCATTCTACTAGTTTGATGTGTTTCAGTATTATTCTATTCTTCTTGGCAAGTTGTATTGTAAACTGCTTTGAGATGGTCTTACCCCAAAACGAAAAGCAGTATAAAAATGTTCTCAAGTCATAAAATAGACATAGATTATAAATTGCTCTTCCCTATCTAATATTCTCTGGATGCTATGAACTGGAACTCCCTCCAGAGCCATGGTGGCTGAGGATAATGGGAGTTGTAGTCAACACACCTAGAGATCAGCAGGTTAAGGAAAAGGCTTGGTATAAATTATCATTTTTTCTGCAGTCTTCACTATTGATCTGAAAGGGATTGTCAAAGAGAGACAATAAAGGCTCTGTATAATAGTTTTCTTATACTTCACCATGGGATGCATGGTGAAGAGAAAAGCAATAGCTATGTCAACATGACAAACTCCTATTTGAGAGAAAAAGAGAAGAGAAACTGACAGAAACAGTGAAGAGGAGATTCAAGAATGCTTTCTCATCTGGGTCACTTCCTTGGATTGTGTTTACTTCAGCACTGACCAATTAGTCCAGGGCTGTTCTTTGGTGACCAACGGCATGTGAAAGATGTCAGAAGCTCAAAAGATAGGTGCCCATTTTACAGCCTCCATTCTTGTCTGCCATTCAAATGAGCAAACCACCAGACATTTACACTAGTAAAAGATAGCAATGTGTGTGAGAGAGGGGGGAAAACATGCATAGAAGCTTAACAATTAATAATATCAAACAGTTTTTTTAAAAAAATAATTGAAATGTATTTTAATTGAATATTTTCAAATAAAATATATTTTTCTGTTCACTCTCATTTTAAAATAACAGTAAAAATTAAGTCTCATTGCAAACATGCTAGCCAAATCTGTCCTCACATTCTAAAAACAATGAATTAATGACCCTGTCACACTTGCACTTGTATCTGTAATCCCCACAGGGTTGTTCTTGTTTTTCAACACATGAAAATGTTTCAAGTTTGTTTGAATAGTAATGATCAAGTCTTGATTCAAGTTCTGGGCTTTTGGTTTCTGTTCCACATTGGACTATTGCTTCAGTAACTTTGCCCCTCCTCAAATGAACTGAACTATATTGTGATTCAGAATATTCTTTGGTCATTGAGACCAGGTGCTGGGTAATCTTGGGGCTATATGTGGCCCTGATTCAACATTGCACCTTCCAGCCTTATTGAAGAGGAAAGAAGATGCACAAAAAGGACACATTTTCTTCTCAAACAAAGCTTGCAAAGAACACGTGGGTTTTTGTCTTCTTTTTGCTTCTGCACCACTGAAAATCAGCAGCAAAATGAAGACCCCAGGAAGGGGATGAAGTTGTGTTCCCAATTTAGATGGACAGAAGTTGGAGAGCTGATAACTTTTCAGCTGACTTAAGTGAGCATGTGAGAGCAGCAAACGGGATGTTATGAGAGATGCAAACCCAGACTTCCTTGCACAAACCTTGAACAATCTGGGGTGCAGTGACCAACTATGACTTCCAGGTGAGGTACTGTGAGTCTGCTCTGGATTTATTGCAAAGAACTAAAAGGACTATCCAAGGTGCTGAAAACCCATATTCCAAATAGGTCCAGTACCTTGGATAATTCTATTAACGTCTCCATAACATGAACCCATAGTGGATACACTGGCCATACTGCTGAAGTGTATTGTTTGTTGAATGAAATAGAAATAACATGCATTGCATTTTATTTGGTTAGGATCTACATCAGGAGGGGACTGAGACAGAGATCATTTGAGGCCTTAAATGGTACACGTCTTAACAGGAATGGATGCCAGCAAGTGTCCAACCTCACAAAACTTTTAAAACTTGCTATATTCAAAATGCAATTCCCTTTTCATCATTGCAAAAGGGCCTGGGCAAAAGACCCTTCTGCTGGTCTATACCCACAATCAACGAATATCAGTTCCTAACTGCTTCTGTCTCAAGACACATTTATTTTTAAATTCAACATTTATATGAAAACTCCATTATCTTTTCATGAGAGAAACACCAACAGACAAGGTTAACACGTCACAGGGAACCCTCTCTTGTTTCAAAAGCATGGATGCTTCAGAAATCTGATCTTTGAAAATTCTCATACAAAGTGATATGATCCCCCCTTTCCAAACTCAGTGTGAACTGGAACAAACTGGCTTTTACATGCCTTGAATTTTCTGTGTTCTTTTCAGTGCTAAAAAGTATCAATATGTTGAAAAGTTATGTTTTAAAAAGAGCATGTATTTTCAGTAATCCCCATTGAAAGAGAACATGTCTTTACAACATGCATTTAAATATATGTTGAAATATGAATTTTCTGGTAGGCTTTATAAAAAAAATAACTGTAGATTAATAATGACACAGTATGGAATGAATTTATCAATGAAAATGTGCAAAAATAAGAGAGGAATGGAAACAGAGTGCTTCACCCATGCATAATCAGTTGGACATAACATATTTAGGTATCACCACCTTGGTTCGGGATCAAGGAGAGAAAAGAAAAAGGAAGCAATTATTACAAGGACAAAAATCCCAAGATTCATTGTGAAATTAACCCCCATTATATTTTGGTACAAGAATGTTGCATTTCTAATACTGTTTCCAAAATCTGTGTGAGATTTAAAAATTTCATAGCATCTATGAGTTAAGAGGGAAATGTACCTAATGGTTGCCTATTGCTGCAAAGCAGTAGACTTTGATGGGGGGGGGGGGGGGGGGATGTAACACAACTGTTTCTAAGGTAGTTTGTAAAAATTATTTATTTCCATACCAGTTAATTAGGATGGGAGTCTTTGTTGAATGCACAAGCATTAAAAAAGTGCTGATATTTTATGCATCTTTAACTGTAACGTGCTTCCCTGCAGCGCATTGGTAACTCCTTGACATTTAACATTCACTCACAGCAACCATAATAAGGGGTTTGATTGCTTCTTTTGCAGATGCAGTAATTTAATAACTGTGATCAGTTGCATAAATTTACTATACAACCGTCTTAAGTTAGCTGCATTAAAATTAAGCAAAATTGTAATCTGTTGACAGATTATTGCTACTGAACAATGCTACTAAAAGCATTTCAGATTAGCTGGTGCCACAAGCATTTTTGTTTTATAAGCTTGTAAAAAGAAAAGGAGAAAAGAAATAAAAAAAAAATGGGAAAGCTACTCTCCTACCTCCCGATCTGACGATTAGACAATTACATGGTATTTCCCTCCTTTTCAGTTACATTGCCAACTGTAGCTATTTAGATCATTTTGATGTTTTACATGGTAGTGGGGGAGATCAGCGAGGTGTTTGCTTTAGCAAGTGCTGGTGTAGTTTGGAATTTTCACCTGGGAAATAAAAGGAAGGGGAAGAGGGACACCAGTCTTGATACAATAAATGCATTTCCCTAGCTAGAGAAAAAGACTGTGTCTCTCTACCTCCCTTTGGTTGAAAGATGTTGAAGTTGTATTTGCATACATATTTTTGATCTAGAAAGGTGTGCATGCTTGCATGTGGAAAGCACATACACAGACTGAAGCTTTTGTTATTTCCTTCCCCCCATCTCTACTCTTCATGTACTATATGTTTCCTAGGCCAATAAGAACATTTTCGCATTTTGCTTACCAGAACTGAGCAGGCTTATTCCATCGCTCACTGTAAATGCAACATAAAAGAGATGCTATTTCCAGCACAGTTAAAATGTGCTGATTCACCCGTGAAAATTTGTAGAGGTAAAAAGAGAACGAAGGAGCCATTCACATAAGCTTGATATATAAGGGGGAAAAAATACACTGTGATAAGGTAACAGACTAGTTTCACTGGCAATCAGATCCATGTTCTAAAGTGGCTTCAATATCTGGGTTACTGCAACACAAGTGATAGGTTTTTCAGATATGTAGATATTCAACTAACTTCTATTATCTGCCATATAATAGTAAAAATACCATACATGGATTTCCCTAATTAAAAGATCACACAGAATCTGATCTTCAAATCCTGTAAATTATAAATTTTCTTTAAGTTTGCCGAACCAGCTTTAAGCATTAAATGCTATCCATTTATATACATAAATTTTTAAAGCAATATTTTGATTTAAAAAATGAAAACAGGCACAGACAAATTCATGCACCACTCTGGAAACAACCTGCACTGGACACATGCTTACAAAATATAGGAATGTAATACAATTTTTCACTAGATATCCAGGACTTACAATGCCATGTCTTGTGTCACTCCTTATCCTTAGCTAGTGGGTTTTTAATATTTGCACGCAAATCTAGTCACACAAAGGCATAGGTAATCTGGTGCTAGAACACAAATTTGAGAGTGAACAAAAATACTTTCAAAAAATGTGTCTCAGTATTTAAGATGATATAAATTTATGCACCAACATTTCTATAATCTGGTGATTTTAAGACCTGTATTGACAAAAAACAACATTGAAATTGGCCCTTTCTTTATAAAAATTGCCAAGTTTGTGTCATAAGCTGGTTTGAATTTAGCCAGACAATTTTATTTTTGGCAGTCGTGTATTGTTCCATTTCTGGTCCATCTAATTGTGCACAGGTTCATTCAGAAATCTATTCTATCTTGTTTCGGCATTCATCTACAGTTCTATGTTTAACCATTCACATGAACATTGGTATTTAAAGGTGTATTCTGAAACGTACTTTCCCACAAAAATACATTTAAGAAAACACTTATCCAAAAACATGCATTTTAGTATGTATTTGGAATGAAAAGTAACCCCATAAAATTTGAAAAAGCACAAAACCCACATACTAATGATGTTCTGATCTGCAAAGTACTACCTGTAGATCAGTATGCATCATAATTTACAAATATCACTCTACTCAATCATCCCAACACCGGGATATGTTTTCCAGGCCCATGTTATATGAAAATGAGCCAGACTTTAGAATGAATTAATGCCTACAGATGAATGTCAGTCATTTCTTAATATTCCTCTCCCCAAGGTGATAGGGCAACTGGTGCTGCTCTGACTTGGTAGTGTCTGGCTTTGCTTGTGTAGACACACCTAGAAGCCAGTGAGGAAAGAGGGAAAGGGGACTGACTGCTGTCTTTTTAATCACCAAATGTCAAAGTTGCCTTCTTGACAGCCAAATCACATGATGAGACATTGCTCCAGAGCTGAGCGACTAAAAACATTATTGTGCTTGCTCCCCAGAATGGGGATGCATAAGCGCTCTGTCACTTCAGATGGAGTTACTGGCTGCTCACCTAGACAGGTGATGTGTCAGGGCCCATGCTGGCAGCCTCCTGCTGAGAGAAGACCACTGCTGCGCTTGACAAATGAGAGAAGACGTCACTACCAAAACTCCTGCCAAGAGGCCTAACAAACGTCAATCTTCTCATCAAGGGAACTGATGTGATGACTTTGACACGGTGCCTCCGTTATTTAAAAGGATATATTTAATGCTTTAAGATGATGAGGGAAGCGGAGGCTTATGAAACTTTGAAAAGACACTTTGCCATTGTCTTCTTTGTCATCGTCTTGCTACATGTAGGCCTTGCACGATGACAATTACCATTAAATACCGAATCTGTGCTTCTCCCAATACTACCGCTACCTGTTAATCTTTTATAATCAATTACCTTGTGCAAATTATGTTTGTTTGCTTCTAATTATAACTAATTATGCTTCTAAATATGTTCTTTAGGCTACCAAGAGAATGTAATCTGAGTGGGGTAGGAAGGAGGAGGGAAGAGAGAAGAGGAGAGAAGATATCATTAGCAGAACAGTCTTTTAATTAGTGAACCGGAATAAGAATGTGTACATTATAAGCAGAAATGGGTGAATGAACTGATTTCTGCTCCATGTCACTTTGGCATGTCTCTTTCCTTAAGTCCACTCTCTCTTGTTTCCACATTAATGTGTGCATTGCTTTTAAATCTGCATCTAATTTTGCAACAGGTATTTTAGATATTCTTTTTAACTCTTTGGTTTCAAATTAAACATTTTAATTTTAATTTGGAGCTATGACATTCAAAGCATTAAAAACGGGTGCATGTTCAGACTTTAGGAAGGAAGGATGGGAGGCGGGGATAGAGGAGAGATTTAGGTCCATTATTATCAGTTTGTAAATATTGAATCCCTCAAGCCTCCATGAGAATTGCAATGCCACATGTCCAAATCTTGAGATTGGGAAGAGAACAAGGCTAAATATTTGGATGATTCATCTAACTAAATTATGGGCTGGCATCTTGCTAGTGATATACAGGCATTAAGACCAGCTTATGTTTGTACATGCCTCTTTTGTGCTCTCTGCAAATGCAGGGATTCATTACTTCCCTTGCACAATGACCCCCTAATCACTAGATCCACTGAACTTCTGCATCCCCCCATGTGGACCTTCAGTGGCCAGAGGAGATGTGGACAGCCTAGTTGTACCATGCTATGTGCTAATAGCTGGATGCATGATGATGATGATGATGATGATGATGATGATGAAGGCATTCTTTGGGACCTTCTGAGGTCCTCCTGTGGTTCCAGAGGATGTTGTTGTTTTTTGTTCTCTAGCTATCAGAACACAGCCCAACTATATTTGGCTGGCCTTTATCCTCTCCCAGCAACTAAGCGCCTTTGCAGACTGCCAGAAATAGTGCAAATTGAGTCCACTTTAAGGGTTAGGGTTAGTGCTAGGGAATCATGGGAATTGTTTTTTTTTTTTTTCTGAGACATTGAGCCTTCTCTGTCAGAGAGCTCTGGTGCCACAATAAAATACAGTTCTCATGATTCCCTAACCCTAACCCTAACCCTTAAAGTGGACTCAATTTGCACTATTTCTGGCAGTCTGCAAAGGCCCTAAGTGTCTAGGAAAGGGCAGGAGAATAGTGACACACTTGGGGCAGGAGATAAGAGATGGAGTATAGTTCCTTCTGGCAAAATTTTATACTCCCACTCCAGAATGCAGGGTCTTGGCCATGGTTGACATGCTAATTACAAATTGTTACAAAATACATGAAACTATACAACACATTTCAGTAACCAGAAGCTTCTATGAAGAGGAATGAGCATACTACAAAAATTGAATGTCTGTTTAAAAATTTAGACTGCAGAATTCATTGAACAGAATATGAAATTGCTGATATCTGATTCTGAAAAATCTCTCCACTCCTGCCATACCAGCACATCTTGCTATTAAAACTGTACTCCTTACAGCTCTGCTGTTAAAACATGCAATTAGTTTAAAAGAAGTTTAAAAATATTTAATACATGTTTTATTACAAAAAGGCCACAATCAAAGACAGTTAAGCATACGTAAATCCATGCCTTCTTATGAGCTTAAACTCTATCTTGGACTACAAGGCACAGAAACTATTAAAACATTTCATTATGTGTACTATGCAGTCAAGAATGTGAAAAGTAAAAATCTAACTAGATGGTTGCACAAGTCCAAATGCCTAATTTTACAAGATAAATTCCCCTTTGCGTGTGTGTGTGCGTGCGCGCACGCTTCATCTACACATGTACACCTAAGAATCTTAAGTATTTTCCTCTATCTAAATACAAAGGTCTTTGTACAAAATGATATTAATTTGGGCAAAGCTTGCCACTTTAGAAAAGGGAGAAAGAACTCTTTCCAGGATTAGAGGAGAAGACTGATTCCATTACATTCAACAATTAAAAAGCTAAATAATGTCCCTATGATCTGATATGAACCAAGTTCCTGAGAACCTAAAGGCTTTGTAAGCGATGGAACTTTACTTCCTGAGATGGGCTGGTCAGCAGCCCTAGACAAACAAAGCCTTAACAGAAATGTTACTGAGGAAATAATAGCCATTTCCAATGATAATACACAATTTTAGCACCTACGCTCAGCTGATTTAGGTGGTCGGCTAACATGTCAAACAGCCTGCCTTAGTTAGGTGAGCCTTTAATGGGTAACTGGCAGGCGCTGGCAGCCTTATTTCTGTTTTAGATTTGGTTTGTCATTGGATATCCATTACCTGCCATTCATCTTTGATCTCTTTGGACAGGTCTGATCAAAAGATGTCATTTGACCTACTCCAGTTGGCAGAAACTTGTATGACTCTCATAAAGGGGGCACCCCAGCTATAAATAAAATGACATTATTATTTTTCTGTCCTATCATGTAGAAGAGACAATTATGATAATACAGTGTCTGTCACTAGCTCCTCGGCAAATTGCTAGCTCTCACGCAACTGTTTAGCTTTCTTATTTGTTTTTTGTCTGTTTTCTTCCATTTCAAGTGGAAAATAAAGCAGAATTGAAATCGCTAATGCTTTTGCCTCACACTCTTGACAGACTCAGGGGTTTCTCTTTATGGGGCTGACATACAGATGTGACCATCAGATTATCTTTGTCAATGGTGGGCAGTGACTAAATGCTGTGTTGTTTGTCACACTGAGCAACAATGGAGGCTGAGGATTTTGTAGAGTTTGTTTAATGATCAGCACAGAAAAGCTCAAATCCAGCCTCAGAGCTGATGTACAGTGCTGAAAATAGATACAATTACACATATAGCTTATTGGATCCTTAATAAAGTCCCAATAGAGGAAATGTGCTCAGTTTTATTTGACAGGCTGGGGGGTCTTTGTGTGAATGGGTAACAAGATGGAAACAATATGTCAAGTAGAATGTTTTGAATGCATTCTATGGATAGCATCATGATTGAAACACACACAAATCCAACATCTCCTATAGGTTCGAGCATCTAAGAATGATAGGTTTTGTTAGATACACAAAAGAGCAATACTTTTATTGGTCACCTAAAATGCACAAAATACATCATGCAAGCTTTTGAAGCTTCAATGGCTTCTTCATCTGGCAAAAGATGTTTAAGAATCATACAAAAGAAAAGTAACAATGGTAGAGTCACAGGCCTGCATTTTGAATCAGGTGTTGTTTCTGTTATAGTTCACTTGTTCTAGACAGATCTCAATGCAGGCTCCCCCTCTTGACAATGTGGAGACAGAGACCAAGGACAGTAAAATGTAAACTCCATTAACAGCAGTAAAGTAACTTCTCTTGGGATCCAGGCTGTCTCTGTCATTTGTGCAGCCAGAGGTCCCTTTGTTAGTCAGAGAACACTCACATGCTCAAGAAGTTTGTATACTGCCACATCTGAAAAAAACTTTAGATCCTGTATAGGTAAAACTTGCGAGTTATAGTTCAAATGAAAAAGTTTTACCTTTGTTGGAGGTAGTAACCTCAAAGAATTAAGTATCAATTCCTTAGCTTCCTCTTGTTTAGGATCCGCCTGTTCCAGCTAAATTCATCATCTTCAAATCCAGGAAACATGTTCAGGGGAAGCCATGCTGGTCATGCAGCAAAATATAACTTAAGTCCAAAACACACTGCAGAAATAATCCAGTTTGATACCGCTTTAACTGCCCTGGCTCAATGCTAGGGAATTATGGCAACTGGATTTCCTAGCTTGAGCCAGGTCAATTAATTAATTAATTCTGCAGTGTGTTTTGGATCAAAATCCAAAATCCAAGGAAGTGTCTAAGGGAGCAAAACTTCTATAGTACTTCTCAAGTTCAAGATTATCCATTTAGATGCTATCTAATTTTGGGGTGGGTGGGTTTTTTGTTGTTGTTGTTGTTGTTGTTGTTTTGGTATCCTCAAGTTCCTGAAGTCCCCCCCCCCCTCACCACCAGAAATCTTGCCCCTAATACTGAAGTACTAGAAAACTAGTATTCAAGTACTAGAAGACTTCAGGAGTGACAATTTTGCAATTACCCCCCACAAAAGCCTTGCACACACACACAACTCAAATTGGAAGTGAATGTTCAGACACTTCTTGTTTTGATCCTTCCTGCTCCAAGTAATTTTATCATTTTGATGGCTAGTCTGGCCCACAGTGGACCCTAACAGAGCAAGACTGGTCCCCAGAACCTACCCACTCCTACATTATCCATATTTGTTACTGCCATCTAGCTTGGCCTCAGTAAAGAATTTTAGTATTGAAAACTAACTGATGGGACAATCCACTCCTTTAGCTATCCAATGAAAATGAGATCCATTCCTCCACTGGGGAAACTGATGTTGTTGTTGTTTTTGGAAGGGATCTTGAATTCTCAGAGCATTGTCCGCCCCTTTAGAACTATGCATTTTGTTTCTTCTAATCCTTCTCATGGATCTTCCCATGAAATTGCCTACCACACAGGTTTCAATCAACCTAGCCACCTTAGCCTCAACATTGAGAGGTTTCCCCCATCTGTTGAGCATGGTCAGTTTTAGTGATGGCTAGTGGTTTCAGTGTTAGGGGAACAGTGAAGCAAGTTTTCATCTGTCTATAGAACAACAAGGAAGAATCAGTCTAGCCTCCCCAGAGCCTGAAAGTTCCAGAGCCAGGAAGAAGATATCAAGAAGGTCCTCTCCTATGTTCCTGCCATATATATTTGTGAGGGTGGTGGGACAGCAGGAAGGGTCTTCCCAAAAAATCTACTGAGAAGATCTCAAAGCATGGGTGGGCTCATAGATACAGACAGTCAATTAGCTTGAACAGTGCCACTTCCCTCCTATACACACACACACACACACCTTTGCTTATACTTTAAGTTGGACTCATGTGGTTTTATAAATGTTGTTGGACTGCAACTCACAGCAGATGTAGCCAGCATAGCTAATGATGAGTAGGCTTGGAAGCTGTAGTCCATCAACATCTAGCTGATACCTGTTCTCATGACTGGTGTACAACTGACCTTAGAAGTGTGTCATATGGTACATAACAACTTAGTATTGAGCTAGTGTAGTTAAAATTAAAGGAATATGTACAAGCTGTGCTTATTTCAAGCAGCATTGTGAAAATTGGGATATACCTAGGAATATTTCCAAAATTCTTTCACTTACCCAACCTTCTCTCTAAATGGGAACAGATGCTTTAGAAACCTTCATTGTTCTACCTTAAAGTCTGAAATTAATGCTGCATATGTGCAATTTGCAATAATGTTCTGCTCCTTTAGTTCATTCTTATCTTTCCATCTTCCATATTAATGAAGTGGAAGCAAACTTTAATAAAACACGGTGCCCTCCCCAGTCTTGATGCATTTGCATGGCATTTGTTCCATGGTTCTCTTCGTCTGGCATTTAACAATACACAGCAGCACATGTATACATCAATGAAACATTATGCAAACAAACACACAAACAATTCATTCAATCATATATACAAGTGGGAGATGAGATAAAATCTTGCAATATGGAGTGCTCTGGTTTACTGTTCAAGTCAATTACCCATCCCCCCCCTCCATGATACCTCATTTTATGAGAGAGAGCCACAGTCAGGAAAATGTATACTGAGAGAGCCACAGTCAGGAAAATGTATGTGTATTGGTGGCTTAGTGGTTAAGACACCAATTCTGATGACTGGAAGATTGGAAAGTTGTCAGTTCAAGGCCTGAGTACTGCATGATGGGGTTAGCTAGTGAGCTGGTCATTAGTCCCAGTTTCTGCCAACCCAGCAGTTCAAAAACATGAAAATGCAAATAATAATAATAATAATAATAATAATAATAATAATAATTTATATCCCACCCTTTTGAGATCAATCGGCGCGGCTAACAACAATAAAAAATACAATATAAAATACAACACAGTCTAATTCCCCCCCCCCTTTAAAAAAGTCATTAAACCCATAACAAATTAAAGCAAAGCAAAGCAGCTTCATTTATATACTTCTTCATATCGCGCTATGGGATGTCTAAAAATTGATAAAGTAGATAAAGAGTTACCACTTCTCAGTGGAAAGGTAACAGCATTTGGTACAGTTGTGCTGGCCACAATGGTGGCTTTTTGACTTAGCAACGGAGTTTAGCACCACACCACCCCCTACAGTCAGTTACAACTAGACATTCATGTCAAGGGACTACCTTTACCTTTACCTTTATCACAATGCATAGACGATAATGGGTACCGAGCATCCCCAGGCTGAAATTAGAGCCTCCAACATGCTGGCAGGCACCCATGACTGAAATCTGCCCTAGTTTCAGAAACTTGCCACTGAAAATAAAGAACAATTACAACCTAGTGTCCTGACCAGTATTGGAAGATAATGTTTAGCATTCTCAATATAACCATACTATAGAGCAAAGCTGCACTGGGGCAATTGCATGGTGGCAGGGTGATAATTGCCCCCATCTGTCTCCCCCATAAGCTACACCTTCTTGAACACTCCCAAACACTTTTGTCACCATCAGAGTCCTTCTTAACCTGACGATCCAAAGTGACAACATGATTATTTTCTGTCACCATTTTGAGAAGGACTCTGATGAAAACAGATCTATTTGGGGATGTAGGGGTGTTTCTGAGGAGCTTTCTGTAAGGAGTTGGGGATGCTTTTATACATTTTAGGAAGAAAAATGCCAGAAAAGCAAGCCAAAAACAATTTTTGAAATGAGGGGAGAAGTTGGAAGGCTTTGAGCAAGTGCAAAGGGGCTTCAGGGGCAGCCAAAATGGGACTACATCCTACCCATGGGGTTGTAGTTTGCTCATCCTTGCTCTAGGACATTATGGGAAATAAAAAAAGTGGCTATGTCCAATCACCTATCCTGGCCAGGAGAACTGCTGTCATTGATAGAAGAAGTGGGGTCATTAGTGTCTCTTTTCCTGTAGTTTCCATCCATCATTCTGGGTTCTGTTCTCTGGAGCAGCAGAAAACAAGCTAGCACCCTGCTCAATATGACATCCCTTCAAATATTTAAACAGGGTTCTCATATCCCCTCTTAACTGTCTCTTCTCCAGGTTAAACATACCCTGTTCCCAAGTCGTTCCTCATAGCACATGCTTTCCAGACCCTTCACCATTTTAGTTACCATCCTCTGGACACTCTCCAGTTCCTCAACATCCCTTTTGAATTGTGATGCCCAGAACTGGCCATAGTATTCCAGGTGGGGGCCTGACCAAAGCAGAATACAATGGCACTATTACTTCCCTTGCTCTAGATACTATACTTCTACTAATGCAGCCTAAAATTGCATTGGCCCTTTTAGCTGCAGCATCACACTGTTGAATCATGTTCAACTTGTGGTCTACTATGACTCCTAGGTCCCTTTCACACGTAGTCTTGTTAAGCCAGGTGTCCCCCATATTATATCTATGCATTTATTTATTTATTTATTTATTTGCCCTAACATTTATCTGTGTTGAAATTCATTTTGTTACCTTTGTCCCAGCTTTCTAATCTAATAAGGTGATTTTTAATTTTCATCCTGCCATCTGGGGTATTAGCTATTCCTCCTAATTTGGTGTCATCTGCAAATTTGAGAAGCATGTCCCCTATTCCTTCATCCAAATCATTGATAAAGATGTTTAATAGCACTGGGCCCAGGACAGAACCCTGTGGCACCCCACTGGTCCCTTCTCTCCAGGATGAAGAGGAGCCATTGCTGAGCACCCAGTATAGGGAGAAGGGGTGCAAGTAGCTCCCATGTGTGATCTCTCAGAGGAATAAGCTTTCGATCCCTTAAATGTCCTTATACTAAGGACATCTGACAACCCTATGCTCACTGTTTGCCTGCAGTTTTGGAGCACACTCTTAAGAAAATGACCTGTGGCCCATAATGGCAAGCACATTCCAATAACCACTTCTTGTATCCTTCTAGATATCCCACACACACGCACGCACGCACACACACACACACACACACAGAGTTCCAATTTTGCTAGGAGCAGAAATTATACAAGATCTGTAGAACCACTGATGATCCACCATATTGAGCAAGGGAGGTCACAAATTCTGAAAGTCTGTGTTTGAGCCAAAGACATAACAATAGGCTAAAGGACAGCCATGAGAGAAAGGGCTGTCATTCAGACCCATAATAAGGTAATTTTAGTTTTGGGGTGTAATGGTCTTCAGTAAAACTCTCTCTTTAGATACTAACCTGGTAAATTTTCTACAAAATGAGGTAAGCCAGCATAGCAGTGTTGGGACCCTCCTGCTTACCTATGCTGACAGGGTCAGGGACCTCTGCCCTGATGACCAACCTTCTGCTCATATGGTTAGCCTCCATGTGGCAAACTTACCTGGAGACACATCAGAATGGGATCACATCTTGCAGCTTCCACTGTGCCCTTGTGCCTCACAAGGTTAAAATACCACACACAGAAATATCAATTTAGTTTCAGGAATACAAATAATTCCATCTGTAGAGCACTGGTCCCTTTCCAACAATGATCCCAGTTTGATACTTCTCACAGCAATTCTCTGAGCATATAATTTTGCTGCACAAATTGATCTGTGCCCCTTTGTTAGGAAGGCAGACAACTTTGAATGATGTATCCACTCTGAGAGCACCAAAATCCATCAGAAAACTTGGCTGGGTTGAGCTTTCTCTAATTTACTTGAGCTCATTTCTTTGTGCTTCAAACTTAATAGAGGTACATAATCACATGTGAAGTAATGAAAAATAAAGGTTCACAACAGGTAATTTGGATCAGAGGCAGATTAGCCTGAACTCTTGTATTTATTCTTGCTGAGACAAATAGAGATGCTTAGCTTCACAAATCTAATCTGAAAGTGTGTTTCGTTCACTGCTACTTGTGCTACTTAACAATTATTTAGTGCCATCAGTATGCCAGGTGCTGAAAAGAGCACAGATGTAATGTCCAGGGGGCATAAAATCTACATTAAGCAAACGAGACTTGGGATAAGGGGAGAGATCAAGAAATATATTAATAAAAGGGACAGGGCAGGTGAGATTTAGATGGCAGTGGAGGTAAGAGAAGTCTTAAATTGGCTGAGGAGTGGGTGTTGTAATGAAAGAATAGGATGCATTTCTTATATCGTGCTAACAAGATAAAAAAATTGTTTCAGAGAATCATACAATATTACAGTTGAAGGGGAACTTAAGGCCCATTTTGTCCAACCTCCTGGCATGCAGAAATATAAAACTAAAGCACTCCAGCAAGATGTTCATCTCCAAAGATGGAGCGACCACCACCATCTGAGGAAATCTATTCCACTGTCAAACAGATCTTGCACTAAGAATGCTCTTCCTAATTCCTTAAGTGGAATCCCTATTCTTGTAATTTGAACCCAACAGTTTGTGTTTTGTTTCATCACAGCTTCTCACCACAGCCCACAGCAGTATTCCCCCAGTTTCCTAGAGGGCAAAACAAACTTTCTTGGATGAAACTGGTTACTTGGATCCTTTCCAGTCCTGGCTCAAACAGTGGCAAACACTGGAAAGAAACAGCT
This sequence comes from Phrynosoma blainvillii, assembly GCA_026167975.1. Taxonomy (NCBI): domain Eukaryota; kingdom Metazoa; phylum Chordata; class Lepidosauria; order Squamata; family Phrynosomatidae; genus Phrynosoma; species Phrynosoma blainvillii. The sequence continues at coordinate 17,712,792 of JANUYF010000007.1, read as the reverse complement.
ATAATCAGCTTGGTGGATGACCTATGCCTGGTACTGTACAGGGAAACTCTGAACATATTAATTCTGCTGGACAACTCAGCGACGTTCAATACACATGATTTTTCTGGGCTGTTTGGCAGATATGGTAGTTGAGGGCACTGTTTCACAATGGTTTCAGTCCTTTTTGACTGAGAATATCCAGAAGGTAGTAGTGGGAAACTGTTGTTCTGTCTCACAGACTTTAGCCCATGGGGTTCTGCAAGGCTCAATATGCTGCCCTATGCTTTTAAACATGAAACCCCTGTGAGATATCATCTGAAATTGTGATGCTAGATTTCACCACTATGCTGATGAAAGATACATCTCCTTTTTTACAACTGGTACTAAGAACTCTGTGGACGTTCTGAACTGTTCTTTGGATACAGTCAGGAACTGGATGAGGGTGAACAAACTGTGACACAATTCAGACAAAGCCAACCCAGGACTGGGGCAACAACCTGTTCTTGTTGGGATTGCACGCCTTCTAAAAGAGGAGGTTTGCAATTTCGGAGTACTCTTTGACTCAACACTGTTCCTGGAAGGAGTTTGGCAGATGTGTCCAGAAATGACTGTCCCAACTTCAGCTGATGTGTCAGCTGCAACCCTTCCAAGGAAAGGCAGATTTGGATGCCTTATTTCCCTTCCAATTAGACTATGGTAATATGTTCTATATGAGGCTGCCCTGGAAAGTTTTCAAAAGCTACTTAGTGCAAAATGAAGGGGCAAGGCTGTGATCTGGTATCATATTACCCATCTTTTACCAATTGCATCGCCTTCCATTAGGACCTATTCTGAGCAGTATTTCAGAGCATAAGTTGATTCTTCAGCAACAGAAAAATCCACAGTTTCAAACCACTCTATTCTATGTATCTTTTCTCTCCAACATTGTTTTTTTTTACTTTGTCCCAAGAGCTAGAGTGCATATACACTACACAGTTATAGCACTTTGATACCACTTTAATGATCATGGCCTCATACTGCAGAATCCTGAAATTTGTTATTTGGTGGTATTTATAAGTCTCTGCTTGGGAGCTCTAACACATTTCTACTGTAGCAGTAGAACTCTCTTGCAGAAAACTCTAGGTAGCCCATCAAAGTATGAATCACAGAATTCTTCAGGGAATTCAATCTCATAAGGATCTAATTTGATCCTTAATATTCCCAATTATTTATTTTCTGGTTGAAAATGTGTTTCCAAATATTCAAGAAACCTATCAGGAAGAATAATAGAGCAGTGAGACAGTGCAGACAAATTTGCTTTTGGTATTAAAAACACCACAGAGCACTGGAACACTTTGATACATTTGAATATGGGGAAATATTGTGCAGAAGTATTTTTTCTCCCATGGTGGGAAGAAAACTACAGTAATTATTTAGCTTTTCATGAGAGGATGAAACAGTGAAGGATACACATCCCTAGTAGGTGCAGGAAGGTTTGCACAGTAATCTTTGCACAATTTGCATGGTTAAGTTTGAGTGTGAGCAGCATTTTCAATTTTCAGCTTATTTGCAACATGCTGTTCTTTCTACATTACTGAGACACATGTGTATATTGATGAAGAATGACATCCCCAAACACTAACGTGATTGTACAGATGAATGTGCCAAAACTTTCTTATGCAGTTTTGTCACAAGGCACATGAAGTCATGGATCCTGCTTAAGGCCATCCCAAAAGAATCTTCATTCTGCCATGTATAATCCCAACAAAGTTGCTTTTTGTGTGGTGGTTTATCAGTTCACCTGTACTTACCAGAATGAATGAGTAGAGATGGAGGGATACAAATGAATTCAAAGATGTATAAAATCAAATGAGGGATATACCCTGCACAAAACTAGGAAATTAAATGTGGAGGTAACCTAATGTACTTGGTTCTATCTTGGGGTGGGGGGTGGGTAGGGATAGATCAGCCATACTGTTCTAAGTAAACTTCAAAATCAATATTGTGGCAATACTTTTACTGGACCAACCAAAAAAACAGAAACATCTGCACAACCTATTGAGGTCATTAGATCTCTTCTTGAGGCAGGATCTTCTGTTTTCTCTCACCCAGAGAACCTACAGGCTGTTGTTGGTAGACCATAACACCAGCTGATGATTCCCATAGAACACACTGCAAACCCTTCCTGCTTATTCCATCCTAGGGACAGCCACAAACATTGTGACTTCTCAACATCAAGTCTTCCTCCTCAGCCATTTCCCTCCTTCCTTCCCATTTTTTGAAATATTTTTTTCACAAGGAGAGCTACTGATTGAAATCTTGCACAAATGTCTGTGTCTTTTGGGCTGGTCCATTATATTACCAAGTATTTGATATTTCTAATTTGTTGCCTTCTTTGTATTAATATGTATTTTATTATTTTGTAGAATGTACACCATCAGCAGGCTTTTTAATCTATTTTTATCTATTTTATTGATTGTATGTACAGCGCTGTGTAAATCTACAGTGCTATATAAATAAACTGTAATAATAATAATAATAATAATAATAAAGTATGGATTCTGGCTATCTCAAAAGAAATTTTAAATTAGGAGAATTTGAAATTCATTCCCATTGTGGGGTAAAGCCTATTGGCTTCTTCCCTGTAGGAATCACTACAGGGATGTCAAATCCCTCACTCCTATTATCACTGGATTTTTAGAATGCCAACAACATTCTCATCCAGTTTAGTAGTGGGTGACAAGAATTTAATTCCTTCCCTAGTAGAAATTTTGTGCTTATTTTTATACTCATTTCTGTCCAAAATGCACATGTTTCCATACACCTTTGACTAGTATACACAATTTACAAACTTTCCCCATTGAGTAGTGTGCACATTTTTTCCACGTGTACACAGTTTTAGCTGGGCACATTTTTCCACAGAAAAACACAGGCTTGTTCACATTTTTGTTCTCAGAAATGCACCATTCAGAAAAATGCACTGCATTCCTTTTTGTGCAAAACCCTTTTTTGGGGGGCAAGCTATTTTTTCCCCATTTTTTTTTTTAAAAACATAAAACTCCAATCTCACCCAGTAGAGTGAAAACCTCTGCAATGATTTGTTGTTATACATGAAAATAAAATAAGCAACAATTTACATCCATCATCTGCACACACAGGCATTGAATCCAAACCTGCTTTAAACAGCCAGTGAGGCACATCCAGAATTGCCAACTTGTACACTCCTGTTGGGGAAATGCTTCTGACTTCTCTACATGCCATTATCTGCTGGTGCCACTGTTGGAATGTGAATACAGTCAATCACTCCCAAGACCCTCAAGAAACTACCAATGACATATAAACCTTCATAGACTTTCTGTTGCAGTGGTGGAGTGTTTGGGAATGTGATGAATGTCTGGATGTGTTGCAGCATGGCATGAAGGAAATGAGTAAGGTACCCAGACATCAAGGGCTGACTCATCTCTTTATCATCCTTTCCTCCCACCCTTTTGAAAGAGGAAGAGTGCCAATCTCCCCACCACCACCACCACCACCACCACCACCACCACCATAGACATCTGGCATGGAAAGACACAGAAACCAACAGTAATTTCTTCAGGCTTTAGCACATTTTCAACTCAACCAACACAGTCCCTGATGTTTCCAATCCAGTCAGAAGAAAAAGGACAGACACAAACACAAGCATGCTTGGCATCTGTGTCTGATCTTTAGCATTCCCCAATGATGTTAAGAAGTACAGCAGTCAGGAGGAGAACTTCCCCTCACTAGAGCAAGCTTCAGGCTGCTATCAGTGTCACTCTCTCTGCCTGACTTCATTGCTGTTATTCCAACCAAAAGGAAAGGTGTATAATAATCATACAGGATGTGTTATTAATCCACCGATGAGAGTGTGTGCATCCCACTGTGAAGAAACCATGCACAGAATTGTAAATCTTTCTCTGTATATATTGTCTGGTTGCTGTGGTTCCCCCCTCCCTCATCCTTTCTTCTTGCTTTGCTCTAGGTTAAACCTCCCTATCTCAGCTGCCTGTCTTCTAATTAGACATTTTCAGCCTCCTTAGGATATCAATTCATGGGTAGAAGTTGAACATTTTGACGATGGGGGGAGGGAATAGGTTAGTGAATAATTCACACTGCCAATGTTGCCTCACATAAAAAAGGCTGAGATTCCTGATCCTTCTATTTGAGAATGTAACTGAGCCATCCAGACTTCTCAGCTGAAGAAACCTCATACTGAGTCTCACTTCAAAATGAATCACACGCATTTACATAACCCTCCTCACATAGTTCAGGTTTTCATATTTTAGATGCATGCTTTCTGATGAATTGGAGATTCTTGCAAACAATATAAGGATCTGCATTGCCACAGGTAAAAACAACAGCAACAAAACAAGCCCAGGAGTTTATTAGCAGTTTATGGTGTCCCCTCTCCCCACATCACCTTCTACTATAATGCAGATGTAAAGATTTTGATCAGAGCAGTAATGACAGGGGAAGAAGCAATTAAGTTGCCCCCTCTATGATGGTTTCCTCCATCATAGTTGTTTCTCATCCCCTTTGGGACTAACATCATCCAAGGTATTCTGGGGATGAAGATATCAGAGATCAGAGGGAGCTACTTGGACTACAATTTCAACATTGGCTATACTGCCAGGAAAATTTGAGAGTTGTAGTTCCGAAAACGACATTCCCAAACTCTCAGTAATATGATCCCTGGTGACAGCAAAGAGGCAGGAGAAATGCTGGGAGATTTTGTGTTCTCTGATCCTGAAATGCTGAAATTCTCCCCACCCATCTCCCCTCCATGGGTCTCTAGTTGGAACTAAGAACTGAATTTAGGATTTTGTTAAAATCTTTCTCCATAGCATCTTCAGTTTTATTGATGGAGGTATA